>JAUPFT010000010.1:0-600000 GCA_036936625.1 Parnassius smintheus behrii
GTTCTTAAACAAATTGAAACCTGCAAAAATAAAACCAATTATGGATACTAAAAGAAAAAATAGGAAAACTGCAACAAATAGTTACAACCCGCTTAAATGTTTACAAATAAATCTAGATAGAGGATACGCAGCGACTAACGAATTGTATAAGTATGTGACGGATAATCAGATTGACATAGTGTTTGTTAACGAGCCTTATGTTGGAAGTGGCACTTATATGAGACATTGCCCCGGCTACCATATTCACCAGTTTTCAACTAAACATCATGTCAAAGCATGCATACTCATCAAACAAAATATTGGGAGTTCGTTGGGCATCTCAGAAGACTCCACTTCCAACATTTGTATAGTACAAATAACTACAAACGGCAAAAAAATATTTCTTATCAGTGTATACGTTGAACCAAATAATGATGAAATTAACACAATTAATACATTAGAGCTCTTTCTACAAAAGACAAAAAATTACAGCCATATCATTTGTGGTGACTTCAATGGCTGGCACCCTTTATGGAACTCATCCAGGGCAAATCGGCGAGGAAATATTATAGCAGACTTACTAACCACTAACGATCTTAACCTTTGTAATTCTGGAAATGTACCAACATTTGAGACTGTTACTCACAACATCCATCGAGAATCCATAATTGACCTTACTTTAACCTCTAATCTGTCATCAAATCAAATCAGTAACTGGAAAGTTGATATAGAAGTCTGCCCATCCTCCGGTCATAACGCAATAACTTTTGAATTATTAATAAATAAAAACAGTATACCCAAACTAAAGAAACTATCCACTTTTAAATATCATACTCAAAATGTAAAATGGGAACAAGTGCACACAACTTTCAAAGAAGAAATTAGAAAAAATATAGATTTTAATGTAAACATAGAACAATTCAATAGTTTTGAACTAGAAGAATTCATAGGCAATTTAACATCAGCTATACAAAAATCTTGTGATTATCTGTTTCCACAAAAAGGAGGAGCACGCAATAGAGCAATATGGTGGAATGACGAGCTAGAGCAGCTGAAACAAAAAGTTATCAAGAATCATCATAGGATCCAGCAATTGAAACGACGGAAAAAACCATTAACTGAAGTGATAGAAGAAAAGACAAAACTAAAGACAGAATATGCGCAGGCAATCAAAACTGTATCAACCAACCATTTCAGAGAGTTTTGCAATAAACAGGGGAAGGAAGATGTTTGGAGTGTCACTAATAGGCTTCTTAAAACTACTCCTCTAGCTCAACCACCAATGACACTAAAAACTAAAGCAGGCAACTACACCTCAACCACCAAGGATACCGCAGCAACATTGTTAAACGAGTATTTTCCTGAAGACGAACCCGACATAAGCTCTAGACACAAGGAAATACGTAGTCTCTCTAAAATAGTACCAGACACACCGTCAGACCCTCCATTTACTACTGAAGAAGTTTTAAACGCTCTTAAAACAATGAACTCTAAAAAATCACCAGGACTAGATCACTTAACTGCAGACATATGCTTTAATTTTACTAAATTGTATCCCTCAGTTATTACCGCTATAATGAATAGATGCTTTGAACTCAGTTATTTCCCAAAAATCTGGAAAACTGCATACATAAAAATAATTCCAAAATCTCATAAAACTGAATTTAACACTTCCTCTTATAGACCTATAGGACTTATCAATGTTTTTGGGAAAACTTTAGAAAAGCTCATTACTAAGAGACTAACCTATCATTTACATAAAACTAATGCAATGAGCGAGGTACAATATGGCTTTAGAGAGCAAACTTCGACCACGTGTGCAATACAAAAAGTCCTAGACGTTATTAGAAATGCCAAAAGCAACAATATGCAAGTCCTAGCAGTATCGTTAGATATACAAGCTGCGTTTGATAGCGCATGGTGGCCGGCTCTTTACCAAAGATTAAAATCAATTCAATGTCCTAGGAATATATTTATGTTACTCCAACATTATACAAGAGATCGCGAAGTAAAACTTGATTTCGCCGATAGTTCGGCTACCAAACAAATGCACCGAGGGTGTATTCAGGGATCAGTTTGTGGTCCTATGTTCTGGAATTTAATCCTCGATGAGCTTTTAACGTCAACTCTACCTGATGGATGCCATTTGCAAGCATTCGCGGATGACCTCTTTCTAATTACATACGCAAAAAATCTCGCTACTCTAGAAACTACAACACAGGCTGCACTTAAACAGATATTGGAGTGGGGTAGTTCAATTAAGCTTAAATTCAACCCGAATAAAACGCAAATGATTGCGTTCACCAATAAAGCTAAAAAATGCAAAATAATAATGGAAAACCAATACATCAATTTTTCACGACAGATTAAATACTTAGGAGTTATCATCGATCAGAAATTAAATTTTATAAAACATGCAGACTACATAATAAACAAATCCCTTAATCTACTACATAAACTAGTAAAGTATATAAAACCGACCTGGGGAATTAATCCAGAAAATGTCCGTACCATCTACTCAAATGTAATAGAACCTATATTGTGTTATGGTGCAAGTGTTTGGAACCCAGCCCTTAAATATAAATATGTCAATAAGCGCCTTCTTTCCTTACAACGAACAATAGCCATAAAAATCATAAGGGGTTTCCGTACAATCAGTACGGCAACTGCAATCAGCTTAGCACAACTACACCCCCTTCCAGACAAAATTAATACAGTAGCAGATCTAGAAAAGACTAAGCAACAACGTACATCAAAATACTTACCTACAGACATAGAGCTTGAATCACCTTCCAAACCTATGGAGCTACTTCATCCTTCAAAACGAAAAATAATAGAATTTACTGAAGCAACATGTCAGCAAGAAGTAGAGCTAAATCAAACATCGTCTTCATCCTGTATCTTCACAGATGGAAGCAAAAATGAAAATGGAGTAGGGGCAGCTTATGTTGTGTTTTCTCACGAAGGTCAAAAATTAATAAGGAAATACAAACTACATAGCACGTGCTCAATTTTTCAAGCTGAAATATATGCTATTCAAAAAGCAATACACTGGATACTCAGCAGTAAACTACATAAATTCACAATTTTTTCCGACAGTAAATCAAGCTTACAAGAAATCCAAAACCCAGAGAGTACAAACCCATTAACCGTAGAAATCCACCATAATATAATCAAAGCTCAAACACTAAATAAAACTATTAAGTTTGTTTGGATTAAAGCGCATAATGGAGTTCTTGGTAATGAGCTTGCAGATGCAGCAGCAAAATCAGCGTCAAATTTGAACAAAACACCGGACTATTGTAATTTCCCAATTTCTTATGTAAAGCAAAAACACAAAATAGAACTCAAGACCGTAGCTGAAAATTATTATAACACTCCAAACAATTGCACATATCTTAAAACATGGTGTCCCACGTATGAAATTCTTGTCAGTGTATTGGAAAAATTCAAATTGTCTTTCAGTGTAACGCAAGTTTTATCCAATCATGGCTTCCACAAAAAATACCTATACCGTTTTAAAATAACAGAAAATGACAAATGTCCTTGTGATAGTAATACACAACAAACAGTTGATCATTTAATAAAAGAATGTCCAAAATTTAGTCAAACCCGAATTGATCATGAGATCCACTGCAGCAATCTTAATATAAGCCCATACAAACTAATTGAAGTTATACAAAAGGAATCTTGCATAGAAAGTTTCACAAGACACGTAGAAAAAATCGTAAAGTCACTTAAAAAATTTAATAAAGACTGATAAAAAAAAAGAAAAAAAAAAACTATATAACATAAAGTAAACAAAGTAAGAAAAGCACAAATTAATAAACACAAAAGAGAAAATCACTCTGTATAGTGCAAATTGTATCCCGAAAGCATATTGCATTATACGCTGAGAACCTCAATTTAATTTAAAAAAAAAAAAAACCTAACCTAACCTAACCTAACCTAACCTAACCTAACCTAACCTAACCTAACCTAACCTAACCTAACCTAACCTAACCTAACCTAACCTAACCTAACCTAACCCCCCCCTTCCGTCGCAGACGCACTCTGAGGTGGACGTGCTACATGTTGGTCGAGTGCCGCTCCGCCCGATTTTGTGTTTCAAAAATCGAAAAAAGTGGTTTTTTGTGCTCCGATTTTTACAATTTATGCACCAAAAGTTGCGGGAATAGTTGCCCCAGCTAGTGACAGTTTCTGTTTTTCGCGCCGCGCGCGTTAAGTGTGAAGAAAACCAGTGCAAAGTGCAAATTTTAAATTTTTAAAAACATTGAGCGCGAACGCTGCCTAAACGCGATCTGTGACCCCTGGATATTTTTATATCTGCAGACGGGGCTCGCTGAGCTCTTTCTTGTGACACCTCGACCGGATTTTTCCGGTAGAAACTCACGGAGTTATTAAAGAAAAACAGGGAACCACGTGGACACGTGGTCCTGGATCCAGTGGCCTGAGGACAGCGCGAGGAGGCTCATTCGACGCGGCACGACGCGGCGAGTTCAACGCCGTATCAAGCATAATTTTTAGGTTAGTGGTTGCGGAGTTATTAAAATTTTTAAATTTTTCAAAATTCAAAAATTTTTTATCTCGAAATAAAGATCGACGACACCCCCATATTTTTTATCTAATTTGTAGGGTTCATTAAGCTCTACCAATGTTATAAATTTCAAAATTTTCGGCTGAATACTTTTGGAGTTACGATTTTTTAAAGTTTAAGGGTTGACACGTGGGGGTGTAAATAACAATTTGATCACTTCGCAACCTATTGTAAAAATTAAATTAAATTAAAAAAAAAAAATTAAAAATTAAATTAAGTAGTGTATAAGTATAGTCTTAGCTTTTTAGAATAAATTTTTATTTAAAATTTTCGAGTTTTTTCCAATTTTGTTGTAAATTTATATGTTTTTTGCACCCCAAAAATCGGGGTTGAAATATTTTTTGTAGATAATTATAGATTTAGATTGTAAATTAAAAGACGAATCAAACGAGCCCAAGCTCGATAGGATACGACAAATAGGAACGGATTTAGCAGAAATCCTTATAATTGGCAGCCATATTGGCGGCCATTTTGTTTTGATAAAAAGTTGTATAACTTTTGATCTAGACGTCTTAGAAAGACGCGGTTTCTTGTAAGCGCTTAGTTGTGGTGAGCTCTACGATTTGTGATAGTTTGTGGCTCTGGATAGAGTCGACCTCCAGATTGCCAAAAATTTGGCAGGTTTCAAATAGAGGGCAAAACGCCCGTTACGGGAAGCCGTCGCTCGCGTTTCTGCGATCAGCGGTTCTCGAGATATAATTTTTTGAAATTCGGTCTAGACTGAAACCAGATAACCGGCCGCCATCTTGGAAATCTTTAAGGCGTGATATCTCGGAAACCGCTGGTCGTAGAGCTACGCGGTTTTTTCCGTTGACTTTCCCCTGGAAAGCGCTATCGATTGGTGTTAACTGGGCGACTCTATCTAGAGTCACTGTAGAGTTCCACCGTAGAGTCGCGGCGGAAGATATTTTAGATAGTTTTTAAGTAGTTTTAGGTTGAGTAAGGGCCGTAGTATTCTACGGCACTTGATTTTTGACGGAACACTCTCTATTTTTACCCTATACAACCCGCTATTGCGGTAATTTTATTATTGACATTTTTAGTATAAATTTTGACTATTTATTTTGACATTTTATTTTAATTTTATTTATTTTATTAATTGTTGACGCGACCTCCCTGAAAAATGGTTTTGGGACTCCGGACACCGGTCAAGCGGCCGGAAAAAGCTAACCCACCTTCAACTCCCCTTAAGATCGTGAAAAAGCTGCCAAGACTGAGTATGGAGAAGTGGGAGGGGGCGGTTCCCGGGTCGGCTTGTACGGCTGAACCGGGCGCTCCCTCCACCTCTAAGCGCAAGACGTTAACCCCTGAGCGGGTAGAGAGTCCGAAGGGGGTGGGGGTGGCTCCCGAGTCGGCTTATACGGCTGGACCGGGCGCCCCCTCCACCTCTAAGGAAAAGACGCCGACCCCAAAGCGGGTTGAGAGTCCGAAGGGGGGGGTTGAAGTGCTGGTTCACTCACCAGTGGCGACCACCGGGCGGACCAGATTGCAGCGGGCCAAGCACCATTATTTAAAGGCGAAACAGGCGGTGGACTCGTCCAGGAACCTCAGGAGGGATATCAAAGAGACCATCCTGGGGTCCCTGGACGAGCTCAGGAAACTGATTGTTGAGTCCGAAGCCGACCTGAAGGCCGAGAGGGCTCGTAAGGGTACCGGGGGCTCCGTGAAGGGGGTGTCGACGACTAAGGACGCCGACACCACGTTTACGGTGCCCTCGGACTCCGGACTGAGCACCAAACTCGACGAGCACTCTCGGCTTCTCCTGGAGAGTAATGAGCGGATGAAGGCTCTCCAGGAGCAGCTCATTAGGTGCAGCAGGTTGGCCGAGGACCAACAGCGTAGTTACGCCTGCGTGGCTGCTGTGAGGCCGCAGCAGCCAGCGAGACCCGCGGCTCTCCACTCGGTGGTTGTCACCTCCAAGGACGAAGAGGACACAGGAGAGGAGGTCCTTGGAAAGGTGAGGAAAACCCTAAACGCGAAGGAGGGATGGGTTAAGGTCGACCGGGTCCGGAAGGCCAAAGACCGCAAGGTCGTCATGGGCTTTAGCACTGCCGAGGACCGGAGAAAGGCCAAGGAGAGATTGGCGAAGGAAGGGTCGGGCCTCAACGTCGAGGACGTCAAAAATAGAGACCCGCTTCTGATCCTTAGAGGTGTCCTAACAATCAACACCGATGGTGACATTTTAAAGGCCCTAAGGAACCAGAATCGGGACCTCTTTGACGGCCTCGGCCCTGGGGATGACCGACTCGAGGTAAGGTATCGCAGAGGGGCTAGGAACCCGCACGTGGCCAACGTGGTCCTGAGTGCGTCGCCCACCCTCTGGGCGAGGATAACCGGCGTGGGCTCGGTCCACATCGACCTCCAGAGGGTGCGAGCGGAGGACCAGTCGCCACTGGTCCAATGCACGCGATGCCTCGGCTATGGCCACGGGCGGAAGTACTGTAAAGACCCAGCAGACCTCTGTAGCCACTGTGGCGGGCCGCACTTGCGCAGTAAATGCGCGGATTGGCTAGCGGGGTCCCCGCCTTCCTGCCGGAACTGTTGTCGCGCGAAGTTTGACAATGTTGAACATAACGCATTTAGCGACAGCTGTCCCGTCAGGAAGAGGTGGGATGACCTCGCCCGGCAATCCGTAGCGTATTGCTGAGGGCGTGCCGGTGAACGCAGTGGTTCTCAAAGTCCTCCAGACGAACCTCCAGCGCAGTAAGTTGGCACACTCCGAGCTGCTGATCGAAGCCTCTAACCAGCGTGCGCGGTTTGCTCTGGTGCAGGAGCCATACGTCGGCGGAACAGGGCGTGTGAAGAGTCAAAGTGGGATCAGAGTCTTCCAGTGTGCGGACCATGGAAGTGGGACTGTAAAGGCCGCGATCATAGTTTTTGACGCGGACCTTCACATAACACAGTACCCGAAACTTACCACGACCAACATCGCAGTGGTGGGGATCCGAGTCCGCAACTGGGAGATCATCCTGGTTTCATTTTACTTTGAGCCCGACCTGCCGATGGACTCGTACCTAGCACATCTGCGCCGGGTGCAGCGTGAGACAGGAGCTCGGAGTGTTATAATTGGGGGCGACTCCAATGCCAAGAGCGTCTGGTGGGGGAGTCCCGTGACAGATCGCCGCGGCGAGGAACTGCACGGCTCACTGGAGGACCTCGGGCTCTGCATCCTGAACCGAGGGGAAACCCCTACATTTGACACTATCCGGGGCGGCGTAAGGTACACCAGTTATGTTGATATAACTGCCGTATCGCCGGACCTGTATAGCTTGGTGGACGACTGGCGCGTGCGTGAGGACCTGACCAGCTCGGACCACAATGGCATATCCTACACATTAAGGACAAGGCACATCAACAAGAATTTCATCAAGCACACGACAAGAATATATTAGACTAAACACGCAAATTGGGCCCAGTTTCGTGAGAAACTGGGTCAAATTATCAATAGAGAAAACTTTACATTAGATTATATTAAAAATTTAACACACGGTTCACAATTAGATAACACAATCACAAAATACAACACATTAATTGCCGAAGCATGTGCCTCGTCTATTCCGCCAATTAAGCGCAAGGATGTGTTGAATATGCCATGGTGGAACGAGGGGTTGGCAGCGCTTAAGCGTGAGGTGGCCACCAAGAGATGCAGGATTCGGTGTGCAGCGCCGGTTAGGCGTCAAAAGGTAGTTGGGGAGTACCTCGAGGCGAAGGAGCGTTACGAGACCGAGGTAAGGCAAGCGCAGACGCGCAGCTGGGTCTCCTTCTGCGAACGCCAAGACGGGGAATCGGTTTGGGGGGGTATCTACCGGGTCCTCGGCAGAACCTCCAGGAGAGACGAAGACCCACCGCTGGTGGTGGACAGTATGGAGCTAGACGCCAAGGGCTCGGTGAGGCATATGGCCGAAACCTTTTACCCGGAGGACTCCGAGGGGGATGACTCCGAGGAGCACCGAAGGGTGAGGGTACAAGCTGAGCTCTTTGACGTTGAAACTTCTCCGGAATTGACGGACCCGCCTTTCACTCCTTTGGAGTTGAAATTGGCCTGCCGGTCCTTCAATCCAAAGAAGGCTCCAGGCGCGGACGGTTTTACCGCCGATATATGTTTGCACGCGATAGAATTTGACCCCGAACTCTCACTCGCTCTTTTCAACAGGTGCCTCGAACTCCGGCATTTTCCCGAGCCCTGGAAGGAGGCCACGGTAATCTTCCTCCGCAAGCCGGGGAAGATTACTTATACGACACCACGGTCGTATCGGCCGATCGGTCTCCTTCCGGTGCTGGGGAAGGTGCTGGAGAAAATGCTTGTCACCAGATTAAAATATCATATAGCTCCCAGGCTCAGCACCCGCCAGTTTGGCTTTATGCCCCAGCGGAGTACCGAGGACGCCCTCTATACACTAGTTGAGCACATCAGATTAGGTTTAAAAAACAAAAAGTTGATGACGCTTGTGTCACTGGATATAGAGGGCGCCTTCGACAACGCTTGGTGGCCACGTATCAAAGTCAGACTGGCGGAGGAACGAGTGCCGTTTAACATCAGGAGGCTCCTGGGCAGCTACCTGAGCGGCAGGCATGTTCGCGCACGGTACTGCGGGGAAGAGTGCGTGAGGGAAACCGGGAAGGGTTGCGTGCAGGGGTCTATCGGTGGGCCGATTTTGTGGAACCTCTTGTTGGATCCACTGCTTCGCGAGTTGGAGGCTGGACATCACTATGTGCAGGCATTCGCTGACGATGTGGTGCTGGTCTTTGAAGGTGAGACGGCTCATGAGGTCGAAAGCCGTGCTAATGCCGCCCTCGAGCATGTGAGGGAGTGGGGAGTCCAGAACAAACTGAGGTTTGCGCCGCACAAGACCAGTGCCATGGTCATCACGCGCAGACTGAAGTATGACACCCCACGCCTCCACATGGGCGGGGTCGACATTGGCATGGTCGGAGAACTCAGGTTACTGGGAGTCGTCCTAGACCAGCGCCTGACCTTCAACACGCACGTCGCGAATGTGTGTAAGAAGGCCGTAGCCTTCTACGCCCAGCTTTCGAGAGCCGCGAAGGCGAGCTGGGGCCTCCACCCCGAAGTTATCCGCGCTATCTACAGAGCGGTGGTTGAGCCCGTGATACTGTATGCGGCTGCCGTTTGGGCGCCGGCTGTTGATAAGCTCGGTGTTCGAAAGCAGCTGAACGTGGTCCAGCGGGGTTTTGCGCAGAAGCTGTGTAGGGCATACCGCACCACCTCCCTGAACTCAGCACTGTTGCTCGCTGGGATACTCCCCCTTGACCTGCGGGTCCGCGAAGCCGCGGCGCTGTATGGTGCGAGGAGGGGTATACCCCAGGACGCGATAGGAGATCGGGAGGTGGAACGGATGTCCTCGGCTCTGCGGTCTCCGCATCCCGCTCAGCATATCGACCTGGAGTTCAAGTGCCTGGCGGGCGAGGAACAACTCGCGGTAAATATTGACCACGAACTTAATATCTACACGGACGGCAGTAAGATTCAGGGCAAGGTGGGTGCGGCGTTATCCATATGGAGGGGCGCCGCCGAAACCAAAACCCTCAAGCTTGCTTTGCCGTCCTTTTGTACCGTCTACCAGGCGGAACTCCTGGCGATATGCAGGGCGGCGCGGACGGCCGCAGATAACTCGGCCAGATCAATCGGAATTTATTCTGACTCTCTGTCGGCACTGCAGACAACGATAAATCCAGTTGCCCTCCACCCCCTGGCCGTCGAGGCGCGGGGCCACCTGCACAGGGCTTCGATACAGGGCAAACTTGTCAATTTGTTCTGGATCAAAGCCCACGCGGGACTAGAGGGGAACGAGCGTGCCGACCATCTGGCCAAGGAAGCTGCGCTAAAGTCTAAACGCAGTTTTGACTATGACAGCTGCCCGGTTTCATTCATCAGGCGGAGCATTCGTATGCGATCGCTTGATGAGTGGAACCAACGATACCGGGCCGGTGAAACAGCCGGTATCACCCGGGTCTTTTTCCCGGACGCGATAGCCGCATACCGTGTCATCGGTAAAATGAAGGTGGACAGATTTGTCACTCAGGTATTGTCGGGGCATGGTGGATTCTCCGAGTACTTGCATCGTTTCAAGTGTAAGGAGAGTCCATCGTGCGTCTGCGATCCTGCGTGTTCGGAGTCTGTTCTCCACGTCCTCCTGGACTGCCCGGCCCATGACCGTGAGAGGCAGGAGCTGGAGTTCTTATTGGACTGCAAACTAGAACTAAGTACGCTTCCGGATATTGTACTGGGTAAAAATAGAGACTTGTTCCTCAAATTTTGTAAAAAACTGTGCATTACTGTAAATAAAAGAAATAGAGTGTAAGTTATGCTAAGTAATTATATTGATATATAAATATATTAGCATAAATAAATTGTAATTAGGAACATAGTTTTAAGTTAGATTTAATGTAGAACGTAATTAAAGTTTTATTGTTCCCCCCTTCACTGTCCCCGCCCCCTTTGTGTTTCAATTAGAATGTAAGTACACTATGGCCTTCAGCCCATGATTGAAAGATGATGTAAGTGAGATGAAAATGATGAATGATGTATGAATGAGTTTTTGAAGATAAATAAACAAATAAGATAATAAAGACAAATTGTAAAAACAGTCTCCCAAAGTCTCAGGGAGGTCTATTAAAAAAAAAAAAAAAAAAAAAAAAAAAAAAACCTAACCTAACCTAACCTAACCTAACCTAACCTAACCTAACCTAACCTAACCTAACCTAACCTAACCTAACCTAACCTAACCTAACCTAACCTAACCTAACCTAACCTAACCTAACCTAACCTAACCTAACCCTGTCCGGTGTCAACTGCCGTCCCGAAAGCCACGTTTCTGTGTTGCTCCGTGCTCTAAAAATCGCAAAAATAGGTTTTTCGCAACCAATTTTTGCGAATGAGGTACCAAAAGTTGCGCCTTGACTCGCGGCGTAAAATAGTGAAGTTTTCAGGAAAATCGGAGTGATTGTGAAAAAGTTATAGTGCAATAAGTGATTTTCAAAAATTTTCAAAATTTCAAAGTAAAACGCTGCGCGATTAAGCGCTATTACCTATACTTTTTAAAGTGCGACCTTCAAGCTATTCGCGGCCCCCACCTACGTGTAAAATTTGAGATTTCTCGGAGCCATAGTCTCCGAGAAAAAGCCAAAAAAACAAGTGCCACGTGGGCACGTGTTTTGAGAAGCAAAAGCGTGCGGCTGTTTTTGAAGAAGAATTCTGGTAGTACGTGTGGAGAGCAGCCGGGAGCAAGTTTCAGGACAAATTTACGATAAATGGTTTAAGAGATATTGACTTTTTTAAATTTAGAAAAAATTGACATTTAAATAACTTAAAAACTAAAGTGAAGACCCCCAGTTATTATTTTAAAATAGTGTTAAGAAGTATATAAGGAATATACGGAAAAAATTTTGGATTTTTCTAGTGAGTAGTTTTTTAGTTATAAATTTTTTAATATTTTTAGTTAACATGTGTTACCCCTAAAATAAGTAGTAGTAAACTTTTAAATAGATATTTAAAATAAGGCTCTGTATTATAATATATGTAAATTTTGTAGAATTTTAAAATCAAAATTTAGCTATAAAAATCAAAATTTTCAAAAAAATTATATTTAATTGTAATAAATTTTAATTATAGGGGGCTTAAAAAGCCAAAAGATTAATACAGACGTAATCTCGACACCGAGACCTTTTGAACGAGCCCAAACACGGGTCGAATCAATTAAGAGACGGCCAAGATAGAGATAAGTTGTCTGGACCGGCGGCCATTTTAAAAATTTTAAAAACTTAATAGCTCTGTTTGTGGAAGTTGTAGCGAGTTACGGTTTTAGACTGTACTATTAGTGGATCGATTTCTACCCACCTCCAAAGACTCGGGCTTTTTTGAGCCCTAGTTTTTCAGGGTCCTGAAATTGATCCTATCTGAAAGACCGGGAGAGGAGCAGTAGTATAGTCCAAACGCTGGTCTTCTGCGATTTCTGGAACCAGAGTTATTGGCAATCAAACTTCTAGTTTGACAGTTCGGCAGCCATCTTGGAAATCTAAAATAGGACATAACTGCCGAACTAGAAGTCGTACAGGACTGGGGTTTGGACCCCAGACGTCGGCAAGTAGTGCCGGAACAGATAACTCAGCTTTCGGGAAATTTCAGCATCCAAAAAATAAAATTCCTGAAAGCTACGCTATATGATAGCCCTGGTCGAGCCCATCAAAACGAGCCCGGGTGCGGATCTGTAGGCCCATCCGTTCGGGAGTTACAGCGCATTAACCGTAATTTTGGCGGCCATCTTATTCGAAAACCATTATTTGAAAGCGCTGTAACTTGGGAACATACTGGGCTAGGTATACCGAGTTGGGGTTCCTTGAATAGGGCTCGAGGAGTGCTGTTAGCCGGTGTTTAGGAATAGACTCTACGTAGAGCCAATAATTTGTTGGCCTGTAAGTCTCTATTTAATGAATATCTTTGGAAATTTTTAAAGTTACTTGGCATATATCTTCTAGAAATTCTTGTTTTATTATATATTTAATTTCTTTGTATATGTTATAGAGTAAACAAATATAGACGTATCTACATAGTAGATATTAACATATTAAAGTATCTTAATCGAAGAGTTAATAATATTAAAATTGGAATAGTGTTTGCAGACTGACTCTAGATAGAGTCATATAGGTACATTTAGACTAAAATAATCTTTAAAAAATTTACTGACATATATATGTACATAAATAGATACAATAAAAAAAAATTTAAAACTTTTACAAACCTTTAGTTAATTGACATAAATACTTGATTTATAGTTTTATTATTGTTGACCGTTGAAACCTAACGCGTTTCCTTGGCAAAATGTTTGGCTTCCGCACCCCCACAAAACAGACAGACGATAGCGCCAAGGACAAAAGTCCTCAAGAATCACCAAACGGGATAGAGAAGGCAGGGCCTTCTACTAAAAGGGACCAAATACCACAGGTCCCTAGTGTGAGAAAAAGTATCGGTGAGTGGGAAACAGGCAAAATAGACGCGGAAGCTGTAAAACAGCCCTCCCCGAATAGGGCTCCATTGGCCCGACAGAAACAAAAAGTTATTCCATCCCAGGAAGCAAGAGGAACATCCCGTAAAATAGTAGCTGAGAGCACAGACAGCTCACCAAAAATCGAAACAACAAAACATGCGGATCGCCTGACAGAAGCTCGAGCCTGTCTGCAAAAGGCCAAACTACATCTTAACAACTCTAGAAACCTGAGGACCGACATAAAAATGGAAGTCACTCAGGCAATAGAGAGACTTTACCAATTGGTGAAAGAAGCAGAAACAGGTAAGAACATAGACAAAGAGGACAAACCTAAATATCGGGAAAAGGAAGAGGAGAGACTGAATAAAGAATATAAGAAAAGAAAGGAAGAAGAACAAAACCTAATGAAGAAATTGGACGAACATGGGAAACTTATAGAGGAGAGTAGAAGAGAGATGGAAAATTACGTAAAGTCAATAGCAGAATGTAAAATACACACAATAGCACTTACCGAACACCTTAAACTAACTCCTCAGAACAACAACATGGGACGAACATATGCACAAGCAGCGGCGACATCCAAAGGACCTCAACAGGTGCACTCAGTAGTAATATCGTCAGGCGAAGTGAAAGATACTAGTGGAGAGGTTATAAATAAAATAAGATCAGCGGTGAAAGCAAAAAGTGAGGGCATACAGATAGAAAGGCTTCGTAAAGCTAGAGATCAAAAGGTCATTGTGGGATGCACATCAAAAGAAGAGCTAGCGAAAGTAACAGAGAAAATTAAAAACTCGGGCGGAGGCCTGCATGTTGAGGAGGTAAAAAATAAGGACCCATTAATTATTCTAAAGGACGTACTAGCATACAACTCAGATGAGGATATTATAGTAGCTCTAAAAAATCAAAATAATCATTTGATAGGTGACATTAAATCTGAAGAGCAGAGACTTGTCGTAAAATATCGACGAAAGACGAGAAATCCTCATGCAAACCACATCATTATGCGGGTCTCACCTCAAGTATGGCAGCAATTGACAAGGGCAGAACGAATACATATCGACTTGCAGCGTGTTCGTGTGTCGGACCAGACACCGTTAGTTCAGTGCTCGCGCTGCCTGGGATATGGTCATGGGCGGAGATTCTGCAAAGAAACAGTTGACATCTGCAGCCACTGTGGTGGCCCGCATATGAGAGCGGAATGTGCGGAATGGCTTGCAGGAAACGCGCCATCATGCCGAAATTGCTTCCATGCTAAATTGGATAAAAATGATCATAACGCTTTCGACTCAGAGTGCCCTATTAAAAAAAGGTGGGACATCCTGGCTAGATCGACGGTGGCGTACTGCTGAAGATGACATGGACGCAAAAAGCTCTGCAATAAATGCACAGACCCCCCAAAACCATCAAATTTATAAAGTCATACAGGCGAACTTACAAAAGAAGAATTTGGCAACAACGGAGCTAATAATAGAAGCCACTAAAGAAAAGATTGCCTTTGCTTTAATTCAGGAACCCTATATAGGTGCCCAGGGCGAACTCAAAAGACATGCTGGAATTCGTGTCGTCCAGCGAAATCGGAATAGGACAAAGCCAATAAAGGCAGCCATAGTGGTCTTTGACGACAATGTAGAGATTATCGAAAGCCCTACATTGACTACAGAAAATATAGCTGTAGCTATTTTAAAAACAAATGAGTGGACCCTGGGAGTTATATCCATTTACTTAGAAGACTATTTACCAATAGAGCCCTATTTGGACACAATAAAATCTATAGTAGAAACAATAGGAACTAATAAAATATTACTGGGAGGGGATGGCAACGCATGGAGTACATGGTGGGGAAGTGTCTCAGAAAACTCTAGAGGAGAAGCATTATCAGGAACCCTAGAGGAACTCGACCTACAAATTCTAAATATTGGCAAAGAACCAACATTCGATACCATCAGAGGAGGGAAACACTTCAAGAGTCATGTTGACATTACAGCATGCTCAACAGAACTTCTCGACGCGGTGAGTGACTGGAGAGTAGATAAAACTATTACCAGTTCGGACCACAATGCAATCGTTTTCAATATTAAGTTTAAAAAACCAACACAAAATAGACACAAGAATACAATGAGAATCTTTAATACGAGAAAGGCAAATTGGCCTGCTTTTAGAGAAGAACTATTAAGACAGCTAAAAGCAAGAAATATAGATAAAAACGAGATAAGTAACATTACAACCAAAGAAACACTAGAACAGACAATATCAAAGTACATAGACAGTATAAGAAAGACATGTGAGAAGACAATACCGCTAATTAAACATAAAATGAAACATAGGATCCCATGGTGGAACGAAGAACTAGAAACACTAAAAAGAGAAATAAACACAAAAAAAAGAAGGATACAATGTGCTGCTCCCAGTCGTAGAGGATGGGTAGTGAACGAGTTCCTAGAAGCAAAAGCGAAATACGAGGAAGAAGCGATGAAAGCCCAAACAGAAAGTTGGAAGAACTTTTGTACCAAACAAGATCGGGAGAGTATGTGGGACAGTATCTATAGGGTAATAGCTAAAACTGCCAAAAAATATGAAGACCAACCACTTGTGAAGAATGAAATAGCAATGAGCGCGGAACAGTCAGCAAAGTGGCTCGCGGAAACCTTCTTTCCCGAAGATAAGGAAGAAGAAGATAATGCAGATCATCAGGAAACGAGAAGATTGGCAAACAAAGTAGAACTCCCAGAGAACGACAAGATAGATCCACCATTCACAATAGCGGAGTTAAACTACGTAGTAAATAGCTTAAACCCAAAGAAAGCACCTGGCCCAGATGGATTTACTGCAGACATCTGTTCAGTGGCAATATCTCAGGACCCTAATATTTTTTTGAATATAGTTAACAAATGCCTCCACCTGTCACACTTCCCCGAACCGTGGAAAGAAGCAAAGGTAATAGTTCTGAGGAAACCAGGAAAAGACGACTATTTGACCCCAAAGTCCTACAGACCAATCGGCCTATTGTCAATATTGGGCAAAGTGCTCGAAAAAATGCTGATAAGGAGAATCAGGTGGCACCTCCTACCTAAAGTTAGCCCCAGACAATACGGCTTCATCCCACAGTGCAGTACAGAAGACTCATTGTATGACTTACTTCAACACATAAAAGACAATTTAAAGAAGAAACTTATAAACGTCGTAGTATCGCTTGATATAGAAGGAGCGTTTGATAACGCCTGGTGGCCGGCAATTCGCTGTCAACTGGCAGAGAAACGCTGTCCGCGAAATCTACGCAATATTATAAAAAGTTATTTAGAAGATAGAAAGGTCTGTGTTGGGTTTGCAGGTGCTGAACACACCAAAAGTACGTCGAAAGGATGCGTCCAGGGCTCCATCGGAGGTCCCACTTTTTGGAATTTGTTATTAGATCCCCTGTTGGATGGTCTGGAGAGAAGGCGGATATATTGTCAAGCATTTGCTGACGATATTGTCCTGATATTCTCCGGAGAAACAGCCTCAATTATCCAGGAACAAGCCAATAATACCCTGGCATACGTGCATGAGTGGGGAGTCAGAAACAAACTTCGGTTTGCGCCTCATAAGACAAATGCAATGGTTATAACCAAGAAACTCAAATATGACACCCCACAAATTTATATGGGAGGAACTGACATAAGACTGGTGGAAGACATGAAACTACTCGGACTTACGATCGACAGCAAGCTGACCTTCCACAAGCACGTACTCACAATATGTCGGAAAGCTGCCAATATTTACAAACAACTCTCAAGAGCAGCCAAAATTGAGTGGGGCCTGAACCCGGCGATTATCAGGACAATATACGTGGCTGTAATAGAACCGATAATCCTGTACGCGGCTAGTGTGTGGGCTACAGCAACAGAAAAAATAAGCATACAGAAGCAATTAAATGTAATCCAGAGAGGATTCGCCCAGAAAATGTGCAAAACCTATCGAACAGTTTCCCTAAACGCAGCACTGATCCTAGCAAGATTGCTTCCTTTAGATCTGCGGATTCAAGAAGCAGCCTCTCTTTATGAAGCAAAGAGAGGTAAACCTCAGGAAATAATAGGCTGTAGGGAAATTGAAAGTAGGATCTCCTTCCTAAAGGCAGAACATCCGGCAAGGGAAGTTGAGATATCATTAGAATACTTGGAAGATACGGAGCCTGAAACTTTAAAGAACCTTGATATCAAAGGTGTGCAAATTTATACAGACGGAAGCAAAATCGACGGTAAGGTCGGAGCAGCATTATCCTGTTGGAATAATGACGTTGAGACTAAAACCAAAATGTTTAAGTTGGAGCCGTTCTGCACCGTTTTTCAGGCTGAATTATTTGCTATCTACCAGGCGACGAAAATTGCACTACAACAAAATACGATAACAATCAACGTATTCAGCGATTCAAGATCAGCCCTAGAACTTATTCGAAATCGTGACTCATATCACCCGCTAGTTATGGCCATAAAGGAAAATATTAATTCCATTAAAGATAAGGACAATATAATCCGCCTGTTTTGGATTAGGGCACATGTGGGTGTGAAAGGCAACGAAAGAGCCGACCAGTTAGCCAAGGAAGCTGCTTTAGATAAAAAAACTACTCCTGACTATGACAAATGTCCCATTTCATACATAAAGCGCCAAATTCGGTTGGCCAGCGTAGAAAAATGGAACAAACGTTATATATCAGGCAACACCGCCGCGGTAACCAAGATATTTTTACCAGATGTAAACCGTGCATACATACTATTGCAAAAGCTGAACCTTAACCCTATAATCGTTCAGGTATTTACTGGTCATGGTGGGTTTGCAAGCTACCTCAACCATTTTAAGTGTAAGGACTCTCCAGAATGTATATGTGACTCTGAAAGGGAAGAAACTGTGGAACATTTATTATTAGAGTGTCCTAAAAACATTCAAAAAAGATTAAAATTAGAAATAGTTACAAATATTAAGCTCAAAGTAGAAAATATATGTGTATTGTTAGAAAGTAAAAAGCATAGAAATAAGTTTATAGAATATTGTATGGATATAGCAAAGGAAGCAATAAATAGAAATAAGACTAGGTAATAAGTATATCGATAATATATACTGCGTTATATATTCAGAATATACTAACAAAACTAAAGATGCACTAATGAAGCAAAACATAGTGGGAAAGGGAATGTTATACAGTAAATAAATTAGCAAATAAGCGCAATTGTAGCACTACACGTTAAAATAAAAAACAAAACAGACAAAACACACCCACAAACAAAAAAAAATAATAAAAAACATGAACACAGGAAACTGTAAGTAAACTTACGATTTTCCCCACCATCCAACAGAGCAAGGGCAGCAAAAAAAAAAAAAGTCGTCGAAGCCCGTACACAGTTGAGGAAAGTCTCCGACCTTTGTTGGAGGACACCATAGCGGTGAACACATTAAAAAAAAAAAACCTAACCTAACCTAACCTAACCTAACCTAACCTAACCTAACCTAACCTAACCTAACCTAACCTAACCTTTTTTTTTTTTTTTTTTTATGGGGGGAAATCCTCATGGACTGCCTCTGCCTGGGGAAAGGCGGAGGGGTGTGCCGGACTCTTACCGGCTAAAACCACCCCGGTGTCTCCTCGCACGTTCACGCGAGGGGCCGCGGGAATCCAAATTCTTCCGCAGCTCCACACTAGTGCTGGCCCGGTCTGCACGGGCCTCGTCTCCTGCACGGGGTAGTGAGGTGTTCAACTACCCCGTGTATCACCCCAGAGGCGCGCGCCGACACCCACGCGTGCCTCCGCCTTGGGTCCATCGAATAGGGGGCGGGGCTTCCCCTAGTCCCTCGCCCCTGGACTCATTCATGGGGGCTGGAAAAGGGCGTTATCCGCCCTTCTCCTGCGCCCGGTGCGCCTTCTGCGGCCAGGGAAGGGAGTCGAGATCTCCCTCTCCCGTTCCGCAGTTTCCTTCTGCGACATCACGTCCTCACAGAAGGACACCACTGCATCCCACGATTCTGCGCTACCGACCATACTCTGCACCAAGGCCGACAGCGACAGATCGCCTCCTGCTTCATTTGTGAGGACACGGCGCTGCTCCTACCAAGCTACGCACTCGGCGAGCGTGTGTTGCGCCGTGTCCTCCCCGCAATGGACGCAGTGGTGGCACCGAGCGTCCGGCTCCCTGTCTATGCGGCACAGGTACTTGCCAAAGCAGCCGTGCCCCGACAGCACCTGCGTCACCCTAAACGACAGGGAGCCGTGCCTTCTCCCGAGCCAGTCGTCGAGTACTGGCCGGATCGCCTCGACGATAGCGAGGCCGGCAGTAGGGCGCAGAAGCCTTTGCCGCCATTCCGCCACCAAGACCTGACGGAGCTCCTCTCGGCGCAGCGCGATCTGTCGCTGCACCGGCCTCGAGCCCCGTTCCCGCTCTTCCTCGCGCCATTGATATAGTGACGCGAGTACTTTCGCCTCTAGGTCCCAGGGCGGGGATCCGGCCAGGACGCAAGCCGCCTCGTAGGAAATCGTGCGATACCCGCGGATGACTCTGACGGCCATCGCCCTCTGCGGTTTGCGCAGAATGGCGAGAGTGCTGGCCGTCATGTCCATCGCCCATACAGGGGCCCCATACAGGGCCGTGGACCGCACGATTCCCACGTACAACCGCCTACAGGCAGCGCTCGGGCCCCCCAAGTTGGGAAGCAGCGTTGAAAGTGCGCCTGCTGCACGCATCAGCTTGGGCGCCAGCCGCCGGAAGTGGGGCTCAAATTCCCATCGGCTGTCGAGCACCAATCCCAGATAAACCTAACCTAACCTAACCTAACCTAACCTAACCTAACCTAACCTAACCTAACCTAACCTAACCTAACCTTACCTAACCTAACCTAACCTAACCTAACCTAACCTAACCTAACCTAACCTAACCTAACCTAACCTAACCTAACCTAACCTAACCTAACCTAACCTAACCTAACCTAACCTAACCTAACCTAACCTAACCTAACCTAACCTAACCCAGTTCGCGCGTCGATGAGAAAGAGCGAACAGTCAGAGTTCGATACAGGAAAAAGGCGAGGAATCCACAAGAGTGCCATCCTGTACTTGAGCTCTCTCCAAAAGTGCACAGGCGCTTCATTGATGCGGGTAAAGTTTACATCGGCCTCCAAAGAAGACCAATAATGGATCACTCTCCCCTTGTGCAATGCACAAAATGCCTCGGTTTTGGCCACACAAAAGCAGTGTGCCATGAAAAGGAGGAACTCTGCAGTCACTGCGGAGATACTCACTCATGGGACAAATGCCCGATCAGACTGGAGGGGAGACCCCCCCGATGTAAAAATTGCCTCAAAGCGCACGGCGCCGATACGGACCTGGCACACAATGCTTTTAGCTTTGATTGCCGGGAAAAGCAGAAGTGGGATGCAATAGCACGGTCCCGCATATCTTACTGCTAAGGGCAACCATAATAATATTAACTCCAAC
This sequence comes from Parnassius smintheus behrii, assembly GCA_036936625.1. Lineage (NCBI taxonomy): Eukaryota > Metazoa > Arthropoda > Insecta > Lepidoptera > Papilionidae > Parnassius > Parnassius smintheus. The sequence goes on from JAUPFT010000010.1 coordinate 21,038, forward strand.
ATTAGTAGGTCAGACCTCAAAATCATTCAGGTGAACTTGCAACGCTCCAGGGTAGCAACGGCGGAACTACTTCAGGTTGCATCGGATAAAGGAGTGTCGATTGCCATAGTACAGGAACCCTATGTGGGAAAAAATGGCGTTATTAAAGAACATCCCGGCACGCGAGTAGTTCAATGCAGCCTGAATAGACAAAAACCAGTAAAAGCCGCAGTGCTGATTTTCGGAGACCAGCTGGAGATCATCCATGATCCACAGCTGGTTACCGAAACAGAAGCGGCAGTACTTCTCGTTGCAGGAAATTTAAAACTGGGAGTCGTGTCAGTTTACCTCGAGGGAGAGCAAGATATAAATCCCTACCTTAGGCGAATCCAAGCAGCTTGCGCAAAACTACACACAAACAACATCATAGTGGCTGGAGACATAAATGCTTGGAGCCAATGGTGGGGAAGTAATTCCGAAGATGAAAGAGGCGCGGCATATAACACCTTCCTCAATGAAATGGATCTCCATATTCTGAACACGGGTGACACGCCTACCTTCGAAACATACAGAAGGGGGAGAATTTGTTCGAGCATAGTAGACGTCACTGCTTGCAGTTCGTCACTTCTGGGCAATGTGGAGGACTGGAGAGTGGAGAGAAGCCTAATTACATCAGACCACAACGCGATTATGTTTACACTGCGCACCAAAGCAGTCTTGACACAATTACGGCCCTGTACAACGCGCAAATACAACACCAGAAAGGCAAACTGGTCGGACTTCTCAACACGCTTTAGATCCCTTCTAAAAGAAAGAGCCATAACTCCCACACTAATTGAGGAGGCGGAAATCCATGAGGATCTGGAATCCATCACAATAGCCTACACAAAAGCAATCCAGGAATCTTGTGATGAGACTATTCCGAAAATGGGCATGAGGGGGGTGAATGCAACGCCCCCATGGTGGTCAAAATCCCTCAACCAACTCAAAAAAGAAGTCCATAGGAAAAAAAGACGTATTAGAAATGCGGCACCAAGCAGAAGACAACACGTAATAGACGAATACATAAGTTTTAAACAACAATACATCATAAAAGTTGAGGAGGCGCAAACCGAAAGCTGGAAGGAATTCTGCACGACACAGGAAAGGGAGAGCATGTGGGATAAAATTTACAGAGTTATCCGGAAATCCTCAAGAAGATATGAGGACATGCTCCTAAGAAACATCCAAGGGGAAACTCTGACACCAGAAGAGTCGGCAGAACTCTTGGCCCAAACATTTTACCCTGACGACTGTGTGGAAACAGATCAGCCATACCACACCAAAATACGAGAGCTGACGGAAATCAACAAAGACCTAGGTTTGTCAGAAGATGACCCACCTTTTGCAGAAGCGGAGCTTGAATCAGTGTTACAAACACTAAACCCCAAAAAAGCCCCTGGACCAGATGGGCTAACAGCTGACATCTGCTCCGCTGCAATAAACTGCAACAGGAAGGTATTCTTAGCGATAGCCAACAAGTGCTTGAAATTGGCGTACTTTCCCAAGCAGTGGAAAACTGCACACGTGGTCATCATCCGTAAGCCAGGAAAGGATGACTATACACATCCAAAGTCATACCGACCAATAGGTCTTCTGTCAGTACTCGGAAAAATAGTCGAGAAGTTGATGGTGGGCCGACTCCAGTGGTACATCCTCCCAACTCTTAATAAAAACCAGTATGGGTTCATGCCTCAACGTGGTACTGAGGACGCCCTCTATGATCTATTGAAATATATCAATAACGAAGTGAGGAATAAGAAGATCGTCCTTGTTGTTTCATTAGATATAGAGGGAGCCTTTGACAACGCATGGTGGCCAGCATTAAAACTGCAACTAGCCAAAAAGAAATGTCCCAAAAACCTCTACGATATGGTTGGCTCTTACCTTCAAGATCGAAAAATCGTAATTAACTATGCCAGAACAACGAGTGAGAGGGGAACTACAAAGGGCTGTGTTCAAGGATCTATCGGTGGACCAACCTTTTGGAATGTTATCCTAGACTCACTGCTGCACCAACTTACGAACGAAGGGGTGTATTGTCAGGCATTTGCAGATGACGTTGTCTTGGTGTTCTCGAGTCACTCAACGAGTGCCCTGGAGCAACAGGCCAATGACACTTTAAAAAGAGTAAAGAAGTGGGGAACCCAGAACAAGTTAAAGTTTGCAGCGCATAAAACAAATGCAATGCTTGTCACTAAAAAACTTAAATTTGACCACCCCAACCTGCAAATGTCCGGCAGCAGAGTAAACCTCGTAGAGGAAATTAAAGTACTCGGTCTCATCATTGACCGTGGACTCACCTTTAAGCCACATGTAGCAGCCGTATGCAAAAAAGCGGCTGACATATACAAACAGCTTGCATGCGCGGCCAAGGTGACCTGGGGTCTCAATGGTGAGATTGTAAGGACAATATACGTTGCAGTCGTCGAACCCATAGTGATGTACGCTTCGAGCGCGTGGTCCTCAGCAACAGAACTTCAGATGATCAAAGAACAACTCAACACGTTGCAAAGGGGCTTCGCGCAGAAGATCTGTAAAGCGTACCGCACGGTATCGCTCACTTCCGCGCTTGCCATCTCGGGTCTGCTTCCGTTAGACCTGAGAATAAAAGAAGCGTCCAACTTGTACCAAACCAGGAAACAAGGCACACTGGACTATTTACCGCCAGGAAGAGAGCTTGAAAACCGTGTAAATCACTTGGATCAACCTCATCCCTCTAAACTCGTCAAATTGGAATATGAGCTACTGGAAACAATCGAAAACACAAACCTCCACCAACTAACCGGCCCTCACATATACACCGATGGAAGTAAGATAGAAGGGAGGGTCGGAGCAGCTTTAACGTGGTGGGAAGATGGCAGGGAGATCAGTAGTTCCACCTTTAGACTGGATCCATCCTGTACAGTTTTCCAATCGGAGCTCTATGCCTTGCTCAGGGCGACCAAACTAGCAGAATCGAGCACTGAACCTGTCGTAAACATCATGAGCGACTCGAGATCTTCGCTCGATCTGCTGGCGAACCCTAAAGCAAGCCATCCCCTATCAAAGGCCATCCAAGAAAGCATAGGGAAGATGAGAAAAGAGGGAAGAGTGATACGGCTGTTTTGGTTGAGGGCTCATGTAGGCACGTCTGGAAATGAGAGAGCTGATGAGCTCGCCAAGGCGGCGGCACTCCGGGAGACAGCCACTCTAGACTACGACAAAATCCCCATGTCCTACGTTAAAAAGAAAATCAGAGAGGAAACCGTTCGAATCTGGCAGGACAGATACGAGACCTCGACCACTGGGCAAGTCACCAAAATATTCCTACCGGATGTTGCAATTGCATACCGGATAGTGAGAAAAACGAAGTTGACACCCACACATGTACAAGTGTTAACAGGACATGGTGGAATTGCGGAGTACTTGCACCGCTTTAAGCTTAAGGATACACCAGGGTGCGAGTGCGATCCCAATGTCAGTGAGTCAGTGTGGCATGTGATTCTGGAGTGTCCCCGCTATCAGGCGGCACGTCTGGATCTCGAGTTTTGCATTAACACCAATCTTGACAAGTCTGACCTACACAGAATCATCGAAGACGAAGACAAAAGGCCCAAATTTCTGGCATTCGTAGAGTCCATCTTTCGCGCTGCTGCAAAGCGTAACGCCACAAACTATCCATTCCCCAGGCAGCAGCAAACCGAATTCGCAGAGGTCTCCGTAAAAGAGAAGAGCATCCCAGCCAATAAAGCAGAACATCAGCTATTTAGCATGCGCTGAAAGAGGTAACCCAGGCCTGAGAATTCGAGGAGTAGCTCTCTTCATGGATAACAACACAGAGCGTTTCGGCTTAAGTTTTTGCTTAACAACTGGCCGAAACTATGTCAAAATATCTCCCGGTCTCGCAAGCTTACTAAACGGCAGTACTCTCAAAACGAGCATGAAGCGCAAAACATATGAGGCGCTAGTTGAAATAGAGGTTGCAAAGCAACGATGTCGAATAGTAAGATCGAAAAACAAAACGATCTTGCTGTTCACATGGAGCGAAGAAAAAACCCCATTCGCCCAGGCATGCTCACTGCTAACGAGACTCGGTGAGGAGGAGACAGCTGTCATACCCCGCATCATAAGTGTGGATGCCATGGTGGTCCTATATGAGAAAGGTGAAGTCATGGACCACATTGGTTGCATAAAAGCCTCAAACAAACATGAAATAGTCGTGTATGAGGATAGGGGTGAAAACCTGAGCTTCCTCAAACATCATGACTCGACAAAGGCAACCCAACATCTTGTAGCAAATTCAGAGACACTTAGTGGCTCAGAACGCCTGCAACTGAAAACGGCCAAAGAAAAGGCCGCAGCCAGGGAAAAACTTAGCAAAAGTTCTGAGTCACAAAGCGGGGTAAGTGCACTAATTAAAACCATCGGTGCAGCGGCCCAGAGTATTCCAGGAAGAGCAATGCGAAAGTTGAGTAAGTTAAGACAAGCCGATAACTTAATAAGAGAGCCTCCAAGAGTACTCAAGAAATCCAAACCCACCCACACTAGACCCTGCTCGGGACGTGTCAGCCCTCCAAGACTTCTACCGGCGGTCGAGCCTAAAGACCACATAATCAACGCTTTCCTAGAGTTTAAGGCCCTCATAAAAGCAACTCTTGAGGTGAACCAAACTACTTGCAAGAATATCTTACAAAGTTTCCACCTCGGTAGTCATGAGTTCCTTGGAGTGCAGCTCGAGGAAGCAGAGGCCGCAATTTATGACAACAAAACATCTACTGTCATAAAAGGTAAAATGGGTCATCACATGGCGGCTTATAGCGGGTCGGCGGGCTTCGTAGCCTTGGATGAGGAGGAGACAGAACGACAGGGAAGATTAGTATTCAAAACCCCACCCAACGACCCTATTGTGGTGACCGCCCGTTGTACCAGGGTGATGCTAGAGGACAGGATCCTGAAAATGGCGGAAACCATCTCGGGAGCCTGTGCATTGGGAGATCCTTGGGAAAACTGGACGGTGCCGACGATAAATTGGGTCAATGGAGTCCCGGGATGTGGCAAAACAACTTGGGTTATAAACCAATTCGATGCGGAGGATGATTTTATTGTCACAACAACAACAGAAGCAGCTAAAGATCTTAGAGAAAAGTTAGCCAACCGCATAGCCACTGACGCAAAAACAAAAGTGCGCACTATGGCCTCAGTTTTAGTAAATGGTATGAGAAGGCAAAAGGGAAGATGTACTCGACTTTTAGTCGACGAAGCTCTCATGAACCATTTCGGGGCCATAGTAATGGCAATGCGGCTAAGTGGAGCCGAAAAAATACTGCTTTTTGGTGACATCAATCAACTCCCTTATATCGACAGGGAAAACCTCTTTGCGATGCAATATACTCGCCCAAGCCTCGTAACCACTATCAGCCAAGAGCTCCTGTGTACGCACCGGAATCCGATGGATGTGGCATATGCCCTGAATGAAATCTACAGTGGCATTTATTCATCCAGATCTCAGGTGCACTCACTAGAAAGGAAGAGGTACACGGGAGCCGTCATACCAGGTACCGTGCCCGACACCTTATATCTTGTATTTACGCAAGCAGAAAAGGAGTCCCTTACCAGCCAGGGATATGGTTCGGGTCCCGGATCGCGAATTTTAACCGTACATGAGGCCCAAGGTCTCACATACGGGAGAGTGGTCATAATGAGGACAACAACAGAGAAGCTCAAAATTTATGAAAGCGTCCAACATGCAGTAGTGGCAGTGTCCAGGCACACAGAAAGCTGTGTTTATTACACGGACGATTGCGACGATGCAACTGGAAGGCTGGTTGAGAGCGCAATGGCTGCGACAACGAAAAGAATCAAAGAATATAATCTGAAAATGGCAATTAGAAACAGAGACGAAGCGATTGTGGAAGCCCTGTCAACAGATATCACAAACAGTTAAAGATGGAGCACTCTCCACGATATTAAGTACAAGGAAAAGGAAAAAAAAAAAAATCTGGTAACATAAAAATTTACATAGCATGTAAGGCCATGTACATTAAGCACGTAGATTATGTTGATGACTACATAAGGGGAAAAAAAAAAAAAAAAAAAAAAAAAAAAAAAAAAAAAAAATAAAACACAAAGTGGGTCGACAATTATTATGTTTAAACATCAAAAAAAAAGATAAGTAACAACGATGCCCACAAAAAAAAAAAAAAAAAAAACCAAAAAAAAAAAAAAACCAAAAAAAAAAAAAAAAACAAAACAAAAATAATAATGAAAAAAAAATATAGCGATTAAGTGCATGTCGCATGTAAGCATATTAGTTTGCAGACCTTAAGTATGTAAGATAATAGAAATATAAAAAAAAAAAAATACAAAAAAATACAAAAAAAAAATCCAAAAAAATATATATATATGTGAACTCACTGCTTAGGCTTAAATATTTAAGTAATGTAAGTAGTGTAAGGAGTATATTTATAACAGTATTTTAAAAGTTAATAAAATAAAGTAAAGCAAAAAAAGGTACGGACTTCGAGTCTGTAGAGTAAACTTATTGTAATAAAAAAAAAAAAAAAAAAAAAAAACCCAGTTCGCGCCATCCGCTGAAGCGTTAGCATCGTTTTAAGTGAGCTCCGCTTTCTAAAAATCGGGAAAAATAGTTAATTTGGTGTGACAGTGAAGTGCAATATATCAAATTGTGCGGAAATGTGTCAGCTTTAAGTTGGATGCAGTGGTTGCAAGTACACTATCTTGTCTGAAGAGATATTGGAGAATTTTGCCAAATTTCATAAAAATCAGGTAAAATTTGACCATATTTTGCTAAACGCTGCGAAAACTAAAGCTGTTACCCATACTTTTTTTGATCCCATAATTTGAAGCTCTGTACTGTGCACATTTTCTTCGCTTTTCCGGAATTTTTCATTAAGAAAATCCCAAGTTATAAGGGATTTTCTCAGAACCACGTGGCCACGTGTTTTCGGAATTCGAAGTGTGCGGCAAAATTTGAATTTGAATTTTGGTAGCCCCTCTTAAGACCTTTTATTTGGTATATTGCATATAAAAATCGGTGCACTCTATAAGATTTTATAAAGTAAAAACCGGAAAATTACATAAATTTGAAATTTTAACACCAAATAACTCGAAAACTAAATCGGGTACCTATCTTTTTTAACTTGTATATCTGTAGTAAAAAGAATAATCTAATATTTTGTTAAATCTCAGATTTTTCTCGCAAGAAAATTCGGAGATATTCTTAATTTTGTAAAATTTTTTAAACACGTGGTCCCAGTTCCGGAGGGTCTACATTGCCAAATATTTAATATTCGGAAGCAGAATTAAAATTGTAAGTAATTGACACTTTTTTCAAAATTTTCGGACATATCCCTCAAAAGTTATTGCTATTTTACTACTTTTTTACTGTTTTTTGTATTTTACCTGAATTTTATCACATAAAGTATATTTTTTAATGATATCAATAAATAGAACGCACCGAGACCGATCTAGCAATACCAAGGTCGGGGGGTCTACCTCTTTCCACTACTGAGATATACAAAGTTTTCAATTTCGGTCGCCATCTTGGAAAAACGTCAAAAACTTTGAACGAAGATATCTCACTAACCACTGTTCATAGAGAGTTGCGGTTTTCAATATACTTGTTAATATAAGTAGAAGACTACTTTAAAGTAAAAAAGCAACCACCTAAATAACCCACTTATTTTATACCATTACTGGACGGCCGGCAGTTCACTGAGAAGATTGAGCCCAAACTCGGGTATTTTAGGAGTACTAGAAGAGCATAAAAACAAAATTAGAACTAAGTCAGCCATCTTGTTCCGCCATATTGACAAATTTCATTTTGTCATATCTTTGGAACGGAGGCTCCTATTGAGCTGCGGTTTTCGACAAAGTGATTGTTAACACCAGCTCTATTGATATTTTACCTCACCGACTCTACATAGAGTCTGTGAACGTTATTCGAAGACGGTGACTTTTGGCACACTGAGTCTTTTGCATAGCTGATAGAAAGCCTTACCTTGCATACCCCACATTGTAATAAATCTTCTGACTCTACGTAAAGCTTTGGAAACCGACTCTAACAAAAAAAAAATGTCGGTCAAATCGAGCAAATCTTGTGTAGAATTGGCGAAACAGACTAAACCCACGTCTAGGTCGGTTCGAGGAGTTAGTCCCTCCTCGGCGCCAACATTACGAAAGAAAGTCCTCATGCAAAACGCAGCTTCCTCCAAAAAAGTGTCAGAAGATACAGATAGAATGGATAGTGGAATGGCTGAGAAAGGCGAGGCCACCTCCGAGTCTGTCACTAGTAATATTATTGTGGGAGAACCGACTGAACAAATCAATATAGCAACTATGAAAACAAAGGGACCCGAAACTGCCACTGATGATGGTACATCTTTTGACATTGAAGCTGAGCTTGGTCTTCTAGGACTATGCAAACCAGTGCACCGCACGGATGATGAGTGGTCAGATGTCGAAAGTATGGTAAGTGGAGAAAGTAGGAGGTCTAGCATTTTGCCACCTGCTTACAAACGAGCTGGAATTTCCATGGACCTCGCCACACAGCGAGCAAACGACTTTTTGCTCGTAGGCAAAGAGGCCCTGGAAAAAGCCGGAAACATGAAGCGCGAGTGCAAGCAGGAGGTACATGATTGCTTACAAGGCCTCTATGAAACAGTACTGTCACTCTCTGATTCACGCTCTCGTCATCGACTGGCTTTAGAACAGGAACGCAGTCGAGCAGCGAAAGAGCTGGTGAGAGTAGAAAGAGCACATACAAAACAGCTAACAGAGTTTCAATCCACCTATACTCAGAGACTTAAAGTCATCCAAGAGGTCATGCAGGAAACGCAAAAATCGATAGAGGCAATAAGGGGTTGGCTAAATTACGAAATGGATGACCCTATAAAAGTTATATACAAAATAAAACAAGAAATACATGAAATATCAACCAAAACAAGCCAAGATCTATCTACTTGCATCACTGGTGAACAACTAAGGAAAGAACACACATACAATAGGGAAGAATTGGCGTCAATAGAGAAACAAGTAAGTGGCATCATGGAAAAGCTTAATGCACTTGGTTCTGACATCAACGTCTTTAAAAATAACGTAGCGGACAAAGAAAGTATTGAACACATTGCGCAGGCTCTAAACTCATGGAAAGATCCTCGCATTAATGATATTGCCAGTAACATGTCAAATATTAAAGATACAATCCGTAATCTGCAAACACAAGTCATGAATCTGACATCTCCACAGTCAACAGCTATGGATAGCGCATCAACAGCCATAGAACCAGTCTTATGTAGATTAGACAAAATCACTGAGGACATAAAGGAATTAAGAGACTACGGAGTGAGCCAAAGTGCGTTTCAGAATAACGCAGGTTTGGGTACGGAGCTGGCAATTGCAGAAATCAGAGACAAGCTTAATCATCTAGAGACATATAACTGTAGCACCATAACAAACCAAATAATGGAAAGTCCCAAAAATGTCCCAATAAAAGAACAACAAGCCACTCGCCCAATAAAGTCTTATGCAGAAGCACTTACTTCACCACGGTTTGCTCTTGTTGTTGAATCTTTGGATCCCAGACATACAAGCGAAGATGTTGTTAACACTATAAAGAGCAACATCGATGTGGTGCAACTTGGAGTAGGTATTAACAATATAAGAAGGGCTAGAAATCAGAGGGTGCTTCTCTCATGCGACAATGACGAGGACCGGCAAAAGCTTCAAAATGCAATAAAAAACTCGAATCAGAAGCTTACGGTCTCAAAGTCAACAGCTAAAAACCCACTACTTAAATTAATAGGAGTAGCTAATGATCTAAACAATGCAAAACTAGAAGAGGCATTAGTTAAACAAAACATGAAGCTCCTAAAACACATCGAAATAGAAAAGATTAAGGCTAAGGTCTTGAGACGAATTAAGGGGAGAACAGCGGCAATTAACAATATAATATTAGAAGTAAGCCCTGAGGTATGGAAGGCACTGAAAGACCAAAGACTGCATGTGGGATACCAAGTGGTACCCGCCCTGGACCAATCTCCTGTTCTGCAATGCTACCGATGTATGGGATTTGGACATAGGGCTAGAGAATGTCGGGCAGATAAATCAACCTGCGGGTATTGCGCAGAGGACCATGACAGTAGAGAATGTCCACGCAGTAATGGAGCACCAACTTGCGCCAACTGCACTAAAAACAAAATCGTAGGTGACCTCAGTCATGTAGCATACAGCAATGAATGTCCAGTGTGGCAGAAATGGGATCGCATAGCCAGGTCCTCGGTAGCATATTGCTAAGATTGATCAGGGTATTAACATCGAGCAATTACGGTTAAGTACACACTCCTCTGCTGGGAACGCACCAAATTCAAACTCAGCAGATACACAAACTACCAAATTAGTACAGGTAAATCTTGGCCGAGGAATGGCAGCGTTTAATGAATGTCTTCACATGGCAATAAGACAACGCGTTGCGTTGCTTCTACTGCAAGAACCATATGTAGGGGCAAAAGCACATGTAGCTTGTAATCGTCGCGTAATTCAAAAGACTACCAGTAATAGAGACAAACCGGTTAAATCGGCAGTCATCGTTGTTGATCCAACCTACTTAATCATAGAAAATCCAGAGCATGTTAGCGAAAATATTGTAGGATTTATAGTTAAAATAGGAAAACTTGTTGTAGGCATTATAAATGTGTATTTAGAGAAAGACGGTAACATAGAAGATGATATAAGGAAGATAACAAGAATTGTGCAAGATATGGACACGGAAAACATCATTCTAACAGGCGACTTTAATGCAAGGAGTCTCTGGTGGGGGAGCAGAGCTGAGGACGAGAGGGGTTTACTTTTGTCGGAAATGATAGCTGAACTGGATATGAATGTCTTAAATCAGGGCAGTGACTCCACCTTTTACCAATACCGAGGAGGAAAGTTACATAGCAGCATAGTGGACGTGACCTGTTGTACGTCGGCAATCCTACATAAGATGGAAAGATGGAGGGTGGACCCCGATTTTGTCACACTATCTGATCATCGAGCCATACAGTTTCAAATGAGAATTAATATTGACAAACAGAACGTCGTGCTAAGGAATTCCACTCGATTATTTAATACAGCTAAGGCAAACTGGTCTCTTTTCAGAAACGATTTGAAAGAAAGATTAGAAAAGGAGAACGTAATAGAGGATAAAATAAAAACCATACAAACACCAGAGGAATTGGATGATATCGTAGACGCATATGTCAAACAAGTAAAATTAGCATGCCAGAAATCAATACCAACTATATCTAAAAATGTCTATAAAACTTGTACACCTTGGTGGAATGCACAGCTAGAAACAGAACGACGTAAAGTTATACGACTTAGAAGAAAGATAAAGTTCGCCAATACAAGACGTAAACCGCACGTTATTCAGAATTTCGTGGAGGCAAAAGAAAAGTATGTTAATAATATAATGTCAGCAATAACTACTAGTTGGAAAGAACTATGCACTAGGCAGGAAAAAGAGACTGTATGGCAAAGTATATACAGAATAATTAAAAGGTGTAGTGTAACTAATGAAGACAAACTGCTGAAATTAGGTGATGAAATTCTCACCGCAAATGACTCTGCTATGTTATTGGCAAAAAATTTCTACCCAGATGATGAGAAAAACAAAGACACTGAAGAACAAACCAAAATTCGAGAAGAAGCGGACAAAATCACTAACGAACTAAGGAAAAACTCGACCATTTCCCATCGTAATTTTACAGAGGTAGAAATAGAAGCTGTTTTAGATAAAATGGATCCTAAAAAAGCACCAGGAGAGGATGGCATTACCTCAGATATATGCTATCAGTCTTATAAGGCCATACCTTCAGCACTAATGGCTATCTATAATAAGAGTCTCGAAATAGGTTACTTCCCTAAAACCTGGAAAAAAGCTATAATAAAAATTATCCCAAAACCTAACAGAGAGGACTACGCGGTACCCAAAGCTTACCGTCCTATTGGCTTACTTCCAATATTCGGAAAGATATTAGAGAAACTTTTTGTAACCAGGCTTCTTTGGCAATTGGGTAAAGAAGGTAAACTCAACAGCCGACAATACGGATTTATGCCGCAACGCAGTACGGAAGACGCCTTGTACGATGCAATGTCTTTTATAAAACAGGGGCTCAAGGAAAAAAAAGTTGTTGTGGTGGTATCCCTGGATATAGAAGGGGCATTTGACAATGCATGGTGGCCTCAAATAATAAAAGAAATGCAGAGAAAACAAGTGAGCCAAGATATTCTGAGATTGATTACCAGTTACCTTTCTTCGAGATATATATCGTTAAAATATGCAGGTGCAGTAGTAACTAAATCCACCACCAAGGGGTGTATTCAGGGATCAACCTGTGGGCCTATTTTTTGGAATATTCTCTTGGATCCACTCCTCGAAATGACATCACATCTGAAAGTACACGTTCAGGCTTTTGCCGACGACATACTCGTCATTGCAAAGGGTCACTCAGCAAAATCCATTGAGGAAGAACTGAACCCAGCCTTGGATCAAATAGTTGCATGGGGTAAAGCCCGTAAGTTAAAATTTGCACCACAGAAAACACAAGCAGTTATAATAACTAAAAAAATGTCTCCAGAACTACCGCAAGTAAGAATGGATAATGTTTATGTTCAACCATCAGCGAGTCTAAAAGTACTTGGAGTCACAATTGACAAAAATTTAAGATTCACAGAACACATTGATGAAGCCCTTAGGAAAGCTATCAATCTATATAAAAAAGTGACTAGAACAGCAAAAGCACAATGGGGACTAAACTCCGAAATAATAAAAACTATTTACATAGCGGTAGTAGAACCTACGATCCTCTACGCGGCAAGTGTTTGGGCCGCAACGGTGAAGAAAGAATATGTGAAGAAGAAACTTGACCGTATCACAAGAATGTTTGCTGTCTCGATCTGTAAAGGACATAGAACAGTCTCCTTTACTTCCAGTGTTCTACTAGCGGGAATATTTCCTCTGAACCTTAGAGCAATAGAACATCTAAAACTGTATGAAATAAAACGGGGGAAGCCCCTAACCCAACTTCCAGGAAGAATTTGCGAAAAACCAGAGAATCCATTTTACCTACCACATCCAGCCGATAGGCATCGTATACCTTTTGAGATTATTACCTCTGAGGAAGAAGAAAGTTTGATTGACTCCCAAATAACAAAATTATACACTGATGGAAGTAAGATTCAAGGTAAAGTCGGAGGAGCTGTGACAATTTGGAAGAATAATCAGGAAATACGAAAATCGACCTTTAGGCTGGAAAATTACTGTAGTGTTTACCAAGCCGAGCTCGCAGCAATATTAAGAGCACTAGATCTGATGCACAAACATAAAGACCTAAAGAAAGGCATTATCCTAAGCGACTCACGCTCTGTCTTAGAATGCCTGAGTGACACATCATCTCTGCACCCATTAGCTGTGAAAATACGGGATCGAATAGAGTCACTATTAGACAAAGGTGGCGAAGTTAAACTTTGCTGGATTAAAGCACACATCGGCTTAGCCGGTAATGAGAGAGCCGATGAACTTGCGAAAAAAGCCGCACTTTCTAACAAGCAAACTCCAGCTTATGACAGATTCCCCCTGTCCTTCGCGAAGCGACTTGCCAGGGACTCTACTTGCATAGAGTGGCAGCTACGATATAGTGCAGCAACAACGGGAGCTGTAACAAAGAAAGGGGGATGCCCATATTAGGCCATCGAACGCCCAACAATGTGCATTTGTTAAAAAAATATATCTTTATTTATGGTTATTAATCGCGGTATTCATTTATCCTAAAACAATGGGAATATTTTTGCACAAATTAAAAGTACCGAAAAGATAAAAATAAAATTAGGTAAATACGTAATTCATTAGTCAGTGAATAAAATAAAAAATGTTGCCAATCACAAAAATCATTAAAAAATCGATTCCCCTTTTCAATCGATTACTTATGGTGTCATTATTACAATGCTTATATGATCTTTCGATAATTATTACGATGTTATGATATAGGTTTAAAATAACCGTTGACAATGGATATTTATCCAAAGCAGTCGATACGCAACCGTTATTAACCAAATGTTTACCGACTACAGACGAAAAAGGATGGTTATGTTTTTACTGTGTGTGCGGATTAGGCTATGTTGAATCGTTTTTTGCTATGGTGCTTAAAACGTAGGATGCATTTTATTATTGAGGGAGCTACTATCAAAGAATATTTTATTCGCTTAACTCGTAAAGTACTTGACCAACTTTAAGAATTCTTTCACCACTAGATTGTTATGTATAATTTTAGATATCTAATATAGGGTTAATTTTATTATTGAGGGCGCTACTTTCAATGAATACGTTTTTTGGCTAATCTCAAAAATTACTAGACCGATTTTGAAAATTCTTTCACCATTACATTGCTAATGAGGGCGTTAGCTGTGTGATAAATTATATTATTACAATAAATAATTGCGAGATTAATATTTTCTAAATAAATAAAACTAAATACCTACCTAAGATGTTCAAATCCAATTATTATTTTTACAATTTAAGAATCGTATTTACACACTGTACTTACTCAGATTGATTATTGTAGATAAAGAGGTAATAAACCTAAAGTAAAAGAGCTCCGCTTAAACGAAAAAACTATTTATTAGAATAAAACTAAATGTTGAAAAAAAGTGGTTCAGTGCGAGTCGGACTCGCAGGCCCATGAAGAGTTCAGTAGTAACAAGCATATATTTTAAATCGAGTCAAAATACCACTGTCATTATCGCCAGCAACAAATTATTTTGTTTTTCATAGTGTTTGTATAAATAACAAAGTTGTTTTTGCGGTTCCTTAAAATGTGCTACTTGTATCAAAAAAAGGACTATTATACATTAAAGGGGTTTCTGTGGTTTATTCATTACCAAAGAGAAAAAACTTATTGCGCAAAATAGGTTTTTATTAATTTCAAGTCATCAAAAGCGGCAGTCAACCATTAAAAACTAAAACAACCGTTGTTATAGGCTCGGTTGAATTCATTGACATCCTTCACATTTATAGTTATGATAATTAAACAAGCGAATTACTAGCTGATTTACCAAGAATTCTTTAGAGTATAACAAAACGCTACTGCACAAGTTAACTGTTATTCTTATCTGTTTTTAACATAACATTTAAAATGGAATCATGTTATGATAATTCAAGAAGTTAATTTCCAGCTGATTTACCACGAATTCTCTAAAGCATAACAAAACAATACAGCACAAGCTAACTGTTCTTAAAAATACATTTGAAATAGAGTTTCAATAAATAAAGGAAATTATATTTTAAAAAGCGTGCAGAACTTAAAACGCGTCAAAGATTATTCTTTTTATGATATTATTAATCGAATAAAAATCGATATCATTCCATAGATTTTATGACCGTTAAGTGGCAACATCGTATCCGACAGGTAGGCCGCTGTCACTGTTATGTCACAAGAATTAAATTACGTGTTGTTATCATGTTATTGTTTTGTTATAAAAGTAAAATGCAATTGTTGATCTCTCAACAATTGGTTCGAACACAGCAGGTAAATAGTTGGTACATATCACGATGTGGTATGTCTTCCTCTAAGAAATGCTTTATAACTGAGTTTACTTGAATAATATCAATATAATAATTGTAGCTTCTTTATTAGGTACAAGTTTCGAGTACAGTGAACGTGTAGTGTGGCACTCGCAAAATGCACCAATAGTTCGTCTTGAACATCTATACATCAGCTGTGGCACTGACACTTATGAGAATAAGATCACACACATTGTTTGTCTTCGATTTTCCACGTGAGGAATTATTTGCGCTACGTGAGGTAAGTGTTTAACATGTTTAACATTTCAATTTATTAAATGTGATCCATATATCTGATAATTATACATGTTTTTACACTGATTGTATATCAACTCAAGAACTTGTTTTATTTTTTCACATCTGCCCTAGCTGTATCTGACAAACATACTAGCTTATTTATGAGATTAACCAGTTTTATCAACTACCAAGAAAGGAGACAGTTGATTTTTCATTGTTTTTGGACTGCTGGTAGTCTGTCAGTCCTTAATTATTAAATAATATAGGGCATTAAATCCGTCCTTGTGCAGTAACATTTAACTTGATAAATATTTTATTTATATTTGAGTTTGAAATAAATCTATTTTATTTTTATTTTTTCACTTTGACTTCATTTTTTGTATTTTACATTATTTCAGTTGTCATGCCGTGTATATCATAATTGCTGGCAATGAACTGAGAGAACAGCATCATGTTCAACTGCAGAACGGGAACCATCTGAATCATCTAGTCCATCCTCGTTGCAATCTGAAGTGAGTAATGTATTGCACCCAGAACAACAAAGCTTAGATCATACATCACACAGTGTACTGCTAACTAATTATATAAAAGCACAATGTTTTTTACCATGTTGTAACAGTTCCATCAGCATTGCAAGTATGTCTCTTTTGTGATTAACTACATTTTGCGATAACAAACATACATAGTGACAAGTACTATGTATGTGTGTTATACTTGGTAGAGCCATGCTGCAGTTATATTAGAAGTATAGTTGTAGCATGAATGGGTCGGCTCGACCGGGGAAGGAGCACCCTCTCACAGAATACCAGCGTGAAATAGTAGCTTAATGCTGCTGTGTTTTGTATGGTGAGTGTAGAGAACCGGAGACCCTTTTTACTGGAAACGAGAAAATGATTTAGTCCTCACGGGTGACAACGCATCTGCATTTTGATTTGTAATCGAGGATAGATGTGGATGTCTAAGGGTCGCAGAAATGTCTCCAGCAGATGGTGAATTTCAGTTAATGACAAGATATGCTAATAAATCCAGAGCCGTGACTATGTGTCGATATGGGTAGTAGAGGTGGTGAATGGCATTTTTAAAACTGAATTTAAAATATTTCATCAAAATTACTTTAACAGGGCTTCTACACATTTGATGATAGACTGCTGTGGCTTCTGCTATAGTTAATAAATTCCACACAAAAATAAGGGACAGGGATGATGCGGCTCAAATACTTGAAATAGTTCATCAAAATATGGAGACAAATAATGATTTTTCTGAGTATGCTAGGGAAAACAATCTAAATAGAGCTAGGGCAGGCAGACTTTAGAAATATAAATGTAGACTTTAAAATGTTAGGGAATTTCCTGTTTTAACTTACAGCGACTTAATATTAATTGCTTGTGTCACATACCAATTAAAGCAAGCTCGCTACTATTATGGTGAGCATATAAGATTTAATGGTTGCTACCGGATAGAACTCTGTAATAACCAGAGGAGCAGCATTATGGAAGGAATAAAGTTAAGCCCTAGCTGATCTTTACTTAGGGCTAGAATTGCAAGTCATCACTATTAGTCGTAAAGTGTATTTTATTATATGAATTCTATATAATATCTAATATATAAATTCTTTTTTAGGAAGGATGCTTGCTACTACCACCTGCTTAGGACCCTGGTAATTAATGAAATTAAAAACCCAAGCATACCACTGCAAGACTTCTAGACACAGTAAGTTCATTCTGTAGATCGGACAATAAATAAAAATTAAAAATCTGAAGGTACTCCGGGTTAACACTGACATTGGGACGTCGGTCACCTCAGTCTGCCGTAACCATGGGTGCTGGAAAGCACCCGAAATGTCTGGAATTAAAAATCAAAGAAATAAAACGCGATAAAATCGATAAAAATAGTTGTTAAAAAAACTGCATTTGTGAAAATAAAAACTTCAAATATTTTCAAAACCCCGACTTTTTTTAAAGCAATTCCTTTACCATTTCATTGTTTTAATTGCATATTATCATATCTATATGCTTTTATATATGGGCACTCATGGCCGAAGTGTCTATGAAGACTGGGCATGCCCCTTTCTACCGGACATAAAAGAAGCGTATAGAACACTCAAGCATATAAAAATAGACAATCTCAAAGTACAATTACTAACTGGACATGGAGGTTTTAAGGCTTATTTATATAAATATAAGCTAGCGCAGTCGCCATCTTGTGTTTGCAGTAGAGACGAAGAAGAAAATATCGAACATCTATTAATTGACTGTCCTAGATTCGCCATACAACGACTTGACTGTGAACAAAAGATGGGGATGGCGCTTACTATTAATAATTTAAGAAATGCAATTAACAACGATGACTGTCGGAGCCATTTCCTTAAGTTTTCAGAAGCTGTTGTACGCTCTGCGGGTAAGGCAAATGGATCCAAACTAGTATAAGTTAGAATATAAGTTTTTAATATTTAGTTAGTTTATATAGATAAAACAGTCAAATGTACCATAAAGACACTGTAATGTATAGTGTAAATTAAAATGATTCGGAAAAAAAAATGCTTATAAGATTGTAGAAATTATTATAAGATATTGGATGGCGCACAAAATAACTTGAATTAACAGAACATATCTATATGCTATACAGTTTTTTTTTTATATATTGTATAAAATATTGATGTATAATAGTAAAACTTAAACAAATTTATCAATAGTTTTAAGCATAACAAATGTCAGAAATAGTGATAGTAAAAAAAAAAAAAAAAAAAAGTAATAACATACTTTGGATAAAAACCAACAGTAATAAAGGATGCTGCATGTATATGTAATAAAAATGTGTTAGATATTAATAATAAATGTAGACGAGCAGTTAATAAAAACATATAGAGCTATAATTACTTTTCATTGTATAACATAGTATAGGAAATGGTTGTAAATTGTACTTGCTGTAATAGTATTCCATAACATCATAATAATATGTATAATATATAGACAAGAGAAATTAATAATAAAAAAGAAAAAAAAAGTATAATAAACTGTAAGGAAAAAAAAGTATTATTTTAGAAGTAGATGTACATTATATAAGATAACGGGTGGCGCACTAAATAGCTTAATTAAACTTAATTTAAGTACCATATATTATATAACTTTTCAATAATTGCAAGAATACAGAAAAATAATGTTACCTTAAATGGTAGAGAATACTGTTGAATGAATGAGAATGATAATAGAATAAAATATCAATGTGTAATAGTAAATTTGAAACGAATACATGAACAATAACAATAATAAATGTTAAAGAAATATAATTGTAAACAGTAAAAGATAAGGTTGAGAAAAAAAAAAAAAAAAAAAAAACGTAGCTGAATCTTAAGTTAGGATATATAATATGATAAGTAGGCTATTAGTTATAAGAATAAATTAAGTTGTTAAGTGAAAAAAAAAAATAATAATAATAATAAAAAAAGAGGATTATAAGTATAAGTAATAAACCAATATAGTAAAAAAGGGTGCTGCATGTATAGCAGCAGTAACAGAGAAAAAAAAAAAAAAAAAAAAAAAAAAAAAAAAAAAAAAAAAAAAAAAAAAAACCTAACCTAACCACTCGGAAAAATAGTCGAGAAGTTGATGGTGGGCCGACTCCAGTGGTACATCCTCCCAACTCTTAATAAAAACCAGTATGGGTTCATGCCTCAACGTGGTACTGAGGACGCCCTCTATGATCTATTGAAATATATCAATAACGAAGTGAGTAATAAGAAGATCGTCCTTGTTGTTTCATTAGATATAGAGGGAGCCTTTGACAACGCATGGTGGCCAGCATTAAAACTGCAACTAGCCAAAAAGAAATGTCCCAAAAACCTCTACGATATGGTTGGCTCTTACCTTCAAGATCGAAAAATCGTAATTAACTACGCCAGAACAACGAGTGAGAGGGGAACTACAAAGGGCTGTGTTCAAGGATCTATCGGTGGACCAACCTTTTGGAATGTTATCCTAGACTCACTGCTGCACCAACTTACGAACGAAGGGGTGTATTGTCAGGCATTTGCAGATGACGTTGTCTTGGTGTTCTCGAGTCACTCAACGAGTGCCCTGGAGCAACAGGCCAATGACACTTTAAAAAGAGTAAAGAAGTGGGGAACCCAGAACAAGTTAAAGTTTGCAGCGCATAAAACAAATGCAATGCTTGTCACTAAAAAACTTAAATTTGACCACCCCAACCTGCAAATGTCCGGCAGCAGAGTAAACCTCGTAGAGGAAATTAAAGTACTCGGTCTCATCATTGACCGTGGACTCACCTTTAAGCCACATGTAGCAGCCGTATGCAAAAAAGCGGCTGACATATACAAACAGCTTGCATGCGCGGCCAAGGTGACCTGGGGTCTCAATGGTGAGATTGTAAGGACAATATACGTTGCAGTCGTCGAACCCATAGTGATGTACGCTTCGAGCGCGTGGTCCTCAGCAACAGAACTTCAGATGATCAAAGACCAACTCAACACGTTGCAAAGGGGCTTCGCGCAGAAGATCTGTAAAGCGTACCCTACGGTATCGCTCACTTCCGCGCTTGCCATCTCGGGTCTGCTTCCGTTAGACCTGAGAATAAAAGAAGCGTCCAACTTGTACCAAACCAGGAAACAAGGCACACTGGACTATTTACCGCCAGGAAGAGAGCTTGAAAACCGTGTAAATCACTTGGATCAACCTCATCCCTCTAAACTCGTCAAATTGGAATATGAGCTACTGGAAACAATCGGAAACACAAACCTCCACCAAGTAACCGGCCCTCACATATACACCGATGGAAGTAAGATAGAAGGGAGGGTCGGAGCAGTTTTAACGTGGTGGGAAGATGGCAGGGAGATCAGTAGTTCCACCTTTAGACTGGATCCATCCTGTACAGTTTTCCAATCCGAGCTCTATGCCTTGCTCAGGGCGACCAAACTAGCAGAATCGAGCACTGAACCTGTCGTAAACATCATGAGCGACTCGAGATCTTCGCTCGATCTGCTGGCGAACCCTAAAGCAAGCCATCCCCTATCAAAGGCCATCCAAGAAAGCATAGGGAAGATGAGAAAAGAGGGAAGAGTGATACGGCTGTTTTGGTTGAGGGCTCATGTAGGCACGTCTGGAAATGAGAGAGCTGATGAGCTCGCCAAGGCGGCGGCACTCCGGGAGACAGCCACTCTAGACTACGACAAAATCCCCATGTCCTACGTTAAAAAGAAAATCAGAGAGGAAACCGTTCGAATCTGGCAGGACAGATACGAGACCTCGACCACTGGGCAAGTCACCAAAATATTCCTACCGGATGTTGCAATTGCATACCGGATAGTGAGAAAGACGAAGTTGACACCCACACAGGTACAAGTGTTAACAGGACATGGTGGAATTGCGGAGTACTTGCACCGCTTTAAGCTTAAGGATACACCAGGGTGCGAGTGCGATCCAAATGTCAGTGAGTCAGTGTGGCATGTGATTCTGGAGTGTCCCCGCTATCAGGCGGCACGTCTGGATCTCGAGTTTTGCATTAACACCAATCTTGACAAGTCTGACCTACACAAAATCATCGAAGACGAAGACAAAAGGCCCAAATTTCTGGCATTCGTAGAGTCCATCTTTCGCGCTGCTGCAAAGCGTAACGCCACGAACTATCCATTCCCCAGGCAGCAGCAAACCGTTGCGGAATTCGCAGAGGTCTCCGTAAAAGAGAAGAGCATCCCAGCCAATAAAGCAGAACATCAGCTATTAGCATGCGCTGAAAGAGGTAACCCAGGCCTGAGAATTCGAGGAGTAGCTCTCTTCATGGATAACAACACAGAGCGTTTCGGCTTAAGTTTTTGCTTAACAACTGGCCGAAACTATGTCAAAATATCTCCCGGTCTCGCAAGCTTACTAAACGGCAGTACTCTCAAAACGAGCATGAAGCGCAAAACATATGAGGCGCTAGTTGAAATAGAGGTTGCAAAGCAACGATGTCGAATAGTAAGATCGAAAAACAAAACGATCTTGCTGTTCACATGGAGCGAAGAAAAAACCCCATTCGCCCAGGCATGCTCACTGCTAACGAGACTCGGTGAGGAGGAGACAGCTGTCATACCCCGCATCATAAGTGTGGATGCCATGGTGGTCCTATATGAGAAAGGTGAAGTCATGGACCACATTGGTTGCATAAAAGCCTCAAACAAACATGAAATAGTCGTGTATGAGGATATGGGCGAAAACCTGAGCTTCCTCAAACATCATGACTCAACAAAGGCAACCCAACATCTTGTAGCAAATCCAGAGACACTTAGTGGCTCAGAACGCCTGCAACTGAAAACGGCCAAAGAAAAGGCCGCAGCCAGGGAAAAACTTAGCAAAAGTTCTGAGTCACAAAGCGGGGTAAGTGCACTAATTAAAACCATCGGTGCAGCGGCCCAGAGTATTCCAGGAAGAGCAATGCGAAAGTTGAGTAAGTTGAGACAAGCCGATAACTTAATAAAAGAGCCTCCAAAAGTACTCAAGAAATCCAAACCCACCCACACTAGACCCTGCTCGGGACGTGTCAGCCCTCCAAGACTTCTACCGGCGGTCGAGCCTAAAGACCACATAATCAACGCTTTCCTAGAGTTTAAGGCCCTCATAAAAGCAACTCTTGAAGTGAACCAAACTACTTGCAAGAATATCCTACAAAGTTTCCACCTCGGTAGTCATGAGTTCCTTGGAGTGCAGCTCGAGGAAGCAGAGGCCGCAATTTATGACAACAAAACATCTACTGTCATAAAAGGTAAAATGGGTCATCACATGGCGGCTTATAGCGGGTCGGCGGGCTTCGTAGCCTTGGATGAGGAGGAGACAGAACGACAGGGAAGATTAGTATTCAAACCCCCCCCCCCCCCCCAACGACCCTATTGTGGTCACCGCCCGTTGTACCAGGGTGATGCTAGAGGATAGGATCCTGAAAATGGCGGAAACCATCTCGGGAGCCTGTGCATTGGGAGATCCTTGGGAAAACTGGACGGTGCCGACGATAAATTGGGTCAATGGAGTCCCGGGATGTGGCAAAACAACTTGGGTTATAAACCAATTCGATGCGGAGGATGATTTTATTGTCACAACAACAACAGAAGCAGCTAAAGATCTTAGAGAAAAGTTAGCCAACCGCATAGCCACTGACGCAAAAACAAAAGTGCGCACAATGGCCTCAGTTTTAGTAAATGGTATGAGAAGGCAAAAGGGAAGATGTACTCGACTTTTAGTCGACGAAGCTCTCATGAACCATTTCGGGGCCATAGTAATGGCAATGCGGCTAAGTGGAGCCGAAAAAATACTGCTTTTTGGTGACATCAATCAACTCCCCTATATCGACAGGGAAAACCTCTTTGCGATGCAATATACACGCCCAAGCCTCGTAACCACTATCAGCCAAGAGCTCCTGTGTACGCACCGGAATCCGATGGATGTGGCATATGCCCTGAATGAAATCTACAGTGGCATTTATTCATCCAGATCTCAGGTGCACTCACTAGAAAGGAAGAGGTACACGGGAGTCGTCATACCAGGTACCGTGCCCGACACCTTATATCTTGTATTTACGCAAGCAGAAAAGGAGTCCCTTACCAGCCAGGGATATGGTTCGGGTCCCGGGTCGCGAATTTTAACCGTACATGAGGCCCAAGTTCTCACATACGGGAGAGTGGTCATAATGAGGACAACAACAGAGAAGCTCAAAATTTATGAAAGCGTCCAACACGCAGTAGTGGCAGTATCCAGGCACACAGAAAGCTGTGTTTATTACACGGACGATTGCGACGATGCAACTGGAAGGCTGGTTGAGAGCGCAATGGCTGCGACAACGAAAAGAATCAAAGAATATAATCTGAAAATGGCAATTAGAAACAGAGACGAAGCTATTGTGGAAGCCCTGTCAACAGATATCACAAACAGTTAAAGATGGAGCACTCTCCACGATATTAAGTACAAGGAAAAGGAAAAAAAAAATCTGGTAATATAAAAATTTACATAGCATGTAAGGCCATGTACATTAAGCACGTAGATTATGTTGATGACTACATAAGGGGGAAAAAGGGCAAAAAAAAAAAAAAAAAAAACATAAAACACAAAGTGGGTCAACAATTATTATGTTTAAACAACAACAAAAAAAGATAAGTAACAACGATGCCCACAAAAAAAAAAAACAAAAAAAAAAAAAAACAAAACAAAAATAATAATGAAAAAAAAAAAATATAAAATAAATATAGCGTTTAAGTGCATGTCGCATGTAAGCATATTAGTTTGTAGATCTTAAGTATGTAAGACAATAGAAATATAAAAAAAAAATACAAAAAAAAAATACAAAAAAAAAAATTCAAAAAAAATATATATATGTGAACTCACTGTTTAGGCTTAAATATTTAAGTAATGTAAGTAGTGTAAGGAGTATATTTATAACAGTATTTTAAAGTTAATAAAATAATGTAAAGCAAAAAAAGGTACGGACTTCGAGTCTGTAGAGTAAACTTATTGGAAAAAAAAAAAAAAAAAAACCTAACCTAACCTAACCTAACCTAACCTAACCTAACCTAACCTAACCTAACCTAACCTAACCTAACCTAACCTAACCTAACCTAACCTAACCTAACCTAACCTAACCTAACCTAACCTAACCTAACCTAACCTAACCTAACCTAACCTAACCTAACCTAACCTAACCTAACCTAACCTAACCTAACCTAACCTAACCTAACCTAACCTAACCTAACCTAACCTAACCTAACCCCCGAGTACACATCGGAACGTGACATATTCAACATAAGCTCCACGGAGAAATTGCTTAAAAAATAGCAATTTTTGAGCTACGCGAGTGGAAGTGCTGTGAAAAAGTTTTTGAGTGTGCAGTTCATCAGTGTAATTGGGGAGAACTCTGTGCATTG
Source organism: Parnassius smintheus behrii (assembly GCA_036936625.1). NCBI lineage: Eukaryota > Metazoa > Arthropoda > Insecta > Lepidoptera > Papilionidae > Parnassius > Parnassius smintheus. Next base: position 45,793 of record JAUPFT010000010.1, read on the forward strand.
GCTGGTTTAGGAGCAGTAGCTCCTTAACTTTGGGAATAAATAGTGTCGAAACCATCAGCAAAATTGCCAAGTACACATCAGTATTTGAGAGTCGCTATAAAGATCAGTAAAACGGCGAAAAAAATCAAGGAAATCGGCCCACAAACGCAGAAGTTATTGACTCCTTAAAATTAACAACTTAACCTCAAACCACGTGGTTGCAACGTGCTTTCAGACGTTGAGGTTAAAGCGAGTCAGTGAACACGAGGCGTCCGGCGACGGTGCAGACTTCAGTGGAGCCTTCGAAGACGGACCGAGGAATCTTTCAAGCATACAATCGCCGCAGCTGGAGACACTTTCAACGGCCATCAGGTAAACCCCGAGGGAACTCCTAGACCCCTTAGTCCTGACTACCCGAGCTTGGACTCATTTGAGTCAGTTTCTCAAGACCCCACCACACATATCACCTCCCCCCCCCCTTATAACAACCCCTATCCTTGACCCCCCCCCACCTTTAACACCCTCTTTCACCCTTCCTACCCTCCTAATCCCTACAATCGTTAATTTTACACCAGATATAAGCTCCTTACGAATTCCCCCCCCACCCCCCCACCCCCCAACTACCAACGCCCCTCATTTTTTATTATACTATATATAAGCTTCCCGTGAATTTAACCCCCCCCCCCCCTCCCCCCTCGAGGCTTACCTCTCCCCCGCGAGCCATAACTTGTTTACCAGAGGAGCTAGACCCCCCGTGTAAGGGCTCATTCGAATCAGGAAAAAGAGCTCTACCTTCTGGCCCTTACAGAACTTTGATTTTCCACCATAGTCCGATACCAACCCGGACAATAACACCTCAAGCATTCTCCAGGACTCACAGCATACCAACCGGAGATCCCACAACGGGCTCTTTCTTCGCGTCCATCGTACTCCTCACTGCAATTCAACCATCGAAGAACACCAGCAGTGAGTTCACAAAAAAAAATATAATAAATATCATTAAATATTAAATATATATATATATATATATATATATATATATATATATATATATATATATATATATATATAATACTGTATAATATCTTATAAGGCATTACTTATATTTATAGCTACTAAGGCAACTTACAATTAGAGAATCCTTAAATTTTTGTAATTATGTCAGGAAATAAAGTAATCTTGTCGGATGTGGAGACTGCTTCTTCAAACAAGTCTTCCCAAAACCTTTCTGTTGCTCCACCTAGACCTCCACGATCGCTGCGGGAAAAAGTACTGACAAAATCCAGTTTAACAAAAGCAACACCTAGCGAGAAGTTGTCGCAGCCATCATCTCATCTTGCAACAGAAAAACGTCCAGCGGACTCTGCTCCGACAGACGCATCTAAAACAAGCAAAAATGCCTCTTCGCACACCCCCACTCTACGAACTAAAATGTCGCAAACTTCAATTAAAAGCGACAGCTCGATTCGATCCTCCGTTTGTGACCCGGTAGATGCGGCTATCGACAAAGTAGCCAACTGGAAGCAGGAAGAAATTCATCCACTTCCAGTTTTATCCGACGAAGAACTTTCAATCACATCTGCGCCGGAATCACCATTATAGGAGGCACCGGAAAAAGGAAGACCCAGCCTGCTTTTTAACTCCAACAGGCGCTTGGGGGTGGAAATGGATATGGCAACAAAAGAAGCGAACGAAATGCTTCTGAGAGGGAAGGAAGCGCTAGAAATGGCAGGGAATATGAAGAGGGAGTGTAAGTTAACAGCTTTAGAGAGTCTGCAGTCCCTCTACGAGATGGTCCTGGCGCTGTCAGATTCCAGATCTAGACATAAGCATAATCTAGAAAGGGAACGCTCACGCAACGCTCAAGAACTAATGCGAGTGGAGCGAGCCCATAACAAGATCATCACCCAGCTTATGAAGGAAATGGCTTCCGAGCTAGGCCATGCCAGGACAGATATAAAAAATACCCTCCAGGAATCCAAGGCGATACGGGGTTGGTTGAACTTTGAAACCCAAGAGCCCTTCCGTAAAACGAGTGACCTACTCAAAGCTGTGACGGACTTAGACAAGCGCATAGGTGTGATTCAGTCGAACTTGAGTCAGCAGAAGCAAGAAGGTGCAGACAACATCTTATCTCACCTAAGAGTGGACCTTACTGGAGTAAAATCTAGTGTGGAAACACTCAAACTTCAATTGGACGAAATGCGCAGAGTCATCGAAAAGTCCGAAAACAACACCAAGAAGGTTCTGGAGACAGGTCAAAAAACCCTGTTACGCCTGGAGTCACCACCATCCCACCCCTCAGAGGAAATAAATAAAACGTTAGAAAATGAGCTGAACGGAATGAAGAGTTCGCTGAAGGAGATAGATACAAGTATCAGATCCGGACTTTCAATGTTACCTTCAGCGGACTCCAGTAAAATATTCCAAACCAGCATAAGGGAACATCTTCAACCTATAGAAGAACACTTAGGTGCGATGTCATCCGAGCTGAGGACGATGAGAGAGCAGAAGCAACGGGCCTCATCACCTACAGCCCCAAGTCTAGCAACAGAGCTTGCACAAACTGGCGAAGCGGCAACAAAGCCAAAAAAGACATACGCCAGAGTGGCTGCAAGCCCTCCCCTTCCTAAACCCAATCACACGCTCATTATTACATCAACTGATTCCAAAAACACAGCCGAAAACATTATTGAGAGAATCAGGGAGGCTCTAGACACAAAAAAGACTGGAGCCAAAGTAGACAGGGTAAGGAAGGCGAAAAACCAAAAAGTCGTCCTCAGTTGCAACACCAAGGAGGATCTTAACCTTGTCCAAAACAGAGTTAAGACAAATAAAAGTTTAAAAGTAGAGGTTGCCAGAACAAACAATCCCTTGGCGATAATCAGGGACGTGCTATCGTATCACACAGACGTCGAAATCGTAGAAAATATACTGGCGCAGAACAAACACCTTCTGCATGACGTCGATGAGAAAGAGCGAACAGTCAGAGTTCGATACAGGAAAAAGGCGAGGAATCCACAAGAGTGCCATCCTGTACTTGAGCTCTCTCCAAAAGTGCACAGGCGCTTCATTGATGCGGGTAAAGTTTACATCGGCCTCCAAAGAAGACCAATAATGGATCACTCTCCCCTTGTGCAATGCACAAAATGCCTCGGTTTTGGCCACACAAAAGCAGTGTGCCATGAAAAGGAGGAACTCTGCAGTCACTGCGGAGATACTCACTCATGGGACAAATGCCCGATCAGACTGGAGGGGAGACCCCCCCGATGTAAAAATTGCCTCAAAGCGCACGGCGCCGATACGGACCTGGCACACAATGCTTTTAGCTTTGATTGCCGGGAAAAGCAGAAGTGGGATGCAATAGCACGGTCCCGCATATCTTACTGCTAAGGGCAACCATAATAATATTAACTCCAACATTAGTAGGTCAGACCTCAAAATCATTCAGGTGAACTTGCAACGCTCCAGGGTAGCAACGGCGGAACTACTTCAGGTTGCATCGGATAAAGGAGTGTCGATTGCCATAGTACAGGAACCCTATGTGGGAAAAAATGGCGTTATTAAAGAACATCCCGGCACGCGAGTAGTTCAATGCAGCCTGAATAGACAAAAACCAGTAAAAGCCGCAGTGCTGATTTTCGGAGACCAGCTGGAGATCATCCATGATCCACAGCTGGTTACCGAAACAGAAGCGGCAGTACTTCTCGTTGCAGGAAATTTAAAACTGGGAGTCGTGTCAGTTTACCTCGAGGGAGAGCAAGATATAAATCCCTACCTTAGGCGAATCCAAGCAGCTTGCGCAAAACTACACACAAACAACATCATAGTGGCTGGAGACATAAATGCTTGGAGCCAATGGTGGGGAAGTAATTCCGAAGATGAAAGAGGCGCGGCATATAACACCTTCCTCAATGAAATGGATCTCCATATTCTGAACACGGGTGACACGCCTACCTTCGAAACATACAGAAGGGGGAGAATTTGTTCGAGCATAGTAGACGTCACTGCTTGCAGTTCGTCACTTCTGGGCAATGTGGAGGACTGGAGAGTGGAGAGAAGCCTAATTACATCAGACCACAACGCGATTATGTTTACACTGCGCACCAAAGCAGTCTTGACACAATTACGGCCCTGTACAACGCGCAAATACAACACCAGAAAGGCAAACTGGTCAGACTTCTCAACACGCTTTAGATCCCTTCTAAAAGAAAGAGCCATAACTCCCACACTAATTGAGGAGGCGGAAATCCATGAGGATCTGGAATCCATCACAATAGCCTACACAAAAGCAATCCAGGAATCTTGTGATGAGACTATTCCGAAAATGGGCATGAGGGGGGTGAATGCAACGCCCCCATGGTGGTCAAAATCCCTCAACCAACTCAAAAAAGAAGTCCATAGGAAAAAAAGACGCATTAGAAATGCGGCACCAAGCAGAAGACAACACGTAATAGACGAATACATAAGTTTTAAACAACAATACATCATATAAGTTGAGGAGGCGCAAACCGAAAGCTGGAAGGAATTCTGCACGACACAGGAAAGGGAGAGCATGTGGGATAAAATTTACAGAGTTATCCGGAAATCCTCAAGAAGATATGAGGACATGCTCCTAAGAAACATCCAAGGGGAAACTCTGACACCAGAAGAGTCGGCAGAACTCTTGGCCCAAACATTTTACCCTGACGACTGTGTGGAAACAGATCAGCCATACCACACCAAAATACGAGAGCTGACGGAAATCAACAAAGACCTAGGTTTGTCAGAAGATGACCCACCTTTTGCAGAAGCGGAGCTTGAATCAGTGTTACAAACACTAAACCCCAAAAAAGCCCCTGGACCAGACGGGCTAACAGCTGACATCTGCTCCGCTGCAATAAACTGCAACAGGAAGGTATTCTTAGCGATAGCCAACAAGTGCTTGAAATTGGCGTACTTTCCCAAGCAGTGGAAAACTGCACACGTGGTCATCATCCGTAAGCCAGGAAAGGATGACTATACACATCCAAAGTCATACCGACCAATAGGTCTTCTGTCAGTACTCGGAAAAATAGTCGAGAAGTTGATGGTGGGCCGACTCCAGTGGTACATCCTCCCAACTCTTAATAAAAACCAGTATGGGTTCATGCCTCAACGTGGTACCGAGGACGCCCTCTATGATCTATTGAAATATATCAATAACGAAGTGAGGAATAAGAAGATCGTCCTTGTTGTTTCATTAGATATAGAGGGAGCCTTTGACAACGCATGGTGGCCAGCATTAAAACTGCAACTAGCCAAAAAGAAATGTCCCAAAAACCTCTACGATATGGTTGGCTCTTACCTTCAAGATCGAAAAATCGTAATTAACTATGCCAGAACAACGAGTGAGAGGGGAACTACAAAGGGCTGTGTTCAAGGATCTATCGGTGGACCAACCTTTTGGAATGTTATCCTAGACTCACTGCTGCACCAACTTACGAACGAAGGGGTGTATTGTCAGGCATTTGCAGATGACGTTGTCTTGGTGTTCTCGAGTCACTCAACGAGTGCCCTGGAGCAACAGGCCAATGACACTTTAAAAAGAGTAAAGAAGTGGGGAACCCAGAACAAGTTAAAGTTTGCAGCGCATAAAACAAATGCAATGCTTGTCACTAAAAAACTTAAATTTGACCACCCCAACCTGCAAATGTCCGGCAGCAGAGTAAACCTCGTAGAGGAAATTAAAGTACTCGGTCTCATCATTGACCGTGGACTCACCTTTAAGCCACATGTAGCAGCCGTATGCAAAAAAGCGGCTGACATATACAAACAGCTTGCATGCGCGGCCAAGGTGACCTGGGGTCTCAATGGTGAGATTGTAAGGACAATATACGTTGCAGTCGTCGAACCCATAGTGATGTACGCTTCGAGCGCGTGGTCCTCAGCAACAGAACTTCAGATGATCAAAGAACAACTCAACACGTTGCAAAGGGGCTTCGCGCAGAAGATCTGTAAAGCGTACCGCACGGTATCGCTCACTTCCGCGCTTGCCATCTCGGGTCTGCTTCCGTTAGACCTGAGAATAAAAGAAGCGTCCAACTTGTACCAAACCAGGAAACAAGGCACACTGGACTATTTACCGCCAGGAAGAGAGCTTGAAAACCGTGTAAATCACTTGGATCAACCTCATCCCTCTAAACTCGTCAAATTGGAATATGAGCTACTGGAAACAATCGAAAACACAAACCTCCACCAACTAACCGGCCCTCACATATACACCGATGGAAGTAAGATAGAAGGGAGGGTCGGAGCAGCTTTAACGTGGTGGGAAGATGGCAGGGAGATCAGTAGTTCCACCTTTAGACTGGATCCATCCTGTACAGTTTTCCAATCGGAGCTCTATGCCTTGCTCAGGGCGACCAAACTAGCAGAATCGAGCACTGAACCTGTCGTAAACATCATGAGCGACTCGAGATCTTCGCTCGATCTGCTGGCGAACCCTAAAGCAAGCCATCCCCTATCAAAGGCCATCCAAGAAAGCATAGGGAAGATGAGAAAAGAGGGAAGAGTGATACGGCTGTTTTGGTTGAGGGCTCATGTAGGCACGTCTGGAAATGAGAGAGCTGATGAGCTCGCCAAGGCGGCGGCACTCCGGGAGACAGCCACTCTAGACTACGACAAAATCCCCATGTCCTACGTTAAAAAGAAAATCAGAGAGGAAACCGTTCGAATCTGGCAGGACAGATACGAGACCTCGACCACTGGGCAAGTCACCAAAATATTCCTACCGGATGTTGCAATTGCATACCGGATAGTGAGAAAAACGAAGTTGACACCCACACATGTACAAGTGTTAACAGGACATGGTGGAATTGCGGAGTACTTGCACCGCTTTAAGCTTAAGGATACACCAGGGTGCGAGTGCGATCCCAATGTCAGTGAGTCAGTGTGGCATGTGATTCTGGAGTGTCCCCGCTATCAGGCGGCACGTCTGGATCTCGAGTTTTGCATTAACACCAATCTTGACAAGTCTGACCTACACAGAATCATCGAAGACGAAGACAAAAGGCCCAAAGGGCAATGCCCAGTCTTCATAGACACTTCGGCCATGAGTGCCCACATATAAAAGCATATAGATATGATAATATGCAATTAAAACAATGAAATGGTAAAGGAATTGCTTTAAAAAAAGTCGGGGTTTTGAAAATATTTGAAGTTTTTATTTTCACAAATGCAGTTTTTTTAACAACTATTTTTATCGATTTTATCGCGTTTTATTTCTTTGATTTTTAATTCCAGACGTTTCGGGTGCTTTCCAGCACCCATGGTTACGGCAGACTGAGGTGACCGACGTCCCAATGTCAGTGTTAACCCGGAGTACCTTCAGATTTTTAATTTTTATTTATGGTCCGATCTACAGGATGAACTTGAAGTCTTGAAGTCTTGCGTGGTATGCTTGGGTTTAGTTTTAATTTTATTAATTACAGGGTCCCAAACAGGTGGGAGTACCCAGCTTCCTTCTCTATTGAAATTAGAATGTTTTTAATTTCAATAGCCTCACATATCATCCTTGGCAGGAATCGATGTTCTTTCGCGAGGATTTGTGGTCTATCAAATCTGATATTATATTTATCTTCTTCAGCGGCTTGTAGAATGTTCTAATAGGAGCTCGCTTCAAGATGTAGCCAATCTTGTCCGTAACACCTCTGAAATATGGTAGTACAGCAGGCACATGCTCGACTGTGCCCGACTTCACTCGGTCACTGTGACATAGGTGCGGCACCCGAAGCTTGTTGTCGTGCAGAACTTGCTTGACGTGCTGAAGCTCGGCAGCCAGGTGTTTGCGCTCACAGATCCCTTGTGCTCTCTGTAACAAAGAGTTGCCCACGGTAGCTAACTGTGAAGGATGATGGTGAGATTCACCGTTTAAATATTGGTTTGTATGGGACTTTTTTCTATATACAGTGTAACCTATGGTGTTAATAGAATTTCGGATGACTAACACATCTGGGAATGCTAAGGAATTATTTGCCTCTAATATAATATCATAATCACTGAATGGAATTTAGCACAGAGTGGTAACAATGGATAAAATCCATTGGTTTTTTTTTTTGCGCCCGAAGCAATTGGAAAGGGCTACCCTTTATGAAGGGAGGCGGAAAATGCATTACGCATACCACGATAGCCGGTCTATCGTGATTATGAGGGACTCACTGCCTACCGGGGGAACCTAAGTGATACCCTCTAAAAACCGCCTTTGGGGACTGACAACTGGCTGTTTAAGCTTCTTATGCCGTATCGGAAGCGACCCTCTTTTGGGAAAAGAGGGCGCAGGAAAAATTCATAATTTCCTCCCCAATAAGCTAGCAGGACCTGTCAGCAGATTCCCAGCACTCCTACTGTGGTGGTGGGGGGAAGGCCTTAATAGGCAGACTTGTTGTCATAATGAGATGTGTTCCAAGGGTTTGGGTATGAAAGTGAAAGTCACATTCATACCCAAACCAGGTAGGAGTGTATACGCAAATCCTAAATCCTAGAGACCCATTAGCCTCACATCCTTTCTCCTAAACACTAATGTGTGTAAGGGAATTAAGGGGGTCGACGCAAATTAACTTAATTATTACTATATTATAGGAATCATATATAACTTTTTATTATTCCTTGCCTTTAATAATCACATTATTCCTGCCCACACGCAAAATACACGCATAGACGTGGAGTTGCGGAAAACAGCCAGTCGTAAACTAACTAACTAATATCATAATCAAGTTTTGATCAGATCTTTAATTTATTTTATGATTTTTTTATAGGATAGCGTGACAACCGAGCGCACAGTCCATCTGATGGTAAGTGGTTGCTGTGGCCCATAGACATCAACATCTATCCTCGATTACGAATCAAAATACAGATACGTTGCCACCCGTGAGGACTAGGATGGAATGCCTCGTTGCCAGGGTCTCTGGTTCTCTACACTCCCTATCCGAAACACAGCAGCAATAAGCTACTATTTTACGCCGGTACTCTGTGAGAGCGTGGTCCTTCCCTGGTAGAGCCGACCCATTCATGCTACAACTATAACTGCAGCATGACCCTACCACGTACGAAGAATCTTATATATACAATCTTATACAACATTTGTATCATACACAATCAATACATTATCCAGGAATTGAGCAGGAGGCGAAATATTAGACTGATGCCGTGCCCAACCCAAATACCAAATTACTGTCATAACATGGGCACAGCATCCTACCGTTCGACGGCCGACAATACAATTGCAACAATACTTTTTGATTGCACTTCTACCAGAATCATTGCCACTAATTAAAATATATATAAAATATACTTTACGACTGATGTGTCGACTTGCGATTCTAGCCCTAAGTAAAGAGCAGCTAGGGCTAAAGTTTATTCCTTCCGTAATGCTGCTCCTGTGGTTGTTACATAGTTCTATCCGATAGCAACCATTAAATCTAATATGCTCACCATAATAGGAGCGAGCTTGCTTTAATTGGTATGTGCCACAAGCAATGAATATTAAATCATTGTAAGTTAAAACAGGAAATTCCCTAACATTTTCAGAGTCTACATTTATATTCCTAAAGTCTGCCCTAGCTCTATTTAGATTTCGTTCCCTAACATACTCAGACAAATCATTATTTGTCTCCATATTTTGGTGAACTATTTCAAGTATTTGAGCCGCATCATCCCTGTCCCTTATTTTAGTGTGGAATTTATTAATTAGAGCAGCAGCCACAGCAAAGTCTATCATCAAATGTTTAGAAGCCCTGTTAAAATAATTTTGGCGAAATATTTTAAATTGAGTTTTAAAAATGCCATTCACCACCTCGACTACCCATCGACACATAGTCACAGCTCTGGACTTATTAGCTTCTCTAGTCGTTAACTGAGATTCACCATCGGGTGGAGACAAAGGTACATGAACCTGATAACCACAATGTTCTAAAAGAGGCAATGAATCCCTAAAGCCTCTATCTAGGATGAATACATCTCCAGATTCAAAATATTGCCTTAATGAACTGGATTCATTACCAAATTCATTTTTTATGATATCCGCATCTGAGGTTGTTGCAGGATAAGGACCTAAAACATCTATGATGTAACCATCACTACACACAAAAAGGAAAGGCTTTATAAGATTGCTATATTTGTGTAATGAGTAAGTTTTTTTCTGATATAAATAATTGGAACTTTTTTCTATGTATATATATGTACCATCGGCAATTATGACAGGCCTCCTATTTTCTCCCCCATAAAGTCCATTTGGAATGAGAAGATTTCTTTGAGCTATTTCTGCTCGGGATATATGATTTATGCCCAAATTCATAGGAACAAAATCCTGATTAATTATTTCGCGGGCCATATTTATAAGCCGCTCTAATGTGCTTCTTGGCACTTGCAATAATGCTGACATGCGTTCGTCACTATCTCCTATTCTTAACTTCATTAAATATGCAGCAAGTGCAAAACAACCCCTATGTTTACTTGACAGTCTAGGAACTACAGAGAGAATTTGTTGGTATTGTGCCTTTGATAAGCCTAATGTCATAAGCCTAAAGGCATAATGTCAATATTTTCAAAGTCTATATGATTATGCATATTATCTTTCAATAATGTAGCAAAATCTTCAATTTGTGCTGCACTAAATGTTTTAATAGGATTATATATTGATTCTAAAAGTAAATCCCAAGAGTTACTATTTAAATGGTAGTTACAGATTCTACATTCTGGAGGTACATAGTAATTGTAATCGCAAAAAAGACGTACCCGCAACGCTGTTGGAACAATGAGTCGATTGGAGTCGTTACAACCAGGAAAAAAACATTGATTTTGTGTTAGTGGTGCTCTTACATAATTAGGCAGCATTATACTATGTGATATATGATCTAAGCTTTGTTGATCTGGGTGCAATACATTACCGACTTCAGATTGCAACGAGGATGAACTAGATGATTCAGATGGTTCCCGTTCTGCAGTTGAATGTGATGCTGCTCTATCAAACCTTCGCCAACAATTATGACACACACGAGATGACGATGGCAACTGAAATAATATTAAATACAAAAGTGAAAAAGTGAACTAAATAAAAATAAAATAGATTTGTTTCCTTTAAACTCAAATACATATAAAATATTTATCAAGTTAATTGTTACTGCACAAAAGCAGATTTAATGGCCTATATTATTTAATAATTAAGCACTTAAAAACTACCAGTGGTCCAAAAACAATGAAAAATCAATTGTCTCATTACTTGGTAGTTGGTAAAAACGGTAGCACTCTACCTGGTGGTGACAAGTAATCTTATCGCCATGTTATAAATAAGCTTGTATGTTTGTCAGATATAGTTTGTGTGGATGTAATCAGAGTAAAAACATGTATCACTATCAGATATGAGCACACACACCTAATAAATTAAAAAATGTTGAACACGTACCTCACGTGGTGCAATTTGATGGGCAATTTCATTCCTTATGAGTTCCTCACGTGGAGAATCAGACCCAAACAATGTGTGTGATCTTATTCTCAAAAGTGACTTGCCACAGCTGATACATACATGTCCATGACTAATAATTGGTGAATTTTCCTGTTCGCTAGTTGGATGTCGTATTTGATTCCAGGCTGCAGTCCAACATGCGTGGCATACTACACTATCACTCGAAACTTGTACCTAATAAAGAAGCCATAATTATTATATCTATTGATATAATTATAAGACAACTCAGTTAATAAGCATTGCTGCAATTGTAGAATGAAGAAAAGGAAGAAATGACACATGATTGTAACTATTTACCTGCTGTGGTCGAACCCATTCTTGTATAAGATTTCGCAGTTCTGGAATTTCCAACAAATGCCTTCGTGTTTTCGCTATATTTAAACAACAATTAACACAGCGAAAATGTCCTCTTGAATGAGTTACCGAGGGCTGAGACGAAGTCTGGCCGGCGTGGAAGCTGGGATCATTGTTAACAGTGGATATCGAGTCCAAGTTCGTGCAGGGGTTATTGAAGGAAGCGGGTGCGGGGTCCATGTTCAGGCCGTGGTCAGTAGGGTGGGATAAAATGTCAGAGTCCAATTATAACGCTTGTTCGTTACTTCGATAACAAATTCACAAAAATAAAAACAAACAAAACAACAAGCAAATGAATTCTACATGTGACTATTTATATATATGACTATAGTTGTGAACTGAATTGTGAATTGTGATTTCATTCTATGACAGGGCTTAGCTGTCAGACTCGATGTTGCCACTTAACTGACATATAATCAATGAAAGGATATCGATTTTTATTCGATTAATAATATCGTTAAAAAAACAATCTTTGAGGCGCTTTAAGTTCTGCAGGCTTTTTAAAATATATTTTCCTTTATTTATTTAAATGCTATTTGAAATGTATTTTTAGGAACAGTTAAATTGTGCAGTTGCGTTTTGTTAAGCTTTAACCTTTTGAGCGCCACGCCAAAAACGCATTACCGTGTCCCGTACGCCAAAGCGCCAAAACAAAATAGTGTTGCCAAGAATTGATATATCGATAACGTGAAATAACTTGTTTTTGGTGGTTTTTTATGCTATAAATGACTCTTAATAAACTGTATGTTTTATTTAATGCCGTCTCCCACTCTTTTTATATATGTACTTTGTACATATAAACATAAATAAAAAACAAACAATAAACATCTGTATAATTACCATGTTTTATGCAAATAAAGACTATTATTATTATTATAATAGCAATAAAATAGTAGTAAACCACAGCACTACTCTCCATCCTAATGACGACATTGTCACGACTGGACGACAACGGCGTAGCTGACCTTCCTTTTTGAAACATTCTTAGAATGTTGTGTATCGATTTCAAAATCGATCTAACCGAAATATACAGACATCGATTCATAATATTTTATGTGTCGGGGAAGGCGTAGGCCAAGTGAAGCACAGAAGAAAAGTCTTACACTCTTATGACAATGGGGATTTCATGTGATGCTGATGCTGCTAGATGATTTTGAGACTGATAAAGAAAATGGCACAACACAAAATGAAAAATTGCTCTTCACACCCTAAATAAAAAAAAACATTAATTGTAATTTTGTATTATTATTAAAAAAGGTACATAATTATTCATTAATCAACAATTGTATATAATTATTCGCACTAGGTAAATCAGCCTTATAATACTAAAATCTTGGTCATGGAATAAATAAACATATTTGTTCACCAATCAATCAAAAATTCAATTCATCAATCAAAAATCAAAATTCATCATCATCGACGCTTTCCAAAATCCGAATGAGTTCTGAGGAATCGTTCATGTTGCATTGCTCTACTTTTCTCGGTAATCACTTATGACGTCATCAGGGTGTCGTCTATCCTTGATCACGGTGCCCAGTGAACTGATTTTCGATGACGCGCTAAAGATGCGCTAGAGCTGAGATATTAGATTTATTATGTGAAGATGATCTGATAACATTTTTTATTCATGTAGCTAACTATAGTTTTATGATTCTAATTTTTAATTTTATTCAAATATCATAAATAATAGAGAAAAAAAACACCATTGAGCTGAATTTTGGATAGTTTTCAAGAAATCTATGCCTCCCGCGTTTGACACTAGCGGTCAACCATAGACGATTTCTTATATTTACCCGAACACTACACATTGAAATAATACTCGTTTTTACGGAATTTATCGCGTATATTTAACTTTTTAATACCCGACGTTTCGAGAGCTTTACAGCACCCATGGTCACGGGAAGGACTGAGATGTTTAACGTCCAGGTGTCATAGTTAACCGCGGTTACCATAGATTAAGATTTAACTTTTGTTCCGATCTACACAGTACGAACTTATGGTATCATGAAGCCTTGCAGTTGTATGCTTGGGTTGGGATTTAATTTTATTTATTATAGGATCCCAAGCAGATGGTAGCACCCAGCCATCTTCTCTATTGAAATTAGGGTGTTTTTTGATTTCAATAGCCTCGCGAATCATCCTTGGAAGGAATCGGTGTTCTTTAGCGAGGATTTGTGGTCTATCAAATCTGATGTAGTGACGGGGGCGAACAAAGACATATTCATGGAAGACTTTGAGGAGAAAGCCCTGCTTACTTCTCCCATAAATCCAAGATTCTACAAGCGGTACGTAGACGACACTTTCACAATTCTACCTTTAGATAAAGTAACTGCATTTTTAGACCATCTTAACTCTATAAATTCTAAAATTCAGTTCACAATGGAGTTAGAGGCAAACAATTCCTTAGCTTTTCTAGATGTGTTAGTAATTCGGAATCCTGATAACACCTTGAGCCATACTGTGTATAGAAAAAAGACCCATACAGATAGATATTTAAACGGTGATTCTCACCACCATCCTTCACAGTTAGCTACCGTGGGTAAATCTTTGTTTCAGAGAGCACGAGGGATCTGTGACAGTAAACACCTGGCTGCCGAGCTCCAACACGTCAAGCAAGTTTTGCATGACAACAAGCTTCGGGTCCCGCGCCTACGTCACAGAGAACGAGTGAAGCCGGCCACAGTCGAGCGTGTACCTGCTGTACTGCCATATGTTAGAGGAGTCACTGACAAGATTGGCTACATCTTGAAGCGCGCTTCCATCAAAACATACTTCAAGCCGCCGAAGAAGATTGGTCAGTTTTTACCATCAGTCAAGTGTAACGTCCCTCTGCAAGATGCAGGAGTGTACAAGCTTGATTGTGAATGTGGTCTCTCCTACATAGGACAAACTAAAAGATCAATTAAAACCCGCGTCAAAGAACATATAGCTGATGTGAAGAATCGACGCTCCGGGAAGTCTGCAGTCTGTGAACATGTACAGGATCGCCCCCGTCACTACATCAGATTTGATAGACCACAAATCCTCGCTAAAGAACACCGATTCCTTCCAAGGATGATTCGCGAGGCTATTGAAATCAAAAAACACCCTAATTTCAATAGAGAAGATGGCTGGGTGCTACCATCTGCTTGGGATCCTATAATAAATAAAATTAAATCCCAACCCAAGCATACAACTGCAAGGCTTCATGATACCATAAGTTCGTACTGTGTAGATCGGAACAAAAGTTAAATCTTAATCTATGGTAACCGCGGTTAACTATGACACCTGGACGTTAAACATCTCAGTCCTTCCCGTGACCATGGGTGCTGTAAAGCTCTCGAAACGTCGGGTATTAAAAAGTTAAATATACGCGATAAATTCCGTAAAAACGAGTATTATTTCAACCATAGACGACTTTGGCGTGCTGGACATAGTATTTGCTTAGATAAAAATCCATTTTTATTAGTTCAATGTTTCTTAGTACTTGTGGCTCTAGAAGACTTGTTTTTTATACTCACATGTTGCTGGGTTATTCCTATTTTGAGGAGTGTAGAATTAAAATACCTGTAATAATTTTCCAATATCTATATTTCATATTTTTGAGAGCCGGGTTTTTGTCAACTATAGACGTCGTTGGCGCTCAGGGCCCGCAGGTGTTGGTCAAGTATAGGCGACTTTGGCGCTCAAAAGGTTAAAGGATTCATGGTAAATCAGCTGGAAACTAACTTTGTTTCGTTATCATAACATGATTCTATTTTAAATGTATTGTTATAAACAGATAAGAATAACTTAACCGATCTTCTTTAAAAACAGATAAGAACAGTTCTTATCTGTTTTCAAAGAGGATCGGTTAAGATTAACAGTTAAATTGTGCCGTAGCATTTGTTACTTTCTAAAGAATTCATTGAAAATCAGCTAGTAATTCGCTTGTTTAATTATCGTAACATAATAATTATTTAAAAATTATATTAGCACTGTAATGATGACACCGTAAATAATCGATCGAAAAAGAGAATCGATTTTTTAAATGTGTTTTGTGATTGGCAACACTTTTTTTTTATTCGCAAACTAATGACATAATGATTTACCTAATTTTTATTATTATGTTTTCGGTACTTTTAATTTGTGCAAAAATATTCCCATTGTTTGAGGACAAATGAATAACGCGATTAATAACCATAAATAAAGATATAATTTTTTAACAAATTCACATTGTTGGGCGTTCTATGGCCGAAAATGGGCAATCCTCTTTCTGGCATTCGTAGAGTCCATCTTTCGCGCTGCTGCAAAGCGTAACGCCACAAACTATCCATTCCCCAGGCAGCAGCAAACCGAATTCGCAGAGGTCTCCGTAAAAGAGAAGAGCATCCCAGCCAATAAAGCAGAACATCAGCTATTTAGCATGCGCTGAAAGAGGTAACCCAGGCCTGAGAATTCGAGGAGTAGCTCTCTTCATGGATAACAACACAGAGCGTTTCGGCTTAAGTTTTTGCTTAACAACTGGCCGAAACTATGTCAAAATATCTCCCGGTCTCGCAAGCTTACTAAACGGCAGTACTCTCAAAACGAGCATGAAGCGCAAAACATATGAGGCGCTAGTTGAAATAGAGGTTGCAAAGCAACGATGTCGAATAGTAAGATCGAAAAACAAAACGATCTTGCTGTTCACATGGAGCGAAGAAAAAACCCCATTCGCCCAGGCATGCTCACTGCTAACGAGACTCGGTGAGGAGGAGACAGCTGTCATACCCCGCATCATAAGTGTGGATGCCATGGTGGTCCTATATGAGAAAGGTGAAGTCATGGACCACATTGGTTGCATAAAAGCCTCAAACAAACATGAAATAGTCGTGTATGAGGATAGGGGTGAAAACCTGAGCTTCCTCAAACATCATGACTCGACAAAGGCAACCCAACATCTTGTAGCAAATTCAGAGACACTTAGTGGCTCAGAACGCCTGCAACTGAAAACGGCCAAAGAAAAGGCCGCAGCCAGGGAAAAACTTAGCAAAAGTTCTGAGTCACAAAGCGGGGTAAGTGCACTAATTAAAACCATCGGTGCAGCGGCCCAGAGTATTCCAGGAAGAGCAATGCGAAAGTTGAGTAAGTTAAGACAAGCCGATAACTTAATAAGAGAGCCTCCAAGAGTACTCAAGAAATCCAAACCCACCCACACTAGACCCTGCTCGGGACGTGTCAGCCCTCCAAGACTTCTACCGGCGGTCGAGCCTAAAGACCACATAATCAACGCTTTCCTAGAGTTTAAGGCCCTCATAAAAGCAACTCTTGAGGTGAACCAAACTACTTGCAAGAATATCTTACAAAGTTTCCACCTCGGTAGTCATGAGTTCCTTGGAGTGCAGCTCGAGGAAGCAGAGGCCGCAATTTATGACAACAAAACATCTACTGTCATAAAAGGTAAAATGGGTCATCACATGGCGGCTTATAGCGGGTCGGCGGGCTTCGTAGCCTTGGATGAGGAGGAGACAGAACGACAGGGAAGATTAGTATTCAAAACCCCACCCAACGACCCTATTGTGGTCACCGCCCGTTGTACCAGGGTGATGCTAGAGGACAGGATCCTGAAAATGGCGGAAACCATCTCGGGAGCCTGTGCATTGGGAGATCCTTGGGAAAACTGGACGGTGCCGACGATAAATTGGGTCAATGGAGTCCCGGGATGTGGCAAAACAACTTGGGTTATAAACCAATTCGATGCGGAGGATGATTTTATTGTCACAACAACAACAGAAGCAGCTAAAGATCTTAGAGAAAAGTTAGCCAACCGCATAGCCACTGACGCAAAAACAAAAGTGCGCACTATGGCCTCAGTTTTAGTAAATGGTATGAGAAGGCAAAAGGGAAGATGTACTCGACTTTTAGTCGACGAAGCTCTCATGAACCATTTCGGGGCCATAGTAATGGCAATGCGGCTAAGTGGAGCCGAAAAAATACTGCTTTTTGGTGACATCAATCAACTCCCTTATATCGACAGGGAAAACCTCTTTGCGATGCAATATACTCGACCAAGCCTCGTAACCACTATCAGCCAAGAGCTCCTGTGTACGCACCGGAATCCGATGGATGTGGCATATGCCCTGAATGAAATCTACAGTGGCATTTATTCATCCAGATCTCAGGTGCACTCACTAGAAAGGAAGAGGTACACGGGAGCCGTCATACCAGGTACCGTGCCCGACACCTTATATCTTGTATTTACGCAAGCAGAAAAGGAGTCCCTTACCAGCCAGGGATATGGTTCGGGTCCCGGGTCGCGAATTTTAACCGTACATGAGGCCCAAGGTCTCACATACGGGAGAGTGGTCATAATGAGGACAACAACAGAGAAGCTCAAAATTTATGAAAGCGTCCAACATGCAGTAGTGGCAGTGTCCAGGCACACAGAAAGCTGTGTTTATTACACGGACGATTGCGACGATGCAACTGGAAGGCTGGTTGAGAGCGCAATGGCTGCGACAACGAAAAGAATCAAAGAATATAATCTGAAAATGGCAATTAGAAACAGAGACGAAGCGATTGTGGAAGCCCTGTCAACAGATATCACAAACAGTTAAAGATGGAGCACTCTCCACGATATTAAGTACAAGGAAAAAAAAAAAATCTGGTAATATAAAAATTTACATAGCATGTAAGGCCATGTACATTAAGCACGTAGATTATGTTGATGACTACATAAGGGGAAAAAAAAAAAAAAAAAAAAAAAAAGAAAAAAAAAAACATAAAACACAAAGTGGGTCGACAATTATTATGTTTAAACATCAAAAAAAAAGATAAGTAACAACGATGCCCACAAAAAAAAAAAAACCAAAAAAAAAAAAAAAAAAAAAAACAAAAATAATAATGAAAAAAAATATTATAAAAAAAAATATAGCGATTAAGTGCATGTCGCATGTAAGCATATTAGTTTGCAGACCTTAAGTATGTAAGATAATAGAAATATAAAAAAAAAAAAAAAATACAAAAAAATACAAAAAAAATCCAAAAAAAAAATATATATATGTGAACTCACTGCTTAGGCTTAAATATTTAAGTAATGTAAGTAGTGTAAGGAGTATATTTATAACAGTATTTTAAAAGTTAATAAAATAAAGTAAAGCAAAAAAAGGTACGGACTTCGAGTCTGTAGAGTAAACTTATTGTAATAAAAAAAAAAAAACCTAACCTAACCTAACCTAACCTAACCTAACCTAACCTAACCTAACCTAACCTAACCTAACCTAACCTAACCTAACCTAACCTAACCGTCGTAGTATCGCTTGATATAGAAGGAGCGTTTGATAACGCCTGGTGGCCGGCAATTCGCTGTCAACTGGCAGAGAAACGCTGTCCGCAAAATCTACGCAATATTATAAAAAGTTATTTAGAAGATAGAAAGGTCTGTGTTGGGTTTGCAGGTGCTGAACACACCAAAAGTACGTCGAAAGGATGCGTCCGGGGCTCCATCGGAGGTCCCACTTTTTGGAATTTGTTATTAGATCCCCTGTTGGATGGTCTGGAGAGAAGGCGGATATATTGTCAAGCATTTGCTGACGATATTGTCCTGATATTCTCCGGAGAAACAGCCTCAATTATCCAGGAACAAGCCAATAATACCCTGGCATACGTGCATGAGTGGGGAGTCAGAAACAAACTTCGGTTTGCGCCTCATAAGACAAATGCAATGGTTATAACCAAGAAACTCAAATATGACACCCCACAAATTTATATGGGAGGAACTGACATAAGACTGGTGGAAGACATGAAACTACTCGGACTTACGATCGACAGCAAGCTGACCTTCCACAAGCACGTACTCACAATGTGTCGGAAAGCTGCCAATATTTACAAACAACTCTCAAGAGCAGCCAAAATTGAGTGGGGCCTGAACCCGGCGATTATCAGGACAATATACGTGGCTGTAATAGAACCGATAATCCTGTACGCGGCTAGTGTGGGGGCTACAGCAACAGAAAAAATAAGCATCCAGAAGCAATTAAATGTAATCCAGAGAGGATTCGCCCAGAAAATGTGCAAAACCTATCGAACAGTTTCCCTAAACGCAGCACTGATCCTAGCAAGATTGATTCCTTTAGATCTGCGGATTCAAGAAGCAGCCTCTCTTTATGAAGCAAAGAGAGGTAAACCTCAGGAAATAATAGGCTGTAGGGAAATTGAAAGTAGGATCTCCTTCCTAAAGGCAGAACATCCGGCAAGGGAAGTTGAGATATCATTAGAATACTTGGAAGATACGGAGCCTGAAACTTTAAAGAACCTTGATATCAAAGGTGTGCAAATTTATACAGACGGAAGCAAAATCGACGGTAAGGTCGGAGCAGCATTATCCTGTTGGAATAATGACGTTGAGACTAAAACCAAAAAGTTTAAGTTGGAGCCGTTCTGCACCGTTTTTCAGGCTGAATTATTTGCTATCTACCAGGCGACGAAAAATGCACTACAACAAAATACGATAACAACCAACGTATTCAGCGATTCAAGATCAGCCCTAGAACTTATTCGAAATCGTGACTCATATCACCCGCTAGTTATGGCCATAAAGGAAAATATTAATTCCATTAAAGATAAGGACAATATAATCCGCCTGTTTTGGATTAGGGCACATGTGGGTGTGAAAGGCAACGAAAGAGCCGACCAGTTAGCCAAGGAAGCTGCTTTAGATAAAAAAACTACTCCTGACTATGACAAATGTCCCATTTCATACATAAAGCGCCAAATTCGGTTGGCCAGCGTAGAAAAATGGAACAAACGTTATATATCAGGCAACACCGCCGCGGTAACCAAGATATTTTTACCAGATGTAAACCGTGCATACATACTATTGCAAAAGCTGAACCTTAACCCTATAATCGTTCAGGTATTTACTTGTCATGGTGGGTTTGCAAGCTACCTCAACCATTTTAAGTGTAAGGACTCTCCAGAATGTATATGTGACTCTGAAAGGGAAGAAACTGTGGAACATTTATTATTAGAGTGTCCTAAAAACATTCAAAAAAGATTAAAATTAGAAATAGTTACAAATATTAAGCTCAAAGTAGAAAATATATGTGTATTGTTAGAAAGTAAAAAGCATAGAAATAAGTTTATAGAATATTGTATGGATATAGCAAAGGAAGCAATAAATAGAAATAAGACTAGGTAATAAGTATATCGATAATATATACTGCGTTATATATTCAGAATATACTAACAAAACTAAAGATGCACTAATGAAGCAAAACATAGTGGGAAAGGGAATGTTATACAGTAAATAAATTAGCAAATAAGCGCAATTGTGGCACTACACGTTAAAATAAAAAACAAAACAGACAAAACACACCCACAGGAAACTGTAAGTAAACTTACGATTTTCCCCACCATCCAACAGAGCAAGGGCAGCAAAAAAAAAAAAGTCGTCGAAGCCCGTACACAGTTGAGGAAAGTCTCCGACCTGTGTTGGAGGACACCTTAGCGGTGAACACATTAATAATAAAAAAAAAAACCTAACCTAACCTAACCTAACCTAACCTAACCTAACCTAACCTAACCTAACCTAACCTAACCTAACCTAACCTAACCTAACCTAACCTAACCTAACCTAACCTAACCTAACCTAACCTAACCTAACCTAACCTAACCTAACCTAACCTAACCTAACCTAACCTAACCTAACCTAACCTGCGACTCACTCAATCGCAATTTCGTCACAAGATGAAAAAGATACTGGAGACCAAGTACTAGAAAAGATTAGGAAGGTAGTAAACGCAAGGGAAGAAGGATTTAAAATTGATAAAGTGAGGAAGGCCAGAGATCGAAGAATAATTATAGGATGTAGCACTCGAGAAGAAGTTAAAAAGATTCAGGAAAAAATAAGTAAAGAAGGATCCCATTTAACGGTGGAAGAAATAAAAAACAAAGACCCGATGTTGATATTAAAAGATGTGATGAGTTATAACACGGATGGCGACATTATCAGGGCTATAAAACATCAAAACAAGCAGATGTTAGAGGGGTTGGTTGATGAAGAGCAAAGGATGGAAGTGAAATATAGGAAAAAGACGAGAAATCCATTCACTTCCCACGTAGTTCTAAGAGTGTCGCCACAGATATGGGGACGAATGATGGAAAGAGAGCTTATACACGTTGACCTGCAACGAGTGCGAGTGGCGGATCAATCTCCACTGATCCAGTGTACCAAATGCTTGGGGTACGGGCACACTAAAAAACTTTGCACCGAAACAGCTGACGCGTGTAGTCACTGTGGAGGCCCGCATTTCAAGACAGAGTGCACTGAATGGATCTCGGGTGAACTACCATCATGTGTGAATTGCAGAAAAGGAAAACAAGAAAGAAGCGACCACAATGCGTTCAGTGTAGAGTGCCCGGTTAGGAGAAAATGGGATGCCCTGGCAAGATCATCTATAGCGTATTGCTAAAGTGGTCCCGGGAGTAGCCTTGCACCAAACCGGCAATCAAAAATATTGCGTTGTCCAAGCAAACCTTCAGAGAAGCGAATTAGCAACTGCCGAATTAATTATGCACGCGGCAAAAAGCAAGACCACCTTTGCAATGGTGCAGGAACCTTACATCGGTAACACTGGTAAGATGCGGCACTATCCAGGAACAAAAATCATACAGTGTAACATAAATCAGTCAAGTGAAAAAGTGGTGAAAGCAGCGATTGTTCTGTTTGACGACACCATCGACGTCTCCCAGTATCCGGATCTCACCACCGAGAACATAGTTGTCGCCAAGTTGAGAACTGGAACCTGGGAGATAGGTGTGGTGTCGATCTACCTGGAGTGTGACAAACCCATCGAGCCATACCTGGCCATGATTAAGAAAGCTCTTGAGGGTTTGCGAACGGGCAACGTTATACTGGGTGGAGACGTAAATTCCTGGAATACGTGGTGGGGAAGCCGAGAGTCTGATAGCAGAGGGATTGAAATGGCGGACGCACTTGATGAGTTGGAGCTGCATATTTTAAACCGAGGGTCTGGGCCCACCTTCGACACCATTAGAGGTGGGAGAAGGTTTTCCAGCTGCGTTGATATAACGACCTGCTCGACGGACCTTCTCGGAAAAATTGGGAACTGGAGACTTTCTGGCGACGTTACTGGTTCGGATCACAGAGCAATTCTATTTGAGCTCGAACTCGGCAAGGCTGTCGGCACAGACATCAAAAGAACAACTAGAATATATAACACCAGGAAGGCAAACTGGAACGAGTTTCATACGAAACTAGTTCAGTTATGGCAAAATAAAAACCTAAATGCTGCAGTAATAAAAGAAATAGACAGCAAAATGGCACTGGAAAGCCACATTAAAAACTACACAAACTCAATAGTTGATGCCTGTGAAGACAGTATGCCGAGATTGAGCGGTAAGAAGAGGATGGAGTTGCCCTGGTGGACCGAAGAGCTCAGTGAGCTCAAAAGGGAAGTCGCCAGAAAAAAGCGTCGAATATCCTACGCGGCGCCAGTTCGAAGAGAATGGGTCGTCGAGCAATACATAACTTGCAAAGAAAAATACCGGTTGGAAATGAAAAGGGCCCAGACGTCTAGTTGGAAACAATTTTGCAGCAAGCAGGAAAAGGAGTCCATGTGGGATGGGATTTACAGAGTGATTGGTAGAACAGGAGTAAGGCAAGAGCAGATTCCTTTAATCTGCGACGGTGTCAACGTGGGGAACAAAGAATCTGCCAGGATCCTAGCGGATAGTTTCTATCCAGAGGATGAAACTGAGGACGAAAATGCGGACCACAGGAAGATTAGGGAGCTAGCGAGCAGAGTAAACGTAGGATCGCAAGGTGAACTATGCGACCCACCTTTCACGAAGGAAGAAATGATATGCTCCGCATCTAGTTTCAATCCCAAAAAGGCTCCTGGAATAGATGGACTAACAGCAGATATTTGCAATGCTGCCATCACTCTGAACACCGATTTGTTCCTGGCTTTGGCGAATAAGTGCCTCGAATTGGCATGCTTTCCAAAGCTATGGAAGGGAGCCGTGGTGGTTGCATTACCAAAGCCGGGAAAGGAGAACTACACGCATCCCAAGTCCTATAGACCTATTGGCCTACTGCCAGTTCTTGGCAAGATACTTGAAAAAATGTTGATCAGAAGGATTAGATGGTACACCACGCCGACCATCAGCCACAAGCAATACGGCTTTCTACCCCAACGTAGTACCGAGGACTCCCTCTATGACATGATGCAGTGTATTAGAAATGAGTTGAAGCTCAAAAAACTGATCGTGGTGGTATCATTGGACATAGAGGGAGCCTTCGACAATGCTTGGTGGCCGGCAATACGCTGCAGACTGGCGGAGACGGAGTGCCCAGTGAATCTGAGGCGACTGATAGATAGCTATCTTGAGGATAGAACAGTACGCGTCAGGTTTGCTGGAGCAGAATGGTCGAAAAACACGACAAAGGGGTGCGTGCAGGGCTCAATCGGCGGTCCCACCCTATGGAACATATTATTGGATCCGTTGTTGAAAGAAGTGGGGTTGATGGGGGAGCACTGTCAGGCGTTTGCGGATGATGTGGTCCTCATTGTCTCCGGAGACACGGCACTGGAGGTGGAGAGGCGAACAAATGCTGTCCTCGGGCATGTTTGGAGCTGGGGAGTCAGAAACAAACTACGTTTCGCGCCACATAAAACCAAGGCCATACTATTTACAAATAAACTAAAGTACGACTCACCAGCTCTAACCATGGGTGGGGAGGCCATAGAATACTCCCAAGAAATTAAAATACTCGGTCTGACTATTGACCGAAAATTAACGTTTAATAGGCACATAAAAAATGTATGTAGGAAGACCCAGACAATTTATGGCCAACTCTCAAGAGCCGCAAAAATAAACTGGGGTCTGAATTCGGAGATAGTGAGGACCATATACTTGGCGGTGGTAGAGCCGATAATTCTCTATGCAGCGAACGTTTGGGCACCGGCGACCAAAAAGGTGGAAACGAGAAAATTATTAAACTCAGTGCAACGCGGCTTCGTGCAGAAGATAGTTAAAGCTTATAGAACCGTCTCACTGAATTCAGCCCTCCTTCTGGCTGGGCTGCTCCCCCTAGATTTAAGGATCCGGGAGGCGGCACTTCTGTATGAAATTAAAAAAGGATATTCGAGGGAGGTAGTAGGTGATCGGGATCTGGAGGGAATGGAAGCATATACAGAATTGCCGCATCCCGCGGACCTGGTGGGGCCGAAGTTCATATGTCTGGGCGACGGTGCACAAGTGGAGCAAACAAATAACGCCGAGCTCACCATCTTTACTGATGGGAGCAAAATCGAAGGGAAAGTGGGTGCGGCGCTGTCCATTTGGGACAGCGCGGCTGAAACGAGTACCAAAAAACTTAAACTAGATCACTATTGCACCGTTTACCAGGCGGAGCTGTTGGCCCTGCATGAGGCCACTAAATTTGCACTTCAGTCTTCTGCACGAAGTTGCAACATATACAGTGACTCCAGATCAGCCCTGGAGACTATCACCAGGAGCGATTCCCTTCACCCCTTGGCGGTGAGGGCAAGAGAAAATATAAAAAGGATTGAAGAACATGGAAAGTCACTTGCTCTGCACTGGGTCAAAGCACATGCGGGGGTGGAGGGGAATGAAAGGGCTGACATTTTGGCAAAAGAAGCCGCTTTGAGGACCAAAACCAAAGCATATTACGACAAATGTCCAGTTTCATTCGTCAAGCGCCAAATTAGGATGAACTCGCTTGACGAGTGGAATAGGAGATATAGAGAAGAGAGTACGGCCACCACTACCAAGATTTTCTTTCCGGACGCTCTCGATGCTTACCCTATTCTTAGGAAAACCGAACTGGACCCACTGTTAACGCAGGTGCTAACAGGACATGGCGGGTTCTCTGAGTATTTGTACCGTTTCAAATGCAAAGAGAGCCCCTCATGTACCTGTGATAGAGAACATTTAGAAACGGTAATACACCTCATTACAGAGTGCCCTAGAAATTATAGAGCAAGAAAAGAAATAGAATTAAAAGTTAAAATAAAAATAAATAGAGAGGAAATACACATAATAATGAAAGACAAAGAAAATAGAGCTAAATTCATAGAATATTGCAAGCGTATCGCGAAAATAGCTGTAGATAGAAATAAGTAGATAATAAAGGGAACTTGAATATGTATGTAAGAATATATAACGCAAGTCCCAAAATAAATAGAAATTAATAAATAAAGAAAATTGCAATAAGTAAATAATAAAATAGTTATAAGAAAAGGAATTTTAAAATATATGTAGTACATATAGAGTAATTTCCATTTAAATTGTAATAAGCTATAATAAGGAACAAAAATATAATGTAGTAGATGTAAGTTAGCGATACGAAAAGTAAATAAGTATAGAATTATATACATTAGAGATACCTAGCAAGTAAGAAAATAAAGCTTTATAGGATACTGTAATAAGTAAATTTAAAAGGAAATAAACGCAATGTGGTGGTAGGAAAATATGTAAAGCAATATGTATAGCAATAAGGGATAGAGATAAGAAATAAAATAAAGCTATCAAATACAAACAAAAATAAATAAAAGTCAAAAAGAACATTGACGAATAAACAAAAAGAGCGCAAGGTCCCTGATCTCCCATGTCAGGGGAAAAAGAATTAAAAAAAAAAAAAAAAAAAAAAAAAAAACCTAACCTAACCTAACCTAACCTAACCTAACCTAACCTAACCTAACCTAACCTAACCTAACCTAACCTAACCTAACCTAACCTAACCTAACCTAACCTAACCTAACCTAACCTAACCTAACCCTTTATATTTTCACATTTATTTTTACAACTTATACAAATTTACATTTTAAATACTTTTAATACAATTTAATTTTACTATCGTGATTTGAGACGCGTTCCCTCTAAATATGATCGGCATCCGTACCCCCGTCAAAAAAACAGAGACCAGTGCCAAAGACATGAGCCCTCAAGGCTCACCAACTAGGACAGAAAAGGCAGGACCTTCTCCAAAAAGTAATCAGAGTGCGCTGGTTACCAGCGTAAGGAGAAGTATAGGAGAATGGGAGACGGGGGGAAAAACAGACACAGTAGCCACAACACACAACTCCCCTAAAAAGGTAGCACCGGTTGTGCGTCCCAAACCAAAAATTGCTGCATCGCAGGAGAGCAAGGGAGCAACCCGCAAAGTACCAGAGCAGGTAACAGAAGGCTCACCGAAGATAGAGACTGCTAGATACGCAGACCGTCTGACGGAGGCCCGTGCCTGTCTCACTAAAGCCAAACTGCATCTAAATAATTCCCGAAACTTGAAAACGGACATAAAGAATGAAGTGACGCAGGCCATTGAAAGGCTCTATCAGATAGTTAAAGAAGCAGAGACAGGAAAGAATATAGGAATAGAGAGTAAGTCAAAGCAGCAGGAGAAAAAGGAAGAAAGACAAGAAGATGAACATAAAGTAAGACATTTAGAAGAACAGAATAAACTGATAAAGAAGTTGGAGGAACATGGAAAACTATTGGAAGAAAATAACAAAGAGATCGAAAAGCTAAGAGATGAAATGAAAAAACAGGGAAACAAGGAAGAAAGAGGGACGTACGCGAGTGTACTAGCGGGGAAACCGAGATTACCTTCGGAAAGTATGGCTATGCACTCGGTGGCCATCACATCGACCGATGAAAAGGAGACAGGGGATGAGGTGATGGAAAAGATCAGAAATGTAATAAATGCAAAAGAAGAGGGCCTAAAGATAGACAAAATAAGAAAAGCAAGAGACAGGAAAGTGATAGTAGGATGCTGCACCCAGGAAGAAATTAATCGAGTCAAAGAAAGATTAAGGAATGCAAATAAACACCTCAATGTAGAAGAGATAAAAAATAAAGATCCGCTAATAATATTAAAGGACGTATTGCAATACAATAGCGACGACGAAATAATCAAAGCAATAAGAGCCCAAAATAAACAACTCTTCAGGGACATAAAAGAAAACGAAGACCGAATAGAAATAAGATATAAAAAGAAGACCAGAAACCCACATACGTCCCACATTGTAATGAGGGTCTCGCCGCTGCTGTGGAACCGCCTTACAGAGACTGGAGCGATCCACATAGATCTCCAACGAGTGAGGGTAGCAGATCAATCCCCACTCGTCCAGTGCTCAAAGTGCTTGGGATATGGACACACCAAGCGCATATGTAACGAAACGCAAGAGGTCTGCAGCCACTGCGGAGGCCCACACCTCAAAACCGAGTGCGCCGACTGGCTATCGGGAGAAGCACCATCATGCAAAAATTGCATAAAGGCAAAGATGGACAAGAACGACCACAATGCGTTCAGCACAGAATGCCCTGTGAGAAGGAGATGGGAGACCTTGGCAAGATCTACCGTAGCTTATTGCTGAGGTGGTCTCAAGGTCTGGCGGAAACTTCGATCAGGGCATCCACCGGTATCACGTTATCCAGGCAAACTTGCAGAGATGTGAGTTAGCCACTGCCGAATTGATCACCGAGGCAACCTGGAGAAAAACATCGTTCGCGTTGGTCCAGGAACCTTACATTGGTCGTATTGGAGAAATGAAACACTACCCAGGGACACGAGTAATACAATGTCACAGAGAACCCAACACTGGAAGAGTAATCAAAGCTGCCATTGTATTGTTCGATGACACCATTGACATAACCCAGTGTCCCGACCTAACGACAGAAAATATTGCAGTCGCAAAGTTGAGGACGGGGACCTGGGAGATGGCAGTGGTGTCTGTCTATCTGGAGGGTGATAAGCCAATCGACCCATACCTGGACGTGATCGAAAAGGCAGTGGAAGCCTTAGGGACGGCAAACGTGATACTCGGTGGAGATGTGAACGCATGGAACACCTGGTGGGGTAGCCGGGAGACGGATACAAGAGGAACAGACTTGGCTGCCAAACTCGACGAATTGGAGCTTCACATACTCAACAGAGGAACGGATCCCACGTTTGATATTTTTAGAGGAGGGAGAAGATTCTCTAGTTGCGTGGACATCACTACCTGCTCGACGAACCTGTTAGGGAGGGTAGAAAACTGGAGGCTTTCTGAAGAAATAACTGTTTCGGACCACAGAGCAATCCTATTCGATATCAATCTTGAAAAATCAGTTGGAACAGACGTAAGCAGGACAACCAGGAAATATAACACAAAAAGGGCAAAATGGAGTGAGTTTCGTGAGAAACTCCTCCAGGTTTGGAATAGTAAAACTTTAAACAAAATAGCAATAGAAAAAATAGAATCAAAAGAACAACTTGAAACAAAAATAGAGGAAATAACACAAACACTAACGGAAGCATGTAATAAACACATACCTAAATTAAAAAACAAAAAGCGAATGGGATTGCCCTGGTGGACCGACGAGTTAACACAGTTCAAGAAGAAAGTCTCAAGGCTAAAACGTCGAATATCTTGTGCAGCACCAATTCGTCGGGAATGGGTTGTGGAACAGTACCTCAGCGCAAAAGAGGAGTACCAACGGGAAGTGAAAAGGGCCCAAACTTCTAGTTGGAAGGAGTTCTGCAGCAAGCAGGAGCGGGAATCAATGTGGGACGGGATTTATAGAGTCATAGGCCGGACAACCAAGAGGCAAGATGACATTCCCTTAATCGTAAATGGCATAACCATGGGAAATCAGGAGTCAGCGAAAGTGCTGGCAGATACATTCTATCCAGAAGATAACACCAGGGATGATAACATTGGACACAGACAAATGAGAGAAGTGGCGAATACTGTAAATGAAGGATCACATGATGACTCATATGACCCACCCTTTACGACAGAGGAGTTGATGTGGTCTGTGTCTAGTTTTAACCCCAAAAAGGCACCTGGGAAGGATGGTCTCACGGCGGATATCTGCTTAAAATCTATTTCTCTGGACCCGGCAATGTTTTTGGCAATAGCCAATAAATGTCTTAATTTGGCACACTTTCCTAAGAAATGGAAAGAGGCGGTTGTAGTGGTGCTGCGAAAGCCTGGGAAAGAGAACTACACGCATCCCAAATCATATAGACCTATTGGACTGCTGCCTGTGCTCGGGAAAATCTTCGAAAAAATGTTAATACAACGAATAAAATGGCACATTGTACCCACACTTAGCCTGAGACAGTACGGATTTATGCCACAGCGTAGCACCGAAGACTTCCTCTATGACATGATACAGCTAGTAAAAACCAAGCTTGAAGACAAAAAGATAGTATTATTAATATCCTTGGACATAGAGGGAGCCTTCGATAACGCATGGTGGCCTGCAATCAGATGCAGATTGGCAGAAACTGGTTGCCCAATTAACTTACGACGTCTCATTGACAGTTACTTCGAAGATAGAACCGTTTGCATTAGGTACGCAGGAGCAGAACACACGAAATCCACTGCTAAGGGGTGCGTGCAGGGCTCAATAGGGGGTCCTATATTTTGGAACCTGTTGATTGACCCTCTTTTACATGAACTGAGCGAAAAAGGAGAATATTGCCAGGCTTTTGCGGACGACGTGGTCCTCATTTTCTCCGGTGACAGGTCATTTGAAGTGCAGGATCGGGCAAACGCTGTCCTCGCGCATGTTCAGACGTGGGGAGTCAAAAATAAGCTCAAATTCGCACCAAATAAGACCAAAGCGATGGTAATAACAAAAAAGATAAAATATGACTCACCACTACTGAAGATGGGCGGGGAAAATATTACGTTGTCCACAGAAATAAAAATATTAGGACTAACCATAGACGCCAAATTGACCTTCAACACACACGTAAAAAATGTGTGTTGCAAGGTACAACGTTTGTATTGTCAATTAACAAGAGCTGCCAAGATTGGTTGGGGCCTGAACCCGGAGATCGTTAGGACCATCTACGTAGCGGTAACGGAGCCGATCATATTATACGCCGCTAGTGTATGGGCAGCGGCCACATACAAACAGAGTGTTAAAAAGCAGCTCGACATGGCACAACGCGGGTTTATTCAAAAGATCGTAAAATCATATAAAACCGTATCCCTCCACTCGGCCCTACTACTCGCTGGGTTGCTTCCTTTGGACCTCAGGGTTCGGGAAGCAGGCTTACTTTATGAAGTGAAGAAAGGTTACTCCCAGCGAGTAGTGGGAGACCGGGAAGTGGAACGGAAACTAGAATACGCGAATACACCTCACCCCGCGAATCAGGTTGGGCTGCAGTTTGTATGCCTGGAGGATAGTGCACAAGTCGACGAACACAATAATAAGGGTCTAAAAATCTACACAGATGGGAGTAGAATTGAGGGGAAAGTCGGCGCTGCGTTATCCATTTGGAATGACGCGGCGGAGATAAGTAGCCAAAAATTCAAACTGGAAGACTTCTGCACTGTCTACCAGGCGGAGTTGCTGGCCATATATGAAGCAACAAATTATGCCCTAAAAAGTCTGGCACCGAGCTGCAATATCTATAGCGACTCAAGATCGGCTCTCCAGACAGTTATCCAGAGCGTTTCCCTCCATCCCCTAGCGGCAAAAATTAGAAGAAATATTTCGGAAATAAACAAAAAAGGAAAATTGTTAAAATTGTTTTGGATAAAGGCACACGCAGGGCTGGAGGGAAACGAGAGAGCAGATGAGTTAGCAAAGGAAGCCGCCCTAAAATTAAAACGAAAACCGGACTATGATAGGTGCCCGGTTTCATTCGTCAGGCGAGAAATCCGTCTTAATTCGCTTGACGAGTGGAACCGACGTTACGTGGAAGGCGAAACCGCCTCCGTAACAAAAGTGTTTTTCCCAGACGCCTTAAGTGCCTATCCTATAATAAGAAAAATATATATGGACTCGCTAACGGTGCAAGTGATGACAGGACATGGCGGGTTCTCAGAATATTTGCATCGATTCAAATGTAAAGAGAGCCCGGCATGTGTCTGTGATCCGATGAAGGAAGAAAATGTAATACACATTATTACAGAATGTCCTGTCTTTAGCAAGCATAGAAATGACATAGAAATAGAATTAATTATAAAAATTAGTAAAGAAAATATATGTAAAATAATAAGAAATAAATATGTTAGAAGTAGGTTCCTAAAGTACTGTAAAACTATGGCTAATAAGGTGATACAAAAGAATAAATAAGAGCATAAAAAGGGAAACTGTAAATTATATATAGGTATATAATGTAAACAGCCCCGTAAAAATAGTAAAAATAAAATTAGATTAAGTTATAGTAACAAATATAAAAAGTAATATATAAATAACAATGTAAGATATATTAAAATAGAAATAAGAACTGCATCAGAAACAAAGAGCTAAAGATAAATCTAAGAATAAAAGTAGATTAAGATATAGTAATAAAGATGAATGTAGTAATGTAAGACACGTGTAACCTAAATTTAAGAACTGTAATAGAATGTAAGTTAAAAAGAACTAAAAAAGAAAAAAGCAAAAAGATAAAAGAAAAAATTAGAAAAGATATAAATAAAGAAATAAAAATAAAAAGACGGAAAAAGTCCCTGATCTCCATGTTAGGGGGAACTAGAAATTAATAATAATTAAAAAAAAAAAAAAAAAAAAACCTAACCTAACCTAACCTAACCTAACCTAACCTAACCTAACCTAACCTAACCCAGTCCGGTGTCAACTGCCGTCCCGAACGCCACGTTTCTGTGTTGCTCCGTGCTCTAAAAATCGCAAAAATAGGTTTTTCGCAACCGATTTTGGTAAATGAGGTAGCAAAAGTTGCGCCTTGACTCGCGGCGTAAAATAGTGAAGTTTTCAGGAAAATCGGAGTGTTTGTGAAAAAGTTATAGTGCAATAACTGATTTTCAAAAATTTTCAAAATTTCAAAGTAAAACGCTGCGCGATTAAGCGCTATTACCTATACTTTTTAAAGTGCGGCCTTCAAGCTATTCGCGGCCTCCACCTACCTGTAAAATTTGCGATTTCTCGGAGCCATAGTCTCCGAGAAAAAGCCAAAAAAACAAGTGCCACGTGGGCACGTGTTTTGAGAAGCAAAAGCGTGCGGCTGTTTTTGAAGGCGGATTCTGGTAGTACGTGTGGAGAGCAGCCGGGAGCAAGTTTCAGGACAATTTTACGATAAGTGGTTTAAGAGATATTGACTTTTTTAAATTTAGAAAAAATTGACATTTAAATAACTTAAAAACTAAAGTGAAGACCCCCAGTTATTATTTTAAAATAGTGTTAAGAAGTACATAAGCAATATACGGACAAAATTTTGGATTTTTCTAGTGAGTAGTTTTTTAGTTATAAATTTTGCAATATTTTTAGTTAACATGTGTTACCCCTAAAATAAGTAGTAGTAAACTTTTAAATAGATATTTAAAATAAGGCTCTGTATTATAATATATGTAAATTTTTGTAGAATTTTAAAATCAAAATTTAGCTCTAAAAATTAAAATTTTCAAAAAATTTATATTTAATTGTAAAAAAATTAATTAAAGGAGGCTTAAAAAGCCAAAAGATTAATACAGACGTAATCTCGACACCGAGACCTTTTTAACGAGCCCAAACACGGGTCAAATCAATTAAGAGGCGGCCAAGATAGAGATAAGTTGTCTGGACCGGCGGCCATCTTGAAAATCTTAAAAACTTAATAGCTCTGTTTGTGGAAGTCGTAGCGAGTTACGGTTTTGGACTGTACTATTAGTGGATCGATTTCTACCCACCTACAAAGACTCGGGCTTTTTTGAGCCCTAGTTTTTCAGGGTCGTGAAATCGATCCTATCTGAAAGACCGGGAGAGGGGTAGTAGTATAGTCCAAACGCTGGTCTTCTGCGATTTCTGGAAGCAGAGTTATTGGCAATCAAACATCTAGTTTGACAGTTCGGCAGCCATCTTGGAAATTTAAAATAGGCCATAGCTGCCGAACTAGAAGTCGTACAGGACTGGGGTTTGGACCCCAGACGTCGGCAAGTAGTGCCGGAACAGATAACTCAGCTTTACATAGAGCTACTATAACAGACTCTACATAGAGTCTTAAAAATTTTTTACTTTTACAAACTTAATAAAAACCTTACTAGGAATATTATTAGAATAAGACAATTTAGACAATTTATAAGTAAGCAAGACAAAAGGGACGACTCTTGGTAGAGCTAAGCAGACTTCCAGACAATTTATACAACTTTTACAATTTTCCGTTTTTATGTTAAATAACTAAATATCTAGAGAAGAATATCTGGGTAGAGCAAATAGCATTTAAGATTATAGAGATAAAGACAGACTCTAGGTAGAGTCAAATATAGACAATAAAAGTAGAACTTTTTATAGTACTAATATTTACATTGTATTTTAAGTAAATAAGAACGAAAGTAGAGTCGTGACTTTACATAATATATTAATAATAATAATAAAAATTATAAAAAAAAAAAAAAAAATCCTCATTGACTGGAAAAACTTGCAATATTTGACTTGATTATACGTTTTTATAACTTTTACAAACATGAAATTTTATTTGACTCATTGATTTGAAAAATTTGCAATATTTGCCTTGATTATACATTTTTATAACTTTTACAAACTTAAAAATTTTTCTTATTATTTAATTTATTACTATTTATTTTATTTTATCGTCTTATTGGGCGCATATTAATCAAAATTAGTTTAAGTATTGACAAAGCCCTCTGAATCTAAATAAAATGTACAAAACACCCCCGCAAAATAAGTCTGCAGCTTCGACAGAGGACTTTAATAAGAGGACCGAAAAACCAGTACCCACGGGTGGGAAAGACAAAGGGTCAACATCTTCGGTAAGGAAAAGCATTGGTGAGCTGGAATCGCGTCTTGGCGCTGTACCAAAAAACATTATAGCTACACTGCCGACGAAGCAAAATACAAAAACTCCTACTGCGAGTGGGGGTGATGACAACCAATTGGATAAAGAAACGACCCAGTACTCAAGTAGAGCACAAGAAGCAAAAGCACACTTGGTAAGAATAAAATTACTATTAAATAGTTCACGTAACTTAAAGAACGAAATTAAAGACGGCATAATAGAAGCTGCAGACAAATTATATGGTATGACAAAAAATATGCAACAAGGAAAAGGACAAAGCATTGAAAAAGAAAAATCAGGTATAGGGAAGTGTCATGAACTGGAGCACGAATTAATAAGAAAATTAGAACAACATACCGAATTCCTCACCGAATGCAGAACAGAGACCCAACGCTTGAGTGAAGAGGTGAAAAAACACAGGGAGGAGCTCATCACCTATGCAAGTGTTACAGCAACCAGAAGGCAGCCCCAGGAGTCTATCTCGACCGTTCTTAAAAACACTACGAGTATACCCGCTCAAATGCACTCTATCATAGTCACGTCAAGCAATGAAAAGGACACGAGTGGCGAAGTCCTGGAAAAGATAAGAGTGGCAGTAAATGCAAAAGAAAGGGGGTTAAGGGTAGAGAAAGTAAGGAAAGCTAAAGACCAAAAGGTGATCGTGGGTTGTGGAACCAGGGAAGACATGGAAAAGGTAGCAAGCCGACTCAAAGCCTGTGATGCCGAGCTTTCTGTTGTGGAGGCCAAAAGCAAAGATCCACTGGTCATACTGAGGGATGTATTACTGATCAACACCGACGAGGACGTAATCGCTGCTATTAGGAACCAGAACAAGAACTTGCTAGAAACTCTGAATAGCGAGGAGGTAAGATTGGTAGTACGATTCCGAAAAAAGACCAGAAACCCCCACACAAACCATGTGATCCTTCAGGTCTCTCCAGCGGTATGGAAACGACTGGTTGAGGTGGGTCGTGTGCACGTAGACTTACAACGTATTGTGGTGACTGACCATTCACCACTGGTACAATGCTCCAGGTGCCTCGCGTATGGTCATGGCAAAAGGCACTGCAAGGAAGCAGAGGACATATGTTCTCATTGCGGAGGACCCCACTTGAAGACCTCATGTACTGCTTTCTTGGCCGGGGAGGTGCCTGCATGCAGTAACTGCACCAAAGCGAAGATGGATCGTCAAGATCACAACGCTTTTAGCAACGAATGCCCTATTCGTAGAAGATGGGATGCAATTGCCAGAACCAGCGTAGCATATTGTTAAGGTGGAGTTCGGAAATAGAGGCACAGATACAGAAGGTCGGTCCATAGCAGAAAAAAGAAAAATTTTAGTGGCACAAGCAAATTTACAGAGGAAAGAGCTAGCAACGAGCGAGTTAATGCTCGAAGCGAGCAAGAGAGGTATGAGCTTTGCCCTAATTCAGGAACCGTACGTGGGGAGAGTCGGGTATATGAAAGACTATCGGGGAGCACGTATATTCCAGAGCACTCAGAGAGGAGAAGGAGTGGTGAAAGCGGCAATAGCCGTTTTTGATGAAAACATCAATGTTACTCAATGTCCGACTCTCACTACGAATAACATCGTGGTGGTTAAAATAAAAGTGAACTCCCTGGAGATAGGACTGATTTCTCTGTACCTGGAACCGGATTCACTCATCGAGCCTTACATTTGCCAACTTAAAGAAACAGTGATAAAAATGGGTAAAACGGAAGTACTAATAGGAGGAGATACAAATGCGTGGAGCCCATGGTGGGGAAGTGCGAAGGAAGACGGACGTGGAGAAGCGCTTGCAGGTGCGCTTGATGAACTCGGTTTACACGTACTAAATGAGGGAGATCTGCCAACATTTGACACAATCAGAGGCGGCAAAAGATTCAGTAGTCACGTTGACATTACAGCGTGCTCCGAAAATCTTTTAAAATTGGTGGATGACTGGAAGGTAAACGAGGACATAACAAGTTCGGACCATAACACAATACTATTCAAAATTAAAAGCATAAAATCTTCTGGCAAAATAATTAAACGGACAACAAGGATATACAATAGCAAAAATGCAAAATGGAGTCAGTTTCATGAGAAACTGACTCAATTATTGACTGCAAGAAAAATAAACAAAACAAAAATAGACAATATAAGAAATAACATAGATTTAGAAAAACATTTAGAGCAATATTTAGAAGTAGTAAAAGAAGCATGCGATGCTACAATTCCAAAAAAGAAAAATCAAACAAAACTTACCTTGCCGTGGTGGAATGATGAGCTTACTCTACTAAAGATAGATGTCACCACCAAAAAGCGCCGAATAAGATGTGCTGCTCCCGTGCGTAGAGCCGATGTCGTTGCAGCGTACCTGGAAGCGAAAAATACATATGAATATGAATCAAAAAAGGCTCAGGTAAAAAGTTGGAAAGAGTTCTGCAGTAGACAGGACAGGGAAAGTTTGTGGGACGGGATATATCGGGTTATCGGCAGAACTACAAAAAGGCACGAAGATCTGCCTCTTTTGAAAGACGGAAAAATACTCAATAACACCGAATCGGCAAAAATGTTGGCTGAAACCTTTTATCCGGAAGACCTAGTTGAAGCTGATAACGCAGAACACCAGCTTATTAGGGAACTAGCAGAAAAAGTCAATGAAGGGACACAAGATAATTCTTGTGACCCACCATTTACAGTCGCTGAACTAAAACACGCAACCAACAGCTTCAACCCAAAAAAGGCACCGGGCGGGGACGGATTTACTGCTGATATTTGCCAAGTCAAAGTTATCCTCCAAAATCCTGAGCTTTACCTGAGCCTAGCTAACAAATGCTTAGAGTTAGGGCACTTTCCCACTGTGTGGAAAGAAGCAGTAGTCGTGGTTCTGAGAAAACCGGGGAAAGAGGATTATACGCACCCCAAAGCCTATAGACCGATAGGCTTGCTATCAATTATGGGCAAAATCCTGGAGAAAATGACTATCAGGAGGATAAAGTGGCAAATTCAACCTGGGATGAGTACTCGCCAATACGGTTTCACGCCACAGAAAAGCACCGAAGACTCCCTCTATGACATGATGGAGTATATACAAACACAACTACGAAATAAAAAGATAATTACCATGGTATCACTTGACATAGAGGGAGCCTTCGATAGTGCATGGTGGCCGGCCATTAGATGTCGATTGGCTGAGGAAAAATGCCCCACAAACATACGACGGTTGATGGATAGTTATCTCCAGGATAGAAAAGTTAACATCAGGTACGCTGGTGTAGAGCACCATCGGGCCACTTCAAAGGGGTGCGTACAAGGTTCCATAGGGGGACCAATACTGTGGAATTTGCTTCTTGACCCTCTTCTCAAGGAGTTGGAGGCGAGGGGTGACCGGTGTCAGGCTTTTGCTGACGATATCGTCCTGCTGTTTGCGGGGGACACGGCGCTCGAGATTCAGAGGCGTGCAAATGCCGCTCTCGAGCATGTTCGGATATGGGGAATTCGTAATAAACTGAACTTTGCGCCACAAAAGACCAAGGCTATGACATTAACCAACAAGTTAAAATACGATTCACCACGTCTGAGCATGGGCGGGATAGACATTGGCATGTCGGAGGAGATCAAAGTGCTTAGTCTTACCGTAGACAGAAAGCTCACATATAAAAGCCACGTCAGAAATGTGTGCAGGAAGGCCACAGCTCTCTACTCACAACTATCTAGGGCTGCTAAAATTAGTTGGGGTCTTCAATCAGAAATCGTAAGGACGATATACGTCGCAGTTGTGGAACCGGTGGTGCTGTATGCGGCGAGTGTGTGGGCGCCAGCTGTTAGCAAACTTGGGGTCCGAAAGCTTCTTAACACCGTGCAAAGGGGATTTGCTCAGAAAATTATTAAATCATATCGTACCGTGTCTCTACACTCGGCCCTTGCACTGGCAGGCCTGCTTCCTCTGGACCTAAGAGTCCAGGAAGCAGCATCCCTCTTTGTAGCTAAGAAAGGAAGGCTCCAGTCGGTGCTGGGGGACCGGGAGGTGGAGACAAAGGTGAATTTTGTGGAACTGCCCCACCCAGCATCTTATATGAACCTGGAATTCATATGCCTGGTAAACGAGAACGAAACAAAACTCAATAGCACACAGAGTCTCCGAATATTTACCGACGGGAGCAAAATAGAGGGAAAGGTCGGAGCAGCACTTTCCATCTGGAATAGTGAAGCCGAGATCAGAGCCCTAAAGCTTAAACTGTCGGACTACTGTACCGTGTACCAGGCCGAATTACTGGCCATATACAGGGCAACTGAGCAGATTCTCAATAGCACTGAAGTAAGCTTTGGAGTTTACAGTGACTCGAGATCAGCTCTCGAGACCATTGTAAACCACGACTCCCAGCATTCCCTTGCAGTAAAGACCCGCAAAAATATACAAAACATCGTAAAGCAACAAAAAAGCATTCAACTTTTTTGGATAAAAGCCCATGCGGGTCTGGCAGGGAATGAACGAGCTGACGAATTGGCTAAGCTCGCCGCACTGCAGAAAAAAGGTAAACCAGATTACGACCTGTGCCCGGTCTCCTACTTGAAGCGTCTCATCCGGGAAGAATCCGTAGAAAAATGGAACCAAAGATACGCAGAGAGTGAAACGGGTCGAATCACAAAGAAATTCCTCCCATGTGTAAAAGACGCCTATAAGGTGACTAGGGCGACAGTACTGTCTCCGGTAATGATCCAGGCGATGACTGGGCATGGTGGTTTCTCCGAGTATCTGTACCGATTCCGATGCAAGGAGAACCCTTCATGCGTCTGTGAGCCAGAAGTGGAAGAGACAGTGCTACACGTACTTCTAGAATGTCCTAGGTTCGGCAAACAAAGGCACGATTTTGAAACGTTAATTGGAGAAAGACTCGAAGAAGCTAAATTACAAACATTGTTGGGCAATAAAACTACTCGAAACAAATTCATTAAATTCTGCGAAGGAATAATCAATAGGGTCGCAAAAATAACCAAAATTAAAAAATATATTTTAAAAATATTAAATTTTTGGAATTTTTTGAATTTTATATCAAATTTTATACTGTAAGATATTTGTTGTCTTAATATTGATTGAAATTTAATTGTTTTAACTCACCAAAATAAACTTAGGGCAAGAATTGCAAATGCAAGATAGCCACTCGGGACTTCCTTGTGAATATAGAAAGTATATTCAGAGAGAAAGAACCGCTTTTAATGTAATTAATGTAATAATGATCATGTAAGAATAGTGTGTTGCTCTAAACAAAAAACAATAATGTACTTTAAGATAAATTTTAATCAAGTAATTAATTAAGTGACAAAGATACAACTGTACTGTAAAATTAAATATCAGATTTTGTAAGCATTAGATTAAGAGTAGAAGGACTCCCGAACGAAAACCCGGAGTCCTCTACACCCTATACAATAGCAAGGACAAGAAAATAAAAAACTAGAATTAAAAGTCCGCGTCGAGCTGACAATGTCTCTGACCCTCTATGTCAGAGGAAAACAGCAACACATAAAAAAAAAAAAAAAAAAAAAAAAAAAAACCTAACCTAACCTAACCTAACCTAAACTAACCTAACCTAACCTAACCTAACCTAACCTAACCTAACCTAACCTAACCTAACCTAACCTAACCTAACCTAACCTAACCTAACCTAACCTAACCTAACCTAACCTAACCTAACCTAACCTAACCTAACCTAACCTAACCAAGGAAAGTAAATATGGATCCGTTAACGGTACAAGTGATGACAGGACATGGCGGGTTCTCTGAATACTTGCATAGGTTCAAGTGCAAGGAGAGTCCATCATGTACCTGTGATCCAACGATCGAGGAAAGTGTGCTGC
The DNA here is from genome assembly GCA_036936625.1 of Parnassius smintheus behrii. Lineage (NCBI taxonomy): Eukaryota > Metazoa > Arthropoda > Insecta > Lepidoptera > Papilionidae > Parnassius > Parnassius smintheus. The sequence continues at coordinate 86,170 of JAUPFT010000010.1, forward strand.
ACATCATAATTGAATGTCCCGTTTATAGCAGAGAAAGAGTAAATGTCGAAATAGAACTAGAAATTAAAATAGAAAAAGATAACATATGTAAAATAGTAGAAAATAAATATATGAGAAATAGGTTCTTAAACTATTGTAGAGATATAGCAAATAAGGTAGTAAATAAGAATAAATTAAAGTAGTAATAAGGAAACTGTAACTTATATATTCGTATATAAGATAAACAGCTCCACTAAATTAGTATAAAATTAGATTTAGATATAGCAACAAATATAATGTAACGACAATATTAGGTGTAACTAAACAAGAAAAAGAACCGTATGTAAACTTATAGCAAAAAGAAAATAAGTAAAAAATTAATAACAAAAACACAGAAAAGAAAAATTGAACAAAAGATAAAAATAAAAAGATAGGAAAAGTCCCTGATCTCCATGTTAGGGGGAACTAGAAAAAAAAAAAAAAAAAAAAAAAAAAAAAAAAAAAAAAAAAAAAAAAAAAACCTAACCTAACCTAACCTAACCTAACCTAACCTAACCTAACCTTTTTTTTTTTGGTACATGGGGAAATGCCTACGCATACCCGCCTCGCGGGGGCAATTACGGGTTATGTCGGACTCGCACCGACTAAAACCCCATGGTGTTCCACCTTTGTCGCATATTGGCAGGGCTACGGGAACGCTTTCGCACACATCCGCGGCCCTGCTAGCGCCTGCCGCCCCATGGCAGCACCTCCTCGGGAGAGGAAAATTCCTCCCCGTTCTCCTTCACAGGTAAGGCGCACCAGAACACATGGCGCGCCTTCCTCCACGGCCTCCAATTACGTCTGTGCAACAGACGCCCCCGCGTCCGATGCTCAAAGGCCATGGGGCCAGGAAAAACGAGCACTTAGAAGTACTAGCCTTCCCGACCCCAGCGGCGGATCTGGTCTATGGCTCCGCCGCCAACCAAGATTCGGCTGCGGAGGGTAGGGAGAGCGGCGCCTCGCAATACCGACAATCGTCTCCCCCCGCAGCCCCACCACCACCGCATCAACGGTGCGGCCCCGTTTGAGTCGCGGAGGATAGGGCGAGTGGCGCATCGCCATACCAACACTCCTCTTCCTCCGCGACTCCACCTCGGCTGCAGCGGAAGAGGGTGCGCGAGTCCCCACTCGCTGCAGTCCACCAGCACACATCCAAAGTGGGCTCCCCAAGCCCACTCGGAGTGGCCACCTCAGGCCGGCCCTTCACCTCGGGCCAGCCGATGGGTTCCTCTTTGTTCACCGTGGGAGACCAAGCCACGGCTACTAAGCCCCCCCGCCACGACAAGGCGGGAACCCGTTCGGGGGGGAACCTAACCTAACCTAACCTAACCTAACCTAACCTAACCTAACCTAACCTAACCTAACCTAACCTAACCTAACCTAACCTAACCTAACCTAACCTAACCTAACCTAACCTAACCTAACCTAACCTAACCTAACCTTTTTTTTTTTTTTTTTAACATGGGGAAATGCCTACGCATACCCGCCTCGCGGGGGCAAGGACGGGCTATGTCGGACTCGCACCGACTAAAACCCCATGGTGTTCCACCTTTGTCGCTTATTGGCAGGGCCACGGGAACGCTTTCGCACACATCCGCAGCCCCACCAGCGCCCGCCGCCCCATGGCAGCACCTCCTCGGGGGAGGAATATTCCTCCCCGTTCTCCTTCACAGGCAAGGCGCACCAGAACACATGGGGCGCCTTCCTTCTCGGCCTCCAATTTCATCTGCGCAACGGACGCCCCCGCGTCCAATGCAAGAAGGCCATGGGGCCAGGAAAAACGAGCACTTAGAAGCACTAGCCCTCCCGACCCCAGCGGCGGATCTGGTCCATGGCTCCGCCGCCAACCAAGATTCGGCTGCGGAGGGTAGGGAGAGCGGCGCCTCGCAATACCGACAATCCTCTCCCCCCGCAGCCCCACCACCACCGCATCAACGGTGCGGCCCCGTCTGAGTCGCGGAGGATAGGGCGAGCGGCGCATCGCCATACCAACACTCCTCTTCCTCCGCGACTCCACCTCGGCTGCAGCGGTAGGTGGGGAGGACACACCTCTCACCGCAGTCCACCAACACACATCCGAAGCGGGCTTCCCAAGCCCACTCGGAGTGGCCACCCCGGGCCGGCCCTCCACCTCGGACCAGCCATTTGGGTTCCTCCCCGTTCACCGCGGGAGACCAAGCCACGGCTACTAAGCCCCCCCGCCACGACAAGGCGGGAACCCGATCGGGGGGGAACCTAACCTAACCTAACCTAACCTAACTTAACCTAACCTAACCTAACCTAACCTAACCTAACCTAACCTTTTTTTTTTTTTTTTTTTTTTTTTTTACATGGGGAAATGCCTACGCATACCCGCCTCGCGGGGGCAAGGACGGGTTATGTCGGACTCGCACCGACTAAAACCCCATGGTGTTCCACCTTCGTCGCATATTGGCAGGGCCACGGGAACGCTTTCGCACACTTCCGCGGCCCTACCAGCGCCTGCCGCCCCATCGCAGCACCTCCTCGGGAGAGGAATATTCCTCCCCGTTCTCCATCCCAGGTAAGGCGCACCAGAACACATGGCGCGCCTTCCTCCACGGCCTCCAATTAAATATGCGCATCAGACGCCCCCGCGTTCGATGCGCGAAGGCCATGGGGCCAGGAAAAACGAGCACTTAGAAGTACTAGCCTTCCCGACCCCAGCGGCGGATCTGGTCTATGGCTCCGCCGCCAACCAAGTTTCGGCTGCGGAGGATAGGGAGAGCGGCGCCTCGCAATACCGACAATCCTCTTCCCCCGCAGCCCCACCACCACCGCATCAACGGTGCGGTCCCGTTTGAGTCGCGGAGGATAGGGCGAGTGGCGCATCGCCATACCAACACTCCTCTTCCTCCGCGACTCCACCTCGGCTGCAGCGGTAGAGGGTGCAGACTCCCCTCTCACTGCAGTCCACCAGCACACATCCGAAGTGGGCTTCCCAAGCCCACTCGGAGTGGCCACCTCGGGCCAGCCCTTCCCCTCGGGCCGGTCAAGTGGGTTCCTCTTCGTTCACCGCGGGAGACCAAGCCACGGCTACTAAGCCCCCCCGCCACGACAAGGCGGGAACCCGTTCGGGGGGGAACCTAACCTAACCTAACCTAACCTAACCTAACCTAACCTAACCTAACCTAACGCTGAAAGAGGTAACCCAGGCCTGAGAATTCGAGGAGTAGCTCTCTTCATGGATAACAACACAGAGCGTTTCGGCTTAAGTTTTTGCTTAACAACTGGCCGAAACTATGTCAAAATATCTCCCGGTCTCGCAAGCTTACTAAACGGCAGTACTCTCAAAACGAGCATGAAGCGCAAAACATATGAGGCGCTAGTTGAAATAGAGGTTGCAAAGCAACGATGTCGAATAGTAAGATCGAAAAACAAAACGATCTTGCTGTTCACATGGAGCGAAGAAAAAACCCCATTCGCCCAGGCATGCTCACTGCTAACGAGACTCGGTGAGGAGGAGACAGCTGTCATACCCCGCATCATAAGTGTGGATGCCATGGTGGTCCTATATGAGAAAGGTGAAGTCATGGACCACATTGGTTGCATAAAAGCCTCAAACAAACATGAAATAGTCGTGTATGTGGATAGGGGCGAAAACCTGAGCTTCCTCAAACATCATGACTCGACAAAGGCAACCCAACATCTTGTAGCAAATTCAGAGACACTTAGTGGCTCAGAACGCCTGCAACTGAAAACGGCCAAAGAAAAGGCCGCAGCCAGGGAAAAACTTAGCAAAAGTTCTGAGTCACAAAGCGGGGTAAGTGCACTAATTAAAACCATCGGTGCAGCGGCCCAGAGTATTCCAGGAAGAGCAATGCGAAAGTTGAGTAAGTTAAGACAAGCCGATAACTTAATAAGAGAGCCTCCAAGAGTACTCAAGAAATCCAAACCCACCCACACTAGACCCTGCTCGGGACGTGTCAGCCCTCCAAGACTTCTACCGGCGGTCGAGCCTAAAGACCACATAATCAACGCTTTCCTAGAGTTTAAGGCCCTCATAAAAGCAACTCTTGAAGTGAACCAAACTACTTGCAAGAATATCCTACAAAGTTTCCACCTCGGTAGTCATGAGTTCCTTGGAGTGCAGCTCGAGGAAGCAGAGGCCGCAATTTATGACAACAAAACATCTACTGTCATAAAAGGTAAAATGGGTCATCACATGGCGGCTTATAGCGGGTCGGCGGGCTTCGTAGCCTTGGATGAGGAGGAGACAGAACGACAGGGAAGATTAGTATTCAAAACCCCCCCCCCCCCCAACGACCCTATTGTGGTCACCGCCCGTTGTACCAGGGTGATGCTAGAGGATAGGATCCTGAAAATGGCGGAAACCATCTCGGGAGCCTGTGCATTGGGAGATCCTTGGGAAAACTGGACGGTGCCGACGATAAATTGGGTCAATGGAGTCCCGGGATGTGGCAAAACAACTTGGGTTATAAACCAATTCGATGCGGAGGATGATTTTATTGTCACAACAACAACAGAAGCAGCTAAAGATCTTAGAGAAAAGTTAGCCAACCGCATAGCCACTGACGCAAAAACAAAAGTGCGCACAATGGCCTCAGTTTTAGTAAATGGTATGAGAAGGCAAAAGGGAAGATGTACTCGACTTTTAGTCGACGAAGCTCTCATGAACCATTTCGGGGCCATAGTAATGGCAATGCGGCTAAGTGGAGCCGAAAAAATACTGCTTTTTGGTGACATCAATCAACTCCCTTATATCGACAGGGAAAACCTCTTTGCGATGCAATATACACGCCCAAGCCTCGTAACCACTATCAGCCAAGAGCTCCTGTGTACGCACCGGAATCCGATGGATGTGGCATATGCCCTGAATGAAATCTACAGTGGCATTTATTCATCCAGATCTCAGGTGCACTCACTAGAAAGGAAGAGGTACACGGGAGTCGTCATACCAGGTACCGTGCCCGACACCTTATATCTTGTATTTACGCAAGCAGAAAAGGAGTCCCTTACCAGCCAGGGATATGGTTCGGGTCCCGGGTCGCGAATTTTAACCGTACATGAGGCCCAAGGTCTCACATACGGGAGAGTGGTCATAATGAGGACAACAACAGAGAAGCTCAAAATTTATGAAAGCGTCCAACACGCAGTAGTGGCAGTATCCAGGCACACAGAAAGCTGTGTTTATTACACGGACGATTGCGACGATGCAACTGGAAGGCTGGTTGAGAGCGCAATGGCTGCGACAACGAAAAGAATCAAAGAATATAATCTGAAAATGGCAATTAGAAACAGAGACGAAGCTATTGTGGAAGCCCTGTCAACAGATATCACAAACAGTTAAAGATGGAGCACTCTCCACGATATTAAGTACAAGGAAAAGGAAAAAAAAAATCTGGTAATATTAAAATTTACATAGCATGTAAGGCCATGTACATTAAACACGTAGATTATGTTGACGACTACATAAGGGGGAAAAAGGGCAAAAAAAAAAAAAAAAAAAAAAACATAAAACACAAAATGGGTCAACAATTATTATGTTTAAACAACAAAAAAAAAAAAGATAAGTAACAACGATGCCCACAAAAAAAAACCAAAAAAAAAAAAAAAACAAAACAAAAATAATAATGAAAAAAAAAGTATAAAAAAAATAGCGTTTAAGTGCATGTCGCATGTAAGCATATTAGTTTGTAGATCTTAAGTATGTAAGACAATAGAAATATAAAAAAAAATACAAAAAAAAAATTCAAAAAAAATATATATATGTGAACTCACTGCTTAGGCTTAAATATTTAAGTAATGTAAGTAGTGTAAGGAGTATATTTATAACAGTATTTTAAAGTTAATAAAATAATGTAAAGCAAAAAATGGTACGGACTTCGAGTCTGTAGAGTAAACTTATTGGAAAAAAAAAAAAAACCTAACCTAACCTAACCTAACCTAACCTAACCTAACCTAACCTAACCTAACCTAACCTAACCTAACCTAACCTAACCTAACCTAACCTAACCTAACCTAACCTAACCTAACCTAACCTAACCTAACCTTTTTTTTTTTTTTTACGGGGGGAAATCCTCATGGACTGCCTCTGCCTGGGGAAAGGCGGAGGGGTGTGCCGGACTCTTACCGGCTAAAACCACCCCGGTGTCTCCTCGCACGTTCACGCGAGGGGCCGCGGGAATCCAAATTCTTCCGCAGCCCCACACTAGTGCTGGCCCGGTCTGCACGGGCCTCGTCTCCTGCACGGGGTAGTGAGGTGTTCAACTACCCCGTGTATCACCTCAGAGGCGCGCACCGACACCCACGCGTGCCTCCGCCTTGGGTCCATCGAATAGGGGGCGGGGGCTTCCCCTAGTCCCTCGCCCCTGGACTCATTCATGGGGGCTGGAAAAGGGCGTTATCCGCCCTTCTCCTGCGCCCGGTGCGCCTTCTGCGGCCAGGGAAGGGAGTCGAGATCTCCCTCTCCCGTTCCGCAGTTTCCTTCTGCGACATCACGTCCTCACAGAAGGACACCACTGCATCCCACGATTCTGCGCTACCGACCATACTCCGCACCAAGGCCGACAGCGACAGATCGCCTCCTACTTCATTTGTGAGGACACGGCGCTGCTCCTCCCAAGCTACGCACTCGGCGAGCGTGTGTTGCGCCGTGTCCTCCCCGCAATGGACGCAGTGGTGGCACCGAGCGTCCGGCTCCCTGTCTATGCGGCACAGGTACTTGCCAAAGCAGCCGTGCCCCGACAGCACCTGCGTCACCCTAAACGACAGGGAGCCGTGCCTTCTCCCGAGCCAGTCGTCGAGTACTGGCCGGATCGCCTCGACGATAGCGAGGCCGGCAGTAGGGCGCAGAAGCTTTTGCCGCCATTCCGCCACCAAGACCTGACGGAGCTCCTCTCGGCGCAGCGCGATCTGTCGCTGCACCGGCCTCGAGCCCCGTTCCCGCTCTTCCTCGCGCCATCGATATAGTGACGCGAGTACTTTCGCCTCTAGGTCCCAGGGCGGGGATCCGGTCAGGACGCAAGCCGCCTCGTAGGAAATCGTGCGATACCCGCGGATGACTCTGACGGCCATCGCCCTCTGCGGTTTGCGCAGAATGGCGAGAGTGCTGGCCGTCATGTCCATCGCCCATACAGGGGCCCCATACAGGGCCGTGGACCGCACGATTCCCACGTACAACCGCCTACAGGCAGCGCTCGGGCCCCCCAAGTTGGGAAGCAGCGTTGAAAGTGCGCCTGCTGCACGCATCAGCTTGGGCGCCAGCCGCCGGAAGTGGGGCCCAAATTCCCATCGGCTGTCGAGCACCAATCCCAGATACTTCATGGTGGACTCGACAGCTATCCGGGCCCCGCCGACCACGATGTGCGATCCCGGTGGCGGCGCGCGTCGAAGGCCATGAAACACCATGGCCTCCGACTTGTTAAGGGCCACCTCCAGGCCCAGGCACCGGATGCGGTTCACCACTTGTGAAACCGCAGCCGTGGCAACCAACGCTGCTTCCCTGTGCGAGCTCCCCCGGGCAGTGACGAGCGTGTCGTCCGCATAACAGGTCAAGTCAGCGCCCGACGGGAGCTCTCCTCTCAGCACCCAGTCGTAGCCGATGTTCCACAGGAGCGGTCCCAAGACCGATCCCTGCGGCACACCGCACGACATGACGCGCCGACCAGCGCTGTCACGTCCCCAATACGTGACGCATCTCTCCTCAAGGTAAGCCCCTATTGTGCGGCGGAGGTAGGGAGGCACGCGATGGTAATTAAGCGCCTCCCGAATACAACTCCAGGGTAGGGTGTTGAAGGCGTTGGAGATGTCTAATGACACCGCCAGCACCACCCCACCCCGGGATACTGTCTCCTCCGCCAGGGCCCTCACGCGCATAATAGCGTCTATGGTGGAGCGCCCGCGACGAAAACCAAACTGGTTCTCATCCAGGTCCGGCCCCACTCTGCACAAGTGGCTGACGAGGCGATCTGCGATGATACGCTCAAGAAGTTTGCCCGCCTCGTCGAGCAATACTATGGGCCGGTACGCGGACGGTGAGTCCGCGGGGCGCCCCTCCTTCCTTAGTAGGACCAGCCTTCCCTCCTTCCACACACTGGGAAGCTGACCCTGCTCGAGACATGCCGTGAAGAGCCCCCTCAGCTGGGGCTCCAGCTCCTTCAGAGCCAGGACGAGAGCTCGACCAGGAACTCCATCGGGTCCGGGCGCTGTGTTCTTGGCCCGAAGTCGCGCTATGGCCGCTCTCATCTCTGCTTGCGTCACCTTGGGGACATCGGTGCTCTCCTCCTCTGGAGAGTCTGTGGCTGAGGGCGAAGCCATCGCCGGGGGAACGTGTCCCACTCGTTCAGGGAAGAGAACAGATACCACCGTCTCTAGCAACTGGGGTTGCATTGTTTGCGTTAATGGGGGCGCCCAGGAACGCAACTTGCCCCGTACCCAACGGTAGGGGCGCCCCCACGGATCCCGATCTAGGGACCCCAGCAGCTCCTCCCTGGCACGCGACTTCGAGTCGCCGATGGCCAGCCACAGAGTCTCCTCAGACGCGCGGTACACCTCATACAGCGCGTCCTCCTCGGCTGAATCCCGTCGACGCCGTCTCCGGTATCGGGTGTACCGGCGTCGGGCCGCAACGCACGCTATGCGCAATTGCGCGATCTCGGCGGTCCACCAGTACACCTGGTGCCTTGCGGACCGTTGGCGGACACGGGGCATGGACGCGTCGCAGATCTGCGTCATCGCCCCGCGAAACCTTAGCGCCGCTTCTTCGACGTCGACGGGGCCGTCCATTGCCGACTCCCAGATCCAGGACTGGACTAAGGCAGCTTCCTCGAGTAGTTCCCTGTCGATGCGCTTAAGCGCCCAACGCGGGCCGTCATTAATCGGGGTAGTTGGATGGCGGCCTCTCGCAGTCTGGGCAGAGACGTCAAACCGGATATACCGATGGTCCGACAACGTCTCCACCCCTACGGCGACACGCCAGTCGCGGACTCGGCTGGCGACAGAGGGGCTAGCGAGCGAGACGTCCACTATCGACCCGCCTCGCTGCCGCACGCACGTGTATTCCGAACCCCGATTCAGGACGACCAGACCAGTCGTCACTGTCCACTCTTCTAGCATCTGGCCCCGAGGATCAGTGACCGGAGATCCCCACGCTGATGACTTTGCGTTGAGATCCCCGAGTACTAGAACGGGACGAGGGTGATAGCGGCCTACGACGGCGCCCAACTCGATAAGGAAACCCTCAAAGTCGGCGAGACTCTTGTTGGGGGAGAAATACGCCCCCACAATAACGATGCCACCCGAGACCGCAGCAACCCAGCCACGGCCCCGAGACGGGTCGATCAGAGTCTCGCCAATAATGGCCACCAAACCGTCAGCGCATCCCAGCCAGTTGTCACGGGCGGGAATGAAGTACGGTTCGGCGACCACAGCCACGTGAATCGACCACTCTGCCATGCTCTGGAGTAGGAGATCCTGAGCTCTGGCACAGTGGTTGATGTTGCCCTGGAGAAAATGGAACTTTGCCATTATTGACATTCCATTCCCTCGGCAACGGTCCTGGGCCGGGAGTCGGCCGCGGAGCTACTGGCCTGTGTGGGCAGCGAGGTTAACTCGGCAGGCTTGGTGCTCCTCTTCTTTTCTTTTTTGGCCTTGGACTTGCTGGTAGGTGCCCCACAGGCCCCTCCGCCTACTCTGTGCTCCGCTGGCTTTCCCGCAGCAGAGCAAAGGCTGCAGTTGAACGCCGCGGTGCACAGGGCCGCCTTGTGGCCAGGCTGGCCGCAGCGGTAACAAAGGTCACTACGGTCAACCTCGGCGGTGCACTTCGCCCGGACGTGCCCTTTTTCCAGGCACCGGAAGCACTGCAAAGCCCGGGGCTGTAGTAGCTTCGTCCTTGCCGCCACCCAGCCTACCAGCAATCTGCCGCTATCGGCGATCTTCTTTGCCGACGCTACAGGGCACCGAACCCAGACCGCGCCAAGTCCGGTAGCATCGGTGCGTATATCGCCGGCCCGCACCTTGTCCAGCGGACACTCTCCGCTTCTGGCAACGGCCGCCACCACCTCCTCAGATGTCACGGAGTCGTCCAGGCCAGCAATCCGCACTTCTGCGGTTTTCATTGGTCTGGAGACCCGGACGTCCTCAGGGTTGAGGACCTCTCTTATCTTGGCGGCCAATGCGTCCGCCTTTTCGGCACTGTCGCTCACAGTGCCAGCCACCTCGAACAGCCGCGCACCCGTGGCAGCCTGCCTGAGGGTGACGGACTGAAGGCCAAGATCTGATAATTTGATCTTGGCCTTGGCCTCAGCGATGACCGACTGGTACGTCACGCCACGCTCCACAGCTCCGGGCTGCAATGTTATTGTCACCGCATTGGACCGCGGAACACGTACAGCCGGTTTCTTGCGACCGCCTTTGGCAGTCCGCCGCGCAGGTTGAGGAGCCGTCTTTGCGGTTCCACCTGGGGCGTGTGCAGCTGCTGCGGCCTTTTTAGCGGCTTTGCGGGCCTTCTTGCGGCCCACGACTTTTGCCCATGTCTCACCCTTAGACCCGGCTGTCGTGGGCTGGTCGCTCGGAGGAGCTCCCTCCGCGGGCTTTTTTTTACCCTCCATGGGCTTCCCCTTTTGAGGCGCAAGTCTCGGTGGCTCCTCAGTTCTCCGTGTGTCAGCCGCCAAAGGCGGACGTAGGGTTTCCGCCGGGAGACGCCGAGAAATCGCCTCCAGCCGAGCGTTAACCATACTCCCGCACTGGAGCATGCAGAGCCGGACAATGCGCTCGACCTCTTCGTCGGTACGAGGGATTGTCGGTCGCGGTGTGGGAGTCGGGGCCACTACAGATGCGGCATCGGTGGATGTGCATCTCCGCTGCTGCTCGCTCAGTGCTGCGACTTGCTGCCGGAGGTCTTCTAGATCACTTCTGAGGCGGCTATTTTCCTCCTGTAGCTTTGCGACCTCGTCAGAGGCCGTCCTGTTGAGGAGAATGCCGACCGCCTCCCTGATGTCCGCGGCAGCCTCCTTTAAGCCACGGGTGAACGTGCCCTTCAGGCTGCCGGACTTGGTGGCAACTTTCAGGACTAAGTCCACCCCATCCAGAGCCAGCTGGCTCAAGGCCACCGCAGATGGCTCTCCTTTTTCCGCCGCCAGAGCAGCTCGTCGTCCGCGAGCGCGTCGGGCCATTTCAGACACTTCGTCTGCTGCTACGGCTTTGCGCTGTTCCCTCTTGGCGGCGTTGAGCTCCGCCTTCGAACTCCCCAGCGAGGCACAGCTTTCACCGCCATCGCCAGGGTCCTCCGTAGTGACCCCCATGTCACTCTCTGCTTCACTAGCCGCCGAGGTATTCGAGCACACGAATCGTCCGTGCTTATCTCTTCGCGGCTGCGAAGCACTCAATCCTCTCGATGCCTGCCGACCCCTCCTCGAAGTCGCCAACTTGGGGGCTGGCAGGCCTTCCTCGTCCGAAGACCGGCACACTGGACGTTTCCTGGCGGAAGATGTCCCACGCGATCTGTCCACGTCTGATCCATCCTCTTTTCCTATATCTACGTTTTTTAATGGTTTATTCATTTTTTTTCCCACGAGTGTGGAGGAAGTAACGGTCCATCCGAGCAGAGCCCCCTTTGCCCGGATAAGCCTATGCATAACCCGTCAAGGGTGTCGGCCGGTACCCTGACGGGGGGCAACGCTAACGACTGAACATTTACCCATCAGCCATGCAGCTCCTCACGGCGTGCCACGCTTGAGCTTCGGGTGATTTTTTATAGAGGTTATCATCCTCGTGACTCCAGGCAGTTAAGCCAAGAGCCGTCGGCCCCTCAGGCGCCGCGAGACATGATCCACGACACGCCAAAGGGATTCCGAGGTTCGAACGCTGGCAGAGTCGATACGAGTTCTTCCCATGCCTGCCCAGAGACCGGGTGAGGGAACTCTGAGCCCGTTCAATTCCCGCGATGACGGGTTGCCCGGCGTCGGCCAAAGCCGAGTGCACCTGGCATCTCACCGCGCATGTTACATCCTCTGTTCCTCTCAGTGGAGAGGATACGGGAAGCAACTAGCAGGTACCTGATTTCATTTGAAACCAGAGGTACGCCCAAACCCAGCCAGTTTTGGTCCGCGACGGTTTCCCGCTACCACTCATATCTGAATGGCATTCCCCTATCCGCCACCTGGGGACGCGCCCGATTGGAGGACTGGCAACTCCACACGGGAACCTAACCTAACCTAACCTAACCTAACCTAACCTAACCTAACCTAACCTAACCTAACCTTACCTAACCTAACCTAACGTGCAGTATACCTCGAAATCTCAACATAGAAGCATCTGCTCCGCGAAAAAAAATACTTTAAATTTAGTAAAAGTATCGGAAAGTGATTAAAAATTATAAATACTAAAAGTGCTTAGTGCAGTTCACACGTGTAATTGAAATCAACTCTCCACTCAACCAGGTTCCGGAACAACAAGCTACCAAAGTTGGGCCCCTCCCCAGCGGCCGTTTAACAAGGTACATATTTTCTGATAAAATGATTGCGTAGCTTATCATAAGATCTATTAAACTGCGCAAAAATCATTAAAATCGTCCAAAAAGTGAAGAAGTTATAAGCAATTGAATCTTAATGAAACCACGTGCTAAATAACCTACAAACAACGTGTTAGCTACCACCACGTGGTCGCAAGAAGCAAAGACAATATTAATAGGGCTCCAAAACCAACTCGAAGACAGCCGGGTGCTCCGGACCAGGAAAAAAAAAAAAAGAAAAATATCAGCATCTTCAAGCACTCGACGGCGTGTTCAATTTGAAATAAACTACTTACAAGTGACGTAACGCTCAACACATCCTACATTTCAACTTACCTTTAACCAAACGTCGGTACCCCCTCTCGAGCGCACACCCCCACAGCAAAATACCCCTCCGCCATTTACTCCCGAACAGGACATCGTAGAGCAACGCGCGACGGCTCATTGAAATCAGGGAAAAATTCCCTATAATTTGGCTCCTGAGATTATCCTACCAAACCTCCTCACCCCCACGACACCCCCCCCCCTTCCCCCAACCCCTCAACCCCCCCACCAACTCAACTCGCCTTCTTTGAACGACACTCTAAAGGTCGCCCCCCCCCTCAAGAACATACCCCCTCAGCAAAATACCCCTCAGCCTCTAACTCTTGAACGGTACATCGTAGATCAACGAGCGACACCTCATTGAAATCAGAGGAAAACTCTCTATAACTTGGTTGTGACGGATTATCCTCCTCACCCCCCCCCCCTCCGTCGAGCCCCCCCCCCTCACCAATTCAACTAACCTTATTTAAACGACACGCGAAAGGTCGGTACCCCCCCTCCCCGCTCAAGCACATACCCCCCAGAAAAATACCCCTCAGTCTTTAACTCTTGTACGGTACACCGTAGATCAACGAGCTACGGCTCATTAAAATCAGGGGAAAATTCTCTATTATTTCGCTCTGTCACATTTTCTAAATAAAAAAAAAATAAAAAAAATCCTAGCTTCCCGTCACAACATATCCCTTTCAACAGCAACTTTCCCCTTCTGCACTGAAAACGGGAGTACCGAAAACTGAAGATTCGTCTCAGGGTCCTCACACAGCAGAAACATCAGCAGCATCAGCAGCAGTAGTATACTTTAATATATAAGGATAATTGTAAAAAAAAAAGCATTTGTAAACAATAACATAAAAAATTATATACGAGTATATAACATTTAAAACATAGTATAAAAATACAACAATCAACAGCGATCATGTCACAACTTAACAAAAATCAAAGCGCTCAGGCCCTGCAGGAGGCCACCACAGGGTCATTGCCGGCCACTACTGGTGCCACTTCGTCTCGCCCACCTTCCTCACAAAAATCCACACAATCTCTAAGGAGAAAAGTATTCGCCAAAGTCTCAATGGTTAGATCTTCAGTAAGCGAAGATTCAGATGTTTCTCTCACTGGCGCCGAAAAACCTCCAGCGATAGATGCAAAGATCGCTGCCTGGTCTCAGGTAGAGGTCCCCCCTCGTCCAATCATCTCAGACGGGGACTCATCTGCATCAGAATCCTTTACGTCTGAACCAAAACGCTTAAGCATAATACGAACAACGGCGAGACATGGAGGAGTCGAAATGGACTTGGCCACTAAACTGGCCAACGAGATGTTACAGAAGGACAAGGAGGCGCTGGAGACAGCGGGTAATATGAAAAGGGAGTGCAAAACAACGGCGCTCGAATGCCTTCAGAGTCTATATGAGACGGTACTCGCCCTATCGGACTCCAGATCTAGGCACAAGTACAATTTGGAGAAGGAAAAATCTAGGCATGCCCAAGAACTTATCAGAATGGAGCGAGCCCACACAAAAAAGATAGCAGAAATAACAGCCAACCTTTCCAAGGAAATGGGGAACGCCCGCAATGACATCTCGGAGGCCAAGGATGTAGCTAAGTCAATCCGAGAATGGCTGGGATACGAGACCAGAGAACCTCACAGGATCATTGGAGAAATAGGAAATTCTATAAAGGCTTTAGACAAAAAATTGCAGGATCTTTCCGACAGCTTCACCAGTCAAACTATTAAAATAACGGAAAAGAGAGCACCGGAGGAACGACAAAACCTTCTAAAGACTTTAGAAATTATCACAAGGCAGCTAGACGAACACTGGCGAGAACTCAAAGAAATCAAAGACCAAACAACGCTCGTCCAAAATAGCAGTACAAAAGCCATAGAAATTCTAACCACACAGTCTCCATCCCAATATGAATGCAACGACAAACGGCAGTGGGATGATATAAAGACTGACATTTTGCAGGAAATTAAAAATATAAAATACACACAAACGCAAGATAAATTTGACAACACCTCCAGCTCCTTAACATTAAACCTTAGTGAACATCTACAGCCCCTCACCGAACGTCTGGAAGCAGTTTCGTCGGAACTAAAAACCATACGTGAACTCCGGCAGAAAACGCCACCACCGGCGATAAGCCTTAGTACGGAGCTTGCGCTGGCAGAGATGGCCAAGAGTACCAAATCTATTCCGACATATGCTCAAAAAGTGAAAGAAAGGCCTGTATTGAGGCCCAACCACACCTTGATCGTTTCGTCAACGGATCCCAACAAAACAGGTGAGAATGTCATTGAAACGATCAGGGAAGCACTTGATATAAAGAGGACTGGAGCAAGAGTAGAAAAGATAAGGAAAGCAAGGAACCGAAAAGTTGTTTTAAGCTGTGGCACTAAAGAAGATCTGGACCTGATAAGAAGTCAGGTTAAGAAGAATGAAACACTCAAGGCAGAGACTCCCAAAATGAGTAATCCACCTATATATATATTTTTTATAAAAATAAAAGACGTATTATCATATCATACTGATGCCGAGATCGTGGAACAGCTGCGAGCACAGAATAAGCATCTGTTCCAGGATCTCAAGGCTACTGAAAACGTCATGAGGGTTCGGTACAGGAAAAGGGCGAGAAACACGCACGAATGTCACCCAATCATAGAACTCTCTCCAACACTGCACCGGCGTTTCTTAGAAGCCGAAAAAATCTATATAGGCCTACAAAGAAGACCGGTGGAAGACCAATCCCCCTTGGTGCAGTGCACAAAATGTCTGGGCTTCGGTCACACTAAAAATATCTGCCAGGAAAAAGAAAATCTCTGCAGCTATTGTGGAGAAAACCACCCTTGGGAAAAATGCACGAACAGATTAGAGGGAAAGGCTCCTAACTGCAAGAACTGTTTGAGGGCACATGGCAAAAGCTCAGTTTCCCCACACAATGCATTTAGCAATGAGTGTCCTGAGAGGCAAAAATGGGATAGTATAGCGCGGTCACGTATTTCATACTGCTAAGGGCAGCCAAGATGACAGAAGCTCACATTTCCCAAAGACAGACACTCACAGCATGCACATAATTCAAGCAAACCTACAAAGATCAAAACTAGCGACAACAGAATTACTACAGGGAGCAAGGGAAAGGGGAGTTTCAATAGCCCTTGTACAAGAACCATACGTGGGCAAAAGTGGTGAAATGAAGTTGACCCCCGGCACAAAAATCATCCAGTGCACCCTTAAGCGCCAAAAACCCGTGAAAGCGGCAATCATCATTTTCGATGACAGATTGGAGGTCATACATGACCCGCAATTGGTGACCGAAACTGAGGTGGCGGTACTCCTGAGGGCAGGAAAGATGAGATTAGGAATAGTGTCTGTCTACTACGAAGGAGACCAAGACATAGAGCCCTATTTGGTACGCACAAAAGTGGCTTGCCAGAAACTCCAAACCGAAAACCTTCTGGTCGGTGGGGATGTCAACGCTTGGAGCCACTGGTGGGGAAGCAGCCATGAAGACCAAAGAGGTGCAGCTTACAACGCCTTCCTAAACGAAATAGAGCTCCACATTCTCAACACCGGAGACACACCAACATTCGAGACGTATAGGGGAAACAAAAAATACACAAGCGTTGTTGATGTCACAGCGTGCAGCTTGTCGCTACTAGGAAGAATAAACGGCTGGAGTGTGGATCGGGGACTTACAACATCAGACCATAATGCCATCACTTTTACTCTGCACTTAGACGAGCAACTAACATAATTCGAGTCTAATACCACGCGCAAATACAACACCAAGAAAGCGAACTGGCAGGAATTTAAAACGAATTTAAAAATCTCCCTAGCTGAAAAAAATATAACACCTGAAACCATGGACCAGATTTACACTCAAGAGGATCTGGAAACCAAAATTACCGTCTATACAGAAGCCATCTTGGATGCTTGTGATAAATCTATTCCAAAAATAGGCGTATGGAAGGCAAAAAGCAGGCCTCCTTGGTGGTCAAAAACCCTAGAAAACCTAAAAAGAGACGTCCTGCGAAAGAAAAGGCGAATAAGAAACGCCGCTCCCATTAGAATGGCATCTGTTATAAAAGACTACTGTGCTGCTAAACAGGAATATGTAGAAAAACCATTGAAGCACAAACAAGCAGCTGGAAAGAGTTCTGCTCAATGCAAGAAAAGGAAAGCCTGTGGGATGGAATATATAGAGTAATAAGAAAAACTACCAGACGACAAGAAGATATGTTACTGAGAAGTGTCGAAGGTGACACCCTTAATCCGGAGGAATCGGCTAAGCTTCTGGCAAGCACTTTTTATCCAGAAGACTCTGTTGCGACTGACAAGTCCTACCACATGAAAATCCGAAGACTGGTACAAGACAAAAAACCGGAGGACATAGAAGACCTCTCTGAGGAAGATCCAGCTTTCACCTCGGCCGAACTGGAGACAGTGTTGAAAGCATTAAACCCAAAGAAAGCTCCAGGGCAAGATGGCTTAACTTCAGATATTTGCACTGTAGCCATCCAAAACGAAAAGGAGGTATTCTTGGCGTTGGCAAATAAATGCCTTTCGTTAGCATACTTTCCTAAGCAATGGAAAAAGGCACACATTATAATTCTCCGTAAGCCGGGCAAAGAGGACTACACTCACCCAAAGTCCTACAGGCCGATAGGTCTACTACCAGTCCTGGGGAAAATAGTCGAAAAACTTATGGTGGGTCGATTGCAATGGTACATCTTACCAAAGTTAAATCCGAAACAATATGGCTTCATGCCACAGCGCGGAACCGAAGATGCCCTCTACGACTTAATGGACCATATAAGATCTGAACTCTACAACAAGAAGATGGTGCTTATCATCTCTTTGGATATAGAGGGAGCATTCGACAACGCATGGTGGCCAGCACTCAAGCACCAGCTCATAAAAAAGAAGTGCCCAAGGAACATCTACGCAATGATAAACTCATACCTTAGAGACCGTAAGATCGTTGTTAACTATGCCAGAACAACAAGTGAGAGGGACACCACAAAAGGTTGCGTACAAGGGTCAATTGCAGGACCAACCTTTTGGAACATCATTTTAGATCCCTTGTTACAAAAACTTACAGAGGAAGGAGTATATTGCCAGGCATTTGCAGATGACGGAATCCTTGTATTCTCCGATCACAAGGTCAGTACTATGGAGGAATCAGCCAATGCAGTTCTAAAGAAAGTAGTAAAATGGGGAGAGGGAAACAAATTAACTTTCGCAGCACACAAGACTAACGCGATGCTAATAACTAAGAAACTTAAATTCAATCCCCCAGAAATCTACATGTCAGAGCGCAAACTGCAACTGGTTGATCAGATAAAACTCCTGGGAATTATAATAGATCGAAAACTTACATTCAAACCACATGTTACCGCTGTCTGTAAAAAATCTGCGGAAATTTATAAACAGCTAACGTGCGCCGCAAAAGTAACGTGGGGCCTAAATGGAGAAATAACAAGGACAATATATGTTGCGGTCATAGAGCCGATTGTGCTGTACGCTTCTAGCGTATGGGCTCCAATGACAGAACTGCAAATGATTCGCGATCAACTGCATAATCTTCAAAGAGGATTTGCACAAAAAATCTGCAGGGCGTATCGCACAGTATCGCTCACGGCGTCACTGGTACTCTCAGGTCTATTACCATTGGACTTGAGAGTCCAGGAAGCTGCAAGTCTGTACAAAACAAAAAAAGGGATTATATTAGACTATTTACCACCTGGAATGAGATTGGAGAAAAGGGTGAGTTATTTGGATCTTCCACACCCTTCTAATTTCATAACATCAGAGTACGAGCTCCTTGAGGGCGCGGATCTTGAATCTTTGGATTCCCGCCGGGTTACCGGCCCCCATATATATACAGATGGTAGCAAGATAGAGGGAAAGGTCGGAGCTGCTCTAACTTGGTGGGAGAAAGACAAGGAAATCCATTACTCTACTTTTAGCTTAGCCCCTTCGTGCACCGTGTTTCAATCAGAACTTTATGCACTTTACAGGGCGGTTCAATTGGCAAGGAATAGCAAAGAAAAGACAGTAAACATTATGAGTGATTCCAGGTCCTCACTCGACCTGTTGGGAAACCCTAAGTTGATCCATCCTCTGGCAAAGCATATAAAAGAGTGCATAGAAGACATCCGGTCACAGGGGAGACGAGTGCGGTTTTCCTGGCTACGAGCGCATGTGGGGACTGCCGGAAACGAACGCGCCGATGAGCTAGCAAAGATGGCGGCCCAACAAGCCACTACTATCCCAGACTATGCAGAAGTCCCGTTGTCCTATGTCAAAAGAAAGATCAGAGAAGAGTCTGTACGGAAATGGCAGGATTGGTACAACTCCTCCAGTACAGGGCAAGTCACTAAGACGTTCTTCCCCGATGTAGAAAAAGCTTATCGCATCGTGAGGAAAGCAAAACTGACACCCTACCAAGTGCAAATCATGACAGGACACGGCGGAATAGCTGAGTACTTACATCGGTTCAAGTTGAAAAACAGTCCCGGCTGTGAGTGCAACCCCAACATCAGTGAGTCTGTTTGGTACATCATCCTGGACTGCCCACGATTCCAGATGGCCAGAATGGATCTTGAGTTTAAACTAGATATAAAAATAAATAAAGAAGTATTACACAATATTTTGGATGACGCTGACAAAAGACCGCACTTCTTAAAGTTTGCAGAACATACAATCCGTTTAGCTGCTAAAAGAAACAGTACTCTTTCTTCTGAATTGACTCAGCAAACGATGAATTTAAGTAATATAATAACACAAACCACAGACATAGAATACAGAAGAACAATTAATCAGCCTGCAAATAAACTACTAGAATATGCTGAACTAGGCAACCCAGGTATTAGACTCAAAACGGTAGCCATGTTTATGGATGACTCCTCCGAAAGGCTGGGTATTTGCTTCTGCAATGCGATGGCTCCAAATAGAATAATTATCTCACCTGGCCTCGCCTTACTCCTGAAAGGCAGCACCTTCAAAACGAGCATAAAACGTAAGAGGTATGAGGCGCTACAGAAGATAACAGTAGCAAACAATCACTGCCGAATAGTGCGTATGCGGAACAAAACCATTGCACTATTCGAAAAAGGCGACGACGTCACCGAGTTCGCTCAGGCATGCTCAATGCTAGCTGTGCTTACGGAGGCAAGTGAGGCTAAAGAAGTATCACCAAAAATAATAAGCGTAGATGCTATGGTGGTAGAATACGAGAAAGGGAAGGTAGAAGACTACATGGGAGTATTAAAAGCCTCAGAATATCATGAGGTGGTGGTATACGAAGACAGAGGTGAAGACCTCAGTTTTATGAAACCATTCAGACCCAACGAACCTTCACGCTCGTATCCCACTGATAGCAAAGAACACCCTGAAATACGCCCAGAAGAAATATTAAGTGGATCCGAACGCTTGCAACAAAAAATGGACGCCAAAAGGAAAAAAGAAAAGCGAACACGAATAATCCCAGCCAGAACAATAGACAAAGTAGCAGTAGTCGCTAGCACCTTCGGCCAAGTCATTGCTGCAATCCCCGCAATAATCCCGAAGAAAAAAGAATATCTGCAGTCAACAGAGAAGATAGTTGCTGCTGTTAAGAGCGCCGCAAAGTATTTTCCCAAAGGTCAGACAAGAAAATCCCCATGCACATGGACGAAAGCAGACATGGGACAAGTCACTCTGCCGAGTCTCAGGGAGGTGTCGGAGCCCCTGGACCACTGGATAAATGCATTCCTCGAGTTTAAAGCTATCGTTAAAGCTACCAGAGAGGTTAACATCGTGACCTGTAAGAGCATCTTTGAATCTTTTCATCGAGGCTGTGAAGATCAGCTTGAGATGAAACTCGAGGAATTCGAGGCTGCTGTGTACAACAACGACACAGCTGAAGTAATTAAAGGGAAAGTGTCGGGATTGTACATCGCGGCATACAACGCAACTGTTGGTTTTGTGGCTTTGGACGGGACTGAGACAGAACGGTCGGGCCAACTTGTCTTTCGAACACCTCCTCAGGACCCCATAGTGGTAACAGCAAAGTGTACAAGAGTAATGCTCGAGGACGAGATCTTGGACAGGCTCAAGGCTGTGTCCATGACTTTGAAGAAGGGCGGCTCTCTTGGGCATTGGCAGTTGCCAAAAATAACATGGGTCAATGGCGTACCCGGGTGTGGAAAAACATCCTGGATTATTAATAACTTCGCGGAGGAAAATGATATCATAATCACTACAACAACTGCAGCTGCAACTGACTTGAGGGAGAGGCTAGCATCACGTATAGGAGCCGACGCAGCAAGGAAGGTGCGGACTATGGCCTCAATCTTGGTAAATGGCATAAGGGCGTCTGAGAAATACTCTCGTCTTTTAATTGAACGAAGCACTCATGAACCATTTTGGGGCTATAGTAACGGCAGTACAAATCACGGGTGCAAGCGAGATTCTCATTGTAGGGGACAACAACCAGCTGCCATATATCGATAGGCATGATTTGTTCCGACTGCACTACACTCGACCAAATCTTGTGGCTAATATCAACCAAGAATGGCTCTGCACGCACAGAAACCCACTGGATGTAGCATATGCACTAAACGAAATCTATGATGGTATATACTCATCCAATACTAGGTTGCGATCTCTAGAGCTAAAGAGGTACATGGGTTCACAGATCCCAAAGTCCCTTGATAATACTTTATACTTGGGACACACCCAGGCTGAAAAGGAAAATCTCATCAGCCAGGGCTACGGAAAAGGGAAGGGATCGCCAACTCTAACCATACATGAAGCTCAGGGGCTCGTGAGCGAGACGGTGGTAATCGTGCGATCTAATAGAGAGAAACAACGCCTATATAACAGTATTCCTCATGCAGTGGTGGCAATCTCGCGCCATACGAAACATTGCATCTACTACACCGATTGGTGTGAGGAAGATGCAATTGCCTGTTTCATTTTGCGTGCCGGGGCTGCCACCACAAGCAGAATTAGGGATTACAACATGAAAATGGCAATACATCATCGAGACTTAAAGGTTGCAAGAAACATTATGAACGTGGTCCGAGACGAAGCGGCGTAAACGACAATCAAACGGATGTTAAATGACATAACCGCAACAACTTTACTTAAAATTAAAATTGGAAAATTTTTGTTAATTATAGTTGTTAGTTATAAGTTAAGCATTAAGTATTAGATGTTTAATATCCATAGTTTAAGATGCATGAAAAAAAAACCCTGGCAAAAAAAAAAAAAATTATGAATTAGTTAACAGTTAGTAATAAGTATGTAGACAAAAGTTTTAAAACCATAGTTTAAGATGCATGAAAAAAAAAAAGAAAAAAAAAAGAGAAAAAAAAGAACAAAATAAACAAACCAAAAAAAAATAAGAAAAAGAAAAAAAAAGAGGAAAAAAAATTACACTAACCGTTAGATATAAGGCATGATATTATAGTAATCTATGTTAATGGAAAAGTATATTAAAAAAAACGCGGAGAGATGTTAAAGCTTAGAAACTACATATGTAATGTCATAACAATTATAAAAAAATGTAATAAAGGGTACGGACTACGAGTCTGTAGAGTAGAAATAATAATTATAAAAAAAAAAAAAAACCTAATCTAACGTAACCTAACCTAACCTAACCTAACCTAACCTAATCTTTTTACTTCTATTAGGTCCATCCCGTGTAGAGATAACCATCTGCACTCAAATCATATAAATAAAACACACCGAATCGGAAAAAATCGCCCTCCCGCCCATCCGGTTTTTCTTACTCAAGTAGACTTGTGGGAATTCTAAATCGATTTTATTTATAACGATTTTATTTATTGATTTTTATATATTTTTATTTATTTTTTTCTTTTATTTTTATTTTTGTTAGTTATGATTAGTGATTTGAAATATATGGAAACGGATATTGTATTGTAAAGCTATGGCACCTATAGAATCAGATAGTCTTCTGCCAGCCAGTGCTGCCAACGTTAAAGATATAGATTCATACATTGATACTGTAAATAAACTTAGCAACTGTATTTCAAACGCTATTAACGAGGGAAAAAGCGTGACTGCCGTCAACAAAAAATTAGTAGTATTAGCAGCAGAGGAAATACGTAGATGTACCTCTACACTTGCCATCTTGAAGTCAGTAGAAACGCCTGCTCTAGACGAAACATTTAAAAGCGAAATTATAACAAGTGTTCGCAAAGAAATAGAACAATTAAAAACTGAATTAGCACCTTCTGTTTTGCCCGTAAAAGCAACTTATGCTAACGTTGTCGCATCAAAAACATATAAGCCATCGATAATATTACAATCGACAGATCCCAACACTAAGCCACAAGAAGTGCTAAATAAGTGGAGGAAAAGTGTATCCTTCAAGAAGGAAACTTACGCACCAGCTAAGGTACAAACGGGATTTAACGGGAAAGTAAGAATAGGATTTGATACCAAGTCACAGTGTCAAGAAACTATAGCACGCATCAATAAAATAGAAGGATTGCAAGCAGAAGAAAGTAAAAGACGTCCACCATTAGTAATACTTAAGGGAATATCGAAAGACATAGAAAAAAACGAGTTAATTGATATAATTGAACATCAAAACTCTCTACCCAAAGGCAACATTCGTCTCTGCTTTGCTACTTCAAATAGAAACGAAAACCTATACGACGCTGTTTTCGAAGTGAAACCGGAATTATACAAGAGTGTTATTCTTATTGGACGCATTGCGATTGACCACCAGCGAGTTCACATAGAGCCGTATTCCCGATTCGTACAGTGCTATAAGTGTTTACTATTCGGCCACACGAAAAATAAGTGCACTTCAGAAACCAACCGCTGTGCACACTGTGCTTCTGAGGAACATAACATCACTTCTTGTCCCTTTAAGGAAACAGAAAATAAACGGAAGTGTTTCAATTGTCACAACTTTAACATTAAAAGCAATAGCAAAGTCGATACAAATCATATAGCGACAAACGCTAGACTGTGCCCTCGAATTAAAACTCTTAAAAATAAAATCGACGAACAGACTGATTATGGACAATAGACATACTACGCCTTTACCTACCTACTAACTACCAAAACGAGCAAAAATCGCATCCAACCAATTCAGAAACACTTAAAATAATTCAAATTAACCTTGACAAAAGTTATGTTAGCCACCATGAATTTATTAATTACTTTATAAACAACGACTATGATATAGGGCTCATATCTGAACCTTACGTAGGCAATCTCAATATCGTTAAAAATATTCAGGGATTTGACATATATTTGACAGGCCTGTTGGTCTAGTGGTTAGTGACCCTGACTGCTATGCCGGAGGTCGTGGGTTCGATTCCCACCCAGGACAAATGTTTATGTGATGTTCACGATCATTTGTTCTGTGTCTGGGTGTAATTTATCTATAATATTTATGTATTTAGAAAAATATAAGTATGTTTATCAGTTGTCTAGTACCCATAACACAAGCTCTGCTTAGCTTGGGACTAGATGGCGTTGTGTGATAGTTGTGGAATATTATTATATTATATATTATATTATAAATTTACAAACAATGAACGTGTAAAAGCATGCATCATCGTCAGGGCGAGCCTTGGTTCAATTTTAGGTATACGCGAATTCTCAACAGCTAACATGTGTGTAGTGCAGCTTCTTAACACTAAATATCGGTTATTCCTCGTCAGCGTTTACGTAGAAACTACTAATGATATGAACAACACACTTAATCACTTGGAACTTTTTCTTAAGGGTCACGCCAACAAGCATATCATAATTGGAGGTGATTTTAATGGATGGCATACTGCTTGGGGCTCCAATATTTTTAATAAAAGAGGTCGTAACGTACACGATATAATTATGTCAAATGATCTTATAGTCTTCAATGACGGTAAATTTCCAACTTTTGAGACAGTGACCCATGGGACAAGCTGTAGTTCTTTTATAGATTTGACAATGGCGTCAGCAAATATATCAAATAAAATAGATGGTTGGCAGGTAAATATGAATGCATGCCCCTCATCGGAACATAATGCTATAGACTTCCTTTTAAAACTTAATAATGACACGTTACATCGAAAAAATAAATCTACGACTTACAGACACAACACTAAAAATGCTGATTGGTCCACATTTTGTAATCAGATAAAAATGGCAATGGAAAAAGAACGGTTAACAACTAAAAACATAGAACTTTTCGACGTACAGGACGTTAGATAAATATATTAAGGACATAACAAATATTATTCAAAAAGTCAGCAGCAAAGCATTTAAACATAGGAAAATAGCTAAAACATATATTCCATGGTGGAATTCTGAATTAGAAACACTTAAACTTGGCGTAATTAAAATGCATCACAGAATCCAAACACTGAAGCGTAGCAGGAAACCACTAGACCGTGTTTTACTGGAAAGAAAACAATTAAAACAAGAATATTTGGACGCTATTAGGAAAGCATCCAGATAATTTTAAGGAATTTTGCAGCAAACAAGGCAAAGAAGACGTCTGGTCGTTAACAAATAGACTTTTAAAGAATTCTCCACAGCTGTGCTTCCATCTACAATTCGAGTAACTCCAACAAACTTTACCACAACATCTAAAGAAACGGCTCATGTACTCCTAAACAAATTTTATCCTAATGACACAGAAGATGACACGGAACAACAAAAGCTACTTAGACAAAGTATGTATTGTGAACTAAACACCTCAGATGATCGTTTCTTTACAGAAAAAGAAGTAATTGACTGTCTCAAAACAATTAGTCCGAATAAAGCTCCAGGATCCGACCACCTAACCGCGGATATTTGCTTAGCATTCACAACAATATATAAATCAGCCATAAATAAACTACTAAACCGATGTTTTGAAATATCCTACTTTCCAAAGCAATGGAAAATTGCACATGCCATCATACTTCCCCAATTTAATAAATATGACTACTCCGATCCTTCCTATTATCGCCCTATTGGTCTTATAAATGTATTCGACAAACTTTTTGAGAAATTGTTAAGTAAAAGACTAACATACCACATGAGCGTAAACAATAAAACAAATCCAAATCAGTTTGGATTTAAAGAACAGTTATCTACGTGCCACGCACTCAAAAACGCAGTCGATATTATTAACACATCAAAAAGTAAAAAGGAATTGGTAATTGCTGTTTCATTAGATATACAAGCGGCGTTTGATAATGCTTGGTGGCCTATCCTATTTAAACGAATAAAACAAATTAAATGTCCAAGAAATATATATAACTTAATACTTAATTATATTAAAAATCGCTTAGTTACTCTAAATTACGCCGACGTCACTGTAAATAAAACTATGACCAGAGGATGCGTTCAGGGTTCGGTTTGTGAGCCCCTATTCTGGAACCTAATTCTCGACGACGACGAAGGATGTTATCTACAAGCCTTTGCAGACGATGTCTTGCTAATCGTCGCACACAAAAATGTTAGTGAACTTCAAATTGCCGCAAACTCAGCCCTTGAGTCGATCTCTGAATGGGGTAAAGAGGCTAAGCTTAGATTTGTTCCAAACAAAACCCAATTAATAACGTTCACCGGCAAAGCTAAAATGGCTAAGATTGTAATGTCTGGCACAACTTTGGAGTTTTGCAAAGAAATCAAGCTCTTAGGAGTTATCATTGACAGAAACCTGAAATTTATTGAACATACAAAATATATAACAAACAAAGCTCTTAATATATATATAAGAGCTTTGTTTGTTATATATATAAAACTTTGTGTATATATAAGGCCAACATGGGGTATAAACTCCGAAAATATAAGAATAATATATATGCAGGTAATAGAACCTATAATAACGTACGCAGCAGGTATTTGGGGCGGTGTTACCAAATTCAAAATAGTAAAGGACAAACTAATATCACTGCAGCGTGGTTTCGCCATCAAGATAATCAGAGCTTTCAAAACAGTTTCCGCCTCTGCTGCAATCTCGTTAGCCCTACTCACTCCCCTTCACTTAAAAGTAATAGAAGTTGCCAACATAGAAACATCTAAATTAACTGGAAAAACAGAGTTGTTACCCGATGATATTGTCATAGAGAAACCGCTGCCACCATGGCAACTTCTTCATCCAGCTGACAGGAAAACCATTGAAATTAACATGGCAACCACACAGAAATACATTGATAAAAATTACAATAATCATACAACGAAGATATTCACAGATGGGAGCAAGCATAATGATGGTAGCACAGGTGCAGCATTTGTAGTACAAATTAATGATAAAATAAAAATACGCAAGAAGTACAAACTACATCCAAGCTGTACTGTATTCCAAGCGGAGCTTTTGGCTATAGAAAGAGCCTGTAAATGGGCTATTCAAACAGGTGTCAATAACCTCTCAATACTTACGGATTCACTTTCAGGCTTAAAGGAAATACAAAACAAAGACAGAACAAACCCATTTGTAGTGTCCATACACAAATGTATACTATATAATCAAATATGTAACGCAGGAACAGCAACAATTAACTTTATTTGGGTAAAAGCACACAGAGGTTTGACCGGTAACGAAGAAGCGGACTCAACATCCAAAGAAGCTGCTAGTTCGCACAGTAAATATGAATACGATAACACTCCTTTAAGCTACTTGAAACACGACCTCAAACAAATAACTTTAACTAATGCCGATTCTTACTACAAAGACTCTGTTCAAGGACAATATACAAAAAGTATATGTCCTGATCTTGAATGCATACAAAATTTGTGGGAAGCCTTTAAACCCTCTTTTGAATTTATGCATATTTTGACCGGTCATGGATTCAATCTATCGTACCTGTACAGATTTAAAATTAAATCAACTAATAAATGCCCATGCAACGACAACTCTGAACAAATATTCAAGCACTTAATCGAAGAATGTCCTAGATACTCAAATACCAGGAATGATCACATAATTACCTGTAACAGCCTAAATATTACCGACGCCTTTAGCATAAAGAAAATAATAAGCAAGGAATCTTCAGTCACTTCATACACCAAACATATTAAAACTATTGTTAGAACACTAAAGGACTTCAATAGACACATAACATAGATGCAACGAAAATAAGTAAAGTCTGACTTCTGTAACCATAATTCTGATTTATGTAACTCAAGTTATCCTACTTCTAAGTTCTCTTTTCTTTGTATATAAATGTACTAAACTATAAATTATAACCAATTGTAAATTATAATTGTTTAAAAATGTAACGTTTGTGTCGCCCGTATCCAATAGCGGGGGCAAATCAATTGTGCTAAGTAGGAAAATTTAGTACAAATAAAATCCCAGTCATGGAGGCGTATCCAGGACTGGAAAAAAAACCTAACCTAACCTAACCTAACCTAACCCAGTTGCACTCCAAACGCCGTTCCGTACGCAGCATTTTTGTATCGCTCCGCGTTCGAAAAATCAAAGTGTTGGATCAAAGTGTACCAAATCATAAGTGCTATATATCGCTAGACGCGTCTCATTGAGACGAACACAGTGGTGAAAAGAGAAGTGGAAAAAGAGTTAAAACAAAAAAGTTATTACAGAAACCTGGTTTTTATAACCTCAAAAAATTTCAAAGTGAAACGTAGCTCGATAACGATCGACGACATATGGTTTTTATTATGTCAAAATAAGCGCCCTGACGAGTTCAAGCGTCTTGGCTAATTACCGGATTTTTTGGACGTCTGCGCACCGAAATATTTTCGGAAATCCAAAACCACGTGGACACGTGTTTTTGGAACGGATGCTGTGCGGCCAAATTTGACACCATACATCGGAAGAAGATTTCGAGGCAAAGCGTTCGACACATCGATCACAAAAATTGGACAATAATCACTGGAGATATCACGCTTTGAAGACACCAATTTTCAGCCGGGAGATTCAAAGGTGAATAACTTTCAATTTTCAGTGACCACCTATATAATTATAAACCTTATGTGAAAGTAAAACTCGAGACCTAACAATAGACATAAAAAACTTTAAAATTGGAGTGTAAATAATAATATTGTTACGAGCTTGAGGTTCGTGACAATAAAAATTGCCGATAAAATTACCTAAATTGTGTCGCCGAGTTAAACTCTGTGCCCCGATCGCATATTGCAGCGCCTATTTATTTAAATTAGCAAAGAAACATCCCGAATCTTCAGGTAAATGCGCGCAAAGGGACGAATTTGCGAGTATAGATTTTTTAGAAACTTAGTTCTTCGGGTGGCGCTGTGGGTCGAAAGATCTGTGATGTCATTCTTTACACGCTCTACTCGCTCTCGTTCCTGACACTAGATGGCGCTAGTATATCGTCGATTGGAGCGCGTAACACTGCCCCCTCCTAAGACATGCTCGTCCCGAGCATTATCGGTCCCATGATAACGCGCCAAGCGATCCACATGGACGATCTTAGGAGTCCCTCTTACGCCTTTCTGTAACGGCTCCGCAATGTCAAGGGCTGTCCTATCCCGTGGTGCACCAATATTGTACAATTTCGGTGCTCCTCTACTACGTGTCTGAGGTCCCCGCACAGCCGCACAACTTGTACATGTACGACACCAATCCTCGACATCGCCACGATAATGGACCCAGTAAAACTGTTCTCGGACCTTCAGCAGAGTTCGTTTAACTCCCAGGTGGACTCTTGAACGACCATTATGGCACAGCTGTAGAACATTCGGCACTTTAGCTTTAGGGACAACCATTTGCAAACGACAGCTGTCTCCTCGACCATTGTCCCATTTACGGCACAGGACTCCATCCTGAAGCAGCAAGCTGTCCCATTGGGCCCAATAGCTTTTCGTGGTTGAACTCATCGCTGAGACGTCCCTCCACTTAGGCTTGGTAGCACGGGCCTTCATCCATCCCAGAATCGGCTTGATGTCTGGATCTTCCTGCTGTGCACGTCGTAGGCTGTCCTTCCACCCGTTACTGAGGTGGTCTGTCCTGAGCATCCTCACGGATACCACTTCCTTACCTTGCCTACTACAATGGTTGCCATCTTCAGGACAAGGTCTTCTTGACAATGCATCTGCTTTGCCATGAGATTTCTCGCTGCGATGTTCGATCTCAAAGTCGTATTCCTGCTGCTGCTGGGCGGTGCTGTTAGCCGCACTTCCTTTCTGAGACCATTCACCTTCCCTTCCTAGGGTGTGCTTAGGGCAGCTGGACCGAAGATGGCCCCTTTCCCCACAGCCATAGCACCTAGGGCTGTATCTTTTACTGTGGTCGCGAACCGTAACTGCTGCAACCTCCCTAGCGTGAGGTGAACGATGATCCTGTCGCCGCCAGGCAGTGCCGTTAGCTGCACTACCCTCCTGATATCGTTCACTTTCCCTTTCTGCGGTTCGCTTAGGGCAGCTGGATCGAAGGTGGCCCTTTTCCCCACAGCCATAGCACCTAGGGCTGTATCCTTTGTTGCGGTCGCGAACTGTAGCTGCTGCAACCTCCCTGACGCGATGGGAACGATGATCCTGCCGCACGGCTTCTACCTCCAGTGCATGGGCCAAGGCGTCCTTAAGCGTCTCGTGGTGCCCGAGCCTCACAGCAGCTCTGACTTCCAGGTCGCGGATGCCGTCGATGAATGTTTGCACCAGGTTCCCTCCAATGAGCGCAGGTACAGACTGGTATGCTTTACGAACCATCTTCTCCACCTCAAGGGCCCACTGCTGCAGGTTTTCGTTGCTGCGTTGCACGCGATCTTTAAGCTGCGCGCGAAAGACGTGTTCCAGGTGAGCGTCACCATATCTCGCCTCCAAGGCCTCAAGAAGCTGCTCATAGGTCACTTTCTTACCAAGAGCTTCCAACACAGTTAAGGCTTGGTCGCGCAGGCCTAGGGTGAGTGCAGTCATGGCTTGGCTTTTATTCCAGCCGTTCGCCTCCATGACGGCCTCGAACTGGATTTTGTAGGCCAACCAGGAAGAGGTCCCGTCGAACGGCGGCACTTTGAATCCACGTAGCGAAGGTG
The DNA here is from genome assembly GCA_036936625.1 of Parnassius smintheus behrii. Classification (NCBI taxonomy): domain Eukaryota; kingdom Metazoa; phylum Arthropoda; class Insecta; order Lepidoptera; family Papilionidae; genus Parnassius; species Parnassius smintheus. The sequence goes on from JAUPFT010000010.1 coordinate 116,957, forward strand.
CTGCAGCTACTACGGGAGCTGTAGTTCCATCCCCAAGTTTGAGGTCGTTTAGCGTTTTCTTCACGTCAGCCATCACGTTGTCAACCCGATTGTTCACATGGTTGATTCGGGTTTCATGTTCTTCGATTCGGGTTTCAGCTTCCGACAGGCGGTTGTCGTGTTGAGCAACCCTATCCTTCACCTGCCTTATCTCTTTCCCAAAGGTAGCGTGAAGGTCCTTCATGAGGAGCATCTGCTCTTCCGACCGACGAGCCTGTTCCGCCAGCTGACGGGCCTGTTCCTCTTGTCCGTTCTGCAGCTGCTCTTTCAACTGACGGGCCTGCTCCTGCAGCATCACCATCAGAGCACCTAAGTCAGGTGCCACAGACGTAGAAGCTGCTGACGGACCGGCTTCCGTGGCCGGCGGCTGGCCCTCAGACATCTGCGGCGTTGCACCACCAAATCTCCTCTGGTCCGTCTCCTGCTGGCGTTGACTTCGGGTACGGACACCCTCCGTTTCCTCCTTAGGTAAAATCGGCATTATTTTATCCCACTTCTGACACCAATTGTTACGAGCTTGAGGTTCGTGACAATAAAAATTGCCGATAAAATTACCTAAATTAACACTTTAATTTACTTTATACAAATTAAAGTTAAAAAACACTAATAATTAAACACACTAATTCACTTAATTTCGCTCCGAAGCTTCGCTTGTGTCGCCGAGTTAAACTCTGTGCCCCGATCGCATATTGCAGCGCCTATTTATTTAAATTAGCAAAGAAACATCCCGAATCTTCAGGTAAATGCGCGCAAAGGGACGAATTTGTGAGTATAGATTTTCTAGAAACTTAGTTCTTCGGGTGGCGCTGTGGGTCGAAAGATCTGTGATGTCATTCTTTACACGCTCTACTCGCTCTCGTTCCTGACACTAGATGGCGCTAGTATATCGTCGATTGGAGCGCGTAACAATATTAAGATATTTTTAAAAATTTTGTTTAAACACGTGGTGGCTGAAATATCTTCCTGAAAATCCTGAAAATAGTGTCAAAAATTTTGTCTGCTTACATATATTATTCCCAAATTTTTTCAAAATTTTCCCTACCAAATTACACGATTTAGAGCCTTTTTGCGGTTCTTGGTTTTAGTAATCAAAATTTAAAAATTTAAAAACTAAAAAATTTTTTAAGACACCAAAACTCAAAAGTAATACATTATTAAAGAACAATTAACGCTCTATATACATTATTTTTTATAGAATTTTCGGACTAGTCGTTTTTAAGATATAAAATTAATTGTGTGAGCTGGGAGGCCCTGAAAACTGCACGATAACTGTGTTTTCAGTTTACAGGAAAACGGAGCCTCCTAGCTCAATTCTGACAAAATTTTCCTTCGCCCCCCCCCCTAAGCCCACCCCACACTATCCTGAAGCCGGATAGTCTTCGACCCCCACCGGATCATTTGGACATAGTTTCAACCCCCTACCCCTAAGTTGACTTTTCGACTTAGTCTCTGGGGGATGAAAAACTTTAAACACCTATAACACAGAAACCGGTGGGTCTAGTCAAACGGGGTTTTTTGTTAAAATATCTAGATTTATAGACCTTCAAATTTATATGTATATAGACTCTACATAGGGACATCAAAAAATTTTTCATATTTTATTTTTAATTTTAAAATTTTTTATTTTATGTTATATATAATTTTACTTTATATTTTTTTTGTGTAAATAACTAGAATTTAAGTGTGACCAGCTGTGGTGTAAATTAAATGTTACTTTCAAGTTAAAATATAGAGACAACTCCAGGTAGAGAACTGAATTTTGGACAACCAAATTGACAATAAATTAAAAGGCTGATATACTGACTCTACATAGAGTCTAATAGAGTTATAGGAATAATTACAACATCCCTAAAAAATTATAAATAAATAAGTGAAACAGAGTGTGACAATTAAGTAAAGGGTATAAACGGTAAAAATAGAGCGTAACTCTACATAGAGAAACATAGAGCCACGCGATTATAGGATCTTATTTAACCGATACCGGGTACGAGCCCACCATAGCCGTGTCAAGCTGTCTTAAAAAACATTTTATAACTTTTACAAACCTTTACAAAAAATTTTAATTTTATAAATTTTTAAAAAATTTTTTTTCTAAAAAATTTTATTTTATTTTTACTTTTATTTTATTTTATTGTTGTGACCTAAGGACGCGTTCCCCTGAATATGTTCGGCTTCCGCACTCCTTCCAAAAAGACCGAGGATAGTTCTAAAGACATGAGCCCCCAAGGCTCTCCAAATGGGACGGAGGAGAAAGAACTTTCTCCCAAAAATAATAAAACGACGCAGGCCTCCACTGTGAGGAGAAGCATTGGGGAGTGGGAGGTAGGTAAAGTAGACGCTGAAGCAGGAATTCAGCCTTCCCTCAAAAAGGTGGTCCCGGTGGCACGCCAAAAACCAAAGATAGTACCATCCCAGGAGTCAAAAGGGGCAACCCGTAGAGTTTTGGTGGAACCTAAGGAAAACTTGCCTAAAATGGATGCGATAAAATATCCAGATCGTATAACGGAAGCTAGAGCCTGTCTTAACAGAGCGAAATTGCAATCTGAGGAATGACATAAAGACCGAAGTCACGCAAGCAATAGATAGACTTTACCAACTGGTAAAAGAGGCAGAGACAGGAAAAGGCACAGAAAAAGAAAGAAATGCAAAAGAGCAGGAGAAAAAAGCAGATAAACTGGAAGAAGATTTTGAGAAGAGAAAACTAGAAGAACACAACAAACTAATCAAGACGTTGGTGGAGCACGGGAAACTCCTGGAGGAGAATAAAAATGAGATGGAGAAATTAAGAGAAGAAATGAAGAGGAAAGAAATCAACGAAGAGAAAGGGACCTATGCGAGTGTATTGGGCGGACCACCAAGGAGACAGCCACAACAAAATACGCCAATGCACTCTGTAGTCATGACATCAACTGACGTGAAAGACACAAGAGAGGAAGTTATGGACAGAGTAAGAATGGCAATAAACGCCAAAGAGGAAGGCTTAAAAGTAGATAAAATTCGGAAAGCAAGGGACAGAAAAATAATACTGGGATGTAGCACACAGGAAGAGATAAATAGGGTGAAAGAAAGAATAAAAAATACGAGTCAAAATTTAATTGTAGATGACATTAAAAACAAAGACCCATTAGTTATATTAAAGGATGTACTACAATACAATTCGGACGAAGAAGTAATTAAGGCAGTAAGAACACAAAACAAACAGCTCTTTCAAAACATAGACGAAAAAGACAATAGAATGGAGATAAAGTATAGGAAAATATCTAGAAACCCACACACCGCCCACATTGTAATCAGAGTCTCGCCCCAGATATGGAACTACCTCACAAATGTTGGGTGGATCCATGTGGATCTCCAGCGAATAAGGGTAGAAGATCAGTCCCCTCTTGTGCAATGTTCGCGGTGTCTGGCCTATGGTCACAGCAAACGCCTATGCAGTGACACGACAGAGGTCTGTAGCCACTGCGGAGGCCCACACCTGAAATCGCAATGTGCTGACTGGCTTTCAGGAGAAATGCCGTCATGCAGAAATTGCCTCAAGGCGAAAATAGAAAAGAAAGAGCACAATGCCATCAGTGCAGACTGCCCCGTTAGAAGAAGATGGGAGATTCTAGCGAGGTCCACTGTCGCGTATTGTTAAGATTGTCTCCAAGCCAAACAGTAACATAACCCCAAGCAACCACCGATATCACGTGATCCAGGCTAACCTACAAAGGAGTGAGCTGGCCACGGCCGAACTAATTATACAGGCAACCAAAAACAAGGCATCATTTGCCTTGGTCCAGGAGCCCTATATTGGACGGATTGGGGAAATGAAGCACCATCCAGGGACAAGAATAGTACAATGTAACCGAAGTCTAAACATCGAAAAAGTGATAAAGGCAGCCATTGTGCTATTAGACGACACCATTGCCATAACCCAGTGCCCGGACCTCACAACTGAGAACATCGCATTTGCTAAACTGAGGACAGGGGCATGGGAGTTGGGGGTGGTGTCTGTCTACCTGGAAGGTGACAAATTATTAGAACCATACCTGGATACGATTGGAAAGGCCGTGGCAGGCCTAAAAACCGGGAACGTGATAATCGGTGGCGACGTAAACGCTTGGAATACATGGTGGGGAAGCCGGGAGGTTGACAAGAGGGGCATTGAGGTAGCTGCTAAGTTCGACGAAATGGAGTTCCACATTCTAAACAGAGGGACTGAGCCCACATTCGACACCATCAGGGGTGGGAAGAGATTCTCCAGCTGTGTGGACATAACAACCTGCTCGACGAGCCTGCTTGGACGAATAGACAACTGGAGACCATCAGATGAACTAACTAGTTCGGACCACAGGGCAATCTTGTTTGATATAAATTTAGAAAGATCTATAACCACCGATATAAAGAGAACAACGCGAAAATTTAACACGAGAAAAGCAAATTGGAGTGAGTTTCATAAGAAAATCACCCATATTTGGCAAGAAAATCAAATAAATAGTATAGAAATTAATAAAATAGAGAATAAAGAGGATTTAGAAACAAAAATAGTAGAAATCACACAAACAATAATTGACGTCTGTGAACATAGCATTCCAAAAATTCAAAATAAGAAACAAATGAGATTGCCTTGGTGGACCGACGAGTTAACTCAAACAAAAAAGGATGTCTCCAGGCTGAAACGCCGAATTTCCTGTGCAGCACCAGTTCGTCGAGAGTGGGTCATCGAGCAGTATATAAGAGCTAAAGAAGAATACAAACAAAAAGTCAAAAACACACAAACCGCCAGCTGGAAGAGTTTCTGCAGTAAACAGGAGAAGGAAACAATGTGGGACGGGATATACAGGGTAATAGGCCGAACAACTCAAAGACAAGAGGACGTCCCCCTTGTGCGAGAAGGAAAGACCTTGGGAAACGTAGATTCAGCAAGAGTTCTAGCGGAGACTTTCTATCCGGAGGATAAAGACCAGGATGACGACGCGGAACACAGGCTAATAAGAAAAGCAGCAGAAGAAATGAACGAAGGGTCACTTGATGATTCAAATGATCCACCCTTTACAGAGGAAGAGCTTCTGTGGGCCGCGTCTAGCTTTAATCCTAGGAAAGCTCCAGGAAATGATGGTCTCACAGCTGATATCTGCGCAGGGACCATAAATTTGAACCCGACATTATTCTTGGCAGTAGCTAACAAATGTCTAGAACCTGCACATTTCCCCGGTAAATGGAAAGAGGCGGCGGTAGTGGTACTACGAAAACCTGGTAAAGAGGACTACACGCACCCTAAATCTTACAGGCCGATTGGGCTTTTGCCTGTACTAGGGAAAATATTTGAAAAAATGACCATAAGACGAATCAAGTGGCACATCGTACCTAAGATAAGCAAAAACCAGTACGGCTTCATGCCGCAGCATAGCACCGAAGACTCCCTCCATGACATGATGCAGCATATAAGGGCTAAGAGTAAAAATAAAAAACTAGTTTTACTGGTATCACTTGACGTAGAGGGAGCCTTTGACAACGCTTGGTGGCCTGCTGTACGATGTGCACTTGCAAAGACCGGATGCCCGATAAACTTGAGGCGGCTGATTGACAGCTATCTTGAGGATAGGTCGGTTTGCGTCAAATATTCCGGGGCAGAATGGGTCAAGAAGACCACAAAAGGGTGCGTCAATGCGTGCTCAATAGGCGGTCAAATTTTTTGGAACCTATTACTTGATCCACTACTGCAAGAATTGAACGATAAAGGGGAACACTGTCAAGCATTCGCAGATGATGTGGTCCTGATATTCTCTGTAGATAAAGCACTTCGACGAGGGCCGCATTGGCCCGTTCCTGCACTTCCAGTGCAGGAACGGGCCAATGCGGCCCTCGCACATGTTCGGAGGTGGGGAGTCAAAAACAAGCTTAAATTTGCTTCACAAAAAACAAAAGCCATGATCATTACGAACAAGATCAAATATGACTCACCACTTCTGAAGATAGGCGGGGAAAGCATAGGCCTGTCCAAAGAAATAAAAATACTCGACCTCACAGTTGACGATGGGCTGACCTTCAACGCGCATGTCAAAAACGTGTGTTGTAGGGTTCAGAACCTATATCGTCAGCCGTGTAGGGCCGCAAAAATTCATTGGGGTTTGAACTCCGAGATTGTCAGGACCATATACATAGCGGTAGTAGAACCTATTATTTTGTATGCGGCAAGCGCATGGGCACCAGCAGCAAATAAAATAATGACCAAAAAGCAACTTGACATGGTGCAACGTGGGTTCGTACAAAAAATAGTTAGATCGTATAAAACCGTTTCTTTACACTCGGCTCTGCTGCTCGCCGGGCTGCTTCCTTTGGACTTGAGGGTCCGGGAAGCAGCCTCGCTTTGTGAAGTAAAGAAAGGCTTCTCCCGACGAGTAGTAGAAGATCGAGACATGGAGAAAAAGGTGGAATACGCTATGATACCACACCCAGCAGACGAATATGGCCTGCAATATATATGTCTGGAGGACGGTGCACAAATGGACCAACATGACAATAAAGGCCTCAAAATATACACCGACGGCAGTAAAATTGAGGGGAAAGTCGGCGCTGCATTATCCATTTGGAATGATGTAGCGGAGACAAGTACCCGGAAATTAAAGTTGGGAAATTTCTGCACCATCTTCCAGGTGGAGTTGCTCGCTATTCGAGAAGCATCCACGTATGCGCTAACACATCCTGCGCTTAATTGTCACATATACAGCGACTCTATGTCTGCTCTCCAGACAATTGTACAAAGCGATTCCCTCCATCCCCTAGCGGTAGAGACTAGAAAAATCATACGCGAAATGAAAAAGCAAGGGAAAATTTTTTTGGATAAAGACCCACGCAGGATTGGAGGGGAACGAGAGAGCAGACAAACTTGCCAAAGAAGCCGCACTAAAAATAAAAACAAGACCGATTTATGAGAAATGTCCAGTTTCATTCGTTAAGCGACAGATTCGTCTGAGCTCGCTTGACGAATGGAACCAAAGATATATTAAAGGTGAAACAGCCTCCAATACGAAAATATTCTTTCCCGACGTCATTAATACCTACCATGTTATTAGAAAATTAGAAATAAATCCAGAAATTGTACAAGTGATAACAGGACATGGCGGGTTCTCCGAATATTTATACCGATTTAAATGCAAGGAGAGCCCGGCATGTGCCTGTGATCCAGAAAGAGAGGAGACGGTCGTACATCTTATAACCGAATGCCCTATTTACAGTAGAGAAAGAATGGACTTAGAATTAGAAATAGGAATTAAAGTAAGCAAAGATAATGTAAATAAAATAATTAGTGATAAACATGTTAGCAATAGTTTTCTAAAGTATTGTAAGAATATAGCACATAAGGTGAAAAATAAGAATAAATCGTAGTAGCAATAAGGAACTGTAACATAATATATATAAATATATAATGTAAACAGCCCATATAAAACAAGTAGAAATAAGAAATAGCTATAGAAACTATTGTAACTAGAATTAATTAGATAAGGAAAAAAGGAAAAGAAACGTATCCTTAAAAGAAATAAAGAAAACAGAAATAAAAATAAAAAAGAATAAAAAACACAAAAAAGAATAAGAACGTAAAATAAAAAATAAGAAAATAAAGAACATAAAAGATGAAAAAAGTCCCTGAGTTCCACATGTCAGGGGAACTAGAATAATAATAAAAAAAAACCTAACCTAACCTAACCTAACCTAACCTTTTTTTTTCTTACATGGGGAAATGCCTACGCATATCCGCCTCGCGGGGGCAAGGACGGGTTATGTCGGACTCGCACCGACTAAAACCCCATGGTGTTCCACCTTCGTCGCATATTGGCAGGGCCACGGGAACGCTTTCGCACACTTCCGCGGCCCTACCAGCGCCTGCCGCCCCATCGCAGCACCTCCTCGGGAGAGGAATATTCCTCCCCGTTCTCCATCCCAGGTAAGGCACACCAGAACACATGGCGCGCCTTCCTCCACGGCCTCCAATTAAATATGCGCATCAGACGCCCCCGCGTTCGATGCGCGAAGGCCATGGGGCCAGGAAAAACGAGCACTTAGAAGTACTAGCCTTCCCGACCCCAGCGGCGGATCTGGTCTATGGCTCCGCCACCAACCAAGATTCGGCTGCGGAGGGTAGGGAGAGCGGCGCCTCGCAATACCGACAATCCTCTCCCCTCGCAGCCCCACCACCATCGCATCAACGGTGCGGCCCCGTTTGAGTCGCGGAGGATAGGGCGAGTGGCGCATCGCCATACCAACACTCCTCTTCCTCCGCGACTCCACCTCGGCTGCAGCGGTAGAGGGTGCAGACTCCCCTCTCGCTGCAGTCCACCAGCACACATCCGAAGTGGGCTTCCCAAGCCCACTCGGAGTGGCCACCTCGGGCCGGCCCTTCCCCTTGGGCCAGCCAAGTGGGTTCCTCTTTGTTCACCGCGGGAGACCAAGCCACGGCTACTAAGCCCCCCCGCCACGACAAGGCGGGAACCCGTTCGGGGGGGAACCTAACCTAACCTAACCTAACCTCTCAAAAAGAGACGGTGATGGTTCTGCTTCTTTTGCATTTTCATGATTATCAATAGTATTACGAGTGTAAGAGGTTGACGTTTAATTTTAAAATATTTTATTTAGGCATCTTTTTGATGACAGTTTTGATGTACCTCTACGGTCCATTACTTTCAAGTGGTGAAGTTTGTATCAAATCAAAAATACATTCTGTGTGTGCTTTAGGAGTGCCTTGCAACCTATTAACTAAAAGGGATGGTACAAGATATATTGTGTTCAAAACTAAAGATATGTTGGAAATAGTTGATGGTATTCTTATTATATTCTAAGTGGCTGTGTCTATGTAATCTAAGTTTCCTCCAATGCTTGATGGACTTTCCCATTGTTATTATATTTTCATTCTTTCTGGGCTCGGCAAATACTCAGATTCATCTGGTGAGAAATCTTCATTTCTTTCATTTTCGTTTTCTTTTTTCGATTAATTTGTCACTACGTAAATGAACATTACCAATACGCTGGAATCATCGGCGAGTTTGTATCTACCATGGCAATTGCGTTTTCGTGTAATCTAAGTGAGTGAAGAGAATGGCAATAAGTCTTACTGTTCAAACCATAAAAATAGTTTTACTAACACATCGTTATACGAAGCGAGTGATTGGTTTTGAACGAGAATAAAATGATAACCGCTTTTATCATTATCGACTCAAATATTTTTCACGAGAACATAATTCTATGGCTGTTTGCAGTAATACTAACAAGTAGGAATGCATTTCGATAATATTATATTAAAACTTTATTCTCGTATTTTAAGGGCGGTGTTAAATCTATGAATACTATTCTAAATTTTTGTAACTTAGAATAGTAAAAAAAATTACGAAAAAATTGAGCAGATGTATTTCTACCCACAGATCCCAAAAATTACATAACACTAACACTAAGATAATGGCAGTTATCATTTTATTCTCCGGGGAGGATTTATATATATATATATATATATATATATATATGTTTGAGTAATATTTAATAATTTTGTTTGTTTATACAGTAGATTTGTTGGTGTGAGGAAATCAAATTTAAATAATATTTTAATTAGTTTATTTTGTGACTTTTGTAGTGGTTCTAGATTTGTTTTCGCAGCGGTGCCCCAAACTTCAGTCAAGTATTCTAAATGCGGTTTTATGAGAGAATTATATATATTATATCGAACTCGGTGCGGTAAACATACAACCATACCCCGTATGGCACCAGAAAGTGAAGTTAATTTTGTTTTAATTTTAGAAGTATGTGGTTTCCATGTTAACACTAGAGTGCGCGCTTGGGCTACATATGTAACCCAGCGTGTAATATTGTTGTATATCATTTTAACTTGCCGCACTATAGCGCAATCATCTAGGTGTATTCCTCAAGTATTACCCCCCGCTACCGCCAGCCGTGGCTCAAGGATGTCCGCAAAAATCGTCCTTGAAGTTGGTGGGCTACGCCTGTAGCCCGCGCGAGCGTTAGAGAAAAATAAGTGTTTAGTGTGCAAGTGGTGAAATTGAGGTAAAAATGACACATTTCTTGCAGTATTACTACAAAATGTACAGTTAATTAATTTTTAAGTGTTTGTTGTTGGTATTTGTAGATTTTCATGTAGCTTTATACTGTTTTGTTCACTTTTTAGGTGACGAGTAACTCGATCAGATTGTGCGACTAAATACAAAGATGGCTGCTGGAGGATAATGAATACGACGACATTTAGAGCGGGTATTGTTATTGTATACCCTCCACAATGATGACAAAATTGATTCTGCGACTGGCGATGCTAGAAAACCTGAAATCATCACATTTTATAATCACGTAAATACGGCGTTGATATTTTTGATAAAGTGTGTAGACAATATGACGTTTTTCGCAACAGTAACCGATGGCCTCTCACGATATTATACAATTTTTTAAACATGGCGGGCATAAATAGTTTGGTGATATATCAGATGAACAACCATCAAATGGAATTGATCCGTCGTCAATACCTCCTAGATGTTGAATTTGATCTTGCACGACTTTCTATTGAGCGTCGTATATCCCAACAAAATATACCCAGAGGTATTAAACTGAAAGGCAGACAACTTCTAAGATTGGCAGAACAACCCCTACAACAAAATATGCCTTTGGATTGATGTGCTTTTCACAGCAGGGCTCGTGACCATAGCACGCGCTAACAATGCAGCAAATGTATGAGGCGCATTTGTGACGAACATCAGGCAGTCGTGTGTCCTGAATGTAAGCCAATAGACTGATTTTTTACCCGTTACTTTGATTATAGACTCAATTAGGCCAAATAAATGCCTTAAATGATAAATATTATGTTCTTAAATGAAAATAAGACTTAGAGATATCAACCCTTCCAAATATTTGTTGATTTCTAAGAGGTTTACGTTTAAGTTTCAAGTTATATTAAGGAATCAAAATTTTGTTGATTTTATAAACCAATTTGATAAAAATAAAGATGTTTAGTAACTATATGCTGTGTTTTACTCATTGTTTTGTCTTATTCAGAGAAATAATTGATCCGCAACTGGTCTAAACATGTAGCCTGCGCGTGCGCTCAAGGAGTACTTAAGGGCGCGTGCACTCTAGTGTTAAGTGCGAGTCTAATATCAGTCCAAGATATTTCTCTTCATTAACTTTAGTATTAATTTGGTTATTTATTTTCAATGGCGTGTAGTGCGATATTTTTTTGTTTTATGCTGTAAATATTATAAAGTTTGTTTTTGATATATTTATAGTAAGCCGATTGCGTTGAAACCAGGTATTTAGAACATCTAAGTCATTTTGTGCGTCTATATATATATATATATATATATATGAAACAAAAGAAGCCCCAGAATCGATCCCTGGGGTATACCACAGGTCAAAACTCTGGGCCCACTCTGTCTTTCACCAATCTTAACCACTTGCCGACTATTTGTGAGGTAAGATCTGAGTATCTCATGAGCGGTTCCTGTAATGCCAATATCAAATAGTTTTTTTTTCTAATAATAGGTCGTGACTAATTGTATCAAAAGCCTTCTTTAAGTCTATGAAGACTCCTAGTGCTATTTGTTTTTTATCGTATTGATAAAAATAAGTAGATAGTAAGTAGGTAATAAGTTTCTTAATATCGTAATAAGTATTTGTGCTTAAGCTATCTATAAAATTAGCAATTTCTTCCATTGTACATGGCTGTAACTGTGTTAGCGCGATTGAATTGGCATTGTTTGCTTTATTTGTATACGTTAAATTATTATAAGGATTTGCTAGTATCTGACTATTTAAGATCAAGCCTACTTAAAAAAAGTCAATAAATTGTTCACATATAGCATTTTGATCCGTTATGTAACCATTGGGTGTTAAAAGTTTACTCGGTACTGATGGGTCTCTTAGTTTGTTGTTAGAAAGGTCTTTTATTTGTTTCCAAATCTTCTTAGGGTTGCTCTTATATACGTAGATACAAACTCGCCGATGATTCCAGCGTATTGGTAATGTTCACTTACGTAGTGACAAATTAATCGAAAAAAGAAAACGAAAATGAAAGAAATGAAGATTTCTCACCAGATGAATTTGAGTATTTGCCGAGCCCAGAAAGAATGAAAATATAATAACAATGGGAAAGTCCATCAAGCATTGGAGGAAACTTAGATTACATAGACACAGCCACTTAGAATATAATAAGAATACCATCAACTATTTCCAACATATCTTTAGTTCTGAACACAATATATCTTGTACCATCCCTTTTAGTTAATAGGTTGCAAGACACTCCTAAAGCACACACAGAATGTATTTTTGATTTGATACAAACTTCACCACTTGAAAGTAATGGACCGTAGAGGTACAAATCAAAACTGTCATCAAAAATATGCCTAAATAAAATATTTTAAAATTAAACGTCAACCTGTTACACTCGTAATACTATTGATAATCATGAAAATGCAAAAGAAGCAGAACCATCACCGTCTCTTTTTGATTTGGATGCAACATTATAAATTGAAAATGTTTTTGGTTTTATATTGTCGGACAAAACGATTATTACCAATGAAAACGTAATACTAGTCATCAAAATCTGACACAAACCGGAGAAAACAGTAACGTAGCCAACTATCAGAGCCCAGATTATATTGAAAACTATGATAGAGAAGATCAAATCAAAATGTATAGTTATCATTTGGTAAAGTTCAAGAACCAACAAAGGGAAAAAATACAAGAAAACTTAAACCTAAATTTAAATGAAAACCAAGATGTTAACAATAATAATTAAAAAATTCAGGTGAAGCGTATAAAGGATGTAGATCTAAGAAAATATACGACAAAAAAGTATTAAAAGTTAGTTGTAAGTGCCCGAAGAAATGTGGTGAAAAGATAACTTATGAGCGGAGAGAGTACATAATGCAGCAATATATTATGAAATAAGAGATCACAAGAGACACTGACAACTATCGTAAATCATACATTCGTCAAAGATGTTAAGTAAATCACCGTAAAGCGAAAACGCAACCAAACTCCATCGATCAATTACTTCCTTATAATAGACCCAAAAAAAGAACAAGCGTGCAAAAAATTCTTCATAAATACTTTAAGAATTTCACATACAACTGTTATACATCACTAAAAAATTCTAAACCTGACGAAAATTTTATAGACAAACGAGAGCGACATGAAAATATTCCACGTAAAATGCCCGTTGCGACAGAAGAGAGCATCATAAAGCACATTGAGTTGTTCCCTACAGTTGAGTCCCGTTACGTAAGAAAAGATTCTACAAGGAAATACCTCTCAGAACTACTTAATATATCCAAAATGTATCGCCTCTACAGAGGCTGGTTTGGACAGCAAAGATCTGACTGCCATTTAACCACTACATGTCAATACGAGACAATATTCAACAACAAGTTTTTTTTTCAACGAAAAAAGAGCGATAACAAGTGCTCTCAATGTGCTCATTATTGACAGGCCGATTCAGAAACTCAAGAAATATTGCAAGAAAAATATGATGACCATCAAAAAAAAAAAAAAAAAAAAACAACGTACGGCAAATTAAAAAAGAAGAAAAAGAATCTGTTGATCCTTCAAAAACAACTGTAGCGATCTTCGATTTGGAAAAGGTTTTGAGCATCCCACAAACTGAGGTTGGATCTTTCCACTACAAAAGGAAGTATCACATTTATAATTTCAAGGTATATGATGCTACTCAGAGTAAAGTTGTTATTTGGCATGATCAGATTGCTATAAGGGGGTCAAATGAAATTTGTAGTTGCTTATGACACTTTCTACTTAGTGAGAAACAAAGAGGCATCCATAACATATGATTTTGCTCCAACGGTTGTTGCGGACAAAACAAAAACAGATTTGTATACGCTTTATATCTTTATGCTGCACGGAAGCTTCAACTGAATATCACACATGGCTTCTTTGGATCCGGCCACGACCAGAGTTTTCGATTCATATCACCATTGAACGTGAATCAAAACACAGAGTTTTATCATTATGAACTCGAATGTATAAAGGAATTAATAGAAAATAATAAACTGGTTAGAAAATGAGGAGAGCCAAAAAATATCATGGACTCAAATCATGGAAGTAAATGCCTCATATTCAAATCGCATTGGTAAGGCCAGCCTAAGTCCTGGCTATGATCCTGAACTCCAAACGTTATACACTAAGCCTATTTCAATAAGCTATGCTTTATTATGATGATCTTATGAGCTTCCGTAAGACAGGAGATATTCCAAGTTACTATCGTGGTTTTTACGAGTTCTTTACTTATGACAGTAACTGTTCTGGTAGCAATAACGACAGTGAGGAAGATCGTTACGATTAATAATCATCATCATCGTCATTATCATCATTACAGCCCTTAACAAGTCCACTGCTGAATATAAGCCCCCAAGTAATGCCACAACGCACGGTCCTGAGCCACCTGCATCCATCGACTTCCTGCATTTATTACCAGGTCGTAACTCCATCTAATGGGGACTCGCCTTACACTACGCCTACCGGTAAGAGGCTGCCACTAGAGAACCTTTCTTCCTCATCGGTTAGCAGTTAATCATCACCCACTTTTATTTAATTTTTTAATCATTAATTTATAAGAAACTAATTTTTTGTGATGAATGTGAATTTGAAGCCGTTTTATTAATAAAAGATTATGTAATAGATAATATTAATAATTTCTTTCTCGTAATAATAATTTAGATATCAAGTGATCATTAAACTGACTTTAACTAATATCAAATAGGTACAACGAGAATAAATTAAGAAAAATACTGTATTTTTTTCAACTTTGTTTTGATTTTTGAGGAGTGAGAACCTAGTTTTGATTGCTATTAAACGATTTGGAAGACATTCGTTACAAAGCTAATTTTCGGAAACTTATATTGAATAAAACTAATGTTGAATACTATATCATAGTTTTATTGAGACACCAAAATAAAGATATATTTACTCAAATAACATTCACAAAGAAACAGCACATACAAAAAATTGGACTAAGACGTGCAAACGACCTTTGCCTCTTAACCCCAAGAACTAATTATGGTAAAAAACTTAAGTACGAAGGTGCGAAATTGTATAACAAATTACCGAAAAATATCAAAGAAGCAAAATCAATGCCAAAATTTAGAAAGCACTTAAAATATTATTTAACTTCTAACCTGAGCGCACCTTGATTTCACTATTTTACGCGTCGCTTCTAGCTACGCTCGGTCTGTGTAAGGTGCGTGTCCAAGCATTATTTGCGCCTTGACTACGTAAGTCTTTAAAAGTACCCTGTTTATTAGTATTTTGTTTGTTCTAGAAATAAAAAATTGCTAAAAAGATTTATAATTACAACTGAATGTGTTTGAGTGAAATTGATTCGTTATATTAGTGTACGCCTAGGATAAGACTATTATTTGTTTGTATGTGTTTTAAACTTTCTCATGTAAGTGAATTATTGTTAATTCTTAGAAATAAAGATATCTCAAACCTTAAAATCATTATTTCTTTAAAACGATATCCCACACAGAGATTTTCTCCTATATCTTGGAGGCGTTTCAAAAACATACATTTTTGAAGAACAAACAACCAAATTATAGACGCTAGCAAAAACTTAATTTGGACTTGACAATAAATCTAAGCATGTTATAAGTTTTCATCTAAGACACTGTATGACCCTATGTTGTAGTTGTCGACGACCAATGCATATAATACATTTTTGAACAGAAAATATAAGATAGTGTTACGAGCTTGAGGTTCGTGACAATAAAAATTGCCGATAAAATTACCTAAATTAACACTTTAATTTACTTTACACAAATTAAAGTTAAAACACTAATAATTAAACACACTAATTCACTTAATTCCGCTCCGAAGCTTCGCTTGTGTCGCCGAGTTGAACTCTGTCCCGATCGCATCTTGCGCCACCTATTTATTTAAATTAGCAAAATATCCGGAATGTTCAAGTAAACACGCGTAAGGTACCGAGAGTTCGAGCATAGATTTTCTAGAAACTTAGTTCTTCGGGTGGCGCTGTCGGTCGAGAGATCGGTGATGTCATTCTCTGCAAAGCTCCCCTCGCTTTCGTTCCTGACACTAGATGGCGCTAGTTGACTTATTCACACAACAATAGTATTAGTGGAGAAATAATGTCTACACATGTAAACGATTACTGAAAACAATGAAACAAGTTCTAAGTTATCGATACAACTCCATCATAAAATGTTTGTTGGGGTTAAGTTGAATTCATAATCTCTCTATGTGATGTATTAACACATTGCGTTTCAATATGAATTATTTATAATCTATATTGAATAAAATATTCTATTCTGTTCTGTAAAAACTAATATTTGAACAAAAATCTAAAACGAAAGGTATCTGGTACAGAACGATACAAAGCGAGCCTTATTGTGTACATTAGTTTAATGGTTATGAAATCAGCAGAAATTTTATTAAGTTAGCCCTAAGCCTTCGTTCTGGTCATATTCCATCAGCGAAGTTCGTTTTCCTGATAAGAAAATATCTTTACACAATTTTTATGTAGGGAACAAAATAAAGATGTGTACCATTTGTTGATGAAGTGCGACAAGGACGAAAAACATATACAGGCTGTGTTGAAACAATTTAAAAGTTTTGGATACCGATCTAGTGCAAAAGGCTTTATCAAACCTCAAATCAAAGATATCAAGAGGGTCATTCCGGCTTGCTACTGGGATGGAATAATTATCTTCACATCTTTAGTATAAGTTTCTTTTTGGTTTAATAATTTAATTAGTACTCATAATTATACTTTCTTATTTTTTATTTAGAGTATAGGTATGATGGGATAGGCATGTCATTCGGCAAAAATCCTAAAGAAAAAATGATTCTAATCACCAAGCTAATAATTATGCGTGCCCCAAATATACGATTGTTAGACATTACTCAAAAATTGTTTAAATAAATGGCATATTTCTTGGTAAAAACTGTAATTGTAAAATTTTTATGAAACACAGTAAGTACTAATGTCTAATGCTAATATCTGGTATTCTATATTTAAATATGCTACTTTTTCTTTTACGAGTTTAACTATTTTAGTTCAAATAGTTATGAACTGTTTTTTTTTTTCATTTTATGTCTAATGTAATTATTGTTTTAACATTTTTTCTCTAATATAAACTGTTATAACATTTCATTTATAACCAAACGTTTCGTGGATATAGGAATCAGGTATTAGAAGTACAAGATAATAGCAAAAGGTGAAGTATGCAAACAAACATCAGCACTGTATATCACGATGTAACATAGTACAGGACGATTCCGCTATCGCGGGTGCAACGTTTTGAAGCATGTAAAGTTTCATAATAATAAAATAAAAAACATTTTAAATAAAATTATTCCTGTAAGAGCTACTTTTCAACAAGTTTACTTTGTATTTTATTACATGAATTTTATTAAAATATTTAAGTATTTAGGAAGGAGGTTCAAAGCCCTATCGCGGGTGCAACAAAGTTAACCGAACCTTTCTAGATTATTAAACAAAACACAAAAATCTGTTAATTGTGAAACATTTTTTATGTTTTGCTGTGATATTTCGCAATGACTTAAACTAATGAACTAAACAAATAATAAATATATACATAAAACAAAAATAAACAATGTATTATTGACTTTTAAAGCAATCGCGGGTGCAACGTCAAATTATCGCGGGTGCAACCCATTTAATTTAAGTGAATCCAAACAACAATAAAATCTTATCGAGGAATGAAATATGAGAGCAAACAATACATATTTTTTAATACAAGTTTTACATTTATTTGTAACTTATTTTAATTATTTCTATTAAATTACGTCAATATTTGCTGAAATTTCTATGAATTTATTTTTTCAAAAACAATGTACATTTGAGATGAGACAGTGAAGTTCGCGCCACGGAAATACCATCATCGCCATTTTCAGGTTGAAAGAAATGTTTTGATTGAATGCCTGGTATATTTTTCAATCCTTTCCATTTATCATCTAATATGGCCATTCTTTCTGTAACTTCTTCTTTTGCTACGAATAAAAAGAAGATGTTTTTGAAGAGACTGCGTGCCAAATCATAGAATTCTCGGGCATTATTTACGATGGCTCTCCGGGACTTGACAGAAATCCACACCAATCTTTTGACACTTCCACCGATTCCATCAACGGCACCTTTACCATGTGAGGCAGCGAAAAAGTTCCATTCGAGGTGAGTAAACCCATATTCTGCTTTGAGAGTATTCATGCTTGCCATCACATACCGGTTCTTGAATTGAGCGGCGCAATTATCATTTAAGATACACACAGATGTAATGCTATCAGAGATCGACTTGATGTACTCAAATATTTTCTGAAGAAAGAGATGCACAGTATATTTACTGTGGCTTAATTCGTCACTTATTATGACCACTGAATGGATTTTCTCAGTAGTTCAAATACAACACGTGAAAAGCGTGACTTGTCCATAAGACCAATGTGCTGATTGTATTTCGTCTTGACTGATCAGAGCATAATTCTCGGCAAAGTCTATTTGTACAATAGCCTTCGCATTGGTCAGGTCTTGTTTTGCGTTTTGAAAATAATCGGACTGAACATTTTTAACAAAAGAATGTAACTTGAATTTAGCAGTGCTGTCGTGTAGTTCTTCTAGCGCTTCATTAAAGGGCTTGCTAATTACAATCTGTTTTGGTCTTCGATTCTGAAAGATCCAGGCCTTCCAATTAATAGTGGGATTAGAATCAAGGGTGATATTCCAAATGTTGGATTCTTTGCACACATCGCAACCACTTCGTTCAGTACACTACATGATACCTTTTTAAGAAGATCTTGGTGTGTTTTTGGAAAGTCTGCCGCGTGTTTCGAAATAGCAAGAAGAAGATTAATGTAATTTGAGTGAGCTATACACAGGCAAACATTATGTGGAGTATCGTTGATAGACAGAATATGACCAGGTCTTTCTTTATAAAAAAACAGTCTTGCCAAGAGATGTTTCGCGATAAGTTTCTTTAAAAAGTTCGAAGGCTTCACGAGTGCTCATAATCATTGTTCTCTTCTGGATTCGTGACTTCGTTCCCGTATTGAATTGATTGTTTTCACATCTTTCATCCCAGGCATTTGTCTACTAATATCATCCCTATTAAAGAACTCACAAATCTGTTGTTTTACGTCATCCGTCAATTTTCGAGGCACTGCTTTAGGGGAATCATTTTTTTGAGATGCAGCAACTTGGAATTCTGCAGCTATTTTTTTTACAACCTTAAATGCTTTAGTAGGACTAGCTGGTAGATTACGTTTCACTTTTGCCACAGCCTTTCCCAGTGTGCGAGGACTGCTGTATCTAGTACCTGCTTGTTTTATTTGATCTTCTCTACGACGCTTTCTAGTTGCCTGCATTCTTTCTTTTGATCTAATCCTAGCCAGTATTTTCAAATCTTCATCTACCTCCATTTTTCTTTTCATTACTTCTCTCCATTTAGAATCACGAGCTCTTTCTCGCCGGAGTTGATCTGCATAAAGTTCAGGGTTTTCTTTTAACTTTCGTCTATATTTCTGCGAAGCAGTCTCATTCCTTTGCTCTTCTGTCATTTTTGCCGATAATCTATGAAAAAAATATATAATACCAACACACATTAAATATAAATCACCAATCTTGTACAGCATATAATTATTATTTAAGACATAAAAGCAGTGTTTAAATAACTAATTTTAAAATAAAGTGGAAAGACCGTTTGTTTCATTTTAAAACTATTAATTTTCGGTTTGCAATAAAAATAAATCAACCTAGTGCTGTAAAATATCATCACATCTAATTGGAAGAATAGGCTATCATCAAAACAAAGTGTTAAGTTAATTGTGTTCTAACAGAACAGTGACGGTGACGGTGAAAAATTGCAAAAAATTCAAACAACGTAACGAACATCTTATATCTGAGGAACAATTTATTATTTATAAAGCCTATTTTCATCACATATGTTAACGGCAAATTGGCTCAATTGTCTGCCAACGCCGTGTTACTCTAAGTTTCTCGAGTTCGAAACCAGCGTTTGTTGTTAACTTTTTGTGTTATTTGTGAATTTTTCCTTGAAATAAATTGACAATTAAACTTAAATACCTATTAATTTACTAAATATAATTTAGATAGGAATTTAATACCGAAGATTATATTATAGCTGCTTTGTGTGCTTCTCGTTCGCTACCGTCAGAAAATGGATAGTACTAGTAATGTTACTCTAAGACGTCGATGCCAAACAAAAACAAAATCATATGAAAGCTTGAATGAGGGCGATTCGTTTGATTCTACGTTTTCCGAGGGCCGATTGAGTAGGAGTTTAAACTTACTTGCAAATAAAACAAACGTGATCGAAGACTTAAAGTCAGAAATAAGTGATCTTAATTCTAATTTAGATAGTACACAACATGAGCTCGATAATATTATCTTGGAAAATATTCAACTAAAGAAACAAGTGTCTCAACTTAGACAAGAAATAGAAGTTCTCAAGCAGATATGTAAAAGTCCTATATCCTCAACAAGGAAAAAAACATGTATAAATCGTAAAGATACCAAGCGTCGTTTAACTTATAGCTTCCAAAATAACCCACATCAAAACTCATTAACTAACGATCCCGTAACACATGAGAATACCGATCAGGAAGAGGCGTTGTTAAAAAATACACCACACAAAACAAACCAAACTAAAAAGAAATTTTCAAAAGATCGTACTCAGTTGTCTAACTATGACGTTAATAAAAAGTGCAAAGATTCTAATCTATCTATAACAGATGGCGCTACTTGTAACATTACGGAAGTTGAACCAAAAAACAAACCAGTATTTAATGGTGTAGAAACATTTAATAGTAATAAGAATATTCGCACAAATAACAAGGAACACAAACTATGTATCATAAGTAGCAATAACAATAACAAGATACTAACGATCGCAGAAGATACGTTTCCAAATTATCAAATTTGCCATTATTTGACACCGAATTGTAAGATGAAGAAGCTTATTGATAACATTGATCTAAAATTAAAAAACTATACAATGAACGACTATTGCGTGATTTTCGTTGGTGAAGAGGACTTTCGGCATACTACAAACTATGTTAATCTAACAATTACCATACGGGAAACGCTTTTAAAAATACAACACACAAATGTCATAATATGCGCGCCTACATTTAAACTCAACGATTATTCCGCGATATTTAACGGAAGAATAGAAACGTTTAACAGTCTAATGTATCTGGATGTAAATAATCATAACTACGCATATTTGTTTGATTCTAACTTGTATCTGTCATATGATTATAAAATGTTTTGGAAGAAAAATGGATGTGTCAATAATCACGGTATGGCCAATATATTCATTAATCTGAGGTTAATGATAAATGAATTTGTCGATTTAAGTTACGAAGATAATACAAACCACTTCCGTGACACGAAACAGAGGTATGAGTCATCTCCTCTTTCACTTTCTAGCACTAAAGATTCCGGGAATGAACCCTTTTTTCTGTAATAAATATGTTAAAATTTTACACCAAAATATTGCAGGCCTAATAAAAAAATCTAACGCACTTACCGTGTGCTTAGATGAGCTATGTGAAAAAAAATACTGGTAGATGTACTGTGCATTACGGAACATTTTATTAAGGAGGGGTATCAGAAACAACTGTTTGTACCGAATTATTGTCTGGCTACTTATTACTGTAGAAAGGCGCAAGGGAGGGGTGGTGCATGTATTCTTGTGAGAAACGGTCTTCAATTTAAGGATCCACCTATAATATCGAGTTTATCATCTCCAGGTATATTTGAATGTTGTGCTATTGAGCTTACCGATTATAATATAATTGTCGTGTGTATATATAGAGTACCAAATGTGAACAATCTTAACTACTGTCTGGATAAACTAGAAATTCTTTTGCAAGGAATATCGCATTCACGATATAAAAACATTGTTGTTGGTGGAGACTTTAATATAGATGTTCTTAAAGAAAATAGTCTCACAAATGCATTTGAATGTTTATTAATTGGATATAACTTGAAACTGGCATTAAAACAACCGACCCGCATGGCTAGCTTAACATGTTTAGACAATTTTGCGCACAATTTTAATAAATCATTTAAGGCTGATGTCTTCGAGTTTGCGCTGTCTGATCATACAGCACAGCTGCTGCACTGTCCAGTGCAAAAAATATATGCAATAAACTATTGGTATACGCCTAGAAGGGATTATAATATGGAAAATATAACGAAATTTAAAGATTACATAAAATATATCTCTTTTTCGGAAATATACGATACAGATGATCCGAACGCAGCATATAATAAATTTATCGATACGTTTAGACTTATTTACGACTTATGTTTTCCGATTAAATTGATTAAAGTAGACATAATAAAAAAACCAAAGTGGTTGTCTAAAGGAATTAAATTATGCAGTCGAAAGAAAAGAAAACTTCTGTGGCAGCTAAGATTAAATCCTAACAGTAAGAACAAAATTTTATTTTCAAATTATTCGCAGTTATATAAAAAAAATTATTAGATTGACACAAAAGGCACAAAATAACCAAAAAATAAAAGCATCTAAAAATAAGTCTAAAACAACTTGGCAAATTATTAAACGAACAAAATGCAACTTACCTTCACGCAGTATTAATAAAATTAAGGTAAATGATCAAACTCTATCAAATCCTCAGTGCATCGCTGAAGCATTTAACAACTTTTTTATCGATATTATTCAGGCAAACATAGATATCACTAACAAACATAAATCTTATAAAATAAACACCAACAGTAAATCTCTGTTCATGCCGCCTAGTGTTCCATTAGATATTCACAAAATAATAATGTCGTTAAATAATACAAGTAGCGTCGGATACGATGGCATTGCTACAAAAATATTAAAACACATATCAATGGAAATATGCGGACATCTAAGTCATCTAATCAACCTAAGTATTAGTGCAGGTATTTACCCAGATGCCTTAAAAACATCAATTATAAAACCGCTGTTTAAGAAGAAAAATAGAGAACTAATGGAATATTATCGGCCCATCTCACTTATTCCCGTAATTTCAAAAATATTTGAGAAATATATATATAAGGAAATATATAAATTTATTGAAAAATATAACATTTTATGTGAGGAACAAAAAGGATTTAGACCACATAGGACAATCAATATGGCCATATATGACTTTATATACAATATTATTAACAATATCGATAAACGTAGACATGTCTGTGGCATATTTTGCGACATGACAAAGGCATTTGATTATGTAAATTACGCTACTCTTTTAGAAAAACTTGAAGCCTATGGCATTAGAGGCAATGTTCTTAATCTAATTGAATCTTACTTAAAGAATAGAATACAAATAACTGAAATTAATCAAATTAATATAGCAAATAAGAAGGAAGAGATATTTCGATCGTCAAAGCGCGAAGTTAAATTTGGAGTACCACAGGGGAGTGTGCTGGGTCCTTTTATATTTATATTGTACATCAATGACTTACCTAAATGCATTGAGCAACCAGTAACACTATTTGCGGATGATACCACAGTGACAATACCATGTAAAAGTGTAGAGACCTATGAAAATGACATTAATAACTCCTTAAATTAGTTGTAAACTGGTTGGACGAAAACAATTTAAAAATAAACTTAAATAAAACAAAAATTATCCATTTCAGTCAACGGATTCCTAGCATGCGCCTAAATGTACACTATAATAATGATGTTGTAAAAGAAGTTGAAACTGCAAAGTTCCTGGGTCTCGAAATAGATAAACATCTTAACTGGAAAGCACACATTAATACTTTATGTAAAAAAATTAGTAAAACCGCATATGCTTTACATAATTTGTCTTCAATAGTATACACGGATGCACTCCTCACTGCTTACTACGGCTTAGCAGAATCCCACCTCCGATATGGAATAATATTTTGGGGTAAATCAACCGAAAAAGAATCAGCGTTTAAGGCTCAAAAAAGATGCATAAGGGCGATGTTTAAGCTCAAAACTACCGATAGTTGCATGCCATATTTTAAACAGTATAAAATACTGACATTACCTTGCTTATACATACTAGAAGTAGCAGTGTTTGTTAAATTGCATCCGAAACGTTTTAAACGCCTTGACCAAGTAGTTCCACGTAATAGACGCGACAATACCCTTTTATGTCATCAATCCGCTAAGACAGCACTAATGCGCAAAAGTATATACTGCATGGCTCCAGTCATATATGATAAAATACCAAAAAGTTGGAAAGAATTGCCGCTATCGATATTTAAAAAAAGGCTTCGTAGCTTCTTGACAGTTAAAGCATACTATAGCGTAACAGAATTCTTGACTGAAAAATTTTTTTCATTTTGAGATTAAGACTATATAATGTTAAAAAATTTAAATTATGTTTGTTTTTGTGCTATTATTTTATTTTGTTATAGCTGTTTAGGTGATAAGTTTATATTTCTGTATATTTTGCATGCCTACTGGTAAAATATGGCTGAACTCACTACCTAAATTTCCATGTACTGTACCCATATTTGCAAAATAAAATATCTTTATCTTTATCTTTATCAGTAAAACAAATTATAAATCAGGCAATAAGGTTGGTTGTCAAAGTGTTGCACCCGTGATCCTAACATCACGATCACGGGTGCAACCAATTGAGTAAAAGTAAATTTCGATTTAACTATCACTACACTCTTTTAAAATATTGAAATTAATTTGCCTTCGACTTCTTTATTTTGCTTAGCTTCGATTTTACAAAGTTTGAAAGGATTAGCATTTTATTTCTGTGAAAAACACAAAGTTTTATATCTTTTGTGTCGCGGGTGCACCAAGCTAACAGTGACTTTTTGTAGTCAATGGTAATTGAAAAAATAACAACAAATACTTACATTTTTGGTAAATAAGAATATAGTAATATATTCACTACACGTTTAACCGGTAAAATATAACCTTAAGCTATTGTTGACAGCTGTTTCGCGCCAGTGTTGCCCGGTGTGACTTTGATGTTTATACCGATTCTTCGAATGATAATTTTCTTAAGCGCGCCAAAAATTTTAATATGAATTAAAATACAAAAAATATGTTTAATTATTACATTTTGACCTTCTTCTTTGTACTGATGCAAGACAAAGTAACAAATAGTGTGATTTAAAAATTACTGTCAAAAGTCGTCTATAGCGGAATCACCCTTATGTATGACTGATAACACTCATTTCACAAGGAGTTTTCTTCCACGTACAACCTCTCTGTGGAATAGTTTATCACCGGCGATTTTTCCGGACCGATACGACCTGGGGACCTTCAAGAAAAGAGCTTACTCCTTTCTAAAGGGCCGGCAACGCACCCGCAATTCTCCTGGTGTTGCGGTTGATCATGGGCGGCGGTAGTCACTTAACATCAGGTGAGCCGCATGCTCGTTTGCCCCCTCTTCTATAAAAAAAAAAAAAAAAAAAAAAAAAAAAAAAAAAAAAAAAAAAAAAAACTCACTTTCTAATTTTACGGCTCTTTCTCTCAGAAATGAGTTTGTTTAGGAATCGTATTTCAGGTTAATTTGTTGTTTACACTACCTACCTATTTCTTCCAAGCGATTTATCAAATCGCGATTCGCGATGAGTGACCTTGTACGTTGCATGCGTTAGGCACACAATTCGCATAGTAGCAAAATATGTTCATTCGATCAGTCAGAATAGGTACCTTACGTATTTTACTTACCATTTCGAAACGTTTAATTAATTTATTTATTAATACTCTTTATTGGACACAACATATAAATTTATGTACAATTTGGTGGCCTCATCGCTTAACAGTGATCTCTTCCGGGCAAACCTTGGTAATGTACTCGTACGTTACCAAGGTTTGCCCGGAAGGGTTTGTTTAGGTTTGCACTACATATTATTTATTCTATGTCTTGGTGAAGTAGATCCGTAAATAGAAGTGTGCATAAATAGTAGATAAATGAGCATATATTAATACATATTATAAGCTTAATAAGTACCTACTTGCATGTGCTTTTAATATATTCTTGCCAGCCCGAAGTAACCACGGAAAAACAGCCGTGATGTGGGAATGGGAAAAGATGCAAAGTAATACGCACATTCGCGCGCAGCGATAAAGGTTTATTTAGCTTTCGTGCACAATTTATCTTATTAATAATAATTATGTAGGCTATTAAACATCGGCAAGCAGCCAACATCAAAAGAGTGAAATTCCTCTTCTTTCCTTTCCTTTGTTCTTCCGATTTATTATTTATTTTGTTTAGCTTCAAACAATAACGACTTAGCTTGTTTAATTTCTTCGCTCGCAAGTGACGTTCCATATACATATTCACACCAGCGTTTCATCGTCTATTATCGATATTTTGTTCTGAATATAGGATAAAAGCTCGTTTGTCACTATATTACACGAGCTACACTTGATAGTTTCCGCCATTTTGAGTATATTTATCAACATGGCACAAGGAACAAAAAAACAATCCCGAGGCTTCGCTACGAAAAATAAAATAAAAATCAGAAAAGAACTAAAAATAAAAATAGCAGAAGTCACAAATGCAATAACCGAACTATGTGATAAATATTTATCCAAATTAAGACGACAAATACAATTATAATAATTTTCATAATTTTCAAAAAATATTGAGACGAGCAGAAAAATAATGAATTGTAAGAAATATCTTTTATTTAAACATCATTAATTTAACATCTTAATCTAATATCACAAATTGGAATCAATCTCTTCATTGATTAAAACGAAATAAAACATTTAGACTTAAATCAATATTATGAAGTTATAGATTAGAGCTAAATAACTTCTAATCCAAAGATTACACGAGCACGGGTTGGCGTTGCGCGTGAACTCGCACATCTTTGCGCTATAAAGGGGTGGGCTCTCGAAGTCCTCGCCGCCGCCGAGCTCCATCGGTGTCAACGGCCGTAAACGCGGGCAGCCCCGCCGTCAACTCGGCCAGCTTTCGCGGATCCAGACACAAACCATTCCGCTCTGGGCTCATTTCGTCTGTCTGGACTTGCCGATCGGTGGACGTTGATCGCTCTGAAATAATTGAGAGTTAACTTGTCAAGTAATAAAAGTTTTATTTTAAGAGGTTTTACTTGGCATTTTGGAATATGGTGGTTAACTCTTGCATATAAAAATAAAACTGTATTTATTTCATTTCAATTTTTAGTTATAATGATTTCCCATATATTTACGCAAATTCTTAATAATTAATAACATTAATATTCATATGAGATAGACGCGATAGTAAACATCAAACCAGTAGGATGATGAATGAGATGATTCAACACCAAACATATTAATCCATTCATCCATTCTTTCACAACTTATAAAGGTCTACGGCTGCACTAGGGCCTCCCCCAAAGTGTTTCCGCAGCAACCGCAACTGCAACCGCAGTTTGTCACGCTTGGCAGGCGGGATGGCAACCGCAGTGTTTATTATTTAGAGTTGTCATCAGGAAGATGATGCGTTCAATGCCCGGTTTCTGTTTCTCTCTGTCGCCTTTTACGATCCCTATGTTATGATGATGGATTTGACTGCCTTGTTGGTCTAGTGGTTGTAGTAATGCGACTGCTCATCATGAGGTCCTGGGTTCGAATCCTGGGTCGGGTCGAAAAATTAATAATTGAGTTTTTCCGTCAAGAAATTCTCAGTAGTTGCCCGGAGTCAGGAAGTTGGCGGTGTCCCACCCCCGTACCTCGGAAAGTACGTAAAGCCATTGGTCCTGCGCCTGATCCCTTTCCAGTCGTGTTGGTTTACCGTCCCATTGGATTATGAGAGTGCCGGAATAAAGAGTGCACCTGTGCTTGCGCATACGCTTGGATACTATAGTCCTGTCCTGCGCCGATGGCTAGCCTTCGTTGATGCAGGCCACCGTGGCTGGAATTCAGTATGTAGGACATTATTATAGGGGTAGTGGATATTCTTACACCGCCTGTACCCAGTTTAATTATTGATTAAATATTATTTATTATTATTTTACATTAATTTCTATGTAGTAGAGCCATACTGCAGTTATAATAAATTACATTATGTGCTTTTCCTCGCCGTACCAAATTTATGTCTCAGTCTTTCGCCGCTGAGGCCATAAGGCTATGGAATAAATTACCCCCTCATATCAGAAAACCGACTTCTGTTGCTACCTTTAAGAGGATGGTGACTGATCACTACCTTTCTTCTTCCAGCAACTAACTTTCATATTTAATTGTTTCTGCTTATATGTAACTTGACATTATAAATTACCTATTTAAATTGTTTTAGTATAATATGTTCGTATATAAGTATACCTAAAATGTATGTATTATGTACTATTTAAACATTATGTATGAAATGTATCATATATTACTTAGGTTAATTGTAGTTGTGTATATTTATTTTTGTATTTACACTTATTGTATGTGTATTTTTATATTTACATTCACGTATAAATTATCCTCATATTTTATGGCACCTGCTAAAGTTCGCTGCTTAGCTCATGGTTGACTGGTAGAGAATGCCTAAAGGCATTAAGTCCGCCAATTGTACATTTTAAGTGCAATAAAGTTTTTAAATAAAAAATAAATAAATAAATAATATGGCTGTAGCTCGAATGGGCCGGTTCGACCAGGATAGGGTCACGCTCTCACGGAATACCAGCGTAATGTAGCAGCTCAATATGGTTTTGTTTCGTATGGTGTGTGTAACGGAGACACTTTTTACTGGAAACGAGGCATACCTTTTTGGTCTTCAGGTGTGACAACGCGTCTACATTTTGATTTGTAATCGAAGATAAACTTAGATGTCTATGAGCCACAGCTTCCACGTACCATCAGGTGGACTGTGTGCTCGTTTGTCAGCGTTATTCTATATATAGATATATAAGTAGAAACAATTTCTAATATTGAACATGACTTGAAGGGAAATGTTAAAATTGTGGAATGCTAAACGAGGTTATTTAACACTAAAGTTATTAATCCATTAATTCCACTATTGCACGATCGTTTTGGGAGTCGGAGGTGTGTCCGCACCGGTAACGTCGAGCGTGGAGAAGTCCGTGGAGGGCGTTTGGGCGGCGTGCGAGGCGCAGGGCGGTGGTGGGGGCGGGCGAGGCAGCGGTGCGGTGCCCACCAGCGCGGCGCACACAGCGCCGCCGGCTGCGCCGCCACGCCAGCGCGCCGCCGATAGGCTCGCGCGCACGTTGCGCTCCGGACGCACCACGATTATATACACCTGCAACGATGACTACACATCTAACTTTTGACAATATTACAATTTTATTACTTAAAGAAGTTATGCACTTCTATTCTGTTGGACTTTTTATTTTTAACACGTGTCCACAAATAGTTTTATTTTATCCTATACATAATAAATCATACGTAAGTATATTCTATCCTATACTATTAAACGAGCAATTCTTGTATATATATATATATATATATATATTATATATATATATATATATATATATATATATATATATATATATATATATATATATATATATATATATATATATATATATATAATCGGGATCTCGGAAACGGCGCCAACGATTTTCATAAAATTTAGTGTCCAGGGAGTTTCGGGGATAATAAATCGATCTAGCTAGGATTTATTTTTAGAAAATGTCTTTTTGTCCGTGTTTTTAGGCAATGAAAAACTGCTACAATATCGTTAGATTAAGAAGGTAAATTTTGACCGATTGTCAATGATTGTAAATAGCTTAATTGGTATAATGGGCGGTCACAGAATCTTAAAACCCCGGTTCGAGCCCAGACAGACCGACCGACTTTTTTAATTTTTTTTTTCAAATTCGTTTCTTTTTTGAGGAAATCTATTTTTTCGAGCCCTTTTTTTAGTATTTTTTAAAAACACGAAAATTTAAATTAAAATAATTGCACTCATGATTTTTTATTCAAATAACCAGTTCCGTTTTTTCTGTTATGTCGTTAAGATCAAAAAATATTATTTATATTTCATCAGTATGTAATTTGTATCTAAATATAATTTCCAAAACACACGAATTAAAAAAAATCGAGCGAAAAATACCGAGCAAAGCTCGGTCAACCAGGTACTACAGTTTTATATGATTACTAGCTTTTACCCGCGGCTTCTCTCGCGTGGGTTTTAATTTAGCAACATTAATGAATGCTGTTCCGTGCCAAATTCAGAAAAATTCGATCACTATTAGAGTCACCTTGGTGTCTGCGTCTTTATGTCTGTTCGCAAAGAATTTTTTTTATTCTCAAAGATCAGACGCAGGTGATTGATATTTGGCAGAGATAAAATATGTTACAGGAACAGGTAAATAAATAAGCTTGTCATAATTGCATTAATATCATATGTCTATAAAGACCTACTATTTTTTATATCTACCGAGCCTTCCGAGGTATTCATAAGAAAGCTCAATTGTCTTGGAATCAAAATTGCATTATTTACATTTTACACTTTAAATTCTTTATTAATTAAAGTTAATTCAGTTTAACAAAACGATGATATATTTCATATTTGTCTATCAATTTACGGTATGATATCTATTTGCGATAATTGATCCATATCATTGGTTCCATTAATCATTGATTGGCATCATAAAATAAATGCTGATATTATTTTTACGTTCGATAAGGCTTCAAATTTTCATAAATGTAGTTCTACAATGATTTTTTATATTTACGCGAATACTACACTTGGAATAAAATTAAATTTGAGCATTTTATTGCGTTTAATGTTAAGTTTTTTTACTTGGGTTTTTTTACGCATCTTGGATGAAATATCAAAAGAACTCGCGTAAAAGAATATATCGCTGAGGAACTATGTCAATGTATTCAGTATCGTCCCAACCATTATATTATCAGATATGCTAGACCTGCACGACCATAAATACTCGCAAAGGAACCCCGATTTCCACCAAGTGTAACTTGTGAGGATATTGAAATTAGAAAAGACATCCTAATTTCAATAGAGAATATAGTTGAGTGCTACCATCTGCTTGGGATCCCATAATTAATAAAATTAAATCCAAAGCCAACCATACTACTGCAAGACTTCAAGATACAATAAGCTTGTTCTGCGTAGATGATGACCAAACATTAATAATTAAAAGTAGAAGAAAGCCTTCGTTAACTATGATATCAGGACATCAAACAGCTTGGTGGTGCTGTAGTGTTTAAAAATTTTAAATTAGTCGCACTAAAATTCTTATAATTAGAGTTAATCCAAATGAAGTTCTTCATATAGTGAATGTATGAAGAACCCCACCCACGAACAGGAGAAGAAAAATGTTCCCCTTGTTGTGGCGGCGAAAGAAGACCCACCACCTCATATAGTCACACATACTGTCCAGTTTATTTTTTTATAGGATAAGGGTGACAAATGAGCATACAGTCCACCTGATGGTAAGAGAATGCTGTGGACCATAGAGATCTACATTCGATTAAGAATCAAAATGCAGATGCGTTATCTCCCTAAGGACTAAAATGGAATGCCTCGATCCCAGTAAAACGGGTCTCCGGTTCTCTACACTCACCATACGAAACAGCAGCATTAAGCTGCTAATTTACGCTCGTTTTCTGTGAGAGCGTGGTCCTTCCCAGGTTGAGCCAAACCAATCATGCTGCAACCATAATATAGCTGCAGCGTGGCCCGACCACGTGAACTATCTAATATTTGACAATTAATGATGACGATGATGAGTTCTACGCATAATTTTCCCATTAAAAGTAAAAAAAAAGTTAGTAGCCTTCATCTCGTCATCGTCATTATTGGGCACAGGCCACAGACAAGTTTTGATCAAAAAAGTGTTCGCTGCTGTGATCGTTAAAAGATATAATATATAAAACAATAAAATTGCATTGATAAGTATAAAGATAAAATAAATACATTTCAGATATTAAGTATTATAGTAAATTAAAGACAAAATATTGGCTTTCAAAATAAATAAATTTATTAAAAAACTTAATAATAAATAATAGAAATAAAAGTCAAAAATATTATAAAAATAAAGATAAATAACATTTATAAAGTCTTTTTTAAAAAGTCATGGAAGGAGTTTGTGTATAAAAGAAAATTTTCTTAAGTTATGGAGTGTGTCGTATATAGAGGCTTGTATGGAGGAGCTACTGGAGACGCATACCCAAGGTCGTACATATATATAGGGTAGTTGGGTGACCGACTGCTTAAAGTACTGTTGCACAATGACTAGTCCTACATTAGGGACCTATGATAGTAAGATTTATTACACTAAAGCATTATCATGGAAGTTCTCCTCGATGCATAAGCACTATATGGGGTGGTTGGGTGACCGACTTAAGTACGTAGTACGTAGTAGTAAAGTACTGTTGCACAATGACTAGTCCTATATTAGAGACTTATGATAGTAAAGTATATTATACTAAAGCATTATTATAGAAGGTCTCCTTTATGCATAGGCATTATATGGGACAGTCTGGTGGTCTGGACTTAGTTAGTGGATAGATGTAGATGTTTATAGGCCGCAGTAATCACTCACCATCAGGTGGACTGTGTGATCGTTTGTCACCCTATCCTATAAAAAAACACAGGATGAACTCAACTAGGGAACCGGATATGCACGTTTCCTCGCAAAGTTTTCCTTCACCATTTCACCGGATACGTGAAAAGTCAGCACGTAAAATTTCCTGTATAAGATTTATTTGTCCTCGAGAGAATCGTACACGTAACGATCCCGTACCATGATGAAATCTCACGGCAAGCCACATGGCTCTCGTATTTGTTTAAATAAAGTTCATAAAAACTGAAACAAAGCTTTTGCACGATTACAGACCATATCTATCTAGTAATTAGACATACAACGATGCCACGAACCAACAAATAGAGATAGAAATCTTACCGTGCACTAAATTTTCAATTATTTATGTCGTAACAAATGTAGTTCGTGAAATTAAAGTAATGTTGATAGACACTCAATAAATTCAACTAAACAGTTTTTATCACAGTTTAATCAAAGTTTTGTGATTTGAATGGATGGGTAGGTTTCGCTCGACCAGGGTACGAGTCGTTGCTTGGAAAGTTTGGCGATAAAAGGGTTAATGATGCTGGCAAGCTTATACTGGCTGTATGCAAGGAAAATAGTCTTCTTGTGACAAAAACTATGTTTAATCACAGGAAAATACATATGTACACTATCGAAAGAAAGAATGAGAGAAGTATGATTGATTTGTTCCTGGTGGATGACCGACTGCAAAAACAGGTGATGGATACACGAGTGTTCAGGGGTGCTGGCCTGGGAACGGATCACTGTCTAGTAATTACTAGATTTAGGGGTTTGTTCGCGGGTTGGTGCTACCGGACGGCA
The DNA here is from genome assembly GCA_036936625.1 of Parnassius smintheus behrii. Classification (NCBI taxonomy): domain Eukaryota; kingdom Metazoa; phylum Arthropoda; class Insecta; order Lepidoptera; family Papilionidae; genus Parnassius; species Parnassius smintheus. The sequence continues at coordinate 150,318 of JAUPFT010000010.1, forward strand.
GTAACAGAACCACAGTCGGTCTGCCGCATCCGAAGCTGGAAGCTTCAGGAAGCAGATACTAAGGACAAATATTACACGAGAGTAGCCGAAAAGCTTGACACCATCGATGGCAGAAAAGAATGTGTGGAAAGAACACGGCAGAACCTTAGGGATGGAATGGTAAGTGCAGCGGAAGAAGTATGTGGAACGACAAAAAAAGGTAGTAGTAAAAGAAGAGATGCATGGTGGAATGATGAAGTGAGAGAAGCTGTAAAGAAGAAGAAAAAAGCATGGTTAGAATACTTGGCCTCTAGTAACGATAAGCATGATATGAGAGAGAATATGAAAGAAAGATATAAGCTGCAGAAAGTTCATGCGAAAAAATTGATTGAGGAAGTATGTGAAAGGTGTAGAATAGAAGCGGACTTTGGAACATTAAGGAAAACTCCAAACTCTTCTGTAAAGAGATTGGAAGGTCCCGGAGTGGTGCGACAGCCTTAAGAATGAACAAAGTGCTTTCGAGAACCAATGACGTCCTCTCAGAAAAATTGGACGTCATGCAGCGATGGAGCGAATTTTGTAGAGAAATGTATGCGTGTCATGATCCTAGTGAAGGATCTGGGAGTGACGCCGTGACTGGCATGCCAAACACGGACCTCGATGAAACTGAGGTCATCAGCATGAAAGAGGTTGAACGTGCGATTCGAAATTTGAAATGTGGTAAGGCTGCGGGACTAGACAGAGTTACTGCTGAAATGGTCAAGTACGGTGGGCCTCGCGTCTGGGACAGCTTTCATCTGCTGTGCAATTTGTGTTGGCAAACGGGAGGTGTCCCGAATGATTTGCGATCCGCGGTCATTGTGCCTTTATATAAAGGTAAAGGTTCACATTTTGACTGCGGGTGCTATCGGGCGATCAGCTTGACCAGTTTAGCAAGTAAAGCTTACTCGAAGGTTTTGACAAGTAGGATACAAGAAAAATCGGAAAGATTACTATGGGAGGCACAATGCGGATTAAGACCTGGAAGAGGATGCACGGATCAAATGTTTTCTCTCCGCATGATCACGGAAAAGCTTCTGAGTGTCTACCTGAGGATTTTCTGTGCTTTTGTGGATCTGGAGAAATCATTTGATAAGGTTATAAGGAAGAACATGTGGGAACTGTTGCCGAAATATTGTGTGGATGGTCGATTTTTAAGGGCTGTGCAGTCACTTTACTATGATTGTAGAGCCTGTGTGCGGGTAGGGCATGACCTGTCACCCATGTTTAGCGTCCAAGCGGGCGTAAAACAGGATTGTGTCGTATCTTCCTGGCTGTTCATACTGTATCTCGACAGCAGTTTACAGAAGCTGAAAAATAGCTGTTTGGGTGACATTAAAGTAAATTGTCTGCTGTATGCTGATGATGCAGTGCTTATTGCACCATCAAAAGCAGAACTGCAGGCACTAGTCACGTGTATGAAAGAGGAATGTGAAATTAAAGGTCTCCGTTCGAATGCTAATAAAACTAAGGTTCTGGTATTTGAAAAGGACAAAGAGAGAACGAAATGTGAAATATGGGTAAATCAGGAATGTCTAGAACAGGTAAATGAAATTGTATACCTGGGGAGTGCTTTCAGCCGGGATGGAAGATGTGATTTAGATGTGGACAGGCGTGTCGCTGCCGGGAACAAAGTCAAAGGTGCCCTGAATGCGTTAGTCAAAAGGCAAGGCGTAGTGAAGAGTGCACGCCTTGCAATACATAAAGCAGTATTGGTAACGACTTTGTTATATGGCAGCAAAACCTGGGTATGCCAGAAGAAGCATAAAAGCAAGTTGAATGCAGTGGAGATGCGATCTCTTCATAAAATGTGCGGCGTTACCATAGCCGACCGAAAGCGAAACGAAGAGGTTCGCAATATGGCTGGATTGAAAGATGACCTTGTCACAAAAATTGATAGGGGCGTACTCCGATGGTTTGGGCACGTTGAGCGAGTGAAGACCGAATGGCGAAGAAAATATATAGCGCGAAAGTAAATATTAAAAGGTGTCGAGGTAGACCGAGACTAACTTTCGAAGACCATGTGCGCAAATTACTCGAGGAGGGGAAGGTCAAGAGTACTCGGATACCTAGACGTGCATGTATGAAGTAGATAATGAACCTGTAAGAAGCGAAAGAGGTATGTAAGGATCGTGACACTTGGCGATCTGTTCTCTCTGGCTACCCCGTTAGGGATTGTGCGTGATGATATGTAAGTAAGTAAGTAATCAAAGTTTTCTGTACACAGTATTAAAGATAACAATGTCGTTAGTCATTTTGTCGAACGTGGTATCTGCAATAAATCATCCCGATTGTTCGGGCTACAGGGTCCCTGGTCCGATTCCGGAACTAATTACCCCAAAATTATTGGATGCGCGAATGACAAAAGGTATTGCGAGTTCAACAAAATAGTGGACTGTATCAGCGTGGCTCGTTATGAACCAAAACAGAATGGCGGTTGTGGCACGTGGCGGGTTTTGGACAATATACATACTATAATCTAATTTAATACGTTAGCCGGCATGACATGAGCATGAGGTGTTGCGGTTAAAAGGAACGACAAAATAAGAACAGCTCAAGATTAAAAAGAACGGGCACTTACCGGGGGGTTTCTGCTAGCGGCCTCTTACTAAGACCTCGAGGCGATGGAACTGCGTTGCAACTGATGGTGGTGCGTGGCAGCAAATGCACTCGGGTTAACTGCTGAACGCCACGACAAATTATATTGCACCAGTGCACTGTGAAATCGTTTCTGTGGCTCCACTGCCACAGGGTGCTATCACGGCCAAGATTTCGCTGCGACTGGGCCCATGAATCTGCTTTTCGCTTTTGCGGAAGAACAAAATGAAACTACCAATCTAGCCCCCAACCCCTATTAGGCAAGCCCGTGGGAACGGAATGGAAGTTATAAGGGATGTTATTGCCGGCTAATCTATCAATCAAATGTGTGTTTCGGCGCAACCACCGATTATGGCCATGGGTCTGAGTATTTAAAGTTTTGAATTTAAATGAATAAGTATTCCGTAGAATTCTATTATTTAATTTTATCACTGACTTATCATTAGTTTATTTAGCAGTAGGTAGATGTCCCTATTATTAGATGATGTAATGAAAGCAAAAACTATACTATTAAGTAATATCAGCGATAAAAGATTGGAGAGCGACTGGAATACCGCGAAAATTTATTTATTATGCAAGTAAGTCATAAAATGATGTTAATTCCGCTAAAACTCTGTTTCGATATAATAAGCTATCAGCGCCGCTAGCAATGAAAAATTATTTAAGATAGGACCACAATATCATAAGTTAGCAAGTGTTTTTTAGTTATTTATATCGACGAACGATCTCTATTCATTGATTTCGTCAAGCTATATCATGACATGGTCAACAAACATTGTTAAATGTCATAAAATGGCACCACTTTACGAAATAATAGACTACTTTAGGATATGACCAGGTCTAAGATCTGGCCACGACATATGTAAAAATCTTTTGACCTATGATAATCGCAGGCAGAGATCAGTTTTAACACTAGAGTACACGCGCGGCCTAGTATAGTAGACCAGGGTAACCTTTTTGCAATAACTTTTAGTTTAGAGCACTAAAAGCAAGTGAATACAGGTAAACCTCGTTTGGTATATCTGTCACAACCTCAGTACCCCAAACAAACCCAGCGCGTTTGCATGCACGAGCAATTTGGCTCCAAAACGTGGGCCTACTAAAGTAGTCAGCACGTGTATTAGTGTACCAAATTCAGGTTCAATTCAGTTTTGGTGTATTATGAATTTATAATACTATTATAGTATTCTTTTCCTATTAATAATATATTTATATATATGTATATTAAATTATTATTATTTATATATTGGCTAATCATCATAATTTCATTACAGCCCTTCACAAGTCCACTGCTGAACATAGGCCTCCCCCAAGTAATGCCACCAAGCACGGTCCTGAGCCACCTGCATCCATCGGCTTCCTGCATGTCTTACCAGGTCGTCATTCTATCTAGTGGGGAGTCACCCTACAGTACGCCTACAGTTACGAGGCTGCCACTCGAGAAACTTTCTTCCCCATCGATTATCGGTTCTTCAAGCTATATGGCCGGCCCATTGCCACTTCAGTTTACTAATCCGTTGGGCTATGTCGGTCACTCTGGTTTTACTGCGGATATCCTCATTTCTGAGTCTAACACGCAGAGAAACTGCGAGCATAGCCCTTTCCATAGCTCGCTGAGCGACTTTGAGCGTCCTCATACGGCCAGCAGTGAAGAACCACGTCTCAGATCCGTAAGTCATCACTGTCAACACGCACTGGTTGTACAATCTAGTTTTCAAAGTTTGAGGTATAGCTGACGAGAATATGTGTCGTAATTTCCCAAACGCTGCCCAGCCGGGTTGAATCTTTCGTTTGACTTTTCGCTCGAAGTTCGACTTACCTAGTCGGACTATTTGTCCCAGGTAAACGTACTCGTCAACAACATCGAGCAAAGTGCTTCCAATAACTACCGCCATAGGTATGACATAGATATTAAACATGATCTTTGTTTTGTCCATGTTCATCTTAAGACCTATCCGTTGGGAGACACCATTGAGGTCATTGAGCATAGGGCTAAGATCCTCCAGCGATTCTGCCATAAGGACTATATCGTAGGCAAATCGAAGGTGAGTAATGTACTCGCCATTGATGTTAGTAGCGTATCCTTTCCAGTTCAGTAGCTTGAAAACGTCTTCCAATGCAGCAGTGAAGAGTTTCGGGGATATAACGTCACCATGTCTTACACCTCTCTGTAGTTGGATAGGTTTCGAACTCTGGTTCTGTACTCGGATAGCCATCGTAGCCCTACTGTACAAACACTTCAGCACTTCGATATACCGACAGTCAACTTGGCACCGCTGAAGGGACGGTAGCACCGCCCAAATTTCGACGGAATCAAAGGCTTTCTCATAGTGCACATACGCCAGGCAAAGTGGCAGATTGTACTCTTCAGTCTTCTGTATAATTTGCCGTAGGGTATGTATGTGGTCTGTGGTACCAAAGCCTTTTCGGAAACCGGCTTGTTCGGAAGGCTGGCAGTCGTCGAGTCTGCGTGCGAGACGATTCGTAATGTTTCTTGAAAACAGCACGTAGACGGGGATCAGAAGGGAAATAGGTCTGTAGTTCTTCAAGAGAGCATTGTTTGTTTTCTTTTCGCCTTTGTTGCCTTTCTTGAAAAACAAGACCACCGCACTTCTACTCCACGCCTCCGGAGTAGTGCCACCATAGAGGACGGAATTGAAGAGCTTCTGAAAGAATTTAAGTACCGGTGTTTTACCCGCTTTCAGAAGCTCCGCTGTAATTCCATCCTCGCTTGGGACCCTGCCATTTTTAAGGTGCTGGAGTGCCATTTTAATCTCGCTCAGACTGACGTCCGGGATATCATCGGAAGAATGTCGGATAATACTTGCTCTCGGATCATTACTCACACTTTCGTGTGGCTCCAACGATGATGTGTATAGCTGCCCGTAGAAAATCCCAATCTCACTCAAAATCTCAGGAGTCTCGGAAACGATGTTGCCACACTCAGTCTTCAGCTTTGACAGTTGGCTCTTTCTGGCAGACAGATCTCTGGTAAAGACTTTCGAGCCCTGGTTCCGCTCGATCGCTTTTACGAATGGATCTTGATCGAATACAAGCTGTACTGAAGTTTCGTAAGTCGCGCCGCATGTATTTAGAGATCTGTCTGTTCAATTGGCTGTATGCTGCTAAATCTGCTGAAGACTGCTGCTTCATTTCCCGTCTAATAGCCATGAGATTAAGAGTGTGATCGGAGAGTTTTTGTGTTCTTCTGCGGCAGGTATTGCAGAACTTAGGTCCGGCCACATGGACAGTTTTCACGAGCTTGTCATTCATATCGTCCACTGCATTGCAAACTTCTATGCACTGAAAGTGGTTACGTAACTCGAGCTGAAGGGTTTCGGGATTCTGGATTAGAGCACGAGGGAGACGTAGTATTGACTTCATTAGACGAGACCTCACCAACTTAACGTTTAGGTTCAGTGTGCCTCTAAACATTCGGTGACTGTTGCCAGTTTTCACCCTTGTGATCACTGAGACATCACTGAACAGTTGGCGTCTAGTCGTCATAATGAAGTCAATCTCATTTTTTGTCGAACCGTTGGGGCTCGACCAGGTCCACTTTCTGTGGGGCCGCTTCTGGAAAAAAGAGTTCATCAAAAAAAGTCCCTCTTTCTCTATGAAGTCGGCTAGCTACCGGCCCCTGGGGTTCCGTTGCCCTATCCCATATTTCCCCTACATTCATCTCATTGTTTTTTTTTGTGTCCAGTTTTGCGTTGAAGGAATGCATGGCTCTAGAAATATCCTCATACATTTCCTCCACCTCCTCATCGGGATGTTCCGACGTCGGCGCGTAACTCTGTATGACCTTCACCGAATACCGTTTGGTGATTCTGAGTATAAGGTACGCAACCCTCGTCGATACACTCTCAATCTTTAAAACGTTGTTAACGAGAGACTTCTGGACGATAAATCCAACACCTCCTTGGGACAGATGGTCGCCCTCCTGGTGATAGAACAAGTTGTTTGAGAAGAATCCGGTAAAGAATCACCGTGTCCTCCCCCTCTCTTCGGATCTCAGATAGTACTATAACATTCCAGCGCAACTTATCTATCTCTTCTTCTAGCTCCAGGATCTTCTCTTCGGTCCTCAGGGTGCGTGCGTTAAATGTTGCCAGGTTGAGTCATCGTAGGTGGCAACCGAACCTCCACCGGTGATTCTTAGTACCCCCTCTTCCGCTGTTACCATGGTCGCTACCGTAGCCAGGTATAACGGGGCCGCCGGGGACTTGGGGCCGTCTATTTGTATAATTGTTCATGGGGGGTATATTGCCATAGTTGCTACACTTGAAGAGCGGGTTGGCAACCGCAGTTTTTTCGTAAAATAAAGTTGTTGTTATCAGAAAGATGCTGCTGCCCATCTCTTGCCTGTTTCCCTCTGCCGCCTTTTACGACACCCACGGGAAGATATGGGGTAGTGGATATTCTTAACCGTCACTACACGGCAAATATACACGACATATATTGGCTACAATTTGCAAAATGTATATATATTTTCTTATTTTAATATTTTTTACAGATGTATATAGTCGATTACATCATGGATGGTTCACAAGTGGTAAGGTGGTTTCATGGGCTAGATACTGGAGATTAAGAAGTGATTGAGAGTGAAGATGTTGAATTTTAGCCAGAATCAGACTTGCAGGCCCTAGTCCGCGAGTCAGACCTCCGTGAATATGAAGAGAAAATAATATGTGTATCTGACGAATCATCAGGTTTACATGATATTCCGTTCTCGCAACTAGCAAGCAGAAGGCGCGGTTCTGTCTATAAGTAAACGAACGGAACTATTTGGCATAAAGAAGTTCCATCAGAAACGCGAACTCGAACCAAAAACATTACAATAAGACCATCAGGCCCAAAAAGAGATGAAACTAAGAATGCTAAGGATCCGTTGTTCCGTTTTCAACTATCTTTCAAGAAGGATATCTTGGACATCTTGGTAACATGCACTAATATAAACTTTAAAGAGAGGACGAATTGGTCGATTTTACACTCTGCTCTGAGAGACCGGAATCGGTCGACAAAAGGTGGTGCAAAACATAAGTAATAAATGGGATTGTCCCAATCATCAAGCAATGGTATGTCCTATATGCTACGAAAACAAAGAAAACAGTAATAAAGTTTAGTTTTAAGTTATAACAAAATTACGTTAAATTCAGAAGTGCTAGTCAAGTGCTAATTATGTTACATTTTCTTATGTATTTTCAAAAGTTGTTTATTCTAAACAATTTCTTAATGATTTAACTAAAAAATAAGGTTGCTAAACTCAGTAAAATAAAAACATTTTCTATCCTATTTGTTGTTTTAGTAAAATAAATAGGAATGAACAAGTTATTGACATTTTAACATGGCCTACTATAGTAGGCCATGCTCGTACTCAAGTAAGAAAAAGGGGCGCGTGTATTGTAGTGTTCATCAGTTTACATATATAAAAGTAATTGAACCAAAAACCAATATCAATTTTGATATTTTTGGTAGAAACCACTATTCTCCGTTTGAATTATTACACTTGTAAAACAGAATAACGAAAAAACGTAAAGAAAAAAGTTAGTATTTAAAAAAAATATAAAACTAATTATTGAAACATGTAAATGTAAGTTATATAAATTATTTAATTTATTAGTAACTGAAGGATAAACATACTAATTCTTCCATTTGATGAAAGATGGCGCTGTTTTGAAAACTAAAACGAATATCGTCGGCTTAGTTTAAAATTTTTATACGAAGGTGAAAATATATATTTATAAATATGGTATTTATTTGAAAAATCACTATTCCTCCCGCGTATAATAACTTACATAATCTTAAATTATAGAAAATTACATCTCAAGGAAGTAAAATACTTAATCCTCTTTTTCCAAGTTTCGTAATCGGATAAAAAGTAGCCTATTAATTGCCCTGGGTTACTAACTTGAAGATTCGTAACGTTGATACTTAACCTACATACAAAATTTCATAAAAAGCGGCCATATAGACAGACAGACAGACAAAGATTCTAAAAACTACTAATTTGGTTTCATACCCTTTATTTAGTTTCATGGACTTGTTTATTCAAGAAAATAGATACGAAGAATTACAGATACGATTTACCTACAGATTTATTATACGTATAGATATAAAATTTACAAAATTATCGTTTACAAGGCATAGTCAATCACCTTTGGCGCAAACAGGCAAACAAGGGTCACGCTCGCACTAAGAGAAATTGTGACGGCCATACTGGTGACGCGAAGGGGCACGTGGCTTGAAGTACCGAAGTAAAGCGGTACGAACGCGAGCCAAATGACACACGTAGTGTACATGGTGAAACCTGCAAGGTAAAGTTATTAGTGTCGGAACAGTATGCACAGTATGTCGGTAGTCCGAAATTGTTTAGTTGAATCTAGGAATTAATACCTACCAATATGTTTGCTCTCGTTAAATGCTTCTGGTATTTTCCGTGTAAGTACTGCGTATATTGTGCAAACAACGATGAGTACAACAGGATAGAAGAAGGCGATAGTATACGAGGCATCTACATAAGAGTCACATACTAGCATATTATCTTCACGCGTAGGATAGTGGTGAATAGCTCGAGCAGGCGACGCAATTTGCCATACTACTACGATGATAACCTAAACACCATAAACATATGTTGTTAAGATATTACGCAGTAATTATTGATCATAAAAATTAAAAAAATATTAAATATTTAATGACGTATACCTGGACAGACACTAAAAGTGAACAGATGAGAAGCTGCGATTTAGGAGAGATGAGAGAGGGACGACGGGCTGAATGTTTGCTGGCATCGAAAATGCGTGCTATTCTATTAGTTTTTGTAAGTAGAGCAGCATATACGACAGTGAAACAAAATCCCGTGCCAAAACTGTAATAATAATCATTTGTTAATCATAAAATTGACTGCTGTCAATTATGATCTTTAAAAATTGTGAATTCTTACCGTTGCAAGGAACAAATTATGTCTGTAGGACGGAGGACAAGTGCGAAGGTGACAAGATAACACATTAAAATACCAGCAAGTAACACGAAGGACAGTTCTTTCCCACTGGCACGAACTACAGGCGTATCCCCACGCACCAGCCACACCAGGGCCACGAACCTGCGCAGGGCAAAAAGATATACAGTTTATTGTAAAAAAAGACTTCAAAATAAATATAAAATCATTCAAAATAGATAAAAGATCCATTTAACGACTTTAGGAATGTAAATATGCACACTGCAGTCTTATCGTTGGTCTTCTCGTAGTTTTTTGTTGTTCTCTCGGGCATGCTGCGTGCAGAAAAGCACATACAGCTAATATCTAATCGAGCTTGAGTAATTTGTCGCACATCCCACTAAACGCTAGTTATACAAAGAAACAAAATTAGATTTTGAACATTTAAAAAATAAAGAATTGTTTATTTGAGACCGCAGCACATTTTCAATTCTTAGTGAACCGTCATTGTTAATTAAAAAAAAAGACGTGTGGCACTCGGGGACTGCCGCGGTAAAGCTATTGCATAGCATTTTGTATCAACTTATGCAATTATAATTATTTATTTATTTTATTTATGCAGTATTTCTTTTTCTTTGATATTAATTCAAGTTACTTATCTTAATCCAATCAAATTCAACCAGATTTAACCGAACCCGCGTTATAACGAACTCACTATTTGTGAAAAATACTATATCACCGGACCGCGTCGCAAAAAACTCAGGTTCGCGCAGTACATACGTCAGGGCGGCCGAACGGCAATTATATTAACAAGACGCGCAACTCCTCAGTTCCACGCTCCACGGCAAGATTTGTCACTTATTATTTATTGTCCAATTAATTGTCTTTAAATTCAAATGGCACGCTCTATTATAATCAATAAACGATAATCGCGTATAGTGAATTTCGAGGTAAATTATTATATGTAAACGTTTTTGAAACGTCGTTATGAAACATATTTCCTAAAGAAAATATCTTCACAATTAATTTGATGTAAAATAACATTAGAAATAACGTATAAAAACAGAAAAATTATCAAATTTTTGATCGAGTTCCTAACCAGTACACAAACAAAAATGGCGAAAATAGTTATTTGCTACAGAGTACACAGATAAAATTCACTCTCACAGATGACAAATTTCAAACACCACAATCTCTAATTTTTTACTCTGCTATCTTCAGCGCTGTACACGAACGGAACGATGTCGTTGAGAGCCGTGGTAGCTCACATGGTTAGCGCTCGTTATAGGTATCACAGTACGGGAGCAACTCGGGTTCGATCCCCACTGGCACCAATGAAATTGTTGCGTGCTGATTTAGCTTAGATTTAGATCAGTTGGAAAGTCTGTTTTTCTGGGCCGTTTTGTTTTGTTACACTGACATCTTGCAAGTCACCTAGGGACCTAGGAGGTTGTCGGTTGCTTATTTTTTATTTTTCTTTAAAATTTTCGTCGGTAAAATAACATATTTATAAAAGTAAAAAAAAGTAAAGTTACAGCCTATATACGTCCCACTGCTGGCCACAGGCCTCCTCTAATTTCTGAGAGGGTTTTAAGGCAAGGAAATGTCCGCTACGCTGCCTCAATGCGTGTTGACGAACTTCACATTTCTTCGAAACATATATTTTTTAATTTCTCAGACATGCGCTACCAGCATGCGACGACGCGGCCCGCGCCTTGCCGCCACTTGCATTTGCCGCGCTTTGTCTCGTCACAGAGTGGCGAAATCACAGTAATATAGGTATTTTATAAACAGCACCTGTCTAATATTATGAAATATGTAGATAAAACTTAAAACTTACCTTGATAAATATATACCCTTTTGTTTGTAATATTTTTTTAGACCTCTCTTCATTCGTTTCTGCTTATCCCCATGTTTTACAAACTAAACTTAAACATTAATAAAACTGTAAAATTAATATAACTATAAAACACTACTATTAAACAAGAATCAGAAAAAACCTACTCCACTATTAACAAAATTAAATTTTTGCAGTAATATTTTACGATTTTATTTCGTACTGCTGAGCTCTCGCAACGCGGCGTACGTCCACCTAGCAACACGATGCGCCCCGCACTGAATTCGTGGACGAATGCGGGGGTGATATAGACGCAGTATTTAATTGGGACGCATTTTTAATTTATTATCATAAAAATAATACATATTTCTAAAAAGTAACCAAACCAAATTATTTTATTTTGTATTGCAAAGCAGTAGATATTTTTTTATATTCCTTTGATAAACAATGAAGGAGTAAAGTGGTTTCATCTCAACGATTTGGAGGTGATTTGGGTATTTTTTTATTTATTATGTGACACCGATAGAAAAATTATGGCTAAACCAAATTACGTATCAAATTATGTAGATTACTAGCTATTTTTTTCATATGTAATTTCTCTGTAATTGTCGACAAAAAGTTGGTTCATCTGCACGCTTTTTTCAAGCTTTTTGCGAGAGATCAGCCTTAATAAATGCACTTTGTTCATTCATATTCAAAATTTCAAAACTCTTCGACAAAGACAACAAAGACTGAGGAAAAGAAACGACGTTAGACCATCGTTAGACAATGCACGGCCTTCAAGCCACACCTCCGTGCCCGTCGGAGAGCGTGACGTTATTTTCGTTACGAAATTTCTGGATTTTCCCGCACACAAGGCCCGCGATAGAAGCTATGCAATAGCTTAAAAACAATTGCTGATGAAATGGAACTATAATTATTTACTTATTCATTTAATCTTTGACATACACTTTATAATTAGAACTATAAAGGGCGGCTCTTATGCGTTACGACATTTTTTACCACTCAACCCTGGGAGGTGCACACAATTCACTAACTAAAATGTGTAATAAATATATAAGATACAATAAAATGTAGTTAATTAGCTATAAAAGAGCTAGTTATAATTTTGTATTATAACTGTTCTTTTTTTCTTCAAAAATAATGTCCAGTTGGTTTTCCTGTTGGTTTTTCCCAGGACTGAGGTATTTTCCGAACGAGTGGTAAATTAATCATAAAAGTGACATTCAATAAATATTATTTGTTACCAATTTACTCGTTCATTACAGAACTTCACAAGTGCGCTGCTGAACAAAAGACTCCCTTAAGGTACGCCAAAAAGCACGGTCCTAACTCCTAATCTAGTGCCGAACCGCCCTGAACTTCGTTTATAATTACGAGGCTGCCATTCGAGAACTTTTCTTTTTTGTTAATTGTCGGTTGTTTGAGCTATATGTCTGGCTTATTGCCACTTCAGCTTAATAATTCATTAGGCTATTTCGGTTACTTTGGTTCTACTGAGGATATCCTCGTTTTTAAGTCTATCACGGAGACAAAACCCGAGCGTAGCACTCTCCATAGATCGCTGAGCGCCGACGGCGCATTATAGGAAAGCCCCATATAAAGCAGTCTCATAACTGTATTTGACGAAAATCGTTGTTACGTGATGAGAATTATAAATTAATATAACATTATAAATAAAGTTTCTTTTTGGGTATTTTTATTTTATTTAGTATGTTTAACATAGGTATAAAAGAGCATCAAATCTTAATCATGTTCGATTAGATGATTTTGACGAAATACGTTATTACGATTCAATGCCACATTACTTGAAAGTTTTCCATATACTTACATATAAAAGTATTATACATTTATGGAATACTTATATGCTTCTCCAAATTTTTCGTAAATAGCATTATATTATTTTAGTTAATTAAACAAAAAATAACCAATATAGTTTAAGATGGTATATTTTTAGAAGATATTTACCTCTTGCCGAGGCTTGCCGATGTCGAAATATTTATTGCATTGGTAAAAAATAAGGCTTAAGATAAATATTGTGGTCAAATTTTGACCACACAAATTGATAGAATTGTATTTTATCTATTAGGGTCCATTAAAAACACGTTGGAAAATTATTAGTTTCTAATAGTTTTGTATTATTTATTGGTCCTACAAAATGACGGAAAACCCTGAAACATTCACAGTTGTCGGTCTTACATTCAGTTGTCCCAGTATAGCAATAAGTTCGTTTTTTAAAAAATTATAGAAATTTATACTGATATGAAAAACAGGTGAATTCGTTTGTAGTAAAAGAAAGTTGTGCAGTTTGGTGATAAATGGACAAAATAAAGAAGATTACATAGAAATAAATTTTAATTTGCCCGTAGAGGATAAAGCTACTGCGGTTTCCTACATTTAAAGAAAATTATTTTATCTCAATATAACAAACTCTAGATAAACGCATATCGGATAAGAGAACGTTTGAAAGTCAGAATGTCAAATGGTTGGATGTTGAATTTCGTTGAGTGTCGAGCCTTCTTTGATGAATCTAATACATCCGGAAGTAGTTTAAGCATAAGCTTTGTCGAAATGTCCAATTTGTACTCATGTAAAGTTTATATGCTCTTGGTGTTCCAAATAAATTTAAAAATAAATAATAATAATCGCACGGTATACGTACATGGTGAGCAGCGCACCGAGCGCGGAGAAGGCCATGGCGCTGACGGCGGCGGGGTGCGCGGGGCGCAGTAACAGCATATCGCACGGTATACCTATATGGTGAGCAGCGCACCAAGCGCGGAGAAGGCCATGGCACTGACGGCGGCCGGGTGCGCGGGGCGCAGTAACAGCATATCGCTTGGTATACGTACATGGTGAGCAGCGCACCGAGCGCGGAGAAGGCCATGGCGTTGACGGCAACAGGGTGTGCGGGGCGCAGTAACAGCATATCGCACGGTATACGTACATGGTGAGCAGCGCACCGAGCGCGGAGAAGGCCATGGCGCTGACGGCGGCGGGGTGCGCGGGGCGCAGTAACAGCATATCGCACGGTATACCTACATGGTGAGCAGCGCACCGAGCGCGGAGAAGGCCATGGCGCTGACGGCGGCGGGGTGCGCGGGGCGCAGTAACAGCATATCGCATGGTATACGTACATGGTGAGCAGCGCACCGAGCGCGGAGAAGGCCATGGCGCTGACGGCGGCGGGGTGCGCGGGGCGCAGTAACAGCATATCGCACGGTATACCTATATGGTGAGCAGCGCACCAAGCGCGGAGAAGGCCATGGCACTGACGGCGGCCGGGTGCGCGGGGCGCAGTAACAGCATATCGCTTGGTATACGTACATGGTGAGCAGCGCACCGAGCGCGGAGAAGGCCATGGCGTTGACGGCAACAGGGTGTGCGGGGCGCAGTAACAGCATATTGCACGGTATATGTACATGGTGAGCAGCGCACCGAGCGCGGAGAAGGCCATGGCGCTGACGGCGGCGGTGTGCGCGGGGTGCAGTAACAGCATATCGCACGGTATACCTACATGGTGAGCAGCGCACCGAGCGCGGAGAAGGCCATGGCGTTGACGGCGGCGGGGTGCGTGGGGCGCAGTAACAGCATATCGCACGGTATACGTACAGGGTGAGCAGCGCACCGAGCGCGGAGAAGGCCATGGCGCTGACGGCGGTGGGGTGCGTGGGGCGCAGTAACAGCATATCGCACGGTATACGTACATGGTGAGCAGCGCACCGAGCGCGGAGAAGGCCATGGCGTTGACGGCGGCGGGGTGCGCGGGGCGCAGTATCAGCATATCGCATGGTATACGTACATGGTGAGCAGCGCACCGAGCGCGGAGAAGGCCATGGCGCCGACGGCAGTAGGGTGTGCGGGGCGCAATAACAGCATATCGCACGGTATACGTACATGGTGAGCAGCGCACCGAGCGCGGAGAAGGCCATGGCGTTGACGGCGGCGGGGTGCGCGGGGCGCAGTAACAGCATATCGCACGGTATACGTACATGGTGAGCAGCGCACCGAGCGCGGAGAAGGCCATGGCGCTGACGGCGGCGCGGTGCGCGGGGCGCAGTAACAGCATATCGCCTGGTATACGTACATGGTGAGCAGCGCACCGAGCGCGGAGAAGGCCATGGCGCCGACGGCAGCGGGGTGCGTGGGGCGCAGGAACAGCTCGGGCACGCCGGCACAGCGTGCGCGCTCCGCGTTGGGCAGCGTGCCGCGCGGGCACTCCACGCACGCCGTCTCCGATACCGGTGACCGGATCTGCACAACGACCACCGCCCGCATCATACAGTTTTAAAAAATATAAATAAGGCTAAATATAAATAAGACTAAATGTAATTAGACATTATAGGCTCGAATGAACGACGACCGTTTCTGTTCTTCCGATCAGTTTTTCTGAACGGCTTGACTCACTGGCGCTGCTAAGAGATCCATCTCTTTGCATATTCTACCGAATCTACTATGGGGCGTGCTTTAAGAAATTATAAATAACCGCTAAATTTTACAATTACAGACCGCAGACCTCAACAAAACCCCCCAAAAAATCGAAAAATCATCCGATTTCGATGATTTTTTTAAATCTTCCTTTTTATGGCGAATTTATGAAAAAATTATGAAAGATATCTCACCTGAAGATTTAATATATTTTAATAACTTTAAGTGTGATCATAAATGCACTTCTTCGAATATAATAGTTCATAACTGTTTTGCAAAGCATTAAACGAAGTTTATTTTTTTTTTTTGTTAATCTACAGAAAAAAAGAAACATTAAAAAACACAATTCTAAAAGTTAATATTTTGATGTTTTGTTGAGTGTACGATCGAGCAAAGCGAGCTCAGAGTGACTTGGACAGGTTAGGTTAAAAGGGAATGGCGGGATCGAGTGTGCGAGCGAAGCGAGCGAATAGACCCCGCCATCTCCTTCGTGTAATATAAAATAATAACTATTTTATAAAACACTTAGAAGTAGGAGCCCCGCTTCGCGACCAGCTTCCCACGACTGCGCTACGTTGAGTGACATGGTGCTTCCCTCCCCCAACTCTCTCCTCCCATAAATCAGGTTTATAGTCAAAAACTCTACGAAAACATAACCTCAGATATTTAAAAATTTCTAAAAAAACTAAGCATGTCTGGCAGGGGGTGGAAGTGAGGAGCGACTCTACAACTCCCTCGCCTCCCTCTCCACCACTTCCCACCCCCTTTTGTGGGTTTTATTTTTTTTTTGATTTTTCTCAAAAACGGTGTGTAGCGGCGTTGTCGTCGCGCCACAAGCGAAACACACCGAAGCCTAAATCACGCTATCAACATTTCCGTCCCCGGCCACAGGTGTATTACCTTTTAATGGGAGTGGTTTTGGGGGTAAGGGGACGCTCACCCCCTCCCGTTGGTTGAAATTTAAAATCATTTGGCGGGTGGGTGGGGGTTATGGGCTGGAAATGAGGTAATATGTAAGAAAAGGTCAGTTTTAAAAGAAATTGTTATTATATTAAATTGTAAACACATGAAAAGTTTAAGTTTGTTTGTTTTTTGTGTAGATTATGAAAAAAACTTAGAACAACTTCATTCGTACGTGAATGAGTGCATTCTCGTGAACATATTAAGCACTGAAACCAATATAAGTTTTCATTTTTTTATTCCTGTAATTTTTTCGTAAATCTGCCGTAAAAATAAAGATTAAAATAACCACTCAAAAATGTTGATTTTTCGATTTTCTAGAGCCAAAAAACGGGTTATCGGCCCCATAATAACGCGCCTGTCGATC
Source organism: Parnassius smintheus behrii (assembly GCA_036936625.1). Classification (NCBI taxonomy): domain Eukaryota; kingdom Metazoa; phylum Arthropoda; class Insecta; order Lepidoptera; family Papilionidae; genus Parnassius; species Parnassius smintheus. The sequence goes on from JAUPFT010000010.1 coordinate 167,463, forward strand.
CACATGGACGATCTTAGGAGTACTTCTTGCAACTTTTCGAAACGGCTCCGCAACATCAAGGGCTGTCCTCTCCCATGGTGAACCAACATTGTACAATTTTAATGCTCCTATACTACGTGTCTGAGGTCCCTTTACAGCCGCACAACTTGTACATGTGCGGCACCAATCCTCGACATCGTCACGATAATGGACCCAGTAAAACTGTTCTCGGACCTTCAGTAGAGTTCATTTAACTCCTAGATGGACTCCTGAACGACCATTATGGCATAGCTGTAGAACATTCGGCACTTTAGCTTTAGGGACAACCATTTGCAAACGACAGCTGTCTCCTCGACCATTGTCCCATTTACGGCACAGGACTCCATCCTGAATCAGCAAGCTGTCCCATTGGGCCCAATAGCTGTTCGTAGTCGAACTCATCGCTGAGACGTCGCTCCACTTGGGTTTGGGAGCACTGGCCTTTATCCATTGCAAAATCGGCTTGATGTCCGGATCTTCCTGCTGTGCATGTTGTAATCTGTTCTTCTATTCGTTGCTGAGTTGGTCTGTCCTGAGCATCCTCACGGATACCACTTCTTTACTCTCTTGCCTAGTACTGTTCTCGCAATCATAAGGATAAGGTCTTACTGACAATGCTTCTGTGTTGCCTCACCATTTCCCGCTGCAGTGTCCGATATTAAAGTCGTATTCCTGCTGCTGCTGGGCGGTACTGCGGGCCGCACTAACTTCTGGAGATCGATCACCTTCCCTTTTTACAGATCGCTTAGGGCAGTTAAATCGAAGATGGCCCCTTACCCCACAGCCGTGGCACCTTGGGCTGTAATTTCTATTGTGGTCGCGAACCGTAACTGCTGCAAACTCCCTAACGTGAGGGGAATGATGATCCTGGCGTCGCCAGGCTTCCAACTCTAGTGCATGGGCCAAGGCGTCCTTAAGCGTCTCGTGGTTCCCGAGCCTCACAGCGGCTCTGACTTCTAGGTCGCGGATGCTGGCGATGAATGTCTGCACCAGGTTCCCTTCAATGAGCGCAGGTACGGACCGGTATGCTTTTCGCACCAGCTTCTCCACCTCTAGAGCCCACTGATGCAGGTTTTCGTTGATGCGCTGCACGCAATCTTTAAGCTGCGCCCGAAAGACGTGTTCCAGGTAAGCGTCGCCATATCTCGCCTCCAATGCCTCAAGGAGCTGCTCATAAATCACTTTCTTACCGAGAGCTTCCAACACAGTTAAGGCTTGGTCGCGCAGGCCTAGTGTGAGTGCATTCATGGCCTGGCTTTTATTCCAGCCGTTTGCCTCCATGACAGCCTCGAGCTGGATTTTGTAGGCCAACCAGGAAGAAGTCCCAACGAACGGTGGTACTTTGAATCCACGTAGTGAAGGTGTTGTAGCTACTACGGGAGCTGTAGTTCCATCCCCAAGTTTGAGGTTGTTCAGTGTTTTCTTCACATCAGCCATCACGTTGTTCACCTGACTGTTTACTTGGTCGAGTCGGGTTTCAGCTTTCTCGATTCGTGTTTCAGCTTTCTCGCTTTGGACTTCAGCTTCCGACAGGCGGTTGTCATGCTGAGCAACCCTATCCTTCACCTCCTTTATCTTCTTCCCGAAGGTAACGTGAAGGTCCTTCATGAGCAGCATCTGCTTTTCCAACCGACGGGTCTGTTCCTCTTGTCCGCCCCGCAGCTGCTATTCCAACCGACGGACCTGTTCCTCCTGTCGGAGAGCCTGTTTCTCTTGTCGGCGATCCTGTTCCTCCTGCTGCTCTTTCAACCAACGGGCCTGTTCTTGCAGCATCACCATCAGAGCACCTAAGTCAGGTGCTGCAGATGTAGGAGCTACTGATGGGCCTGCAGCCGGCGGCTGGCCCTTCTACGTCTGCGGCGCTGCACCACCAAATCTTCTTTGGTCCGTCTCCTGCTGGCGTTGAATACGGACATCCTCCGTTTCCTCCTTACGTAAAATCGGCATGATTTTATCCCACTTCTGACGCCAATTGTTACAAGCTTGAGGTTCGTGACAATAAAAACTGCCGATTGAATTAACAAAATTTACACTTTAATTTTCTTTACACCAATTAAACTTAAAACACTAATAATTAATCACACTGATTCACTTTATTTCCCTCCGAAGCTTCGCTTGTCTCGCCAAATTCAATACTGCCCCAATCGCGTCTTGCAGCGCCTTTAAATACACCTTTTTCACCAAAACATCCAGAATATTCAAGTAAATACGCACACCAACCGACCGGGTGCGGAAAGTTCGAGTGTGGGGCTTCTAGAAAGCTTAATTCTTCTGTTCGATACTAGATGGCGCTGTTGGTCGAAAGTCAAGATTGTCATTTTCTAGGAAGCACTTCTCGCTCTGGTCCCCGATACTAGATGGCTCTAGTTTTAGGTACCTGACGTCAACTTAGGCGCGTAACCCTCCCTTAGTTCCCTTTTGTATCAGCACACCAGCATTAAAAGCCAAGAGAACTTAAACTTATATGTTTCTGATATCTGTATACCACCTCTTAGCTCCTGTACATGTACAAGCATCGCTTTCTTGAAAAGGCAACAAGCACAAAATACTTAGGTGTTATAATAGACCAGAGACTCTCCTTCGAAAAGAATATAAACCACATTTCATCCAGAGACCGTAAACTAATATATATTTTTAAGCAGCTTCGTCATCTTGCTAATGCAAGCATCATAACATTCGTTTATACCCCCTTATGTCAGTCTATTATTAACTATAGCATAACGTCTTGGGGGGAGGGGGGGGGGGTACAAAAGAACCTATATGATTAGGTTAGAACGTGCACAAGGATTTTTACTTAAAATATCTTATAAATAAAACCGGCCAAGAGCGTGTCGGGCCACGCTCAGTGTAGGGTTCCGTAGTTTCCCGTCCGTCACAATAATTGTTCCCACTTATGAGTTTAAAGGTGGGTATCCATTATGTTCGCGCTCCAGCAGCGCTCCGCGCTCCTGCAACTGCTCCCGGTAGTGGGTACGTGCGCGAACATGGAGCGTGCAACATTGCACGCTCCGCGACATGCGATGCCAAGGAGAGACCAACCGAACAATTCGATAATACCCGACCCAATGTTATAAGTACCTACAGCGCCATCTCTCGGGGAATTGGGTTACTAATTAATACATAGACGTGCCAGAAGTTTTCGATGGTAATTTTGGATTGCAAGAACCGATTTTAATAATTCTTTTTTTGTTTGAAAAAAGATACGTTCAGGATAATAAAATATGTAAACGAAGTTAAAAAAAATGCCTGCTTAAACGATTATACTACAAACTTAGTCCAGAAATTATTTTGTACAACTTTTTGTCTTTTTTGTACAAAAACTGTTTCCATCCAGGTTCAAAATAATTTTCCTAGAAAGTCCTTATAAAGTTCTACCATTCAGATTTTTTTCATATTTTCTAAACCTATGGTTCAAAAGTTAGAGGGGGGGGGGGGGACACATTGTTTTTTACTTTTGGAGCGATTATTTCTGAAATTATTGACATTATCAAAAAATGATTTTAGTAAACCCCTATTCATTTTTAAATACCTTTCCAACAATATATCACACGTAAGGGTTGAAATTAAAAAAAAATCACTTCCCACTTTACATATAGGGGGGCTACCCTAATAAAACATTTTTTTCCAATTTTTATTTTACCACTTTGTCGGCGTGATTGATACACATATTGGTACCAAATTTCAGCTTTCTAGTGCTAACGGTCACAGAGATTAAGCGAGGACGGACAGACGGACAGACAGACATGGCGAAACTATAAGGGTTCCTAGTTGACTACGGAACCCTAAAAACGTAGATTATTTTCAACAAACAAAGTACTAATTATGTGACCTGCTCACCGCACGTCAGCTTTATATTCTTGCGACAATATTATTAAATCACTCAAAAACCGAATATAATAAATCCAATCCTATATTAAGCAAAAGACTTCCGCATCATGTATGCACTGTACCGGTTACCAATTTATTATTTGCTCGAAGATTTTTCAATTACAGAGGTCCAGTCCTATACCTAGCTAACAAATTATTAAATATATATCCGTTAAATAAGAAAGAGACAAAAAATCCTAAACTAAATAGCTTAACTAATTAGACCACGAACAGACAGAAAAACTATTTGAACGTATTGTTTAAATATATAGTACACACTTGCATACCACAGATACACACAACCGACACATTAATATCACTTATTAGACCTACCTACCTTTACTACTATTTAAAACAGGTTTTCCTTTTTATGTACACCTAATATCTGTTAATAATTTAAACAGTTTCTCCAAACTAAACAAGTCTATTTTAATGTACTTTTATTACAAGTAGTTGTAATCTTTATTAAGAGTTTAACAGCAATATCACTTCTGTTCACGGAGGGGCCTGGTGATTCCATAACCCAGGGCTACCTAGTTTGGGTACCAGTCTCCCACCTAGATCTTATTTAGTTAGTATTTATAGCTGTTATTTAGTTATATAAGTTTACTATTACTTAGTTTATTGTAAAGTACTGATAATATGTGGGAGAAAATAAATACTACTTACTACAACTATACTACTTTAGTATAATTGTAGGACGAATGGCTCGGCTCGACAGGGGAAGGACCACGCTCTCACAGAATACCAACGTAAAATAGTAGCTTAATACTGCTGTGTTTCGTATGGTGAGTATAGAAAAACGGAGACACTTTTTACTGAAAACGAGACATTCCATCTTAGTCCTCACGGGTGACAGCACATCTGCATTTTGATTCGTAATCGAGAATTGATGTATATGTCTATGGGGCACAGCAAACATTTACCATCAGGTGGACTGTGTTCTCGTTTGTTACCATATCCTAAAAAACATTGTACTCGGAAAAGCAGACATCGGTACTCTTCTTCTCCTTGGCTGCGCGCATTATGGAAGATGACTTACAGCGCTTAGTGCGAATATTCGGAATATCAACCAAGTGTGGATGGTAACCTGCAGTACGTCTGGTACCTAGATAGAAGAACGGAGATGACGGTATGGGCTTATGAAGCTCATGGGTACTCTTTTCGAAGTACAATCTGTATAAGACCGAGAGACAAGCTACTTGACGACGATGAACTAAGCTGTGAAACTTGGCTTCCACCAGCTTTTTGTCGTCGATAAGCCCTTAGGCTCTGTGTCGCACAGAGTCGAGTGCAGTAATTTGATATTTTGCTGAGCCATCCCAAAGGTGACAACAATACTCCTTGCATGTTCTGACTTGAGGTTTATGTAAAGTTATAAGATGTCCAGGCGTGAAGTATTGCTTCACCCAGTGTTTAGACGATTAAATTTAGTTTTTATAATATACAACAGTTGACACCATAAGTCGAAAGAGTTTTAACTTAGTAGTATTGTAAGTTTAAATTTTTATGACAAAATTTTGAGAAAACAATGTGACGTTTTCAACAAATAAAATATGACGGAAATTTTATGCGCAGTGTTTATTTCAAAAAGTAGTGGTGTAAACATTGGTCCTACGAGTTTTGGATAAAGGTAATTACAGCGCCTATAGAAATTATTGACTAAACTTTGCTAAGTCTGAAAAAAAATTATTACAAAATTCAACAATAACTTACGAAAAGAACCATAATAAAAATCAGTAAAATTTTTATTTAATAGTTGTTTGGATGATATAATTTACACTCAATGGCAATGATTGATGTATGCAACGAATTATTTGAACAAATAACTAAGTTATATACACATTATAAAAAGACGCCTACAGTTCGTCATACAATAAGTTATGTTGAAACTAGAAGTGAGTTTTACAAGATTAATGGCAAAAATTTAACACGGAATATATGTAATTAATTCGTACAGATCTAAGTAAAGAAGATAAGAAAATGTGGAAAGAATTGCACTCTCAAACCAAAGAATTGTACATAGAATTTAAAACAATTTTAAAACAAAATATCTCGTCACATAATTCCACAACAATATCTAATAGCTCACCTATTTCAAGTACTAGCTTTTCAAAAACAAAGTTACCACCCATCATCAACCTTCGTACGTATGGTAATTATCGAGATTGGCTTAATTATTTTTTTAAAGATCTATTCATGATTAAAACTACTTTTACGGATTTTATCGCGTTTATTTTTACTTTTTATTTTTAATTTTTAATTCCCGACGTTTCGGGCGCTTTCCAGCACCCATGGTCACGGTGGACTGAGATGACTGACGTCCCGATGTCATTGTTAAACCCGGAGTACCTTCAGCTTTTTTAATTATTGTTTATGGTTAAAAGCTGAAGGTACTCCGGGTTTAACAATGACATCGGGACGTCAGTCATCTCCGTCCCCCGTGACCATGGGTGCTGGAAAGCGCCCGAAACGTCGGGAATTAAAAATTAAAAATAAAAAGTAAAAATAAACGCTATAAAATCCGTAAAAGTAGTTTTAATCATGTGTAGTGTTCGCGTAAATATAAGAAATCATTAAGATCTATTCAGTTCATTGATACACAATGAAAAGGGACTAAGTGACATCCAAAAACATCACTATTTAAGATCGTGCTTATCAGGTGAAGCTGAGCAAATTCTACTTTATTTCGATATCATTGCTGCCAATTACCAGAAGGCAAGGGAAACATTAATTCATCGATATAGTAATAAGAGGATTATTTTCAATAATATATTAACACGATTAATGAAACAAAAGAAACTTACCGTAGAATGCTCAAAAGACCTAAAGCTACTTTTAGATACCACAAATGAATGACTTAACAGTCTGGCTAATTTGGATATCGATAATACCACTTGGAATTCTATGATAGTACATATTGTCGTATCTAAATTAGATTTTGAAACTCACATGTGTTGGGAACAATCATTGGGGTCTTACTACGGATCTACCTAAGTATAATGCGTTAACCTTTTACTTGGAAGGACGCTTTAGAGCGATGGAGATGGTATAAAATTTTCAGAAAAGAGAAAACAAAAGGAATTCTCACAGGTTAATCCACACAAGTAACACAAAACCTACCTATAAGACTTTTTCTGCTGAAGTTAATGCTGAATGCACTTATTGTAAAAAGCACCACTATATTGGTCACTGCACAGAATATATGCAATTAGACACAGATCAACGTAGAGAATTCGTTAAGAATAACACCCTTTGTTTCAATTGCCTAGTAAAAGGTCATTCCATCAAATTTTGTAGACAAGATACAACTTGTAAAAAATGTAACAAGACACATCACACTTTATTGCACTCGACTACTTAAGCAGCTAAAACTATGATTACAGAACCTGAGAGCGCATCTGAAGAAACAAAACATTTTGAAGAGTTACAAAATATCATAAGCTTTAGAATCTCTGTAAATGAAAACCAAGTTGTTCTTGCTACAGCATTGGTTGCTGTAAAAAACAGAAACGGAAATCTAATGCATCTGCGAGCTCTTGTAGATCAAGGCTCTCAGGCAACATTTATTACGGAATCTGCTGTACAGCTATTAGGTTTGAAGAAGACACGATATGGAGCAAATATTACAGGTATAGCAAACAACACGGTTAAAGCACAACACATAGTTCATTTTGATATTCATTCAATATTAGATTCAAAGTATGTGATGTAAGTTAAAGCTCATGTACTACCGAAATTGACCCCACTATTGCCTTCACATGAATTAAGTATTTCACAATGGCCTGGTATTACGAAGCTAAAGTTAGCGGACCCACGATTACACAAGCCAGGGCCCATCGATATTTTATTAGGTGCAGAAGTATATGCTTCAATTATACTAGAAGGTTTACTCAAATATAGATCTCTCATTGCACAAAACTCACGATTGGGATGGTTAGTGTCAGGTGCTACCCAGACACAAATTGATCGAATTGCACACGCAATTGTAGTTACAACAAATCTAAAAGAATAAGAATACAAACCACTTGAGAAACCTTTATCACAACTTGATCAACAATCTGAAGAATATCATGTTAAGACACAGAAGAAAAGGTGATGGGCGCTATGTAGTGCACTTGCTATTCAAAGATTTACATGAAAAGAATCTAGGTGGTTCAAGACAAATAGCACTACTTGAATTTATCACACGGAGAACAAGCTCAGACAAAAACCTAAATTTCGACAAGATTACATAGATTTTATGGACCAATACCAAAATTAAAATCACATGGAAGATATAGATTCTTACGAAAAGCCTTAACACAAAACCTACTAACCTACTAACTACCTCATCATGCATTAATAAGGGAGTCCAGCACTACTACTAAACTAAGAGTGGTCTTTGATGGCACAGCAAAACCATCTAATGGAACAGCATTGAATGATGAGTTACTGATTGAACCAACCTTACAACAAGACTTAAGAGATTTAATTATTCGTTGGCGTACTTACAAAATCTGTTTATTAGGTGACATAAAACAAATGTACAAATGTTAGTTGCGAAAGAAGACACTGACTCGACACGTATTCTTTGGCGTTAGTTACCTGTAGACAAGATTGTAGAAAAACGGTTACTTAGAGTTACATATGGCACTTCTTGTGCTCCGTTTCTACCCATTCGTACTCTTAAGCAACTAACGAAAGATAAACAACTGAGTTTTCTAGATTTAGTTGATGTTATTAATAATGATTTCTATATTGACGACTTACTAACTGGTTCGAAGGACAAGGAACAGGCGAAGAGTATACAGAAGATAATTACTCAAGTTATGTTTAAGGGTAAATTTAAAATGCATAAATGGACATCTACATAGTGCTGCAGTTTTAAAAGAAACTCCAAGTTCCCATAAAGTAACTAATGAAAGTGTTAAAATAACTATGGATAATACTATCAAAGCTCTTGAAATACAATGGAATATGCTCAAGGATGTTTTTGAATTAAAGATTGATATTACTACGCAGAAAATTCACTAAAAATACAGTACTATCAGATATAGCAAGTTGTTTTGACCCATTAGGATTTTTAGGACCTGTTATAATAACTGCAAAAACATTTTTGCAAAAATTATGGTTAAGCGGTGTTAGTTGGACTGATGAACTTCCAAAAGAACTTGCAAATGAATGGGTTAGTTACAGAAATGAGTTGTCGGAAATGGGTAAAATAAACTTAGAACGATGGATGCATACTACTTTTGATGGTTCAAAACGCTTTGAAGTTCATGGTTTCAGCGACGCTTCTTATTTAGCATATGCTGCTGTTTTATACTTGAGAGTTCTAACAAACCCAGCACCGAATCAAGCCAAGACTGTAGCATTCTGGCGTGGCCTGTGGTCAGAGCCCGTAAACCACAACGAGGGCCCATGGACGAAGGTTGTGGCGAGTCAGTTTGCGAGTATAACGCCCATGGACTCCGTCATTATAACACCGGATGACGTAGCTGAGGTGGTCCGTAGGGCCCCGAACTGGAAAAATCCGGGACTCGAGGGGCTGTATCACGATTGGCTGAAGGAAGAGAATCACACTATGCTCGCTCGACAGTTTCAAGAAGCTCTCAACCAGAAGTCACTCTCGAGATTCTTCACTACTGGGATCACCTATTTGGTTCCTAAAGACTAGTATACCACAGACCCGAGCAAATACCACCCCATCACGTATCTACCAAACATATACAAGACACTAACATCAATTTTGAGCGCGAGAATCTCTCGTCACCTGGACTCAAATCAGGTGATGTCGGGCGTTCAAAATGGATGTCGGGGCGGTGGTCGTAGAACTAAGGAACCACTCCTCATTGACCCGGTCATTGGCGAAGTGGTGAGACAAAACCGTCGGAACTACTCCGCCGCCTGGATAGACTACAGAAAGGCATTCAACTCGGTGCCCCAAACATGGCTAAAGAGAGTCCTCGAGCTGTACAAGATAGACTGTATAGTTAAAGACATCCTCGAGCAGTGTATGGGGTAGTGTAGTACGATCCTTTGCCATCTGGGCGAGCGGATAATGGCTGCGGAGAACCACATAAGGATAAGAAGGGGTATCTTCCAGGGCAATTGTCTTAGTCCAATCTGGTTCTGCCTCTCTCTGAACCCTCTCAGTACCTTACCGGAGGGCTCCGGAAGGGGATTTCAGCTACGGAAAGGAGAGACAAAAGTGACCCACCTTTTCTATATAGATGACCTCAAGTTATTCGCCTCCAGATGCTCCCATCTTATGGAATTGCTAAACATCACTTGTAGATGTAGCAATTCCATTGGAATGGAGCTGGGGACGAATTAGTGTGCGGTCCTCCATGTTGAAAGGGGAAGGGTTGCTAACTCTGAGGGCATAGACTTATCTATGCCCGTCAACTTAAGGAAAGTGCTTAACAGCCTTTTGCCCGGTGTAAATAAGACACACGCATATAACGGTGCGGTCATGACTGTCCTCATGTACACCTTTGGCATACTCAGGTGGACTCAGACTGAACTTAACGCCCTAGATAGAAAAGTCCGCACTACTATGACGTCCCATAGGATGCATCATCCGAGATCGTCGGTAATGAGGCTGTTCTTACCTATCGAAATAAAGCATGGTGGGCGTGGCTTCTTGAGCGCGCTCACCATGCATAATCGCGAAGTATGCAGCCTCCGTTATTACTTCCTGGCGAGATCGAATGATCCATTCTATAAGGACGTCATTTCTTGTGATAAAGGACTTGCCCCTCTATCCTTAGCCAACGAGCAATGGCAAAACCCGGCAGTGCATAGCATTTCCGACCGGGAGACCGTAAGGAAGGAGAAGGAGCTCCTAGGAAAGTTCTACAAGGCTCTACATGAGCCTTTCGTAGACACAGTAGCCTCCCTCCACTGGTTACGCTTTGGAGACCTCTTCGGGGAAACCGAGGGTTTTGTTTGCAATACAGGATCAGGTTATTAAGACCAATAACTATCGGAGATACATCCTAAAGGATGGCACCGTCAAAATCTGTCGAGCTTGTCGCCATCCCGGTGAGTCACTTAGGCATGTCATCTCCGATTGTTTGGCGCTTTCTTACTCTGAGTACTTGCACAGACACAACGTAGTAGCCAGGATTCTTCACCAGGAGCTCGCTCAGAAATACGGTCTCGTGGATCGGAAATTGCCGTATTACAAGGACTTGCCTGAAGCCGTGCTCGAAAATGATCGCGCCAGGCTCTAATGGGACTGAGCCATCATCACAGACAGGACTATTCTTGCGAATAATCCTGATATTGTGCTGATGGACCAGGCACAGTAAAGGATATTTTTGGTCGTCATTACCATTCCGTATGACGAGATTCTCGTGAAAACCGAAACAGAGCGAACAAAATATCTGGACCTGGCTCACGAGGTGATCGACATGTGAGGTGGTCTGCTGACCGAAATTATTCCTTTAGTCGTCTCTGCAAACGGGCTAATCCCAGCCAGCCTCTCGGGTCATCTAAGGCGGCTGGGATTACGTGGCGGAAATGCAGAAGGCGGTGCTCCTCGATACCGCCCGCACCGTCCGCCGGTTTCTTTCCCTTTCCCCCTAACCCTCGGCCGTTTGGTCTCCCCTGCCGAGGACCTCCATCTGGTTGGGCTTTTATTTATTTATGTATTTTTATATTTATTTAATTTTATTGATATTTATGTATATTTGTCTTTTCATGTCCATTTATGATTATATATTTATAGAACCTAGCTCTCTTATTCTTCCATTATCTCTAATTCTTCCATTATTTGAATATGCCAATATTTGTCTCTCTAATATCTCTCAGGAGTTGCTCAGCAGGTTAGAAAGGTTACTTAACAATTGCATACGATTCATCTTTGTCCTGCGCAAATACGATCGCGTATCAGAATTTCGCTCCCAGTTAAAGTGGTTGACTATACGCTAGCGCAGAGATTTTCGAATGCTGTCCACTCTATTTTCAGTTCTTAATGATTCTTCCTCACCTCTTTATCTAAAAGAAAGATTTCTATTCCATAGTGACCACTCATTCTTTCAATTTCCGATCTTCACGCAATTTATTACTGTCTACTCCTCTCCACCATTCTGGGTTTATGTCAAATTCTTTCACAGTAACTTCCATCTCCCTCTGGAACAAGTTTCCTGTTGACCTGTGAATAATACCTGCCAAAAACGTTTGGTTGCGCGGAAAACCATTCGTATTTATTTTATTAGAAGGTAGGCTTGCCAAAGCGTTTATATATAACATAACGTTTTTAAAAGAAAACTATACGAACATATCCGTAACCAGCAATTTGAGTCCACTTACTATACATATATATATATATATATATATATATATATATATATATATATATATATATATATATATATATATATATATATATATATATATGGGATAATTTTTATTTTTATTGTTTGTTGTAGAATATTGACCTCCTTGGATTATTGAACTGAAAATAAAATTGTAAGATGTCACTTTAGAAAAAATGTCATTGTAATCAAGATAGTAAGATGTAATGTATTTTTTGTGATTTAATGAAAATAAAAGAAGCAGTATAAAAGTGAGTGTTTCGTCTCAAATTCTTGAAATATCACCACAACTTTGGGGGCTCGTCCGGGATCGCCCAAAATTTGAGGCGAGACGAAGACTAAAGATTCGAAGATTTATTACAACGTTTTGGAATTTGGATATGAAAATTTATTTTAAGGACTGAAAACTTAATGAGTTCAAATAAGCTGTCATTTTGCATGACTAGAAAAAGAAAGACTAATAGTAGTTTGACAACCACAATGCCGCCGAAGAAAGATGTAAAAGAAAGTGAAGATGTAGGGCAGGAGTTAGATATACAGATTTCATTTAAAGACTTGGAGAAGTCAATGAATATTTTTACCGGAGATGACACCTATCCTATTGAGACATTTATTGATGAATTTGAAGATACTGCCGAAATTATGAAGTGGACTAAAGTCGAGAAGCTGGTCTATGCAAAGAGACTTTTAGACGGTACTGCCAAGCTATTTTTACGATCTTTGGGAAGAGTAAAGGACTACGCGAGTTTGAAAAAGTCACTTAAGGAAGAATTTGGTCCCAAGATTAATAGCGCAATCATACATAAGAAACTTGCATCGCGTAAGATGAAGAACGATGAAACTTACCAACAATATTTCCTGTCTATGAAAGAATTAGCACTTCATGGCAAGGTTGAAGACGCTGCGCTGATTGAGTATGTCATTGATGGTATTCGTGATCTAGAGACCAATAAAGTTATTTTATATGGCGCTACAGACATAAAGGATTTTCGCAGGAAGTTAGAAATCTACAGTGCTTTTAGAACGAAGGTGCCTAACAAATCGGCACAGTCTGGCCAATCACATGGGCATCATTCAACCCGTAAGATGACTCATGTAAAAAGATGTTACAACTGTGGCGAACTGGATCATCAATCGCCCACCTGTCCAAAGGGAGTCAAATGCTTTAAATGCAATGAATTTGGTCACAAATCAACTGAATGTATAAGCAAACCTAAGAAGATGCTGAAAATTAGAAATAAAAGTGAAGAAGAGAAAGTACCCTACAAAAAGATAAAGATTAATGGTAAAGAATTTGTTACCTTAATAGATACTGGAAGTGATATTAACCTCATAACAAAATCTGAATTCGAGAAGGTTAAAGAGGGAATTAAAGATTATAAAACAGAATCAACGTGTATAACAGGAATAGCCGAAAAACAAATTCTTACTGAAGGAATGTTTACAGCCAATGTTCAAATTGACAATTACTACACAGATGTCAAGTTTCATGTTGTAAAAGACAACGAGATACCGGTAACTTTACTGATTGGAAATCCTATCCTTAAAGATTTCGAAGTGTGTTTCACTCCTGAAGGTGTCTTTATACAAAAGATTATGCATCTTACACTTCTAATGGAGGAAAAGGATAATGAACAAGAATATGATATAGGAGATTCTAAATACGCAGAAAAGATTCGTAAGATGTGTGAAGAGTACAGACCTAATGAAAAGAAGAAAGAAAGTAACGTTGAATTGAAAATAATACTTATCGATGAAGAACCAGTTTTTCAGAATCCCCGACGTTTGTCACCCTTAGAAATGAATGCCGTGAATATGCAAGTAAAAGAATGGTTAGACAAAGGAATAATCAAACCTAGCAAATCTTATTTCGCCTGTCCTGTAGTTCTGGCTGATAAAAAAGATGGGTCATGTAGAATGTGTATAGATTATCGACGATTAAATAAAAAGGTAATTAAAGAAAGATTTCCCCAACCTATAATAGAAGACCAGATAGACAAGTTGAAGGAGGCCAAAATGTTCACGTCCCTTGATCTGAAGAATGGCTTTTTACATGTGAAAGTACACAAAGATAGTCAAAAGTACACTTCATTCGTAACACCCCAAGGCCAGTACGAATTTCAAAGAATGCCTTATGGATTATGTACAGCGCCATCTGTGTTTCAAAGATTTATTAACGATATCTTCAGCTATCTAATTACCGATGGGACACTGCTAGTGTACCTTGATGATTTAATCATACCCTCGATAACAGAAGAAGAAGGAATAAGTAAGCTAGAGAAAGTATTTAAAAGAAGCGAAGAATTCGGTCTAGAGTTTAATTGGAAGAAATGCCATTTTTTAAAGAGGGAAATCCAATATCTTGGATACATTATTTGTGACAACGAAGTAAGACCGTCTCCAGAAAAGATTAAAGCTGTAGCGAATTTCAAGAAACCAAACAATATAAAAACTGTGCAGTCTTTCCTTGGGCTGACAGGGTATTTCAGAAAGTTTATAAAAAACTATTCCCTAATTGCAAAGCCGATGACGGATTTGTTAAAGAAAGATGCTGTATTCAATTTCGATGAAAGGTGTGAGAAAGCTTTTATAGAATTGAAACAAATATTGTGTAACTCACCAGTTCTCCGAATATTATATATAGAGACACGCCGACGCACTGAGCAGATATTCTATCTGTATGATACTTACTGAAACTACAGCTCGTTTAAAGAAAGCACAGAATGAAGACGATTATGTGAGACTGATTAAGAGAATTTTAGAAACAGAAAAATACAAGGATTATATCATACAGAACAAAATACTATATAAAGAGAAAGATGGCAGTAAATTTATTGTTGTGCCTAAGAAAATGCAGTATGAGATAATCAGGAAAAATCACGAAAAAGGACATTTTGGAATTTTAAAAACTGAAGAACTGATTAATAGGGAATATTTCATTGAAAATTTAACTGAAAAAATGAAAAAGTCATAAGTAATTGTATTGAATGCATTCTCATGTCGCACAAAAGAGGTAAAAAGGAAGGATTCCTACACCCGATAGACAAAGGTAATGTCCCACTGTCGACATACCATGTGGATCATCTAGGACCAATAACTTCGACTCACAAGAGTTACAAATACATTCTTACCGTCGTGGATGCTTATACGAAATTTACATGGATTTATCCTGTTAAGACTTTAACCACGGAAGAGACTTTAGAGAAATTAAGACTACAACAACAAACCTTTGGAGCACCTGAAAGAATTTTTACTGATCGAAACGCTGCTTTTACTTCAAGAGACTTCCAGGAGTATTGTAAGAGTGAGAATATAACGCACTATACAATTACCACCGGACAACCCAGAGGAAACGGCCAAGTTGAGCGCATCCATCAGATTATCATAGCCGTGTTGAGCAAACTAAGTGCTGATGACCCGACTAAATGGTATCACCGTGTGTCCAAAGTACAACGATGTTTGAATGGAACATATCAAAGAAGTATAAGAATGACACCATTTGAACTGCTTTTTGGCACTAAAATGAGAGATAAAGATGATGAACTTCAGAAATTAATAGAAGAAGAAAGCATACAGAATTTTAACGAAAAAAGAGAAGAGCTTAGAAAGAAGGCCAAAGAATCTATACAGAAAGTACAAGAAGAAAACATAAAAAACTATAATAAAAAGCGAAGGGCAGCAATACCCTTTAATATTGGAGATTTGGTAGCCATAAAAAGGACACAGTTCTCACAAGGGAGTAAATTATGTCCTAAGTACTTAGGACCCTATGAAGTTGTTAAATGCAATTCAAACGATCGTTATGTTGTAAAGAAGATTGGTATCAGCGAAGGCCCGATTAATACAACCACCTCAGCTGATCTCATGAAGCCGTGGATTTCGCCGAAAGATGATTCATCTGGGTCAGATGAATGATCAGGACGGCCGTGTGGGATAATTTAGCAATGAGTAGTTTGTTTTTATTGTTTGTTGTAGAATATTGACCTCCTTGGATTATTGAACTGAAAATAAAATTGTAAGATGTCACTTTAGAAAAAATGTCATTGTAATCAAGATAGTAAGATGTAATGTATTTTTTGTGATTTAATGAAAATAAAAGAAGCAGTATAAAAGTGAGTGCTTCGTCTCAAATTCTTGAAATATCACCATATATATATATAAGTATTAGTTATATTATTTATACGTGTATGGGTATAAATTTTATATGTCTACATATATATATATATATATATATATATATATATATATATATATATATATATATATTTTATGTATGTGTAGCATTTTTTTTATTTTGATTGTAAATGTAACAATAACAATAATAACAATTTTTGAATTGAATGTTATCATGACGAATTTATTGCCCATAACTCGCTCTCTGTTCTGCCCAAGGTTAGCTAGTAAAGAATGCCAAATAGCATTAAGCTCGCCTTTTGTACAAAATCTTTGGTGCAATAAATAATAAATAAACCCAACCAGATGAGAAAACTATATTCATACCCCCCCCCCCCAATAATAAATTATTTATTTCGTCAAACGTTAATGTTACATTATATGATCAGTGATCGAAATCACCTAGTAAGCAAAATAATGCCCGTAACAGGTGACTTCGCTCTTCCATAGCTAAGAATTATAATACTATTAACGAAATAAAATATCCTAAAGTAAATAATAAAGATAATATAAATATGACTTTAGTATCCTACCATCAGTCTCAAGGCTTAATACATCAATAATATAATATATTAGGGTAGTATTTTACACACACACACACACACACACACACACACATATATATATATATATATATATATATATATATATATATATATATATATATATATATATATATATATATATATATATATACGTATAGTGTACGTGTATTTAGTAGTTGTAGTGTGTGGTGTGGTAAATAAATTTGTGCATGTTGTATGAGTAAAGTGTGAGCATGTTCTGAGTATGGGTGTATGTATTTGTATGTGTTCCTTTAGTATCTGTATTGTAATAATGTCTCTGTTTCCTAATAATTTAAGGGAATTAAAAATTTTGTAATAAATTTCTTACATTCCTTTTTTGTTTTGCTGTAGATCTTTAGTTCTTTGTTTTATTTGTTATGTAGTAAAATGGAGAGGCTTGAGTATTGTTTACTAGCAAATGCAGTTTTAAATTTCTTTAATGCAACGACAGCTTTTCTTATTTTTTGTTTACTTGATTTGTTGAACTTGATTCTATGTTTAAAAATAGATAGTCTACTGTAGTAGGAGAAATCGCTCAGCTTTTAGCTAATGACAACACGAACTGGCACTTTATCTCACCAGGTTCTCCAAACTTTGGCAGATTATGGGAAGCTGTTGCAAAGTCCGTTAAAGGTCACTTAAAGCGCGTTATTGGACAGACACTTTTAACTTTTGAAGAGTATGCCAATTTTTTGGCTCAAGTAGAATATTGTGTTAATTCACGACCATTAACTCTTGTAAGTACTTTAGCTGATGAGGCTTCTCCTATTACACCCGGACAATTTTTGATTGGCGAAGCACCTATCACGATCTCTGAGATAAACCTTGAAACCATCCATCCAACCAATTAACTTATCTAAGTCGATGGCAACTACTTTAACGGATGTTACAAAATTTGTAGACTCGTTCGAGTTCAGAATACTTTACAACTCTATAGCATCGTTACAAATGGTCAAATTGAAATGAGTAACCAGAAATTGATATGATGATGAAAGGCTTCCTCCAGGAAAATAGCTATTAGATAGTATTTTAGATAACCATCCAGGGTTAGTTTAACTAAAATTGTTACATTGCAATCTAAGAATAATATTTTTAAAAGGCCTATCACAAAAATCTTTCCTCTTCCCACAGATTTAAATTAGTCTTAGTATGATAAATTTCATATTCTTTTTTTTAATGTTCTTAATATCCTTGTATTTTTAAGGACTGTTAGTCCTTGGGCGCCGGAATGTTTCGACGATTAAATTTAGTTTTATAATGAACAACAGTTGGCACCACAAGTCGAAAGAGTTTTAATTTAGTAGTATTGTAAGTTTAAATTTTTATGACAAATGTAGAGAAAAACAGTGACGTTTTCAACAAATAAAATATGACGAAAATTTTATGTGCAGTGTTTGATTTCAAAAAATAGTGGTATAAACAGCCTGTTTAAAATATTCAGTTTCTTGGCAGCAGTTTGTGCGTTCAAATCATTGTAAGCACTAAAGTTGAGGCTAGCACTATTGTATGCCGAGAAGCTCGAGATGATCATTTACCTCCACAAATTAACCTCAGAAAGTAGGAGTCAGATCAAAAGGACTCCGTTTTTCGGAAAACAGATAGACGGTGTTGAATGTGACCAAATTATCGTCACCCCATTGGGAGACAAGTATTAACATCGCATCTATCCGCTCCAAGATGGCCTCTCCAAATGAACGTATTACTGCCCCTCCGTCGTTTGCACTGGACAAAAATCCCCGCGTGACTGTGCTGTCATCTGCATCTGTCAATCTTCCAAAATTGTGGTTGCGTTCTAAAACCCGTTTAGGTTTTGCAAAGTTCTACATACCTCTTTCGTGTGTATAATAACTTTCAGCATCGAAGAACTACAGCAAGGTAAGGTTGGCGATTGTTTAGAGTCAGCATCTTGCCACTAGTCCCAATAAAATCCCATGTAGTCACATGCGCCCGGCACATTCTGAGCGGTCGCATGCAACCACACCCACCCGCAGCACTTAAAACCATTAAAACCTGACTTATATAGAAATACAAAGTTTTCTATATAAGTCAGGGTTTACTTCATTACAAAAAGACTATTGTATTTTGATAACAAATACAAAACATACCAAGCGAGTGTCAGCAGCGTTAAAATTACATTTATTTCAATATGTATTACTCGAAATTATTTAGGTAAAAAGATAAATTATATTTACACAAAAACTTTCATTACAATTTTATAATAAAACACTCTACCAAAACACTAATAAAACATTAGTAAAATTCAAAAATCAACACAATAACATTCACACAAAAATGGCGTATGAAATGAACGTAGATTATAAATAAATATCCACAGGATAACTTGATTTTTATTACACTAGAGGATAGAGTATTTAAAATTGATTCTATAGTGCCAAACTTCTTCATAGAAAAGCAGTCTGTAAATATAAGTTTTAATGGTTAAGAATGCTGTGGGTGTGTGCGACCGCTTGGGGACTGAGGGGCTAGACGAGAATTGCTTGCAAACAGGGACGCAAATAAATTTATTTGGTCAGTCGCGCACTGAGCAAGTGTTTCATCACGTTTCTGCATGGGTGGCAAAGAGGGACGGCAGAAGTTTGATTCGACAGAGACCAAAATAGTTTACTACCAAGAGAGTAGGAAGAAGGTCAAGCCCCTATGCGATTGACGTAGTCGAACCGTACTTACTTACTTACTTATCGTCACGCACAATCCCTAACGGGGTAGCCAGAGAGAACAGATCGCCAAGTGTCACGATCCTTACATACCTCTTTCGCTTCTTTCAGGTTCATTAACTTCTTCATACATGCACGTCTAGGTATCCGAGTACTCTTGACCCTCCCCTCTTCGAGCAATTTGCTCACATGGTCTTCGAAAGTTAGTCTCGGTCTACCTCGACACCTTTTAATATTTACTTTCGCTCTATATATTTTCTTCACCATTCGGTCTTCACTCATTCGTTCAACGTGTCCAAACCATTGGAGTACGCCCCTATCAATTTTTGTGATAAGGTCATCTTTCAATCCTGCCATATTGCGAATCTCTTCGTTTCGCTTTCGGTCGGCTATGGTAACGCCACACATTTTATGAAGAGATCGCATCTCCACTGCATTCAACTTGCTTTTATGCTTCTTCTGGCATACCCAGGTTTCGCTGCCATATAACAAAGTCGGTACCAACACTGCGTTATGTATTGCAAGGCGTGCACTCTTCACCACGCCTTGCCTTTTTATTAATGCATTCAGGGCACCATTGACTTTGTTTCCGGCAGCGACACGCCTATCCACATCTAAATCACATCTTCCATCCCGGCTGAAAGCACTCCCCAAGTATACAATTTCATTTACCTGTTCTAGACATTCCTGATTTACCCATATTTCACATATCGTTCTCTCTTCGTCCTTTTCAAATACCAGAACCTTAGTTTTATTAGCATTCAAACGGAGACCTTTAATTTCACATTCCTCTTTCATACACGTGACTAATGCCTGCAGTTCTGCTTCTGATGGTGCAATAAGCACTGCATCATCAGCATACAGCAGACAATTAACTTTTATGTCACCCAATTTCACACCCAAACAGCTATCTTTCAGCTTCTGTAAACAGCTGTCGAGATACAGTATGAACAGCCAGGAAGACATGACAAAACCCTGTTTTACGCCCGCTTGGACGCTAAACATGGGTGACAGGTCATGCCCTACCCGCACACAGGCTTTACAGTCATAGTAGAGTAACTGCACAGCCCTTAATAATCGACCATCCACACCATATCCCGGCAACAGTTCCCACATTTTCTTCCTTATAACCTTATCAAATGCTTTCTCCAGATCCACAAAAGCACAGAAAATCCTCTGGTTAACACTCAGAAGCTTCTCCGTGATCATGCGGAGAGAAAACATTTGATCCGTGCATCCTCTTCCAGGTCTAAATCCGCATTGTGCCTCCCATAAGAATCTTTCCGATTTCTCTTGCATCCTGCGTGTCAAAACCTTCGAATAAACTTTACTTGCTAAACTGGTCAAGCTGATCGCCCGATAGCTCCCGCAGTCAAAATGTGAACCTTTACCTTTATATAAAGGCACAATGACCGCGGATCGCCAATCATCCGGGACATCTCCCGTCCGCCAGCACAAATTGCACAGCAGATGAAAGCTGTCCCAGACGCGAGGCCCACCGTACTTGACCATTTCAGCAGTAACTCTGTCTAGTCCCGCAGCCTTACCACATTTCAAACTTCGAATCGCATGTTCAATCTCTTTCATGCTGATGACCTCAGTGTCATCGAGGTCCGTGTCTGGCGTGCCAGTCACGGCGTCACCCCCGGATCCTTCACTAAGATCATGACACGCATACAATTCTCTATAAAATTCACTCCATCGCTGCATGACGTCCGATTTTTCTGAGAGGACGTCATTGGTTCTCGAAAGCACTTTGTTCATTCTTAAAGCTGTCGCACCACTCCGGGACCTTCCAACCTCTTTCCAGAAGAGTTTGGAGTTTTCCCTAAAGTTGTGCGACAACCTCTCGTCCGCTTCTATTCTACACCTTTCACGTACTTCCTCAATCAATGTTTTCGCATGAACTTTCTGCAGCTTATATCTTTCTTTCATCTTCTCTCTCATATGCTCATCGTTACTAGAGGCTAAGTAGTCTAACCATGCTTTTTTCTTCTTTTTTACAGCTTCTTTCACTTCGTCATTCCAC
The DNA here is from genome assembly GCA_036936625.1 of Parnassius smintheus behrii. NCBI lineage: Eukaryota > Metazoa > Arthropoda > Insecta > Lepidoptera > Papilionidae > Parnassius > Parnassius smintheus. The sequence goes on from JAUPFT010000010.1 coordinate 189,097, forward strand.
ATGCATCTCTTCTTTTACTACTACCTCTTTTTGTCGTACCACATACTTCTTCCGCTGCACTTACCATTCCATCCCTAAGGTTCTGCCATATTCTCTCCACACATTCTTTCCTGCCATCGATGGTGTCAAGCTTTTCGGCTACCCTCGTGTGATATTTGTCCCTAGTATCCGCTTCCTGAAGCTTCCAGCTTCGGATGCGACAGACCGACTGTGGTTCTGTTACTGTACGACTGTGTAGTCGAACCGTACCTTGCCAAGAACCCACTTGCAGGACTTGGCAGCAGAATTAAAAGTTCTCGTCTTGGCACGAACTCACTGAGCCCTAACTTTATGATTGTGAGCCTAGACCTAGTAGGCGGACTCCTTGTTGGCCTCAGCACGAGCACAGTCCGCATTATACAAGGGCTGGACCTTGTTACCGAGTAGGATATTAAATTACGGAATAATATATTTTATTCCCTGCTGTATCACATTCGAAACTACATAGTAAGAGCAGGAGGGTTCATCCGAAGAGAATCACACTTGCTGCCACGATGGGCCGGCATTCAAATCCCCGGAAAAAACGGGTATCACTGTTGGGCTTTGTTTGCCATCCCTGTCAGATATTCAATGGGCATGGTTGTCTCCTGGTCTCCGCTGTGCGTTTGAAAGATACTGGATTAGAGGGTTGTCTCTACACCGGTGTTCACCAGAAGCCACATTGCAGAGAAACCTGTAACCTCAAAGCAACGAAGATGCCGACAGCAAATATCATCGCAGACGTACACACAAACCCCAAAGCGCTGTTTGAATTTACGTACGCCTCTCGGAGTTGCTATCTGCATCTCCGTTAGGAAGAATAGGTGCAGCTTGCACTTTAAACGAGAGGAAGTGCCTCCCCTGATTTACCATGTTTTTCTATTTAACTTTTTTCATTTTGATTCGGTTGTTTTTGGTGGGGAAACAGTTGAGAATTCAAGGCGTCGCTCAATATCAAATCGTTTGGAGACCGCTGAGACGTACTGTTAGATTCTCCTATTCAGCACTTATAAAAAAAACAGTACTGAAATTTCGACAACTATTTATTAATTAAAAGTTTTACTCATACACAAGTTCGGACACAGAATTTCTACTATTACATAAAACTTATACGCGACTTGGATTATAACAGCGCGATAGCCCTGGCGAAGGGCAGAGTAGACCCGGAGTGTATTCTTAGCTTTCACTGATAGCCAGCCGGCAGGCAAGTACCAGGTCCGAAGCTGGGGAGCAGTTTAGCTGAAGAACAACCAACTGAAGAAATTTAGGAAAGTCTTGCGTATTTATAGCAAAATTATTGCTGATTTTTAATATTGTATTTGAATAAACCAGCAATAATTGCAAGTCAGCATTTTACTTTAGCAAATAGTGATGTGACAGCGTAAATAGGGATGTAACAGTACGAGCCCCTCCCCCTTGAAATGGCCATCTAAAATAGTCAGTCGTCAACAGGCACGGTGGGGTACTTCGAGATTTTTCGCGACTTCGTGGGGCGCGTGGCTGGCCTGGGGTGGACTACTCGAAGGAAACGAATATAAACTAGCTGCAATTACCGTCACATATTTAATGCGTATGGAGACACAGATTAAGCTATGGCCTCCAATTAAAAAAGGCCGCATTATGCTACATTCAGTTTTTTAAAAGTTTTTTAAAAACTGAATGTAGTCGGACTAACTATGACATTGGGACGTCAAACATCTCAGTCCCCCCGTGATCATGGGTGCTGTAAAGCACCCGAAACGTCGGGATAATAATAAAAATAAATTAAAGTAATTAAACGCGATAATATCCGTAAATAATAGTTTTATTCAAACTTTCAAAATATTGTATTACTTACTTTGAAAAAAAAAGTCCCGCTGGGTTTCTTACCGGTTCCTCACAAGACAGAGGTTTTTGCCGAACTAGTGGTAAAAGTAGAAAATAACTTGCAATATATATATATATATATATATATATATATATATATATATATATATATAATTTATATAATATATATATATATATAATTTATATTAAATAAAAATTATTCTATTCAATTTAAATGTGAGTACCTCATACTGTGTGCAATTGAAGCAGTGCCAGCAGCAGCTCTCACCCTCGACGTACTGCTTCGCCTGGCCCAGCTCACACTCGGCGCTGCACACGGATTCGGGAGGGCGCCGCTCCCCCCATTTAAACTGGATGGCTACAATAGAAATAATTATAACATTTGAACAAAATTAAAATATTTAAATGTAACGAGCCAACAGATAGTTTGTGAAGTTTTGTTTAATCCCAAAATATTACAAAAATCCCTCAAAAACTTAAGCTTTTTTAAAAAAAAAGGACAAAACGAATTATAAATTATCATTTTGCTACTGACACCCGCAAATATTATAGAGATATGTTGTCATTTTGTAACGAAGTCGTAAACGGATCACACTGTACTAGATCATAATTTTTGGTGTTCTCATAAATTATGCCACCCGTGCGAAGATGGGTTTAGCTTATTCCAACTGTAACATAAAATTATGACCATATAAATTTCAATATAGAACGACGGAGGAACACTATTACTATAAACATTTAATTCATAGTTGCAAACCAAATATTAACAATATGATTTAGATTGATAACATTAAGAACTTTATTAAAGTTAAAGTTACAGCCTACGAGTACGTCCTACACATACGCACAGGCCTCCGCTCATTTCTGACAGGGTTTTAGGGCAAGGACTTGCCTGCCGCGCTGCCCCATTTCGTGTTGCCAAACTTCACATGTCTTTTTTCACTTTTCAGGTTTTATCATGATGTTTTCCTTCATCGCCGAGCATTTGGTAAATCAGCACTTAACAACTTCATTTGTGCCGGCGGGGATCGAACCCGGTTTGCTCGCGTATTGTGAAATTTTTAGCGACTGATAACCATCTGAGTTACCACGGCTTTACTAGAACTTTGATACATTTAGACAATTTTGTAGGCAAATATTTTAGGTAAAAATAAAAAATTTTACCCTCCATGTCCAACTCTAACTCGCCGTCAAGATATCTTCCAACATTTAACCAGCGGTAGTTCCCAAGGGAAACTTGTTTGAAATGTAATATATTGTACCTAGCAGGACCGTCACCGTTGATATCAAAGTGAAACTCATCACCGCTTAACCCTGAAATGAATAAAGCTGTGTAAAAGTATACTTTACATTATTTGTGATAGAAAAAAATTGGATAAAACATACCTATGAAACGTACTTGTCTTAAATACCGCAATAATAATGGACCACTTATTGGCCGCATTTCCTGACAAAGCCCAGATTTATCTCCACACAAATCTCTGTGCATATCTCTAAAACAACGTATTGAGTAGTTGGCTGGTTGCATTTTACTTCAGTATATAATTTATAATATAATTAAATTACCTTATAGCATGCACAAAAGCAAACACAGCATCAGCAACAAATTGTAATTGTCCTTCGAATTCAGTGTTATTAGCCGAGAGGCGTTCTTCCCCAGTACAAATACGCGTATAATTTCCATTGAATGGAGTACGTGGACTACCGGGATAACGGCATCTGAACTGTTCCTCCCAAAATTCTAAAAAAAATCGATAAGAAGAGGAACAGTAGAAAAGTAAGTTATTCCATAATGATATCAATGTTTATAAATGGAGACGTCAAAATATTACCAATAAACCAGGGATTTCTGGTGTTTTTTTCCACAGTAAGGTTAAGAAAGTATTCACGAAAGCCTCTAACGGGGTTGGCTTGCGGCTGCACGCTAATGGTGCCCTCAACCACGGGCTCGTTGCCGGCGGCGACGAGTGCTCGTGCGCTCCAGCCGTCCGAACCCACCCAACTGAAGGCACCACTAGCTCCACGTCGTTGTACTGCAGCCATCACGCCTGCAACCTCTTGGTCAGATCCGAACACGATAACACCTACAACAAATTCACTATCATGTTTACTCGGCACAACACATCACATCGTAATCAAAAAGCAAACATGGCGGCACACACCTCTCGCTCGAGGCCGCGTTAGCAGGTGTTCTACCATAGCATCGTATGCATTGTCGTCCGCTGCACCAGAATCTTTTACTAACCGCTCCTTCACAGCTATGCAGATGTCATTTCTTGCCAACATCGTTTCTAGTTCCTCGAAGGCCTAAAATGTTGGCGGCTATTACTAACTTTTATAAATTTAGAATATATATTTAAAATATTAACTGTAAGTGAAATGTATGTAATTTATAAATATAGCCAACTTTATATGTTTTGTAGGAATCTAGCCGTGGTAGCTCAGATAGTTAGCGCTCGCTGTAAATTTCACAGTACGCTAGCAACCTGGGTTCAAGCCCGCCGGCACTAATGAAATTCTTAATTGCAATTTTAAGTGCTAATTTACCACGTGCTCAAAGGTGAAGTGCGGTGACGTGCGGTGAAGGAAAACATTGGGAGGAAACCTGCATGTATGAAAAATAAGAAAAAAAATTGATGAATTTCGCCAACACGCATTGGGCACACATCCCAGCGGACACTTCCTTGCCCTAAAACCCTCTCAGTAATGAGAGGAGGCGAGTGCCCAGCAGTGGGACGTATATATGCTATAACTTTAAGACTTCAAATATAATCCTTGAGGGAGGTCTATATTCAGTAGTAGGGTATGAGAAATTGTGATGACAATTATTTTGATGATGAAATATAAATATGAAGAATGAGAGGTACATGCCTTTATCCCATAGTTTGATTCTTCGTAGATAATTGAGACATAACGCCAACCAAGTTTCTTGACAATCTCGACTATTGCTTTTACTTGGTGCATGTCTGAAGGAATGGTGCGTGTAAAATATTCGAATCGGGCCTTATTGGATAATTCGGGGGACGTTGAAAAGAAAGATACCTGAGGAAACGTCAAATGAATATTTTAATAATCCAAACAATATAAGTACTGCGAAGCAGGTTATATTATACTCACTTGTGGTATTTTGAAAAGACGCAGCAGGTTTGCGACTTGAACAGAGGTAACGCTAGATGCGGCGCCCACCACTCCTGAGATCACTTTACGAACGGCTGAAGCATTACATGCATATTCCTCGTCGTCAATGTTACCGATCGAGCCTAGAAATAGCAATACGATTAGACCATCCAGAAAATGAAATAAGATATAAACATTATTGTTTCACCTCCGTGTCCTGGTAAGCCGTCTGTCGGATAACCTGAAACGGTTATCCGACAGACTTATCAATCTATAAGGGAAAGGCAACAGAGAGTGCACCTGTGCTTGCACACATACTCGTGCACCTGCATCCTGCCATGCGCAGATTGCTAGTTACCGTTGAGACTGGCAGCCCGTACCGAAATTCGTTCTGGAGGATATTATTAAGGGCAGTATACTATGGTAGTTCAGAGAAATGTCGTCCTCACTGTATTTTTGTTCAAGATACTTAGATAATGGAAAATACAAAAATAAGGTTATGGTTTCCAAAAGATGGCGTTATACCACCTGACGGGCTCCAGGGTCAAAGGTATGAGACAACTGGTACTACGATCAACAATTTCCCAAGCATGACGATTCCGGCAAGACTTCCTAATAATGGGAGTAGCTCATGTCCTTTAATGGACTTCTAGAAACTGACGATAATGAAGAAGGGGAATACCTATGGGAAAGTTTATACAGAAGTGAACGTCTGAGTCTGCAAGAGACGACTAAGACCAAAGTTTATCTACCCAATTGACGATATTTTGAAAATGGGCCGAATTAAGAGCCCCTAACCGCCGAGTATGTAGGTATATGGACATACTGAAGGTGAGAAAGGTATCTCAGGATCGTGGCATATGGAAGCATGTGGTCTCTGCCTACCCCTCTAGTTGATTGGCGTGAGTGTTATGTATTATGTAAGTATGTAAGTTAGTTAAGTATGTGTATATATTATTAGGAGTATATAAATAAGTAAAAGTATCAATGTAACATTTGATATCACTTCCAATATCATCTATGCTCTATTGCTGTGCTTTCCATATGCATTTAAAAAAATAAATATTAACAATGCTATAAACATTACTAATATTCCCCTTAACCACTCGTGGTAAGCTTAAATTGCTTGTGTTACGAGTGGTTAACGCCAGTAGTCGAATGGCGGATTCGAACCCACGACCTTTTTAAGTTCGCGGTCCGCGCCCTGCCATTAGGCTACTGTCGCATATCTATTATTCTATACTAATATTCCATCTCTTGTTAGTGTATAGTGTTGGACTATCTGGGCAAGTACATGTGCATTCTCTGTACCCTGACTCATATTCCGACGGCACGGTAATCCGACACGACTGGAGAGAGATCAAACGTAGTATCAATGACTTTATGTGCTTTCTGAGGCATGGGAGTGTAACACCGACAAATTTCTGAAACCATGCTGCTAATAAAAATTTATTGTCAAAAAAAACACAATATCTTATTTAAACCCAACCAAGGATTCGAATCCGGGACATCAAAATTATTAGCTGCGTTTTCGACCACTTGAGCAAAGAGAGAGTCATTGCACTACCCCCAGGATAAAAGATTATTTTCTTTCTCTTCGAGACAGTTTACACAGAACACGTAAAAATTACTTGTAGTCCATATAAATATTCGTTCCGGGTGGAATTCGAGCCTACGACCTTCAACGCTGCAACACATTGCTAAGTCGCTGCCCCACAGAGCCGGTAAGCCGTCAAGTTTTTAGTTTTAACTTTTGATGAAGTCGAGTGCATCTGAAGGCCGCGCGTGTCACTATCGCAGTCGTCCATGCTCTACTGCTGTGCTATATGAATGTCCATTGCTCTGTACTGCTTTGTTCATTGTTCTACCCGCTACACAACAGGGTAGTTTGTGGAATAGGCATAACCTTTGATGAAGTCGAGCGCCATCTCGAGGCCGCGCGTGTCGCTGTCGCAGTCGTCGAGCACGAGCGCTCCGAGGCGCACACCGGGGGGCGCCAGCACCGCTGCTGCATCCAGCGCGAACAGCATCGCTTCCAGCGCCTGCACGCCGCCTTGAGCCATCAGCGGTCCGCAGCTCGTCGTTTCCGCACGTCCGTGCACCTAAGCACATTTTTCACACCTTCCTTTAGTTACTATATATATATATATATATATATATATATATATATATATATATATATATATATATATATATATATATATATATATATAATATTATATATTATAGCATGGCTAGCATAGGAATAGCTATTTAAACGTGATAGAGCCATGCTGTAGCTAAATTATAGTTTGTACGAATTGTAGATTGTAGCACGAATGAGTCGGTTTGACCGGGGAAGGACCAAGGACCACGCTCTTACAGAATAACTACGTAAAATAGCAACCTATTGCCGCTGTGTATTATGTGGTGAGTATAGGGAACCGAAGACCCCTTTATACTGGAAACAAGACGAATGTCATTTTAAGCCTTAGGGGCGACAACGCTACTTTTTTAAATCTAGATGTCTATGGATCACAGCGTCCACATACCATTAGATGGTCTTTGTGCTCGTTTGTCACCCTTATTCTTTAATAACAAAACTGCAGACGTCTATAGAAAAATCGTGATTCACGAATATTGCAACCAAAACAAATTTATCAAAAAGAAATTTAACTTTGGCATTAAAACTTCTTCTAAATAAACTTTCACAGCAAAGTTCAAAGAATTAAGTTCATCATGTTGAAGTTATTCGAACTGTATAAAATAGAGATAAGACTAGTTCTTAGTGACTAAAATATTTTTATATCTACGCGATAAAACGCATTCCCCCGTGACCGCCGTTCTATGACCCTAGAAACGAGGGAATTTCCTTAAAATTAGCTGTATTCGATAAAAAAAGGACTGCAGTTCGTTTCATATGAGAATAATATATAAAACTAAAAAAGTAGTAAAGTTACAGCCTATATACGTCCAACTAATGGGCACAGACCTCTCCTTTTTCCTGAGAGGGTTTTAGGACAAGAAAGTGTCCGCCGCGCTGCCCCAATGCGTGTTGGCGAACTTCACATGTCTTCGAAATATATTTTTTTTTATTTGCCAGACATTATACGTGGAAGAGCCACGCTGCAATTATATTAGTAGCATAGTTGTAGCACGAATGGGTCGGCTCGACCGGGGAAGGACCACGCTCTCCCGGAATACCAGCGTTTAACAGTAGCTTAATGCTGCTGTGTTTCGTATGGTGAGTGTAGAGAAACGGAGACCCTTTTAACTGGAAACGAGGCATTCCATCTTAGTCCTCACGGGTGACAACGTATCTGCATTTTGATTCGTAATCGAGGATAGATGTAGACGTCTATGGGCCACATCAACTACTTACCATCAGGTGGACTGTGTGCTCGTTTGTCACCCCATCCTATAAAAAATGCAGGTTTCCTCACAATGTTTTTCTTTCACCGCCGAGCACGTGGTAAAACCGCACTCAAAATTGCAATTTACAATTTCATTGGTGCCGGGGGATCATCGAACTAGGTTTGCTCGCGCGATATTTACAGCGAGCGCCAACCATCTGAGCTACCATGGCTCGATACAATATATAGTACCTGGATGACCGCGCTTTGCTCGGTTTTTTTTAAGTTGCATTTATATACAAATTACATGAATAATAGTTTTTGATCTTATTGACATAATAGAAAAAACTGAACTCGTTATTTGAATAAAAAATCGTGAGTGCAATTAGTTTAATTAAAATTTTCGTATTTTTAAAAAATACTAAAAAAGAGCTCGAAATAATTTTCTCACAAAAGAAGGTAACTTGAAAAAAAAAGGAAAAAAGTCGGACCCAAGACAGAACGCAAACCACGGAACTCCGATATCACGCCCGAACAACATCCCATCTGAGCTATTACGATCGTTGGTAACCTGTCAAAATTTACCTTCTTATATTGTAGCAGTTTTTTTATTGCCTGAAAACACGGACAAAAGGACATTTTCTAAAAATAATCCTAGCTAGATCGATATATATATAGATATATATATATATATATATACATATATATATATATATATATATATATATATATATATATATATATATATATATATATATTGTTATAATTGGGATCTCGGAAACGGCTCCAACGATTTTCGTAAAATTTAGTGTCCAGGGAGTTTCGGGGGCAATAAATCGATCTAGCTAGGATTATTTTTAGAAAATGTCCTTTTGTCCGTGTTATATGTATATATATATATATATGCAAGAATTGCTCGTTTAAAGGTATAGGAATGTCATATTATAAATACATATATAATAATATATGTCATATTAATTGTATATTCCCAAAAAGATTAGCTTTAAAATATTTTTTATGTCAAAAGTTGCTTGTTTTAGTAGATATTCGGAAAATAAAAAATGTAATATAAAACTACACATGTTGTAGCTGTCTTTAAAGGTATTAAGGAGGTTTTTTCAGCTAAGACAGTCCAAATACTTATACTTAAACTTAATACTTTTTGCGCTCAATACAAGAGAAAAATGTTGCATCCTGCAGGCCAACAATTGAAATCTCAACTTTTTTTTATTCATAATTAAAGAAAAGAAAGGAACAAGTCTGCATGTATGTGTAAGAACAAATTAATATAACAGTACATTTAAAATTAGGAATGTTTAATAGTCTAAAATTATTAGCGAGCGTTTTTTTAAATGTTTTTAATTGTTACTACTACTTAGCACTGAGTTATATACTGTATATTGAGTTGCGGCGTGTACTAATCCCCACTGTACGTGTAGGTACTAAAAACAAATTATTTCGGATCTGGATATTTATCCTTCTTCATAAAACATTGACGTAAAATGCTTATGTGATACAAAAACAATCCTAGTGTACGGGGAATAATGTTTTAATAAACAATAGTGAAATAAACAACCCATAGGCATAGCTATGGGTACTTAATTTTTAGATTAATAACTTCTGCATTCTTTTCGATTCATTTACATTTTATGAGGACGTAACATCGTGAATTTGTTAGTTTGTTGTAATTTATTACAGTTAATATTTAACGTTACAATCAAGAAAAATAAAATAGAAGATAAACATAAGGAAAGATATTTTTATAACATAAACTATCTAACTTCAAGTAATTTATTTAAATATTATAATTCAAAAGCATCATAATGAATATAAGCACCGTGCCTTGTTATACTTTTCTTACTTTTAACTTTTTATTTTAATTATAGAATAAGTGTGACAAGCGAGCTCACATTCCAGCTGATGGTAAGTGGATGCTGTAGTCCATAGACATCTACAGTTCTCGTCAATTAAGAATCAAAATTCAAGTTATCACTCCTAAGGACTGCCTCAGAAATGAAATGTCTCGTATGAAATGAAAGGGGTCTCCAGTACTCTACACTAACCACGGAACACAGCAGCATCAATGTTATTTTATGGAGTAGGGATGACAACTGAGCATGCAGTCAACACGATATTATGGCCTTTCGACTTCTACATATATCCTCGCTTAAGAATCAAGTGCAGATGCGTTGTAAGGACTAAGATAAAATGCCTCGTTGCCAACATAAAGGGACATTTGGCCGCTGTATCACGTTGGTATTCTGTGCGATCATTATACTTACCCTGTTCAGCTGACCTATTTGTGCTGTTACTATAATCGTATTTTTTAGTAGATGTTCACATCATTTTTTCATTTCTCATAACGGGGTGGTAACACTGTGACACGGCTAAGCTTTTGAATGCAGCTCTTTGGATCGTGGGCAAAAGTTTCACTTGCAACAACTTATATATATATATATATATATATATATATATATATATATATATATATATATATATATATATATATATATATATATATATATATATATCTAGGTAGACCGAGACTAACTTTCGAAGACCATGTGAGCAAATTGCTCGAAGAGGGGAGGGTCAAGAGTACTCGGATACCTAGACGTGCATGTATGAAGAAGTTAATGAACCTGAAAGAAGCGAAAGAGGTATGTAAGGATCGTGACACTTGGCGATCTGTTCTCTCTGGCTACCCCGTTAGGGATTGTGCGTGACGATAAGTAAGTAAGTAAGTAAGTATATATGACCTATAACGTTGTGCCTATTCTAAGTTTGTAATTCATCTGCAGAATACAGAATAAATTACTGGTATGCAGGTTATCAAAAGAAAATTCAACCCTTACAATATTTACATTTCAGGACAGTAAAAGATTAATAAATATTTTTAGTTCTATTAAAAAGTTGCACATTGTTTACGATATAAAACCTTATTTCACAAATGCGAAAATAGATGCGATCGATTTCACTTTATTATAAAGAACTCGATAAAGAGTATTTGAGTACATTTTTGATTAAATTATATTTATTTGAAATAATTTGGATGAGAAATATAAATAATGTACACATTAAATATCGTATTACAAATAATCGTAAATATCGTATTAAAAAAATTAGTAAATATCGTATTAAAAATAAAATGTAGTTATTTAAACGAGTATTGATTCATATCACCATCATAAGCCCGCCAAGAAGCACGTCACCCTCCACGACCGCCGCTCGTTTCCCCGGCCATGCTGCTTCGTCATCAGTTGCTCCTATTGGTATCTTAGTTTTAGTTTTGCGTGAAATTTTTGTTGCTTTAGACTTTCTCGATACTTTAGAGGTTTCCGTCGTTCCTTCACTCTGCACCTTTTCCATTATAGTAGATTCTATTGATGTTGTGGTGATCGCGATACTTTCTGTTGTAGTTATTATGTTAACTGAGTTTGTTTGAGAGGAATTGTTTGTGTAAATTGTAGCTTTGTCAATTAAAGAAAAACCATCAGAACGAAGAGGCGAAGCACTCGGCTGATGAAAATCCTGCTGTGTGTTAAGTTTCTTCTTAAGTTTTCTCTTTAAATCAAAAGGTCCTATAAGTAATCGGGACTCTCTTATGAATCTTATGTGGTTGGCGAACGAGTACTCTGTAAAAGAAATATTCAAGGGAGCAGCAGTTGTTTCATCGAGAGTAAAGGTTACAGGTGGAGAAACAATCACTGCCAACAGTAAAGGTACCACTGCGGCGAGCAACATTGTTGCCGCCAAAATGTTCACCGCTTCACATCCTACACATTTATGTACTTTTGTTTATTGTGTAATATTAAATTAGTTCTTTCACAGTTATTGTCAAATGAAAACAATATGGATAAATTTTTATAATTTAATTAAGTAATTAATCACTTATGTTAATTATATGACCCCGAATTAGAAATGACGATAATTTGATGTATTGGATTACATAGAGTCGGCAAGTTTGCAAGTTGCTCGCGTGAGGGAGCGCTCGCTGGGTGACGCGTGCAGTCCGTCCCGCGGCGCCTCGCACTGGCGCCACGGACGTCGCTCCCTCACTTGCGGCGATTTTCTCCTCAAACCCCTCACACCGATCACTGTAATTTCGTCTGCTTGTGACTCCTATATCGAAACTTCTCGTTGAGCGTCCCAATACGTAGTTTTACATATTACTTGTATCTTATACGACAATTCTATTTATATATGTATATAAAGATATTAAGTACATATTTTGAACTTAACGTTTAATAATGATTTTATACAGTATCTTCTAAGAGTTTTGTTTTGTGCTGTAAATGCTAAACCATATAACCTTAAAGTTATATCCATTAGCCATAAAAAGTGTAAGCCATAAATAAGACGATGATGAAAGCGCAACGTGTTACGAGTAGCTTTTTCAAAAGTCTAATTATTTGTGGTGCACTTTTTTCTTTTCAAACATTCTTATATGGATTACTTCGCTGGCTGTCTGTCTGTCTGTTACAGAGGTTTTTTTCTACAAGTGTTTCTCGAGAGACAAATTTATTGTACAAGGCGGTTGTTGATGTTCCATGACGCTAAAAGCTAGACACAATTTCCGTCTTCATTTTAAGTATGGAGTGATAATTGGAAAACGAGTAACGTACCTCTGAAAGGGAACTGGGAACAAAAACGAGCGCAAGCGTTTTGAAAACGCTGAACAAATCACTCCGTTTTGGCCAGTAAGCGTGGACCGTACACAGCATCAGCATAATTAAGCTTGGATAAAACTAGCGACTCGACTGCAATTCCTCCGACCAATATGGCCTAATCTTAATATATATCAATTTCGTGTCACGTTGTTTGTCTGCGATGGACTCCTAAACTACTTAACCGATTTTAATCAAATTTGCACAACGTATGCAGTTTGTCCAACTTGAGAGATATGATAGTTTTTTTGCCCGTGAGTGGGTCTCAATTTTTTTTGCGAATTATGAGGATTTTTAATAGGACATGACAAAGGGTAGTCGAAAAGGGCAGAACGACGTCTGCCCAGCAAGCTAGTTTGATATAAAACTTTGAGCCGTTAGAAGCAAATTTTGACATCTTCCTCTCAAGCCTTAAGCCCTCTTCAATCTTTAGTTCTTTTAGTTCTTTTTTAAAAACGTTACCTCCAAACTAGGATTTTCTCCCGTAACGTGAAGGCTGTTTACAAACATAAAATTCACAAGGATAAACATCCAGACCCGAAACAATTACTTGTAGGCCATACAAATACTTGTCCCGCGCAGGTGTCGATCCCGCGGCCCTTAGCGCTGTAACACATTGTTGAGCCAGTGCGCCACGGAGCCTTGAATTAAACATTTAATAACGTTTTAAACCGTATATTCTAAAAGTTTTGTTGAATAAGTTAAAAGCTCTATGATGTAGATACCGTTTCATAATCTATGGTTCATAATCGTGTGTATAATTTTTTTTAACATTATTCCAAATAAATGTGTTAAAATAACAGAATTTCCAAAAACCTAAGAAATTATAAAAGTAAGCCAAGTTATGTACCGAGCAAAATTATCAAAATTGTACTTACTTACTTATCTTCACGCACAATACCTAACGGGGTAGCCAGAGAGAACAGATCGCCAAGTGTCACGATCCATACATACCCCTTTCGGTTCTTTCAGGTTCATTAACTTCTTCATACATGCACGTCTAGGTATCCGAGTACTCGACCTTCCCCTCTTCGAGCAATTTGCTCACATTGTCTTCGAAAGTTAGTCTCGGTTTACCTCGACACCTTTTAATATTTACTTTCGCTCTATATATTTTCTTCACCATTCGGTCTTCACTCATTACAATTTTTTAAAAAACACAATTTTGATAGGGAAAAATTGTTACGCTCCTAACAATTTTTCCCTATCAAAATTGTGTTTTTTATATTCTGTTTTTAAACATAATTCGGAGAAAATCCTTAAATGTATTACAATTTGTATATTCTGATACATATTGATAATAAGTGATCGTCGATCGTATTTTTATGTAATATTAAAACATGCACAATGTAAAGATTATTTGAAGTGTGACTGGTTTCGATGATGTTGGTGCTGCTAGCCTATGCGGTTCTCACAGCTTTATATGACTCAGGGCCAGCGGCCTTTCGGCGCCGCGCAGCGGCTGTGGGCTTTTTATTTAAATAAGTGAATGTACATTCATACACTCCGCATCGTTACCTGCCTAACGATGATTCCTATCTGTCTTATTAATAAAAATTGCTTATTTCAAGCTTAATTTGAAGTTGTCAAATCGTAAGTAGCTATTTTCCTCCAGGACACGATGTTAGTTTTAACCGGGAATCTAACCTAATTTAAATATATGTTTGTAAAGTATTCATATTAAAAACTTACCAATCATGAATTTTTAACAGTATGTATATGTTTATTCGTGTCATTATATTACTTAAAACTAATATTGCACAAAACAACTTATAAACTCTACTTCAAAACTAATAAATTAAATAAGCAAAATGGCGGATTGTGTCAGCGCTACTGAAGTAGCAATCGTGTCCTGGCCGAAAACTATTTTAGCGCTTATAAGCGCTTGCTAGCGCTTTTTTCTGCCAAACGCACCCAATGCTTGATGATGACATTAATGACAGTGACAGGCAATATTTTGAGTTTGACAAGAGATAAGTGTTACGTGTTGTTCCTTGTTCTTCGTGTTGTTTTCGGACTCGGTGGAAAAACTAAGTTCTAAATATAATCATTTTTAATATTATTTGTAACGAAATTTTAGAATTGAGAAAAGAGCGTGAAGGGCAAAATTAATTAAATAACCATTTTTGTTTTGTTTTTTGGGGATAATTAAAATCTTTTGTACGTGTAATTTTTGTATATTTATTTAAAAAAATCGTTAATAAATGCTGCCCGAACAGAATTTCCTTTAACGGAGTTATTTACTAATTGTGTGACTGGTACATTTTCATCATCTTATACTACATCCTCAAGCAGATCTTGCTTTTGCATTGCAATGAATATAGTTTTGTACGATCTTAGTTAATATTTAGTCCTCGCAGTAAACACCGAAACCTTTGCTTTCCTCCAAAGCATTGTTCTACAGTGTTACGGGCCCAGATATGCGACCGGTTGTACATTCCTTCCTTTTGTTTATTATGACGCAAGATAGCAGTGAATAAATAAGGAGTACAAGCATAACCAGAATCTCCGAGAAGTTTCCCTTAAATTCTAACTGCTCAAACGTTTTGTTTTAATGCGACTTTCATTAAATATTCTTGAGTCAAGTGTGCTGCCTTACTAACGTGCCACTGTATTCATGAACTCTAAATTTGCATTTGACACAACCTGGAACAAAACTCTAATAACTGCTTTAATATGAAATAATAGATTGAGATATAGATTGATTGTATTGAATCTAAGAAAATAACTAAGTACGTTATGGCAAAGATGGGCTAGCTAGGTGCTATAAAACTTACTTGTACATTTATTGAACTGTATCCTTTTCTGTTTATGTAGTACCGTCCGATGTTTCCAGCGACTTTCGGGATTAGAATTTGTGGCAATCCATAGCCCCAATCACTTGTCTAAATCCACATAATGAATAAAAACCTGCTATCACTTTGTTCTGCTCCACATCACTTCTTGGCATTTTAATCTATTATGCTGTTTTTGTTACTAGTGCTTACAACTTATAATTTTAACAACGTAAAGTTTTACAAAATGTCAAAATACGCGACTAGTCTATGCTTACTCAGTCGTTAAACTAGGTACCGCCAAGGATTAACTTTTATTCCGAGAGTAGATTCGGATTAGTTTACTCGTTCCTAACTCTATGTTTATTAATACTGAAATTAGATATTTTAAGCCTTAAACTGGGAGTAAAGTTAATCTCGATCAAGTCTGTGTTTATTAATAGGGCTGTATGACTGTACAGTGCACGTGGTAGAGTTATCTAACGGCCGTCCGAACAGGGGGGCGAACCCCGGCCCTACGCCTAACTCGTATCGTTCGATGTTCCGGGCGGTAAGAACCGCCCAGAGACGCAAGTATACGGTGTGAACGCGGTATGGAGGGGTACGCAGCGGGCTCGTCTGCGGGATCGCTGTATCCTAACTGTTGTCCTACCAGTACTTGTAGCACTAGGTCAGTGTGTAGTGTCTGTGTGTGATGGGCCAGCCGTCGTTTATGTCGTCGGAATCGAGCGGAACTGGGTGTTCAATTAAAACGTTGTGAGGCCTTCGTAGACTTTGCTTAATAACGTTTTGAGTTGGAGCGTAGGTTGCTGCGTGTACCACTAGCGAGTTGGGATACGTCTCAGCGCTCTCAAAGTATCACCGAGACATTTCATTGAAGTATTCAGAGGTCGTCGGAAGTTGACAATCTCTGTGTAAATGCGAGTTACGCTGGTACCACCGAGCTCCGGTGGCGATGCGAATGAATCTATTTTGGATGACTTGTAGGTCGTTCAGACGTTCGGGAGCTATGTGTGCGAATGCTACGCTTGCGTAGGACATGATAAATCTTACGCAAGCTTTGAAGAGCTTGTGTCTTTGGGACAGTTTGCTCTTGTTGTTAACCAGCGGGTGGAGTCAACTTGTGACGAATTCGGTACGATTGCGGACGGTGCGAATGTGTTTCGCGAAGGTCATGGAGTGGTCAAATGTGGCTCCTAGATATTTGGCGGTTGATTGCCATGGGATCTGGCGGCCGAATAGGATGATCGTGCGATGGGATGATGATCAATGTCAGACTATGAAATATTTTGTCATATCAATTTATAATAAAATGTCAATAAAATCTAATTACAATATATGTCCATAATTAAAATTACATCTTAAATACAAAGTATAAAATAGTACATATTCAAGCAAATTAAATTGTCGAATTATTAATTGTCTTATTATCGATAATTTTATAAATAGGATTCAGCAGACGTGTCATACTGTCTGCAAAAATGTTAATTTCATCGTGTTGAGTGAGTATATCCCCTATTAGTATCAATGCTCGATTTGTTGGTGCATTGGCAGCACGTTTGGTACGTGTAACTGGTCTGTCTAGAAGACGCGACCTATGGCGCGGAGCCACTGTTCCTTCATTATCTTTCTGCAGGTACCTGGGCACCAACAAACCGATTCTCTCCACAACCGACTGGCGGTCCAACTTGTGGTGAATTAAAAAAAGATAATACCTAATAGCTGACATCACCCTCCTAAACATTAGGGTTTCTAAATCAACCATACTCAAAACGAATAGGGAAGGATACAAACAAGGGTAGTAACCGTGACACTTCTTATAAAGCCAACGAGTAAATTTACGTTGTATTCTCTCTAATTTCATAAGGATTCCAGGCCGCAGCTGTATACTCCAGTTTACTCCAAACATACGCATTATACAATGTTTTAGCCACCCTTATATCATCAAAGTCAGCAGCAGTCCTCATCACAAAACCCAAAGTCTTACTAGCCGACTTGCAAATGGATGTCATATGATTGTGACAATTTAATTTAGTATCTAATAATAAGCCCAAGTTAATTATGTCATATACTCTTACCATAGGCGCGTCAAATAAGTCATAATTAATGACGATAGGATTTGCAAATGTAATAACCTTGCATTTAGTCTCATTAAGAGGAAGATGGTTCACCTTACCGATTCACACGTCTGGGACGGTTTTTGCCTCCGCGCTGTTAACATCGTGGCGCTTTGGAGCACTCGCGATAGTTCGCTGGATGTCCCTCCTCGCGGCTATTAACGCAGCTTGGAGACTCTGTCCTCTCGGGCGTGCGGGTGCAATCAGTAGTGCCGTAGTCACCTAGGCACTTGACTCACTTAGGTCTAGCGTAACAATTTCTGGTCGAGTAGCCGTACAGTTGGCATCGGAGGCATTGGCTAACGATGCTTCTATTACGGGGGGATTCCCGGTAAGATTGCAGATACGCCGCACGTTGAAAATATCCTTGCCTTCCGGAGATAAGTCCAGAACGATAAGGCAGAAATCAAAAAAAACAATTCTTGTCTGTATGGTGGTGCATTCTATGCACTCCATGGAACGAATAGTTTTGCGTCTTAAGGTCGTCAATGATGTGTGCGATGTCGAGTTCCTTACGGAGTCCTCGAACAACAACACGAAGATTACGCTCTTCTGGTAGGGCCTAGGTGTGAAAGGAATTTTTTTTGAGGCGCAGGCAATCTTACGAACATACGTATACACTGTCCGATGTTTTTCAACTTTGGGCAGTATAGTTTTTTTAGTGTTCAACCAGTTTGACAGGTTGCTCTACTTTGACTTATCCTGAATAATGATTGGTGGCGGCGGCTTTTCCCTACGTTCAGCAGGGGACCTATTCACCGCGGGATTAGCAGTAGGCTTGGGGGTTGAGCACGCGCCGCGGGGGCTGGCTTTTTCGCTGGAGTGCCTTTAGGTGACGGGAGGGCCGATTTAGTCTCGGTTGCCTTTTTCGGAGAAACGTGCTTGCGCTTTATGCCCTGGACGAGGGTGAAGCCTTTGTCTTCGGGTTTGGGCAGGGCGCGCACCCCGATTTCCATTTCCGAACCTGAGTCAGCATCCGAGAAGGTTGGAGAGGCGCCGTGGGTTGACACCGCGGAGGGCGCGGGCAAAACTGCGTCTTTTACAGACGCGGACGAAGCCGGTGAGA
Organism: Parnassius smintheus behrii; assembly: GCA_036936625.1. Taxonomy (NCBI): domain Eukaryota; kingdom Metazoa; phylum Arthropoda; class Insecta; order Lepidoptera; family Papilionidae; genus Parnassius; species Parnassius smintheus. The sequence continues at coordinate 208,015 of JAUPFT010000010.1, forward strand.
CCAGGACGGAGAGAGGAGAGAGGGGGTTGGCCTCGTGAAGGATCGGCGTGTCCTTGCGTTGCATGAGGTACGCCGTCCATATGTCGGGAATGCTTTACGCAAAAAATCGATGAAATCATCGTTTGGAAACGACGCTATTACGACAATGGTATTAGAACTAGTACGGGTGTGTAACGAGTTCACCCACCTAACGGCGGGGGAGGTGTGTGCTTAATTAAACACCTTTATACATAGACCGTTGATACGCTAGGGTGTGTACCTAGCTTGTTGCCTTATACAACAAGCAACACAGTGCTAGTTCAATAGGTGCGTTGGGGAATAATGACCACTGTATACTTATGGGTGACTTAAACGTCGATTTGCTTAATGCCCTCAGGTTAAAACTAAAAGAAATAACGATTGTCCTTCGTGTTTGGTTGATTGTCTTTGGTCTTTTGTGTTTGACTAAATCGATAGAATCAGGTGTTACTTTGTGGAAATCCATTACAATAAAGACATTAATTAATTCGCAACCATCCGCTTAAAAGTACAATGATGTGTCTTACCTGGATTGAAGAGCACTAATCCCGTCACCACTAATCCCAGCACCACTACTCCCGGCACCCTACTCCCAACACCACTATTCCAGGAAAGACACACCATTGACGACAATTGTCGTCGATGGTGAAGACATATCATTGTATTTTTAAGCGTAGCGGATGGTTGGCAGTAAAGTAATAATATTAACTGATCATAAAGCATTATTGTTTACTAATAATATGAAATTATTCAATGGTAGAGTCACTCGATGGATATTGTATATAGAACAATTTAATTACGAAGTACAGCATATATCGGGTAGAAGCAATATTAATGCAGATGTGCTATCGAGTTACCCTCCTGATGGTGATTTAATACAAGAGGATAAAAATAAAAGTTTAGAAATAGCTTATACAGAGAGTGAACCAAATAACGAGTTGATAGAAAAGTTAAAATCCATATCAGTATACCAAACACACGAATCATACAAACAAAAAAAAAACGATACAGAGTCGTTGGCTATTATTGCAAAATTAAAGACGTTAAATATTTCAACAATAGAACAAAATGATAAACTGAAACGTTATAGTTTGAGAAATAATATATTATATTACAAAACAAATTTAAAGGAAGTAATTTATTTACCTGTACCTTTGAAGCGAGATGTTTAAATAGTAGTAGTAGTACAAGTACATATAGAAATGGGTCATCAAGGGCCCTATAAAGTAATAATATGTGAGAGATAGATTATTTTGGGAAGGTTTAACAAAAGACATTAAAAATTAATTAAGGGTATGTCATTTATGCCAGTTATCAAAGAAAAGTAATATAACATATGTGGGTCCATGCAAATCTATAATAACAGAAAATATCGGAGACATGGTTATGGCTGACTTATATGGACCATTGGCATCAAGTACCTTTGGGTACACTTTCATATTTGTTATACAAGATTCATCTAGTAAATTTATTAAATTATATCCTCTAAAACAGACAACAGCAAAGTCAGTTGTAACAAAAGTAAAGCATTTTATTGAGATTATAAAGCCCAAAGCAATAATGACAGATAATGGAAAGCAGTTTGTAAGTAATCATTGGAAACAATCAATGAAAGAACTAAATATAAAACCTATACATACCATAGTAAGAAATTCTAGGCAAAATACAACAGAGCGAGTAAATAGAGATTTTAGCAGGTTATTCAGAACACTTTGTCATGCTAATCACAAAGATTGGGCAACAATATTGCCTTAAATAGAAGAATTGTATAATAATTCATATCACAATAGTACAGGCTTCACGCCATGTGAGATTATTTATGGCAAGTCTAATGAAATGTCTTTTGACAAAATGATATTTAATGGTAAAAACAAACGTAATGTCGCAAATCACACAACAAGTGCGAAAGAATTTAAAAGAGGCAAGTCGCATTAGAAACACAAAATTTGATAAGCGCAATAGACTAATGAATGTTAATGAAAATTAATGAATGGCGATTTAGTAAAAGTTTCTAGATCTAGTAGATCAGATGCAGATAAAAAAGTTATGAGTAAGTTTAATTAGGCATATGAAGGGCCTTATATAATAGCCGCTGTACCATTTAACAATGTATATACTTAGGCAAACCCGGAAACAAATGAAATTAGAGGAAATTTTAATGCTATTGATTTATTAAAACATTTCAAATAATAGTTCTGTTTTATATACACAATAGAATAAATACTGTAATATAGATAGATAGAAAATTCTTTATTGCACTCAAACAAAACAATTTGGTACAAAGGCGAACTTAATGCCGAAAAGGCATTCTCTGCCAGCTAACCTTTTTTTTATTAAATTGGTTTCGTGGGTGGCCTTTTGAAAAAATTAATTTAGAATTATTAAAGTTATGAGCAAGACACAAAACAACTAAAAATAAGAAAAATGATATAATAATTATACTAACGACTACCTGTAAATATTGATTGTAAAATAATGTTGCAAAATATTTTTTATTGAATAAATTTGGGGAGTTGGGTCCGGGTGAATGGCTCAATAACATTTATCCTGTGGGTGTGTAGCCATCTGATTTCAACTCATATTCAAAATACTGTACATATAAAGACAACATTGCTTAATTAATATTTTAAATACTTAAAATGTTAGTCAAAAACTAATGACAACCACTATAACAACATAATACACAATAAGTTTATCAAGATAACAATTTATGGTTTATCGCAATGGGATAGATGTGGTTGAAGGGGTGTTGGCGGCGGCCATTCCCCAGGGTAGGGTGAGGTGAAAATATATACTGAATTGTAACAGGTTTAAAGGGGAAAGAACAGATACACATAAGTTTTATTTTGAGTGCAGTGCATATGCTCTCAATATAGTAAAATTTTATATCAACGACTCCACTGTGTGGGTCATTAATATATAATTTGGGGGTGGATTGTGACGGCACAATATTACTATTAATAATTAATTTCAATGTAAAGGGGCATCAAAAATAATCTTAAAAGACATGTATTAAATAATAAAATTACATTAATAAGCATAAAGTTAGGATAAATACATTTCAGACATTAGACAAATATTACAGTAAATTTTAGGCAAAATATTGTCTTTCAGAATAAATAAATTTATTCAAAAACTTGTAAAAATATTTAAAACATGATAAATAATAGAAAATGTCTACGGGCCTCAGCATCTACTTACCATCAGGTGGACTGTGTGTTTGTTTGTCACTATATACTTATATCATAAAAAATCTTTGAAGATATAATACAGTGCCACCATTGTACTACACGAAGGCATCTGTGCCGTGTCATCGTAACGCCGTGTCGTCATGTAATACTTATGCGGATAAGATGATTTTATTAAGATTGAAGGTAGTTTGGGAGGCGGTGTCAGAGTAACGGGGAGAAACTCAGTCAGAAGCATACACTAAAACAAGCACTTTTTTTTTTACACAAATGTTAATTCAACCCAGGAAATTCACAACAGCTTCTCACCACTACACCTCACAGTCGGCAGGTACACGATGTTACTCGTAAATGCGTTAGGCTGATATAGTATTTATCAAAAATATATCCTTTATCTTCTTAGTATATAAAAGATAACTTTTTTCTAGGGCGTCCCTTCCCGACTCTGCCGTTCACATTTGCCATATAAATTTGCTTTGTCACTCTTTCCTCATTCATTCTTTCTACATGACCAAACCACCGAAGCATTCCTTTCTTAATCCTGGTCACAACATCATCTTGCATACCACATTTATCTCTTATCACGCAATTTCTCACCCTGTCATTCAGATTCAACCCTAGCATATTCCTTAAAGACCGCATTTTTACAGCATTTATTCTACTTTCGTGCTTCCTCTGCCACACAGATAATTATCCTTTATTTATTTATCTATTCAATGAGGAAATTTCTGTTATCAGCTTAAAACGTCTTCACCCGGATTGTTATTCTAGTAAAGTTTATTTATGTCACTCTCTCTTTTCCCTCTCTCTCCCTCTCCTTCTCTCTCTCTCTCTCTATCTCTCTCTCATCCGGCGTCTGTTTCAATAACTATAAATAAATACGTTTAATATCAGCCTGTCACAATCACAAACGGATTAATGCAATAGTTGTTCACTCACACCTGCTCAAACACGCGGTGTCTACTGCATTCTTTAACACCTACGAACACTCTTCGCCTAATAGTATTGGCGAAAAAAAATAGTGACGATTTTTATGTGTACTAACCTGAAGATGAACTATAATATATGTTATGTAATCATTCAAATTGGCTTTAGAAGAAAAATTATGAAATGTACGTGTGTGTTAGGCCTAACTAATTCAACAGTGGGATTATCAATCAGAAAATATCAAGATTTTACAAAATGGCGAAAAATTAAAATATTGCATTTTGAAAACCACGTAAACGTTCCATTCAAACATTAAAAATAAAGACCGGACTTCGCAAGTGCTTCGATTCACTTGTGGACTTTAGGGTTTTAAGTTTTTGCGACATGTAGGTAATACACATCAAAATCCGTTCCCAAGAACTTGTACAAGTGATAGGTTTTTTCATTATTTTATAATATTAAGTAATTTGATGTTTATAAGTAATACTCTGACAAGTTTTTGGAATTTTGACTATTTAACCAATGTATAAGATGTAAAAACAAATAGGCAGCATATTCTAAAATCAATATTATCTCTGTAACGTTTGCTTGTATTTAAATCACTAACAGGTTTCTAAACAATATACCAAGGCTAAGAAAAACGTCCAAAAAAACATGAATCATATGGATCACCTAAAAGAAAAACTAATGTGTATATAATCGTTGGCAGTCAAACGGAACGCTTGGTAGAACTTTACTATCGTGCGTTAAAGCAAAAAACCTTTCCAAAGCTGGTTCACCTTCGTTAAGCGAGTTTCCCTTTACGAAGAGTTTCCCTTACGTTAGACTTAACTTGCGGCAAATTGCGATAGTCGCTACCGGTTTGGTATCCAGTGATAGAGGAAAAGGAAATCTGGTTTCGGTTTAAATGCAGCAGACTAGTTGAATAAATACGGATTCAAGCCTGCGGAAACGGTTTGTCTTCAGAAAAAACTACCTTCATTTGTGTGCCCATTTTTCTTCTTTCAGTTGCCTAGTTAAGATATTATGGATATCATATATAGGATTTGTACTTGTAGAAAGTGAGAATATAACATACATGTTTTTTCTATGAACCTTAATTGTTAAGTTAGGGACTTCCAAATATAAAGGATTTTTCAAAATAAGTTTTCCGAATTAAACTAATTTATTAATATTAATGTTTTTTTTTATTTCAGAAAATTGACTGTTTATTTTTCCAAATAAAAAATGTTAAACAAACGCATGCAGACTTTGAACAAAAATAGAATATTTATTTATTTATTTATTTATTTAAAACTTCATATACACAAGTGGTATATAGGCGGACTTAATGCCTAAGGCATTCTCTCCCAGTCTACCTTGGGATGATGCAGAGATAGAATGAAGTAGGTGTAATAAAAAGTTAATATGCGAATACTAAAATAAAATAACAAAAAAAAATGTAATACATGGAAATAAAATACATAAGATATAAATGGTACATCGCAAAAAATAGATAAAATTATATTAATATTCATACACATATATGTATATAAAATATATAATATACATAATTACAATAAGAATACATATATATATATATATATATATATATATATATATATATATATATATATACATATAAACATACACATATACATATATATACATATACATACATACACACACATACATACATATATACACATATACATACATATACACATGTATATATATATATATATATATATATATATATATATATATATACATATAAACATACATATATACATATATATACATATACATACATACACACACATACATACATATATACACATATACATACATATACACATGTACAACTAGTGCGTGTTGCCAGTGATGTCTTATGGATCAGAGACGTGGTCCTTCACTGCTGGCCGTATGAGGACGCTGGTTCTGCCAATGATGAGGATGATGATTCTGCCAATTTATTAAGTAAGTGTTCCCGAACCTTCATCTTGAACGCGTACCGATTGCTAGCCGTCCTGATTTCGAGTGGGAGTGCGTTCCAAAGGAGAATAGATTGAATGTGGAAAGAAGAATGAACAAGTCCAGAGCTGTGGGATGGACATAGGAGAAGAAGGTTGTTCGTAGAGCGGAGGTTTCTCTCATGACTAGCACTAAGCAACTGAAAGTGAGGAGATAAGTAAAGAATAAGAGTGACAACGAGCACACTGTTTACAGGACGGTGAGTTGATCCTGCGGCCTATAAACACCGACCTCTATCTTTGATCAAAAAGCAAAAACTAGATGCGCTGTCACCTCTGAAGACTAAGATGAAATGCCTGGTTTCCAGTTTCCACGACAACTCTGAGTTATGTGGGGAGGGTATTTCTATCATAAGAATATAGCATATGCAGGTAAGGTTGAAATTTGTAAATACGTGAATGTACGTTAAAAGTATCTCCCCCTTGTTCTAGGAAATATGTGAAATTATCTACAAGTGTCAAATATGGGATATGTGCTTTTTTCTAGAAATAAGGTAATAATAGAAGACCTTTAATCTTTTGTTCATAATTATTCTTTCATTATAAATTATTTAAGTCCACTGCTGAACGTAAGACTATCCCATAGACTGTCTCACGGGAGTTCTTTTTGTTATAGTTTCTACACTTGGCAACTGTGGCAAATATCATTTATATTGAGCCTGCTGCCCGTCTTCGGTTCATATTCTTCAGTCTCCTATTGCGACATTCACGGGATGATGTTATGGTCTAGAGGATGCTTTTACGCGGCTACTTTGTAGAAAAATCTTAAATATTTTACGTTTATAAGGAACAACACCGTGAAGATGGTTTAAGCTTATTTTAATTGAAATATAATATTTTATTGGAGAGGAACACAAATCACTAACTGAATTTTGCTTGCTGAGCTTTTCATCTTTTAAGAGCAAGTTAAATAATGGAGCACAAAGATGCCATAAAGCAAAATGAAGATTAAAATTCCATTCGCTCGTTCATCCGTAAATATTAAACGATATTATCTAGTGAATGTTTGCTTGGATACCATTGAATTTTATTTGAAGTTCTTTTTGAATTTCTTAAAATAAATCAACGGAAAACTCTACTTTTCTTATTCAATGTCCTTAAAATTCAATCAGACAATACGTAATTTTGTCATAAGCTATAATTTATAATTGCAACTCAAACACAAAATTGGATGATGCTGATAGTCTCCTCATAAATATAAATAACGACATCACAGTCTTAGGGATTTACCGCTCCCCTTCCTTTTCAAATACAGATCGATTTATTTCCTCTTTAGATATTGCACTCTCTGACATACAATGCAAACGAACTCTCGTAATTGCAGGCGATATTAACATTAACATAAACGATCCAATTAATGCACAAGTGGGCAACTATTTATGCTTGATGGCATCTCATGGTCTATATCCAGCGATATCAAAGCCAACTAGAGGAGCCTCATGCCTTGACCACATCTTCATAAAATTTGAGTCAATATCCTCTGGTTTCGTCTGCAAATCATCTATTACAGATCATGACTTAGCTCTGGCTGAAATTCCTTTGCAAATCTACCAGCATAAAAGTAAAAAACGCACGATACGGAAAACAGACTGGGAGTCGGTCGCCTTATATATTAACAGTCTGAACTGGAACGAAATAACAAGCGATAATGATGTTAACACCGCCTCACACAAATTTAACGATGTTATGACATACGCCATCAATAATTACACGCATGAAGTTAAAGTAGGTCGTAGAAAGAGCAACATAAAGAGCTGGATCACTCCTGGATTAATAAGATGCATGAAACACAGGGATAAGCTGCACCTTGAGTGTAGAGCTGATCCGAATAACCAACGTAAATTACTGATCTACACGCGGTATAGAAACTTTTTTCACACTCTACTATGGAACATTAAAGCTGAATATAACAGAAATGAAATTACGAAAAACATAGACAATGCGCGTAACCTTTGGAATAAAATTAAAAGTCTATGCTATAATTCTACGTCGGAGTGCCACTCCATGAGACTCATTAAGGATCTGAACAACCCAACTTCATCCTTAGACCATTGTAATCACCATTTCGCAACCGTAGGAGAGGTCTTCGCTAAACCTAGGCATGACTCAAGACCTACTAATCAAGAATCACAGATGTTCAAAATCTAATCCAAACTCTTTCTATCTGCACCCTACTGATGAACAAGAAGTGAGCCGAATTATTTATAACCTAAAAACCAACAGTTCTCCAGGATTAGACCATGTCACTGTTACACTGCTTAAAAAGACCTGCAATAATATTATTATTCCCCTCGTTCACATATTTAATTTAAGCCTAGAGACGTTTTCCAGAACTTTTCCAGAGTTTTTCCAGAATCCTGGAAAACTGCAGTAGTGTCACCTATTTTCAAAAATGGTTCTCCGACCTTGCCGGGAAATTACAGACCAATCTCTTTACTTAGTATAATATCGAAAATTCTAGAGAAGATAGTGAATAAGCAACTTGTCCGTTTTCTACATAAAAATCGGATAATCACTGATAAGCAATATGGGTTTCGTCAGGGAAAATCGACCGAGGATGCTGTAGTAGCATTAGCTGATCAGATATCACAACACGTGGAGAATGGTCAATGTTGCATAGGTGTTTTTCTCGACCTGTCGCGAGCTTTTGCCTCAGTCTCTGTTGGCCTCCTCTTGAAAAAGCTAGAAGCCGCTGGAGTAAGGGGAAATACAATTCAATGGTTTGAAACTTACCTAAAAATGAGAAAACAATGTGTAAAAGTAGGAAATTACACTAGTAGGCAACTGGATGTTCATTTTGGCGTTGCACAAGGCAGTACCCTTGCACCCACTCTCTTCATCCTGTACATGAATGATATCCTGGAACAAAACTTGTCTAATTCAAATGTAATCGCTTACGCAGATGATACAACCATATTATTTCACGATACGACATGGAGTCGAGTATACAGTACCGCGGAACAAGGCCTATCTCATATCGCCATGTCCTTCAACTTAAATCTTCTTACACCAAATAAGGAAAAGACTACATACATATGCTTTTACAAATCGAGACGAACAAGTCCTACGACCGCTACGCCCTTGAAAATTCATTACTGCAAAAATGATCATACCAATCTGCTTGGCTGCAACTGTGAACCGATAGCACGCTCTAGAACAACCAAATATCTTGGAATTATCAAAGATGAAAACCTAACGTTTGATGCTCAAATCTCTAATGTATATTCCCGTGTGCAAAAGTTCATTTACATCATGAAAAAATTGCGAGTTTGCACTCCCGTAGATATAATACGTCAGGTATACTTTGCACTCTGCCAATCTACACTGCAGTATTGCATTTGTGTTTGGGGCCCCGCTGGGAGGACTGCATTTATGACATTGGAAAGGGCTCAACGTGCACTAATTAAAGTAATTCTAAGTAAACCATTCACATACTCCACTGACTCTCTATATAAAGAATTTAAAGTACTACGGGTGCGACAGCTGTTCATTTACAATGTCACACTCAAAATGCACAAAACCGTAAGAGGTCGCCCGGACTACAATGAATTAAGAAGCAAACGCACTTTTAGAATTCCCGTTCCAATCGTAAAGTCAAACCTGGCCAAACGTTGCCCCACCTTCTCACATCCTTTCATCTACTCAAAATATTAAAAATAATTGACCTTAAAGACCAGCTACTTTCCTCATGTAAAACCCTATTAAAGAACATGCTGTACACTCACACACACACACACAAAACCAGACCCGGACGTAATCATTCCTATTCCAACTATTGCGGAATCATCTCTTGTAGGCGCTATTAATAATTTTAAATTTATTTATGTAGTAAAACAATAATTCCTTAGTTTTTGTATTAGAGGCATTAATTTTAAAGGCCAATGACAAGCACGTAATATTAACATTATCTCGATGTAAATGAGGCCGAGTGACAAACCGTTTTGTATCGCATTCCAGGGTCCTAAGATACAAGCTGCGCTTAGTTTAGGACCCGCAGCTACCTGTGTTCTTTATAATGTTACTTATTGTATAAATAAATACATAAATAAATAAATAAAATAAATTAAAACTTTCCGCAGCCACCGCTTTGCCTGGATAGGATCTATTAATGCCAATTTTTTCAGATGAAATATAGCCGAGATCCCTTTCGGCATTGCTTTTTATCTCTTTGTAAAGTTTCATCACAACGTGTTCAACCATTTCGAGGCTCAGACATGGAGACAAAAAACATTGAATAAAGGTTATTTATATCTTAAAATCATGCGAATAGCCCATTTAACTGAACCAGTTAGCTAAATATTACAGACAAACACTTCAATTTTATTTATAGGTGTAGATAAGCCTGAATAATAATGCATCGAACTTTAAATCATGTGCACCATTTCGTGTTCTAATATTAAAGTGATAAACGAACTCACGGTCAACCTAAAGGTATGTAGGTACTTCAGCCTGGACACCTGTATTCAACTTTAAACAAAGTAAGACGGAATGCCCGTAATTATCGCTACGGCTAGGGTTTGGTGGGGTTCTCTATACTCTTCAACCCGGAACAGCAGCAAGCACTGCTGTTTAGCGACATAAGTAGTTTCTTACCTATTGGTGGGCGGCACGTGCCCAGGCGGACTCCTATGTAAACAAGGAGTACTACCACCTGATTAAAGGATACAGATACACCTGATAAAAATACACGGCTGAAAAGTATCATATACATTCCAATCTAATAGAATGACAACGTTCTCAAATGCAGTGGTGAATAGTTTCGAGGATGTAACGACACCCTGTCTTATACATCTGTAATAAGGAGTACAAAGAGTCCGGCTTGAAGGAGTACGAAAGTGTTTCATACTCTGGTTATGTACCTAGTAGCTATCTTCGCTGTACCGTACAATGTAGGTACTTGCATATACTGTTGAATTGGCTCCGTTTAACTATTTCTGCCATCAAATAGCAGTGCTTGCATTATGTGGCATTGCGGTTTTAAAGCTAAGGAGAACTACTGAACCGTATCTGTAACAATAAATACAGTATGTTAGGCATTTCAACTTAGTCCACAGAAGTGGCAACGCATCTGTAACCTTCTTTATATAAATGAGGTTGTCGATGTACTTAGTAATTTCGTCTGTCACTTTAGTTTTATAAAAATGCAGGCCCACTCGACTTGCTGACGTCATGTACACGAGTGCCTTGTGAACCGAGCGCTGTGTTAACCGCACATCCAGCATGGAGCACTCACACCGCGGGATGGAAGCAATATTATGTTGCAGCACCAATGGGTTGGAAGAGAACCATTCGTGCTATATATTATTTTACTTCTCTGAATAATACGCGTCAAATAGCAACTTAGTGATAAAAAATCAATAAAAACCCGCATAAAATAACAGAGAGCTTATGTGAAGAATCAACGCTCTGGGAAGTCTACAGTCTGTAAACATGTACGATGTGATACGATTGCCCCCGTCACAACATAAGATTTGATAGACCACAAATGGTCGCTAAGAAATACCAATTCTTTTCAATGATGACTCGCGTGGCTATTGAAATCAAAAATATCCTAATTTCATTGAAGGAGATGGTTGCTTAGGATAATATAATTAATAAAATTTTATTCCAATCCAAGAATGACCACGGGTGCTGTAAAGTATTCGAAACGACGGGAAAATAAAATAAATTAATAAACGTTATGAAATCCATCAAAACTAGTTTCATTTAAACTAAATTCTGCTATGTTCCATATGGTGAGGGTGGAGGATCGGAAACCTTTTTTACTGGAAAGTAGACATACCATCTTACTCCTAAAGGGTGACAGCACTGTGCTTGCGAATACACTCGGGCACTATAATCTTGTCCCTCGCCGATGGCTAGTCTCCCTTGAAATCCGGCGGAGGTTATTACTATTATTACTAAACGATCGTTTTCTGGTATGATAGCAGGGTGCGGACCGTAAACTGAAAAGGTCGTAGGTTCAATCTACTTTTCGACTACTGTGGTGAATCACTCCTAACACAAGCGTTTTAAAGCTTACCAGGAGTGGTTAAAGGGAATGTTAGTAATGTTGATATAATTGCTAATATTTAAAAAAATATAATAGCTGAGCAGCGCACACACGCCCGTGCTCACCTGGTTGTCGGAGTTGATACCAATCCCTTTGATTTTAAGTTACACGTAATTTCTGGTTTGATTTCGAGAGGATTGGTGGTTGGCATGATTAAGCATTGCTCGCAACAAACACAAGACTTTAGCAGGCGCCTTCGCGTAACACGTTCTCTTAGTGTTCAATTACGAGCTGGTTCTACACAAGCTATGTATTCTGCATAGTTATTGACTACGACCTGACGGAAACTTCTATAAAAATATGTAAACCATAAGGGCAACGTAAACATTTCGTTCCATTTTTCCATTAAGTTACTTCAATAATTACGACAGTAAATAATATGATTTAAATACGAAATTGTATCGTATATTTTTTCATTTATTTTCATAATATATATTAAAACTATGTATATTAAAAACCTATTAAAATAAAGGAATATGTAAACTTCGTATAATTAAATGAAGTTCACATAAATAAATAAATAAATAAATTTTATATATTAATATTATTTATTCACAAGAAATATGGTACAAGGATGTTCTTCTAAAATAATAATGTATCACATATTTCACCAATTTTTGGTACATGAAAACTTATTTACTAATTAACTTATAGTTAGAATATAAAAAATTTACACGTATCTCACTTTACAATATTTAATATTAATCCTTTAAAACACAATAAAAAAAGAAACAGCGTTTAACAGGCAATAGAAACGTTCTTTTCTTTTTAGCAGTTCATTTACCGAATAAAATTGTTTTTATAGAAGCCACTTTAATAAATTACGTCTAAATCGTTTATAATCTAGTTGCCTTATTTCATTTGGAATTTTATTAAATACTTGAATAGCCATCACATAGCAATATTTTGAGTACAGGCTTGTTTTTAGTGAAGGTAAAATAATTTTATCTGGGTATCTGGTACTATATGTTACTGTATCTTTTAACCTAGTAAAAAAATGAGGATACTTTTTTACGAATGTTGAAAGTTCAAAAATGTACATGGATGGTAGCGTAAGAACACCCAATTCTTTAAATAGTGGTTTGCAAGAAACTAGTGACCTGACACCACAAATTGCTCGTATACAGCGTTTTTGTGCTATAAAGGCACGATTTACATCAGTCGAGTTTCCCCATAATATGTGACCATATTTTAATACAGCAGCGACAAATGCATGATATGCTATAAGGGAAGTGTTTCTTGACGAGATTGAAGTTAGCCTTCGCAAAGCAAAATTAAATTTAAATATTTTTGAACAAACTTTATCTATGTGATTTTTTCAATTACAATGTTTGTCTAAATTAATACCTAAAATGTGGTACATTCAGTAGCAGTAATTTTTTCACCATTATACTTAATATCAAGTAATTGTGGTTTACTTTTAACATTGTAGAATTGCATAAATTTAGTTTTAGATAGATTTATACTTAGATTATTGTAATTTATCCATTTGACAACATTTACTGTAGTATTATTTATTTCATTTTCATATTCTTTATCACTAGAATGAAAATTTATTTTCGGTATTAAAATAGAAATGTCGTCAATAAATAATATTGTATTATGTTTGATGTAATTTGGTAGGTCATTTACGTAAATTAAAAACAGTAAAGGACCTAAAACACTCCCTTGTGGCACTCCGTAATTATTTGGTAAGTACGAAGATTTAAATTTTAAAATTTCTTACCGTTTTTTATCTTTTTGTTGTATTTCAACACATTGTTTTCTATCTTTTAGATAGCTATGTATCCAGGAGTAAGCTGGCCCTCTTATACCATAAGCTTCAATTTTTTTAAAGAGAATATCATGACCAACACTATCAAATGCTTTGCTCATATCAAAGTACACTGCAGAAATTGGTATTTTTCTGTTTACATAATCGGTTACGATTTTTATATGGGAAAAAGTTGCCAGTATCGTAGATTTACCTTTTTGAAAACCGTGTTGCTCTGGTTTTAATATGTTAAACTTATTAAAAAAATCTAATAGTATTTTTTGCATAACTTTCTCATACAACTTTGATAATATTGATATTAATGTAATTGGCTATAGTTATTAAAATTATTTCTGTCACCTTTTTCATGCAATGGTATAATAACGGATAATTTCAATTCTTTAGGAAAAATTCCCGCTTCAAGTGACTTATTAATGAGAAAACATAATACGTCTATGATTTTCTGGACACCTCTTTAAATCTTTTGTTTGTATTTCATCACAGCCAGTAGATTTTGTGTTTTTAAGTGATAAAATATGGTTTTTAATTTCCGTTATATCACATGGTCTTAAATAAATACTAGATTGATTTCTTAGACTAGTTACGCTTAATTTTTCCGCACTATTATGTGATATTCTATCATTAATGGAATAGATGAAATGCTGATTAAATGTTGTAGCTAGTTCAATGGGATTTAGTATATTTCGATTATTGTTTATGAGTCTATCAATGAGATTTGGATGTGTCTGGCTATTATCTTTTATTAGGTTCCAAGTGGCTTTAGTTTTATATTTTGAGTTTAGTACGTATTTGTGATTCATCTGCTTTTGTGCCAGTAAAATAGTTTTTTTTAGGATATTTCTATAAACTGTATATTTATTTTTGTTCTCGTGAGTTTTATTTTTATAATATTTATAGCGAAGTACACGTTTGGTTCTACAGGAAATTTTTATACCGGTTGTAAGCCATTTTAATTTTTGATCAAAATTATTTACTTTGACTCTATTTACGGGAAAGCACAGCTTATAAATTAATACAAACGTGTCATAAAATTTAGTAAGTGCTTTTTCTACGTTATCCCCCTCATATACGTCCAAGAATGATAATGATTTTAAGTGATTTCAGAAACAGCTAATATTACTTACCGTGTATTGCCTTCTAAATACATAATAATGCCCGGAAGACTTTGTTGTATCTTTTAATAAAACACTTAATCTTTGCCCCGTGTGATCTGATAGACCTAATTCATGGACTTTTCCGATAGCTCCTTGTATATTACTTGCCATTTGATCTATACATGTATGTTGTCTCGCTGTTTCCGTTATATGCATTTGAAACCCATAGCGTTTTAATATACTTCTTAATTTATTAGACTTATTATTCAACATTAACATATTTACGTTAAAATCGAAAGCAATTATAATTTTTTTGTTTATTTTTTCACGTAGCTTATGTAATAAAGCATCAAGTTTAGCAAAAAATATACTTATTTCCGAGTTTGGTGTTCTATAAATACAAATAATAATACATTTTTGTTCAGTCAATTCTATACCGCAACACTCAAACTCAATTTCCTTTGAAAACAGTTGTAAAAAATCTAAGATACGATACTTGAAATTTTGTTTTACAAGAATATACACACCACCACGTTTTGATTGTTTTCTTGAGAAATTGGCAGCCAGTTTAAAGTTTTTAAAAATTACGTTTTCTTTATCTCCAAATTTTACGGATATTTCTCTTAGACAAATCACGTCTATTGGTTCTTCAGAGTAATTAAATTCGGCGATGCACGCCTCAAGTAAGTCTAATTTTCCTAGTAATCCTGCTATGTTTTGGTGAAAAACTCGCATATAGGAATTTCCTATTTTATGTATTTTATCAGTTATTAAAATACTGTTTCTACAGATGCCTAATAACTATTTTTTCTATGATTGGAAAATAGAATGGGATAGTTCCTTTTTTGAACTTTATAGGTTCCTTAATGTCACTCAAACTCTCTATTCTATCTAATTTAACCCAATATTTTTCATTTAAAATATTATGTTTTGTTTTTTATATTTGCGAAATAGTAAGGAATTGTACCTTTCTTATGTACTTAAATTAATTCAGAACATTTAATTACTGTTCAACGCTGTTTAATAATATTTTTTAGTTGGGAATAATCTAAAAATTTTTGGTCATAATCTATACAATGAATTATATAGATAATTTTTCTACAAGTGTTGAATATATTTTTATAATAGAAATTTTATTTTACATAATAACAGTTTTTATATTGACTACATACTTTTATAATATTGGAATTTATTATCCCCGTGTTTAAATATCTACTATTTAAAACATTTAAAATAATTACAGTATGTTTTCTTAGTTGTTTTAATGTTAAATATGATTCTGATGAAACAGCTAGAGGATTTTTATCGTTTTCACCAACACAAATAATAATATTGTCTGACAAACCATAGTCTTGATTGAGAACACAACTTTTTAATACATTTTCAGTTAAGGCATCAGGTTTTGTATAACAGATTATATCATATTCATTATATTTACTATGTTTTCTCGAACGAAGCAACGCTGAGGCTAAACCGACACATTGTTGCGTTCCAAATATAAATATTTTTCTTTTTTTAATATTGCAATTTGTTTCACGCAGATGCTGAATATCTTCCTCCAACTTGTTTTCTAGTTCTATGTTTTTGTTTTTAGTCAATAAAAGGTTATTTTTGTCATCTATCCTGGCGTCTTTTTCTGCCGCCATTGGCGTTGCTAAATCCAATTTATTAGATGTTTGCGTTACTAAATCTAAATTATTAGGTGTTTGGAGCAATGCGTCGTTTTTCTGAAGTTTAATTTTTTTAGGACTGTTTGATGAACATATCATAAGTAATCTTTTTGTTTTTGCTGCTAATTTGTCAACCTCTTTTTGTAGTTCCTGTTTCTCAAGAATAAGCTTTTCTATTTCCATATGCGCACTGTCTAGTTCTAGCTGTAATTCGGAGTTGCTTTGTTTCAACTCAATGGATTCATCATTTACTAATGTCGATAGATCGGGTAAGCTTTTTATTATGTTTGAATCTTGGGATGATAAGGAAGTTTCAAGGCCCGAGTACGTTTCTATATGTGTGCGATTTTTCACTCTGTTTTGGAATTTATTGGTGGTTAATAGTTGATTACGTAAACTTTCAGTTTCGTTTTTACTTTTATGCAGCATTTTACAATGTGAAGCGTCATTTTTAAGGTATTGACTTGTTTTTTTCACGCTATTAGAATTATCAGCATTGGGTGAACATATTTTTTTAGTATTTGTCTTATGTATGAATTGATCACATTTCCATTTGGATTTTTTTTTCAATATTCTTAGCATTAAATCTTCTGATCGACATGTTTATACAGTTTAAGTCATATTTTTCATTACAAATAAAGCATTTTAGGATCTCTTTAGATGTGATCACTTTCTTACTCTTATTGTATTTTTTTATACATTGTATTACTTTTACATCAGAACTTCCTTAAATGGATTAAATTTTGGGCTGATAAGAAAAATAAAGAAAATTTATGGAAAAAGTATTTCAAAGCCTATACGAAGCTTCATATCTCATTAAATTGTTATCTACTACAAAATACGATCAACTAAATAAATTACAGTCACTGGGAAAGAGTACACATAAAATAAACTGATTATGTTGATAGCGAATTTTCCCTTATTTATGTCTCTTGGAATAAATATTTGTATAATACTCGTTCATAAATTAGTCTTTGGTAATACGGAACATACAGTCACACTTATTTATTTTTCTATGTACTGCTCCGACGATTCTCGGAGATATCATTTCGTATTTTCTTATTTATTTTTTATACCGACAAAATATCCGCAACAGTAGATCTATGATTGGGATATTGAGACATTGAGAGAGTGAGATATTTAAATTATTGAGATAATACTAATCCCAGAAAACAGAGCTCCTTATCTTACTGGCAAAGGAAATCTCTTTGAATTTCTTATGTACTGGAGATGATGGTATTTTTCAAGCCATAGGCTACCTATTTTTACGCTGACTTCCAAAAAGGAGCTCAATTCTTAATTTTTCTGTATTTATGTATTGTGTATTGAGCACCATTACAGCCCTTCATAAGTCAACTGCTGAACATAATACTCCCTAAAAACGTTACAAACACGATACTGCGCCACCTGCATCGTGCTTTGACCTCCTGCATGTCTTACCAGCTCTTCACTCCATCTAGTGGGGACGTCACTTCCGTACAATTTGCCTGCCGCTATGAGGCAGCCACTCGAGAATATTTATTCCCCATCGGTTGTCGGTTCCTCGAGCTATATGCATAGCCCATTGCCAGTTCAGCTTACTACGTTGAGCTATGTCAATTATTCTGGTTCTACTGCAACTATCTACGTTTATAAGCTTATCACGCAAAGAAAAGACAAATATAGCTCGCTGAGCTGAGCTCACACAAGTCATCACTGACATTACGCTCTGTTTGTACAATCTTGTATTGATGTATTGAGGTATGCCTGACGAGATGTGTCATAATCTTCCGAATGGTGCCCAGCCAAGTTGAATCCGTCAATTGAACTCTCGATCAAAGTTAAACTTACTTAGTCGAACTATTTGTCCAATGTAAACATATTCGTTTACAGCTTTGAGCTTAGTGCTCCCAACTTTCTGAAGCTCCGCTGTAATTTTATCGTCGCCCGGCGACTTGCCGTTTTTAAGGTGCTGGAAAGTCATTCTAATCTCGTACAGACTGATGTCCGGAATATCATCGGAATAGTGGGAATAAGACTTGCTCTTAGATCATTACTCACACTTTCGTGTGATTTCAACGATAACGTTTACATCTGCCCATAGAATCTGTTCATCTCATTCAAAATTTCAAGTGTTCCGGAAATCATGCCTTGACAGTTGGCTCTTTCTGGCAGACAGATCTCTGGCACAGATTTTGGAGCTCTGGTTCCGCTCGATCGCTTCTTCAATGCGAGCTGTATTGAAGTTGCGTAAGCCCCGCCACATGCATTTGGAGATTTGTCTATTCAGTTGCATGTATGTTGTAAAATCTGCTGAAGACTTAAGCTTTATTTCCTATCGACCTATAAACGCTATGATATTAAAAGTGAGATCGGAGAGTTTTTGTTTTCTTCCGCGACGGGTCTTGCAGAATTCAGCTCCGACCGCATTGACAGTTAGCACGAGCTTGTTATTCATATCTTACATTACATGACGGCCTTTTAGGTAGTGAAAACATTTTGTAACTCGAGCTGAAAGTTTTCGGAGATTTGGATTAGAACGAGATGTACGAGACGTTGCTTCATTAGATGTGGCCTCTCCAACTTAACGTTCCGGTTTAGTTTGCCTCTCACCGTTCAGTGATCGCTGCTAGTTTTCACCCTTGCGATCACATAATGTAGTCAATATCACTTTTTTGAAACGTCGGGGCTGACTCAGGTCCACTTTTTCTGGGGCCGCTTCTGAATAAAGAGTTCATCATAAAAAATCCCCCTTTTTCCATGAATCTACCCGCTTGGACTCCATTGTCCTATCCCGAATTTTCCTGCCTTCAGCTCACCATTTTCTTCAAATATTATCAATTTTTTCTAGTTTTGCGTCGAAGTCTCCCATTAACACCTTATAGTAGGTTTTGGAGGAATGCATGGTTATAGACACAATCTTGTTGTGTGGAGTTATAAGATACACACTTACTTAGCTTCACACTGTTTATTTTTTAACACACAATGTATTTGTATTATCTATATTAAAAGTCCAAAAACACAACCCAGTCTTATATTATTGCGTGGGATACTGTACAGCATAGAAGTATACAGCAAGAAAGTCAATGGAATAGAAAGAAGAAATTACAAAATGCGAAAACAATACAGGGTAACATATTTTGGAAACGACTCGGATTCGGCGTCCGACGTACGCGTAATTTCATTTGTTTCTAAATTATCATTTATCATGAGTGTTAGGATTTGAGGATTACCATGTCCTCACCCTCTCTTTAGATCTTAGATAATCTTACCATATCCCAGCGCAACTAGTCTACACCTTCTTCATAATAAGAATAATAAGGATAGTTAGTATTATCCGATAAAGTTGATAGTTCACCTCCAACTCTTGCATTATTTAAATTTTCGCCTTTAGAATATTGTTTATAAGATGTAAAATCAATTCAAAAGCGAGCTTAAGAAACAACTTTTCTCTGATCTGAAGAAAGCTTAATTATGTTTTTTTTTTATAAAACTGAAATGACAAATGAGCTAAGAGTTTAAATGATATTAAGTAGATGGATGCTGTATCTCATTACACAAAGGAAGTGAATTGTTATTAGTCCTGAAAACCTGCAGGTGGTAAGAAAGACATGCAAGACATATTCAGGCTGTTCAATCAGACTGATCCTGATGAAACCCCAACTTTCGTCGCGCGTGACCTCAACAAGCTGCCGCCTGTGACGTTCGATCACGTAGACGTGATCAGATTGTTGAAAGACCGTTTCAAATTTGAAGAATCTGAACAAGCCGCAACAGAGCTAAAGAACGAAGTAACTATGTAGCGCAACATAATTGCAACATCTGCCATAATCGTAATAGTAGTCACGTTTCACCGATGATTGCGACTCTATCACGTGATACCATCTGTCAGCAGGTTGATGAACGTGAAACTAGGGCAACCTCGGTCGTAATTGCATCACCAACTCAAGCCTTGTCTGAGCCCTTGAGTACTCTTCCGCCAAAGCCATCCTATCAGCAAGGGAAGACGTTTGCGGATATTGCTCGAAAATATTCACAACCGGCACCCTCTTGTGGCTGAAAACAAAAGAATCATCATCATCATCATCATTACAGCCCTTTACAAGTCCACTGCTGAACATAGGCCTCCCCCAAGTAATGCCACAAAGCACGGTCCTGAGCCACCTGCATCCATCGACTTCCTGCATGTCTTACCAGGTCGTCACTCCATCTAGTGGGGGGTCGCCCTACACTACGCCTAGCGGTACGAGGCTGCTACTCGAGAACCTTTCTTCGAGAACAAAAATTAAAAATTAATAATTTTAATCTGGAGGTAGCAGTGGTTAACCATGACATTGAGACTTCGAATAATTCAGTACCCCCCGTGACCATGGGTGCTGTAAAGTGCTCGAAACGTCGCTAATATAAAAAAGTTAATATACGCGATAAAATCTGTAAAAACTAGTTTTATTAAAAAGTAGTTTTTTTTATGGACGAGGGGACAAACGAGCATGCGGCTCACCTGATGTTAAGTGACTACCACCACCCAAGATCAACCGCAACACCAGGGTAATTGCCAGGTATGAGTATTCATTCACCAAGATTTGAAAACATGCAAGCAAGTTTTTGTAAGAAAGTTTTGTAAGAAACGACGCCATGAAAAAACAATTTCAACCTACCTACGATGGACCGTATAAAGTATTAGAGAGAAATAGCAAGACTTTTAAACTACAAATACGCGGAAGGAAATCTACGATTATTTCGATCGACCGACTAAAGCCTGCCTATATTATTAACGAGGATACTACAGAGGATTCATCATCATCGTCAAAACCACCAGCGAGGAAGCTTGAAACTCCATCATCTACATCAACCCAGTTGAAACCTATTTTAAAAAGTACGGGATACGGGCGAGTCGTCAAGCCTCCGGTACGCTTTCGCTAGGGGGAGAGTGATGTAGCAGCCAGACTAATCAACCCTAAACGGGAATAAATAATATACACTCTGCTGCTACCATAACGCGGAAGGCGAAGATAAAAAACATTTATTTCCTAACTATTCCTGGCTACTGAGATACTGCGGACCGCATATAGATAATTTGACGTTATTATAAAGAAACAAGAAGCAGCCGCAAATATCATTCAGCGCCACATCGACTTCACACGCCGCTATCGTCACGTATCCGTCGACCAATGGTGAGCCGTTTCTTCAACGCCGCAGCTCGCTTCTTCTTGCTGTTCCGGAGCTGTATTCCACGCCGCCGCCGCTCGCCGACTACGCGCGCGCACCGATCTGCATGTCTTTTATAGCCCGGTCCAGCGACGTAGCTTCGTGAACAACACACAAGTCTCACGCCGGGAAACGAAATGTACATAATAGTTGTATATTTTGGCTAATTTTCATTGGTCATAATATAAGTATTATAATTGGCTAGGAAAAATAAAAAATTGTTACCATTGGTAAAACAATTGTGAGCCGGCCATATAAATATAGGCAAGATGCAAATATATTCCATTCCAGTCCACAGTCCATTCTATATTCATACTCCAGTCGGACTTACATAAACAGTCGTTTCATTTCTCCACCTTGAAACCACTCGGAGTCTGTTAATAGTGGACCGTTCATTACCACTATTACACCTTAATACCTGAAATAATGTTATTGTGTTGTAATATATTGAAAAGACAAAATAACTCAGAATCTTGTCTTTAAAACCGGAACAATGCAGCTATTGCTGTTTTATAATATATATAAAAATCATCCCTAACCACACATATACGCACCCATATTTTTTAGAGTGCATATATTTCGGCCATCTTAAGTTGTTTGGTTGTATGCGTCCATGAACTTTTTCCACGCACCTGGAATTGTTACTCTAGCGCTCGGCGAGTTTTTATGGGCGCACGTTTAGATAAGGTAAACGAATCATTATTTGTACCGGTCTGTGATACGGAGGATAGGATGACATGAAATTTTGTCATTCTGTATTGAATTTATTTTTCATTGTTTTCAAGTTAAAATATACTACAGTCAAACTGAAATTGGTGTCGACCTACGAGGCTAAAGGTGTTCTAACTGTTCTACTGCTTGCCGAACAAGAAGATTGTTTATGGCGACATTTAATAGAAGCTGGAAATAGCAACTTCCAATACTTATGTCATAAGTTCGTGTAATCAGGGTCAGAGAAGCGGAACTCAGTTCAGGTTCAAAAAGAGTTTGGTAGAGCAGAAAGCACGGCCTCAATGATAAGGTGGGTTGGGGTAAGATCGGTGATGAGGCAAGACCGTAAGTTTCAAATTTCCGGCGAATCATGCTATATTTTTAAATGTTAGTATTATGGTATACGACGCCAATTCATTCTGCCTGGACCCCAAGTTCACGCCGCATTTTTTAAAACACGGTATTTTTTGTATTTTTTGGTCCATCCGGTCTTTTCCTATAACTTTTATTTGTAATTTTTACCAAAAATATTTTTTAACTAATGTTTGGAACATCAAAATAGGTTTTGGTTTTGACGAAACTTCGTTATAAGATATGCGCATTTATGTATTTGTTTGATTCCGACATATTTGCACTAGCTTATGATGCACTCAGTGCGGCGGTTGCATTACTTACATAAACATTTTATCCACAGTTGGCTCGAAAATACACTAAGACTTCAACACGGGCGACTTCGTGCATACATGGAGCCTTGGAAATTGTTATTCAAGGAGTGAAGAACTCCATTAGATAATGTTTATCTCAACTCATTAGATACTTACTTCGTTTTATAAAGTGTCGAACTAATTAAGTTTCAAGAGAAACTTTCACACCACGTTACTTTTCTTATTCTACTAAACTTTGCTTTAATTTTTCAACTTCATGCTCATATTCTGTTAACTGTACAAATAGGCGCATGCCTGCTCATTGACACATACATAAATCTGCACACAAGAATCTATTAATTAACTACTTATGTATATATAATAATCAACACCAGCACAGAAGGCACAACTTTGCGCGTTAACCTCTAAAAAGAACCCCTTTGTCGTATCTCCTCAGTTTTAAGGCACTCCCCTTGTTGCCTCAGCCAGTATCGGAATCCTCGGCGTTGACATATCGAATGACGTGCAGTTTCGTGGTCACTTGGAAGAGAAGGCCAAATTGGCCTCTAAAAAGCTTGGCGTGCTCAGCAGAGGGGGACAGTATTTCATGCCGGCACACCGCCTGCAACTTTACAAGGCGCAGGTTCGGCCGCACATGGAATACTGTTCCCATCTCTAGGCTTGGGCTCCACAGTATCAGCTCCTTCCACTTGACCGTATCCAGCGCAGAGCGGCTCGAATCGTCGACGACCGAGTGCTTTCCAATCGGCTCGATTCACTGGCACGGCGAAGAGATGTTGTATCTCTTTAAATTTTCTTTCGCATATACCATGGAGAGTGTTCTGAGGAATTGTTCGGATTAATCACAGCCGTTAAATTTCGTGAACCCACTACGCGGCAAACGTTGTGATACCATCCACACCATCTGGATGCTTGGCCGGCCACCACTGTATGTTTCAAAAGGAGTTTTCTTCCCCGTACAGCCTCTCTGTGAAATAGTTTACCACCGGCGATTTTTCCGGACCGATACGATCTGGGGACCTTCAAGAAAAGAGCTTACTCCTTTCTGAAGGGCCGACAACTCACCTGCAATTCCCCTAGTGTTGCGGTTGATCTTGGGTGGTGGTAGTCACTTAACATCAGGTGAGCCGCATGCTCGTTTTCCCCCTCTTCCATAAAAAAAACTACTTTTTAATAAAACTAGTTTTTACAGATTTTATCGCGTATATTAACTTTTTTATATTAGCGACGTTTCGAGCACTTTCCAGCACCCATGGTCACGGGGGGTACTGAATTATTCGAAGTCTCAATGTCATAGTTAACCACTGCTACCTCCTGATTAAAATTATTAATTTTTAATTTTTGTTCTCGAAGAAAGGTTCTCGAGTGGCAGCCTCGTACCGGTAGGCGTAGTGTAGGGTGACCCCCCACTAGATGGAGTGACGACCTGATATGCAGGATGCAGATATGTAGGAAGTCGATGGATGCAGGTGGCTCAGGACCGTGCTTTGTGGCATTACTTGGGGGAGGCCTATGTTCAGCAGTGGACTTGTAAAGGGCTGTAATGATGATGATGATGATGAATTTTTGTTCCGATCTATGGAGTATGAACTTTAAGTATCTTGAAGTTTAGCAGTAGTATGCTGGGGTTGGAATTTAATTTTTTAACCCCTCAATCCCAACAAAAAATCCATGAATCCGAATGCGCCCGGCAAATCTCGAACGGTCGCATGTGACCGCACCCACCCGAAGCACTTAAGCTATTAAAACTTATATTTAGGTGAGGGAGTCTACCTTTCTATAAAAAAAATTTGGCATTATAAATTGTATACAAAATGCTTTATATAAAAGCCAGGTTTACTTTATTACAAAAATACTATTGTAATTTAATAACAAAAACAAAACTTACCAAGTGAATGTCAGCAGCGTGAAAATCACAATTATTTTAACATATAATACTCGAAATTAATTGCGTAAAAAGATATATTGACACGAAAACTATGATTACAATTTTGTAATTAAACACTAAACCAAAACACTAATAAGTATGTGTGAAGGGAGCTAAAACCGTTATTGGTGTTGTATATTGCCTCCCTCTGTTGATTACTTCTCCAGTCTCGAAACGACTCTGGAATCTTTAGGGTCAGAATACTCACATCACATCATCATGGTTGATTTTAATACAAATCTCCTGGTTTCGCACTCATATCATTCCTATAAGTTCCTTCAAATAATCGAGTCGATTGGCCTTCATGTTTTACCTCTCAGGCCACTCACCACAATGCGGACGGGGAGGACACGTGGCTAAATTTAATGCTAACCTCAAACCCCACCCTTGTCTCTACTCATGGTCAACATTATGCTTCTGGTTTCTCCCATCATGATCTCATTTTCCTTTCCTATATCCTGAAATCTCCTAAACTCTCACCTAAAATCCGGCACTTGCGTAGTTTTGACCGTATGGATGTAGAGAAGTTGTGTCAGGATGCTTTTAAAATTAACCGGGACACAGTGACAGCCGCTCCCACGGTAGACGAAATGTTAGCGCATTTAATAACATATTAATTAATCTATATAATATGCATGCTCCTTAATAGGAACTTACTTTTTTAATAAAAAGTAAAGCTAAAGTGGCTGCCAGCACCTTGGATGACAACAGAGATCTGCGTTGTGATGAGGCGTAGAGATCGAGCCTTGCAGAAATATAGAAAAAAGCGGTGTGAGGAAAATTGGTCCATTTTTTTAAAACTGCAAGAAATCGGTGTAACCAGATGATACGCAACGCAGAACACTGATATATTCTTAACAACATCATATCGTCTTCCCCCGCAGATATCTGGAAGTTCCTTGGAACCATGGGTATTGGTAAGAAGTTTCATTCTGAGTTTCAGAGGACAATTGGTTTGGATGATATTGTTACGAGCTTGAGGTTCGTGACAATAAAAATTGCCGATTAAATTACCTAAATTAACACTTTAATTTACTTTATACAAATTAAAGTTAAAAACACTAATAATTAAACACACTAATTCACTTAATTCCGCTCCGAAGCTTCGCTTGTGTCGCCGAGTTCAACTCTGCCCGATCGCATCTTGCAGCGCCTATTTATTTAAATTAGCAAACAAACATCCCGAATATTCAGGTAAATGCGCGCAAAGGGACGAGTGTGCGAGTATAGACTCTCCAGAAACTTAGTTGTTCGGATGGCGCTGTCGGTTGAGAGATTTGTGATGTCATTCTCTGCAAAGCTCCCATCGCTCTCGTTCCTGACACTAGATGGCGCTAGTTGACTTATTCACACAACAATATCAATCAACTTCTCTTCACATACACCTCTGGATCACCAAACCAAGTGTCAAACTGTTATATATAATCAGTTAATGGGTTTACCTCGTCCTAATATCGCAGCTTTCCACTTCTGTCCAATAGCTACGAATGAGATCAGGAAGATTATACTTTTCATTCAGTCTAATGCTATTGGTTGTGACAATATCAGTCGCCGTATGATTATTAATATTATAGACCATCTCTTCCCTGCTATTTCCCATATAATTAACTTCTCTCTGGATTCTGGAGTTTTTCCGTCGCTGTGGCGTAAAGCTTACATTACACCTCTGCCAAAAATTTCTAATCCTTCTTTACCTAATCACTTCCGACCTATATCCATTCTTCCCTTTTTATCAAAGGTGCTAGAGGCTTGTGTACACAAACAGCTATCACATTTTATCTTCTCCAATAACCTGTTAGGCTCATTACAGTCTGGTTTCAGACCAGGTCATAGAACTGTTTCCGCGCTCCTCAAAGTCACCGGTAACATAAGGGCAGGCATGGAGGAAACTAAAGTCACAGTACTGGTTTTAGTTGACTTCTCTAACGCCTTTTATAACATCAGTCATGACATCCTATTATCAATCCTTTCACTTTCTATGATCTCATCTGAGGCTTTTGAGTGGTTCTCATCTTATATTCGAGGCCGCCAGCAGTCAGTTCGCATTAACTAGTCCTCATCAAGTTGGTGTGACTTGCATGCTGGTGTTCCTCAAGGTGATATTCTATCTCCGTTTTTATTTTCAATATTTATAAATCTCATTACCCCAAATCTTCAGTGTGCGTATCATTTGTATGCTGATGACTTGCAGTTGTACTCACACGCGAAGGTCGACTGTTTATCTACAGCAATTTAGTCTCTTAATAGGGACCTAGAGTATATAAAGAACTGGTCTGACAAGTTTGGTCTTATTTATTTATTTATTTATATGGATCTCCAACAGTTGTACATATTAAATTACTTCTAACACATGCTTTATATCTATAAATTACCATATACTACCAATTACAGGAGAACACATCATTCTAAAACAATAGCAGTGTTTATAATTTGCCTATTTTAATGGAAGTTGGAACAAAAATAAGTTTAACGAACAAAAGAAAGTTAATTGTTTTTATAACATAAATAAAAGTTAAGTTCTGCATAAAGTAAGTGAATAATTAATTTTCTAAACAGTCATTACATTTTTTCATAAAAAGTGTGAGCCCGTCACAACCAATGTCCAGTGTTGCTATATTTTTTACACATACATTGTATACGCGTGATATACGTGTTATTGGAGAATTCTGTCCAAGTTTCGTTCGAGTGCTGTCAGTCCTAAAGAAAGGACATGGATTGCGAGGAGGTCTCCGAGGTACATTAATATTAAATCTGCTCAACAGCTCACTGTCATCAATTTTACCATTGAAAAGTTTATAAAGAAATTTCAAATCAAGAGGAGATCTACGAACTGCCAGTGGTTTCATCCTAAAGTAAGCAAGTTTATTTTTGTAGCACTCACTATGACTTGACGCCTTAAAACGGAATATTAGGTGCTTAATGAGTCTTTTTTGAACACGTTCGATTCTTTCAATGTGGTTTTTGTAAGCGGGAGACCATACTTGACTAATATGACAAATATTCAATGTATGACATGTAATACATGACGAATATTCAAGTTTTCTACGGACCAAGCTGTTGTACAGTTCAAGTATTGTTACCTTTTTGAAATCTTTAGACTGTCTAAGAACAAAGCCTAAAGTTAGCCCATCCAAATATCACATAATAATAGGTAGCCAACGGATGATAAAGAAACTGGAGCACAACAGAACAGCTTTACCACCGCTCATTTTTAACGGTTTTATTTTAGAACTGGGTAATACCGTGAAAAACCTTGGATTGCACATTGACTGCACCTTGAGCTAGTAAACTCAAATGGCAAATGTTTGTCAGAAAGTGACAGTTATTATTGTACAGACCTTAATTTTTCCCATTTTTGACTATGGTGATGTGTGTTATTTTGACCTAAATGCAGAACTCTTCAACAAATATGACCGCCTTCGTAATAACTGCGTTCGATTCATTTTTAATCTTCGAAAGTATGATCATGTGTCTACTTATCGCTCTCAACTCAACTGGTTAACCATTTGTCAGCGCCGTAGTCTACGTGTACTCACTACTCTTTACTCTATCTTGATGTCTCCTAATCCTCCATCTTATTTAACTCCTCATTTTAAATATCTTAGCTCCAACCATGATATAGTTCTCCGTTCTAGTATTAACTTTTTGCTTCAGTGCCCCTCCTTTAGTACTAATTTTGTACAATCATCGTTCTTTGTTCGATCTGTTCTTCTTTGGAACGCTCTTCCTTCCGAAATCAGGAGTGCCAAAAACAGGATTTCGTTCAAATTTAAAGTGCGAAAACTGCTCGTACATAAAATGGCAGAATCAACTTAGCGTTCGTAGTAAGCCGTGTTTAATATTATATATATATAACCGCCGTGTAGTGGCGGTTAAGAATATCCACTACCCCATATCTTCCCGTGGGTGTCGTAAGAGGCGACAGAGGGAGACAGGCAGGAGATGGGCAGCAGCATCTTCCTGATGACAACTGTGACGTAATAAAAAACTGCGGTTGCCAACCCGCTCGCCAAGCGTGGCAACTACGGCAAATACCCCCCAATGAACAAATACACAAAAAGACGGCCCCCAGTCCCCGGCGGCCCCGCTATTCCTGGCTACGGTGGCGACCATGGTAACGGCGGGGCAGGGGGTGCTAAGAATCTCCGGTGGAGGTTCGGTTGCCACCTACGACGACTCGACCTGGCAACATATAACGCACGCACCCTGAGGACTGACGAGAAGATACTGGAGCTGGAAGAAGAGGTAGACAAGTTGCGCTGGCATATTATTGGATTATCCGAGGTCCGAAGAGAGGGGGAGGACACGGCAATCCTCGAGTCCGGCAACTTGTTCTATCACCGGGAGGGCGACCATCTGTCCCAAGGAGGTGTCGGATTTATCGTCCACAAGTCTCTCGTCAACAACGTTGTAAAGATTGGGAGTGTGTCGAGGAGGGTCGCGTACCTGATACTCAGAATCACCAAACGGTATTCGCTGAAGGTCATTCAGGTTTACGCACCAACCTCGGCACACCCCGATGAGGAGGTGGAGGAAATGTATGAGGATATTTCCAGAGCCATACATTCCTCCAAAACCCACTACACGGTGTTGATGGGAGACTTCAACGCAAAAATAGGCACAAGAGAAAGCGGTGAGCTGAAGGTAGGGAAATTTGGAGTAGGGCAACGGAACCGAAGGGGCCAGCAGCTGGCCGACTTTATGGAGAAAGAGGGACTCTTTATGATGAACTCTTTCTTCCAGAAGCGGCCCCACAGGAAGTGGACCTGGTCGAGCCCCGACGGTTCGACAAAAAATGAGATTGACTTCATTATGACGACCAGACGCCAACTGTTCAGTGATGTCTCAGTGATCGCAAGGGTGAAAACTGGCAGCGATCACCGAATGGTTAGAGGCACACTGAACCTAAACGTTAAGTTGGAGAGGTCTCGTCTAATGAAGTCAACGCTCCGTCCCCCTCGTGCTCTAATCCAGAATCCCGAAACCTTTCAGCTCGAGTTACGTAACCGCTTCCAGTGCCTAGAAGATTGCAATGCAGTGGACGATATGAACGACAAGCTCGTGGAAACTGTCCATGCGGTCGGAGCTAAGTTCTGCAAGACCCGCCGCAGAAGAACACAAAAACTCTCCGATCACACTCTTAATCTCATGGCTGTTAGACGGGAGATGAGGTTGCAATCGTCAACAGATTTGACAGCATACAGGCAACTGAACAGACAGATCTCCAAATGCATGCGGCGAGACTTACGCAACTTTAATACTTCTCGTATTAAAGAAGCGATCGAGCGGAACCAGGGCTCCAAAGTCTTTGCCAGAGATCTGTCTGCCAGAAAGAGCCAACTGTCAAAGCTGAAGACTGAGTGTGGCAACATCGTTTCCGGGACACCTGAGATTTTGAGTGAGATTGAGAGGTTCTATGGGCAGCTGTACACATCATCGTTGGAGCCACACGCAAGTGTGAGTAACGATCCAAGAGCAAGTCTTATCCGACACTATTCCGATGATATCCCGGACGTCAGTCTAAGCGAGATTAGAATGGCTCTCCAGCACCTTAAAAACGGCAGGGCCCCAGGCGAGGATGGAATTACAGCGGAGCTTCTGAAAGCGGGTGGAACACCGGTACTTGTAGTCCTTCAGAAGCTCTTCAATTCCGTCCTCCATGGTGGCACTACTCCAGAGGCGTGGAGCAGAAGTGCGGTGGTCTTGTTCTTTAAGAAAGGCGACAACGCTCTCTTAAAGAACTACAGACCGATTTCCCTTCTGAGCCGCGTCTACGTGCTGTTTTCGAGAGTCATTACGAATCGTCTCGCACGCAGACTTGACGACTTCCAGCCTCCCGAACAAGCCGGTTTCCGAAAAGGCTTCAGTACCATAGACCACATACATACCCTGCGGCAGATTGTACAGAAGACTGAAGAGTACAATCTGCCACTTTGCCTGGCGTATGTGGACTATGAGAAAGCCTTTGATTCCGTCGAAATTTGGGCGGTGCTACAGTCCCTTCAGCGGTGCCAAGTTGACTGTCGGTATATCGAAGTGCTGAAGTGTTTGTACAGTAGGGCTACGATGGCTATCCGAGTACAGAACCAGAGCTCGAAACCTATCCAACTGCAGAGAGGTGTAAGACAGGGTGACGTTATATCCCCGAAACTCTTCACCGCTGCATTGGAAGACGTTTTCAAGCTACTGGACTGGAAAGGATACGGTATTGACATCAATGGCGAGTACATCACTCACCTTCGATTTGCCGACGATATAGTCCTTATGGCAGAATCGCTGGAGGACTTAAGCACTATGCTCAATGACCTCAATAGTGCCTCCCAACGGATAGGTCTTAAGATGAACATGGACAAAACAAAGATCATGTTCAATGTCCATGTCACACCTATGCCGGTAGTTGTTGGGAGCACTATGCTCGAAGTTGTTGACGAGTACGTTTACCTGGGACAAATAGTCCGACTAGGTAAGTCCAACTTCGACCGAGAGGTCAATCGACGGATTCAACTCGGCTGGGCAGCGTTCGGGAAATTACGACATATCTTTTCGTCAGGTATACCTCAATCTCTAAAAACTAGATTGTACAACCAGTGCGTGTTGCCAGTGATGACTTATGGATCTGAGACGTGGTCCTTCACTGCTGGCCGTATGAGGACGCTTAAGGTCGCTCAGCGAGCTATGGAGAGGGCTATGCTCGGAGTTTCTCTGCGTGATAGACTCAGAAATGAGGATATCCGCAGTAAAACCAGAGTGACCGACATAGCCCAACGGATTAGTAAGCTGAAGTGGCAATGGGCCGGCCATATAGCTCGAAGAACCGATAACCGATGGGGAAGAAAGGTTCTCGAGTGGCAGCCTCGTACCGGTAGGCGTAGTGTAGGGCGACCCCCCACTAGATGGAGTGACGACCTGGTAAGACATGCAGGAAGTCGATGGATGCAGGTGGCTCAGGACCGTGCTTTGTGGCATTACTTGGGGGAGGCCTATGTTCAGCAGTGGACTTGTGAAAGGCTGTGATGATGATGATGATATATATATATATATATATATATATATATATATATATATATATATATATATATATATATATATATATATATATATATATATATATATATATATATCTTAGCTTGTTATGCAAAACTTGCTTGACGTGTTGAAAATCGGCTTTTTATTTAAGCTTTTTATTCAAATGTGTAGTGTTTGCGTAAATATAAGAAATAATTACCTAACTACTTGCTTCGCCACATGTCAGCTTGTTAAAATACTTAAATCTTCCTCTACTCGTGTTTTACCCCAGGGCAGGGCATCTTTATACGTGGTAGAGCCACGCTACAGCTTTATTATGATTGTAGCAAGAATGGGTTGGCTCGCCCGGGGAAGGACCACGCTCTCACGAAATACCAGCGTAAAATCCGGAGATGTAGAGATCCGGAGACTCTTTTTTACTGGAAACGGGGCATTCCATCTTAGTCCTCAGGCGTGACAACACAACGTTTTGATTCTTAATTGAAGATAAATTCTGATCTATAGGCCACAGCATCCACTTACCACCAAGTTGAGTGTGTGCTCGTTTGTCAGCCCTATTCTATAAAAAAACAGCCTTTACTGTTAAATTTTTTTTTTTATAGGATAGGGTGACAAACGAGCACACAGTCCACCTGATGGTAAGTGGTTGCTGTGGCCCATAGACATCTACATCTATCCTCGATTACGAATCAAAATGCAGATGCGTTGTCACCCGTGAGGACTAAGATGGAATGCCTCGTTTCCAGTAAAAAGGGTCTCCGGTTCTCTACACTCACCATACGAAATACAGCAGCATTAAGCTACTATTTCACACTGGTATTCTGTGAGTTGTTTTCAAATGTTACTTAATATAAAATTTATTTCCCAGTAAAGTGAATCAAATGCATCTGATCTTTCCTTTATGTTGAGTAATTGCATCTTATGTCATCACAAGGCTTGAGAACCACAAAATTACAATTTATTTATAACAGGAAACATACAGAATTCCACAAACAAAAATAACAGCATAATAAAAATACCAATTACTTCGCAACCTTTCGCTAACTAAATACAATTATGTGTCTTACCTGGATTGAAGAGCACCTCCTGCCCTCTCTCAATTGCATGCACTAACTCCATCACCACCAGTCCCAGCACCACTACTCCCGGTACCACTATTCCAGGTAAAACACACCAGCGACGATAATACGACACGTGTTTCGCCTCTACACGAGGCATCCTCAGGTGATGTAGACTCTACGGCGGCTGACCGCTAAGTGAGCGGCGAGCCGAAATAGCTGCTATTTATACACGCCGATACAACTGCTCCCCATCAAAGTAGTCAGCGACCGCGCCGTGCGACAACAAACCCGCGACTGGTTATCATTATTCTTATGAATAATATTAAATATTATTGGAATGGCTTTCCAGCACCTTAAAAACGGCAGGGCCCCAGGCGAGGATGGAATTACAGCGGAGCTTCTGAAAGCGGGTGGAACACCGGTTCTTGAAGTCCTTCAGGTGGCACTACTCCGGAGGCGTGGAGCAGAAGTGCGGTGGTCTTGTTCTTTAAGAAAGGCGACAACGCTCTCTTAAAGAACTACAGACCGTGATTAAAACTACTTTTACGAATATTATCGCATTTATTTTTACTTATCACTATGTAAACTACAGACCGATTTCCTTTGTGAGACCCGTCTACGTGCTGTTTTCGAGTCATTACAAATCGTCTCGAACGCAGACTCGACGACTTCCAGCCTCCCGAACAAGCCGGTTTCCGAAAAGGCTTCGGTACCATAGACCACATACATACCCTGCGGCAGATTTTACAGTAGACCGAAGAGTACAATCTGCCACTTTGCCTGGCGTATGTGGACTATGAGAAAGCCTTTGATTCCGTCGAAATTTGGACAGTGCTATAGTCCTTCAGCGGTGCCAAGTTGACTGTCGGTATATCGAAGTGCTGAAGTGTTTGTACAGTAGGGCTACGATGGCTATCCGAGTACAGAATCAGAGCTCGAAACCTATCCAACTGCAGAGAGGTGTAAGACAGGGTGACGTTATATCTCCGAAACTCGTCACCGCTGCATTGGAAGACGTTTTCAAGCTACTGGACTGAAAAGGATTTGGTATTAACATAAATGGCGTGTACATCACTCACCTTTGATTTGCCAACGATATAGTCCTTATGGCAGAATCGATGGAGGACCTTAGCACTATAATCAATGACCTCAATGGTGTCTCCCAACGGATAGGTCTTAAGATGAACATGGACAAAACAAAGATCATGTTTAATGTCCATGTCTCACCTATGCCGGTAGTTGTTGGGAGCAGTATGCTCGAAGTTGTTGACGAGTACGTTTACCTGGGACAAATAGTCCGACTAGGTAAGTGCAACTTCGACCGAGAGGTCGATCGACGGATTCAACTCGGCTAGGCAGCGTTCGGGAAATTACGACACATCTTCTCGTCAGGTATACCTCAATCTCTGAAAACTAATATGTACAACCAGTGCGTGTTGCCAGTGATGACTTACGGATCAGAGACGTGATCCTTCAATGCTGGCCGTATGAGGACGCTCAAGGTCGCTCAGCGAGCTATGGAGAGGGCTATGCTCGGATTTTCTCTGCGTGATAGACTCAGAAATGAGGATATCCGCAGTAAAACCAGAGTGACCGACATAGCTCAACGGATTAGTAAGCTGAAGTGGCAATGGGCCGGCCATATAGCTCGAAGAACCGATAACCGATGGAGAAGAAAGGTTCTCGTGTGGCAGCCTCGTACCGGTAGGCATAGTGTAGGGCGACCCCCCACTAGATGGAGTGACGACCTGGTAAGACATGCAGGAAGTCGATGGATGCTGGTGGCTCAGGACCGTGCTTTGTTGCATTACTTGGGGGAGGCCTATGTTCAGCAGTGGACTTGTGAAGGGCTGTAATGATGATGATGATGATTGGGGGGTATCTATATAGTTTTAGTTTTTTTATCATAGTTTAAAAATCACTACACTTGAACGTGGTAGAGCCATGCTGCAGTTATATTAGTAGTATAGTTATAGCACGAATGGGTCGGCTCGACCGGGGAAGGACCACGCTCTCACAGAATACCAGCGTGAAATAGTAGCTTAATGCTGCTGTATTTCTTATGGTGAGTGTAGAGAACCGGAGACCCTTTTTACTGAAAACGAGGCATTCCATCTTAGTCCTCACGGGTGACAACGCATCTGCATTTTGATTCGTAATCGAGGATAGATGTACATGTCTATGGGCCACAGCAACCACTTACCATCAGGTGGACTGTGTGCTCGTTTGTCAACCTATCCTAAAAAAAAAAAAGTTTTCTCATCTGGTTGGGTTCTATAAATATATAATTATAAATGAAAATGAAAAGGTAAATATACATAAATATCAATTAAATAAAATAAATACATAAATAAATAAAAGCTCAACCAGATGGAAGCCCCCGGCAGGGGAGACCAAACGGCCGAGGTTTAGGGGGAAAGGGAAAGAAACCGGCGGAAGATGCGGGCAGTATCGAGGAGCACCGCCTTCTGCATTTGAGCCCGGAGCGGTCTGTCACGGAGTCCCAGTCGCCTCAGATGACCCGAGAGGCTGACTGGGATTAGCCCATTCGCAGAGACGACTACAGGAATAATTTCGGCCGGCATACCACCCCACATGTCGGTCACCTCGTAAGCCAGGTCCAGATATTTTGTTCTTTTATTTGTTTCGGCTTTCACGAGGTTCTCGTCGTAATGTCGACCAAAATATCCTTGACTGTGCCCAGTCCATCAGCACAATATCAGGCTTATTCGCAAGAATAGTCCTGTCCGTGATGATGGCCCGGTCCCAGTAGAGCCTGGGGCGGACATTTTCGAGCACGGCTTCCGGCAAGTACTTGTAATACGGCAATTTCCGATCCACGAGACTGTATTTCAGAACGAGCTCCTGGTGTAGAATTCTGACTACTAGGTTGTGCCTGTGCAATGACTCAGAGTAAGAAAGCGCCGAACAACTGGAGATGACATGCCTAAGTGACTCCCCGGGATAGCGACCAGCTCGACAGACGTCGACAG
This sequence comes from Parnassius smintheus behrii, assembly GCA_036936625.1. Lineage (NCBI taxonomy): Eukaryota > Metazoa > Arthropoda > Insecta > Lepidoptera > Papilionidae > Parnassius > Parnassius smintheus. The sequence goes on from JAUPFT010000010.1 coordinate 244,320, forward strand.
TGCCATCCTTTAGGATGTATCTCCGATAGTTGTTAGTCATAATAACCTGATTCTGTATTGCACAAACAAAACCCTCGGTTTCCCCGAAGAGGTCACCGAAACGTAGCCAGTTGTGGGAGGCGGCTGTATCTACGTGGGGCTCATGTAGTACCTCTCGTGGAGCTCCTATTATTATTATTATTATCATTTTATTGATAATATTATAGTTATTTATTATTATTAATTGTAAAATTATAATTAAGGACTAGCCTTAGAGATGTTTAACAAAGGTGAATTAGAAACATTTGTTTATTTATTCAGCAGGGCATTGCTAACCATTATTATTTTTTTAAATCTCCAAATGTTCCAGCACACACAGCCGCAGCCCCTTGTTACAAGTATGTAAGACTTCAAAAGAATGGTCGCTGGTTAGGTTGTGTCCAGTCTATAAGAGATGTTTAGCAAAATGGGATTTATCAGGATTGCAATTTCTCTACGCGGCCAAATGCTTTTTCGATGGATTGCATAATGGACATGCATAATGGATTTCCGCAAAGTAACGCCTGATTCTATCGATAAAACAGCATCCAAATGGTGAGGATGGTATCGTAAATTTTGACGCAATGTGCGTTCGTGAAATATGGTGGCTGGAACTAATTCGAACAATCCCTCACAACACTCCTTGGTGGAGCCACGTGTTTAAGGCTGCCGAAGTCTAGTTCCCCGGTCGAACCTTAAACCTATTACGCGAGATATTAACTAAAGTGGACTGTATATGCGGTTGCTTCTACGCTTACGTAAAAGCGTCTACTATAGCATGCGGTGTAATGCACTCGCTCTTCCCTAAACTAAAACTATTATTGTGCCAAATCGCTGAAAAGGAATCCTGCCTGATTAGGAGAACAACAAAATTGGAGCGGGTTAAACGATTATATCAGGCAGTAAATAAAGGAGTGTTGACTCACCGGGGTTTCTTCTATCCTGTTGAGCACTATAGCTGCAACTTCTGGAACTTCTTCTGGAACACTCCGGAGAGAGGCGGTGCGCGACTATATCTCACACGAGGTGAGGGAACTTCTTCTAGACAGACACTCTGGGGCCCCAGGGGTGCGTCGGGAGAGAAGCGTTGTGGTTTCAGCGACGACTGCGGTGGAAAGAGGACGCGCAACGGTCGCGCGTGCCTTATATGTCCTCGGCCCCGATGATTACGTGACATTCTAGAATCATCTTCTTGCCCCTCCCACCCCACCACCCCGATGTGTCGATAGGAGGGTACGAATGATATCGTTTTTCGGAAAGGAACAAGCGGCTTGGCACCTCTACCGTCAAATATAATAATCCAATGGTTTTTTCCGCGCAACCATCTCCCCCGCCCTTGAAGGATTTCCTTCAAAATTAACTAATACAACTAGACCTAAGATCAACTAACAAAATAACTAACTTACGCTAAGATTACCTAAATTCAACTACAATTTAATCTAGAAAGCTAATTTAAATTATGGAAGAGGCAGGGGGCACAAACGGACAACCGGACGCAAGTAAGACCCAACCGTGGTCTTAACGCGAGCTATCCTAACTACTCCGTCGGAACCGGGAAAGACCTCTACGACAATTCCTAACGGCCAGTGGAGAGGCGGTGTATTCTCTTTGGTGAGCACAACTACAGTTCCTACAGCTAAAGGCTCAGTTGCTGTGTTCCATTTTTGTCGAGACTGCAAAGTATGCAAGTATTCCATCCTCCATCGTTTCCAAAACGATTGCACTAACCGATCTAATAATTTGTGGCGTGCGGAAATGCTAAGTCTGTTCTCATCCATATCTGCGGCTGGCAAATACTTTAAAGGCGTTAAATTCAAAAAATGTGCTGGAGTTAGAGCCAGCGGTTCCGAGGGGTCACTAGACAACGTACGACAAAGTGGGCGACTATTCATTACGCATTCAATTTGAGCGAGCACCGTACTTAGCTCTTCGAAGGACAAAATCTGATCTCCTATTACTCGGTATAAATGACTCTTTAGACTCTTGATATTAGTCTCCCAATTGCCCCCAAAATGACTCGCGGCTGGGACGTTCCAAGACCACTCAATGCGGTTCTCGGCTAGAATGTGAGCGAACTCCGAATTATAATACTTGCTAGCTAAGAGCTCATGTAGTTCCGATAGAATACGTTTTGCACCGACGTAGTTCGTACCGTTATCCGAATACAATCTACTTACAGGGCCTCTGCGGGATAGAAATCTTTTAAATGCACCCATAAAGCCTGCTGTGCTTAGATCACCAACGAGTTCTATATGCACCGCTCGAGTAGTTAGACATACGAAAATGCAGACGTAAGCCTTTGTGGATCTTATACCACGCCCGCGAGTGAGCGTGACCTTAAACGGGACAGCGAAATCAGACCCGGTGTGCGTGAAGGGCTTTACTGATTGTATTACTCTACAAGATCTAAGTTCCGCCATTTCCGGAAATGACGGCTTGGGGCGTGCCCGAAAGCAAGCTATACATCTGTGCACCCGATTGCGTATTAAACTACGTGCAGAAAGAATCCAATAATTCTGACGCAAAATCGACATCAACAAGTCGGGGCCAGCGTGCGAGTTCAATTTATGATGGTAAACGACTAATAAGTTCATGATATGGTCTTTACGCGGTAAAACAATAGGGTGCCGTTGGTCGAAACTCAATTGCGAGTTGGACAAGCGTCCACCTACCCTTACAATCCCATCCTGTAAAAATGGCTTAAGGCGTTGAAAGGCGCGACTACAAGCTCTATTCGATTGTAATCTTCTAATTTCTTCAGAGTAGTGCGCACGTTGAAGTTCACGCAATACTAGCGACTCGGCATAGTTGTAATCGGATGCTAAGACATACGAACGTCGCGGTAACAGCTTCGCGAATCGACAAACGTAAATTACGCTACGCAATAATTTCGACCAAGAGGACAAGCGGTTCGCCAAAGCAATGATTGGAGAAACCTCGCTCGAAACGTTCGCCACTAGAGCGTGTCTCTTTTCTTCCGGCGGTTGTGACACTGACGAAGGTTCGAAATCGGTTATTGGCCATTGCGAGGGATCCAAGTGAACCCAAGCAGGTCCGTGGAACCAAAGCGGGTGGTCCATTATTTGCATCGGGGTGAGTCCACGGGATAGACAATCGGCGGGGTTTTCCGTACCGGACACGTGATAAAAGTTCCGCGTTTCTAACTCGTCTTGTATCTTGGCCACTCGGTTTGCAACAAACGTATCCCAACGGTGGGGTGAAGAATGAACCCAGCATAAGGCGACGGTGGAGTCGGAAAAGGCAAATATCCTTTCTATGTGAACTCTATCCCTACATGCGCTGATAACTGCGGTAATAAGCTTGGTGAGTACTAATATTGCGCAAAGCTCTAAGCGCGCCAGAGAGACAACCTTACGGGGGGAGACTCTCGACTTAGAACTAATGAGGCTAATCGAATTTCTACCATTATTCTGGACGTGGAAATATACAACGCCCCCGTAAGCCTTCTCGCTGGCGTCTGCAAACCCAACGACTGTTATGGCGCTACTTCTATCTACGTTTATATGACGCGGTATTTTAATTTCTCTTAATAAAGGAAGTTCCTCTCTAAAGCGCTGCCACAACCGAACAATGCTGTCAGGCGGCGGGTCATCCCAGTCGCATTCCAATAACCAAAGTTGTTTAACTAAAAGCTTAGCGTATAATACCACTGGAGCTACGAAACCCATGACGTCCCATAATCTAGCAACGCATGACAGTATTGTGCGCTTTTTGCATTTCTCTACGGGCGGATTTACCTTAAGGCTAAACACGTCGGACTCTGGTGACCAACACAGACCGAGCACCTTGTGTGTATCAGAATCGTCGAATTCCTTTATCGCCGAAAGACGGTGTGATAGTGGGATTGTATCCAAAACCGGACGCGAATTACTAGTCCACTTCACAAGATCGAATTGACCCGATTTCATGAGCCTTATAACCTCGGCGGTGGTTAGGGTTGCCTCCTTCACGCTATCGACCGAGTACACAAAATCATCCATATATAATCCGCTCTCAATTGTCCTCTTAGCTTTAGGATAAGAGGGACCTTCATCGTGAGCGAGCTGTCTCACCGTGCGTAACGCATGAAATGGGCTCGACTTTAAACCAAAACAAACGCGGTTAAATTCAAACACCATTAGAGGTTCCTTTGGGTTGAAACGATATAAAATGCGTTGGAATCTACGGTCGCATTCAAGGACCCCTATGCAAAGAAAAATTTGACGAATATCGGCGGATAGTGCTATACTAAACAAACGAAAATTGGCTATTATATTAAATAAACTGCCCTGTAAATTTTGCCCACTATAGAGGATATCGTTAAGCGACAGGTGAGTGCTAGTTTTAGCACTAGCGTCGAGCACTACACGTAACTTAGATGTAAGTTTGTCCTCTCTAATGACTCCGTGGTGTGGTATGAAATACGACGGTGTGTCTTCGTAGTTATCTAATTTCGAAGCCACAAGTGATATGTAACCTTCTCTTATATATTCGTTAATGACGCCGTCGTAAGCTTCCTTTAATTGGGGTGAAGCGAGCATCCTACGCTCCAAGCTGTAGAAATGTTTTTCCGCCATTTGACGCGAATCGCCGAGAGATAAAACATCTCCTTTAAAGGGTAGCGCTACACTATATCTACCGTCGCGAACACGAATGGTCGTGCGGACGTAAATTTCCTCGCATAACCTGTCATCTGAGCTAGCTATGGGTGGGACGTTCACCTCCTCCATCTCCCAAAATTTGCGGACTAACAACTCGAGCGGTTCGACAGCCATACCACAATAAGAGGTTGCCGAAATACTATCTATGATGGGGGCGGAGCCAAGGATCACATAGCCCAATACGGTTTCCAGTGCGTAAGGCGCGGTATGCGAGGAGTTGCCCCTGACCTTATTGTTTAACAAAAGATGAGGGAAAAGCGATGCTCCAATGAGCATGTCTATGTTTCCAGGAACGGCGTAAGTGTCGTCCGCCAGAGTCAAATTCTTAAATTCAATCATTGCCAAGGTGTCAACCGAAACGGTTGGCAACCGTTCAGTGACCCTATCTACTACTAGTGCATTTATATCAAAGTTAACATTACGATCTATCCGAGAATAAATTTTTAAATTTATATATCCCTGTGTCGATTTACTAGTGCCTCCGATGCCTTTAATTACAGGACATGAAAGTGACCTATTTATTACTAAGCCTAAGCGCTGACAACTTTGTCGCGTTATAAAGCTATTTTGGGCTCCGCTGTCCAGCAGTGCACGGACGCTTTGTTCGTTTCCACGCGAATCCCTAACCAAAATACGTGCCGTACCCAGTAACCCGGTTGAAGGAGGTTGTGCTCCCATGTTTGCCAACGAGCACAGAGCGACATCACCAGGTCGACCGCTAGAATCGTTGACCTTAGTAGGGGCGAATTCCTTATCCGCTTTACTTGACGCCGCTATGTTGCTATTTTCAAAATGTAATAGCGTGTGATGTTTCCTGGCGCACTTGCTACATACGGAACTCGAATTGCATTTTGCAACTAAATGCTTATCGCTTAAGCAGTTCAAACATAGGTTGTTTGTCTTTACTAATTTATAACGCTCGCTTGGTGAATATTTACGAAAAGTCGCACAATTATATAAATTACCGTGTCTATCTTTACATACTAAACAAGTATGCTGGAGTGATGTTGGCGTAGCGGTTACGTAAGTTAACGACCCTGCTATTTTAGATGGTTGAGTCTGTCTACGGTCGACGCACCTTTTATTCTCCTGTTTAACGTTCGGAGAGCGCTGCATCACCTTTATTTGATCTCGCACGAACGATGCTAATGAATGAAAGGAAGGCATCTCCGAGCTACGATGCTCCATTTCAAACGCACGCACGGTGTCGGGGTCCAACTTCTTCAGTGCAATATGGAGAAACACCACGTCCATAAGATCATTAAATTTCAAATTCTTAAGTGCAGCCACCGATGCCACAAATTTATCTAGAAACTGCTCTAAGCCGTTGATGTTCGCGGATGATATAGGTTTAAGATCGAATATCTGGTTCAAATATTCGGAAGCTAACATTCTCCTATCTTTATATTTAGTTTTAAGCGTTTCTAATATTAATAAGTAATTGTTTGCTGTAGGTGTAAAACCAGAGCAGATCGACTGTGCCCTGCCACTAAGTTTACTAATTAAGTAATATAATTTTTCGGCGTCCGATAACGCTGGGTTATTGTGTATATTGTTTTGAAAACTACTGAAGAAGAAGGGCCACGTCTTAATATCACCATTAAATACCGGAATATCTATTGGCGGCAACCTAATCGAGTCGCTTGGACGTACCTGTTTTTCCGGCTTTGCTTCGTTTTGAGATAGTAGGGATCTCGCAATTCTTTTCACGCGACACAACATATCGCGGCATCGTTGGGTAGAAATATGTATATTATAGAGCTATAACACCACATATTTTCCGTGATCATGGATGGAGCAAAAAACAAAGCAATCGATATGCCAGTACTACAAAATAAGCAAATATTAACGGCTGAAAATAATAAATACGATAAAATAAAGGAAACTCCGTTTCGTTCAATTTGTAGTAGTCGCATAAATATATGAGACCATTGTAAGATGAGAATCAAACGTTAAAAAGCTTACTTGTTAGTAACGATGCGGATGAGTATTTCTTTTTCATATTTCATTAGACTGCATAGAATTGAAGATAAAATTTTTGGTGCCTTTTGTGATATGAAACTTTATAATTATACGATATACATCTTTTTAGCTTTTATAAAATAAGGGTGACAAACGAGCGCACTGTTCCCCTGATCGTAAATGGATGCTCAGTACCGAAGACATCTAAATCAATCCTCGATTAAGAATCAAAATGCAGATGTGATGTCAACCTCGGGGACTAAAATTAAATGCCTTACTTCCAGTAAAAAGGTCACCAATTCCTAACACTCATCTTGCGGAACACATCAGCTTTAACTGCTACGAGTATATTATGCTTGTATTCAACATGGCTCTATTACCTATAAATTAAACATGGAATTTAGAAATAAGCACAGACAAGCAATCAAAGTTTTAACAATCGCATCACGTACCCTAGTGCTTGCATGAGGAATAACTGTAACCACACGAGCAACTGGAGGCAAATTTTGCAAGCAAACGTCTAGACTATGTCTAGAATTGAATGGTGCGACTACTTACTATTGGTGAGTACTGCTTTACGTTTAATGATTTTTTATATTCACATAAACACAACAAACCACAAAAACTTTAAATAAAACTGGATTTTATCGCGTATATTAACTTATTTTATATTCCCGAATATTCGAGTACTTTACAGCAACCACTGTTACGGGAGATTGAGGTGTTCGATGCTCCAATATCATAATTATACTATATGAATGCTCGTAGAACATGTAGTATTACTCACAAACTGCCTTACTTCTGGCTACTTTTTGAAAGAGGAGGAGTTCTATAAGGAAGTAGATGGCGTGCCGATGGGCTCACTTGTGCCTGCCATTTTCGCCGACATATTCTTAGAAGACTTTGAGGAGAAAGCCCTGATTACATTCTCGTAAATCCAATACTCTACAAGTAGCACGTAGACGAAACTTTCACAATTCTAACATTGGATAAAGTAAATGCATTTTTAGAGCATCTTAACTCCATAAATTCTAAAATTCAGTTCACAATATAGTTAGAAGCAAACAAAAAAGCTGTAAAGCGCTCGAAATAATACGCAATAAAATCCATAAACACTAGTTTTATTTAAATGCTTTACATTTTTTTCAACTTAGTATATTTACATTACGTCAGCAGTTTCATGAACAATATTTACATGTTAGTTATTTTTATTAGTCGTCAGGTGAGAGAATTCTTCCGTAATCTTCCCTGTTTGAAGTTTGTCCATGAAATGTAGCTACTTGCTGATACAAGCAGTGCACTTTTTAAATACGTGTTTGAAGCTTGAAAGAATAAACAATATACTTTAGGTATTTTTTGTGGCCTCTAAAAGGAGTTATATTGCGTAAATCGTGATATACAGCTTAAAAAAATTAAGGCATTATTGTGTCTCAAAAATCAGTTAACCGTATAAAATCAGCAATCGAAAATCTTAATAAAGAAATCTTATGAATAAATAATATTATATATTGACTTTATAAAAGATAACAATGCATAGATCTTCTTTAGACTTTTTTACTTATATATAATATTTTGTAAGTATAAACTGTAACTGTTGGTAGAAAAACAGTCTGCTTGTGAGCTTCTTGCCGCTTCGTATTAGTATTTGACGGCGCCTGCGCCGTTTCACCTGCGCTACATTGCCTCTGTAGTTAGTCACGAATGATTGTAAACAACACGTGCACCGATCACGTCACACAGCGCATCTCTTAATTTCCCCTACCACCCCGCTACTTAGCTCGGCTTGTTTTGCAATGGGTATAAAGCAACTGCGCAGCGGCGGAGCGGGCGAGTCCCCCCAACAAGCTTTCGGCTGACCTGAACTGCTTCCTGGCGGCTCAGGCCGAGCCTACATAACACATCCCTTAATCTGCCTTAGTTAGGCACTCTTCTAAGCGGCTTTTCGCCGCTTGCGCCCTTCTTTCTGCCAAGGAGGATCGCGTTCGTATACGGCTTAGAGATCTCTAGTCAGATCGTTAAGCCAGTTCCTAAAAGGTTGGTTTTAGTAGGTAAAAGTCACCACATAACCACGCAGCCGGCTGCGTGGTATGCTATGTGCATTCCCAACCTCCCTCCCCCGCTTTCCGGAGGGTGTGAATATGGGCAATATTTGCTTCGGCCGCAAAAAAAAAAAAACGGAGCGGGCAGTCCTGGCTAGGCATGTCGATTCACTCTTAAAAAAATCGATCTCTGAATCGATTCGAATCGAACATAGTAGAATCGATTATCGATTAAATCGAGGATTAAAATATCGATTTTCGATTAATCGTGACATTTCCAAACATTGTTCCAGAATTGCGATTTTTCTTAAATTGAACTTTTATAATTACATGTACCTTTTGTTTTATGTACAATTACGGGCTGCGGTACATTCCATCTTAGTTAACAACGTATATGTAGCCATCTTTGTTTGTTGTTGTTAAAATTCACATCAGACCAGGCTGTATGGTTTCAGACATTTGCCTGCCTTAATAGGCAAATCGTAAAAACTACAAATAGTTCAATTTTTTATAGTTTAGATCGTAGACAGAGAAACCTATAGACTAATGATTAGCGTGGCTTCAATTTTTTAGAGTTTAGAGCGTAGACAGAGAAACCTATAGACTCATGATTAGCGTGGCGAATAAAGGGTTATAACGTAGTTATAGGTTATACAATAATCTATATGACTTTTAAACATATTTAGAAAAAATTTTTTATTGTTCCAAGAACTGAACTGAACAAGATTCACCAATCTTAAGCTGACAGAACACTTTTTTTTTCACTCAAACCAACTTGTAAACTCCTTAGATCGCTACGAACTGTCAAAGTTGTTTAGCAAAGTGTAGTTTGCTAAACAAAAAACCGGCACGGAGAAAGGGACAAACAATCACACCGCTCTGTCTCATTTCCACGCAAGACGTATGTATAAATCTTTTTCGTGTGCGAATGCGAAAGAAGGCGTCAATTTGTCTATAGGTTTCTCTGTCTACGGTTTAAACAGACTTAATACATGGATGTCTTCGTAATAAATGGTTGCGTAAATTTGTTGTATTTCCGCATGTTTTTACTTCGATAGACACTACTTGCATACGCCATTCCATCCCTTTTTTACAAAGTGATTCCATGTATCACATTTCGTTCCACAGGCAAGATTAGAATTAGAGTTTTAGAAGTGAAAAACTATTTTTCGATATATTTGTATACGTTCATAAATATTTATTTTATTCGTATATATATGGCGTTCAAATTATCAACCAAGTACGACGGGTTCTTTTTGCGTCCGCCATCAGCAAAAATCTAAAAAATTGCGGTTTCTAACTTCTTACCCCAGCCAGTTTAAGAACTTTATCGCTAGTTCTTGAATCAGATGAATCAGTCCGATTCGAGAGGGTTTTGGATCGATTCTTCGAATCGATGCGGTGCTCGGAATCGATCTAAAAGATCGATTATTTTACTCCAGATAATCGATTTTTCGATTAATCGATTTTAGATCGACATGCCTAGTCCTGGCTCTGGCGTGGCACGGTGCACATGTTGTATCCCGCTACTAGCTCACCCTCGACTTAACGGATAATTAATTTGAGAAAACGAATTAATTATTATTCTCAGCTACTTAATTAGTCTCGGTGCAATTTATGGTCGATTAGCTGTCTGTTGATCTATGTATTGCACAGTTTTGTAAAGTAATAAATTGTAAATTAATTCTATTTAAAAAGAAATGTCCCGCTGGGTTTCTTGCTGATTATTCCCAAGACAGAGGTTCTCTTAGAACCAGTGTTCATAGTACTATATTGAATAAAAGCGACTCTATGCTATTCTAAACGCCTTTTACGTAATAACCCATACAATATATTATAACTACCTTCCTACATCATAAGTGGGATTAAAGCTTTCCATAATAATCCTACATTTATATACCTTCGTACATATTTGTTGCGTAGTATTTATTAGCTATCACCCGCGACTTCATCTGCGTAGAAGAAACAGCTTATAATAGGATGTTTAATTGGTATTTTACATTATTAATTTTGGTTTTAAAATATTAATTATAATGTTAAAACGTTTGAATACGTATTAAATACAACAATATTTATTATAATGTAAGGTATTTAAACGTTAAATAAACTCGAAAATTAAATAAAATTTTGTTATATTTTATGAACACGAAGCTCGGCCTTTGATCTGGTGAAAGTGACACGGGGGTCCTTTTACAACGAAATCGACTCTTTTACTCTTTGTTTTTCTTTCGGGTACTAGAATCACCAGGCTACTCTGTGCACTTACGTTGGAGAATGCCACATACAACTGACCGTAGGAGAAACAGCTTTTTCTCAAATCTACTTCCACTATCTTAAGAGTTTTTTCTTATACTTGGTTTTTGGTTATAGCGAAGTAGACTTCGACAGGAAACTGCACTCTCTTGAATTCGAAAGTGTGTTTTGATGATATTAGGGGAATCCTAGGAATATATACAGACTCTTCTTGAGTATCCATCCTCCCTGTAGCAAAACAAAAGTGGGTATTGTAATGCATTGAATGAGCGTTGATTTCACTTATTCGATTATTTCGACACCTGGCTCTGCACTTTGAATGTAGGTATAAAACCATCATGTGTTATATTTTTAGTTCCCAATAAGGTCATTTGAAAAATACTATTGTAATGCAGTATGCCAGCCATGAATGATCATGCTCAGTCTTGAGGTTTTTATTAAACGGTAAAGATGATCTGGAAGCTTTTGCAAAGGTTCGAACTGGAACTTTCCTAAATCACAGCACATTTTCAAAGATTCATCCTTGTACTTGAGAGTTCTACACAACTTGCATACGATGTTCATCGGTCCCAAAACAACAGTATTATCAATATGTTACTATCAGAACTCAGTCCAGAAAAGGCTCTAGAATTTCAAGGTTGTATACGGCTTCCAACTCGCTGTCCTTCACGATTTCATTCATATTGTAACTGTGGTACTCTCTACCCTTCAAGGTGTTTGCGTCGATATTCACTTGCAGCCCGCTTATCTAATTAAGGTTGTTCTCGCTTGCCTCAACGACAGCCTGCCTGTGAACTTTAGCGTGTTTTTCCGGATAGCTGCATGTTTACGATGATTAGAAGGTTCATATTGATTACATTTTTTTCTTGCTTCATTAAGTTGCAATTTTCTGACCACATTGGTAAACCTAGTCCTACGTTTCTTCGTCTTATTTTTGTGTGACTTATTTGTTAAACTAATTTCCTTTTGGACTGACTCTTGGGTAGTGAATATTGGAGATTCTATGCAATTATTCTTAGATAAAGAAGAAATTAAATACATACATACATAAATAATCACACCTGTCACCCATAGTTAGGGTAGGCAGAGACTACAGAGTTTCATTAGGCACAATCCTGACACACCTCTCTCGCCTCCTCCACATTCATATACCTACGCGTACACGCTCGTCGGTTAAGGGTACTCCTAATTTAGCCCATTTTCAATATATCACCAATTTGGTCGATAATATTTCGCCTAGGACGTCCCTTTTCAACTCTTCCATTAACTCAAAAATTATCATAGATATAAATATGACTCACATTCAGATTCAATAATTGTATAAGTAGGCGAATGAAAGTCTTGCACAATGTTAGAAATTGGTGAAGGTTAATGGTGGTAAACATTATTCTGTAAAAAAAAACGTAAGAGACTATTGGATAAAGATCTTGTGGAAAAAGTAACCTTTTGATGGGTTCGTATTTTGTACCGAATTCGGCATACAGGTTACGACTTCGATACACTTCAAATACAAATGGGTATATTTTACCGGCTGCAACTAGCTCGCAGAAACTGCCATATGTAATGTTGTTACATGTATAATGTATACTCATTTTTTTTTCTTTTCTTTTTGTCCCATGATCGTTGATATGATGGTCACGAGTCATAACAGCAAATTCGTCCCAATTATTCGTCACATGACGCACAATTTCTTTAGGCACATCCATTGAGCATTCTTGTGCGCCGTACAACAAATAAGAAAGCGTACGGAAAAGCCACGCGCCATCCCGTACTATTGGTTCATTGGTCCATGTTTTATTAGTTAAATAATTATTGTTTTTAAAAACAATACACACTAAATTAACCTCCTAAGAAAAACTACTACCTTTTTAAATTTCTATATTAAAACAAAAAGAAAACTACACAACAAATCAAACACAGATACCTTTACAATTAAAACAAAAACCTATATTATACACTAACAAACCACACTAAAGGAATCTAATTTAATTACTATAACAATAAACGAAAAAGAAATTAAATTAACTACACTCAAAATATTCTAATGAAACAGTGAAAAAGAACTTCCAAACAAATTATACAGACAACGCTAATATTCGATAAGTAGGTAATCTTTTCTAAGGAATTTTCGTAAAATTTAACAAAATTTTAATAAAATTTAAATTTTGAATTCTAAACCCATTCAAATATTCTTTTATATTCATTAAGCTATTTCAAATAAAAAATGTGCGCTACTCTGTGTTCGCGTGGTTGATTTTTTTATCATAGAATAAACATAGGTAGAATGATCAATAGGTAATAGTAGATTATATTGTTATAGGTAAAACATTTTTAAATTTTGTCATTTATTTTGTATATAATATTTGCTTATTTAATATAGTATTACATAATATTATATCACAATTACATTTTAATGATATTTTTATCTCAATATTTTAAAGGGTATCTATGTCAAATATAAAAAAAATAAATGTATGTTTAAAAAACTTATTAATGTAAAATTTTATATACAATTATATTTATTTAAATTAAATTAAGAATAAGAGTCATTCATAAATACCGGGTACGCGAGATTTAAACATGGACGAATGACATGAAATTTTTAGTTGTAGAAACATATATAAATTACGATAACTTATATATGTATCTACAACTAAAAATGTATGTAATAATATATTCGGCCTATACTTCCCACAGAAATGTCACATCTGAACAAATTAATTTCATAATCTATATTCCATGACACGAGATGGCGTCTTAAGAACAATCTGTTTTATTATTAATATATATATATATATATATATATATATATATATATATATATATATATATATATATATATATATATATATATATATATATATATATATATATATATATATATATATTTAACAGTGGTAGAGCCACGCGGCAGCTTTGCTGTTGCACGTATGGGCCGACTCAAACGGAGTGGTACCACGACCTCACAGAGTACCGGCGTGAAGTGGAAGCTCTGCTTCCGCGTTTCGTCTGGTGAGTGCAGGTGCTGGAGGCCCAAATCCCCCCTCCCTCCCTTATCAACATGGTAGCGGAATTAAATGATGATAAACTACCCCAGGATGGTACCAGCACCCCTGGAGAATCCCTCGCTGAGAATCCACGACCATGTTTCTTCAATTCTGAGCGTGGGTGCTCAGGCTGCCCCGCGTATTATGGGGGGGGGGGAAGGCAAAATTCCGCTCAAGACTACAACAGCTCGGGGCAAACGGAGCAACAAGACCAAGGCGACCCCTGCCACGCTGTCCGTGAATTTCTGCAATATCAGGGGACTTCACTCTAACCTAAACGCCGTCCACTACCATCTCGAGACGCCGAGGCCGGCTCTGCTCTTTCTGACCGAGACGCAGGTGTCCTCTCCGGCTGATGTCTCGTATCTCTCCTACTCGGGGTACAAACTGGAACACTCCTTTGTGCCTCGGGCTGGAGTATGCGTTTACGTCAGACAAGACATCTGTTCTCGACGCCTCGGCAGACTTGAAGGTTCGGACCGGTCCATCCTTTGGCTGAACGTAGACAGCGACGACCATCCGCGCGTCTACGGGTGCCTCTATAGATCCCATAGTGGTAATGCCTTGGTTCACGTTTAACAGATTATGCGGGGAGATCTGTTCATGATTTTGCCTTGGCATATGGTTTGACACAACTGGTTACGCCTACGCGGATTACAGATATGGAGGATCATGCACCTTCCCTGTTGGACCTTCTGCTGACCTCTCATCCGGACGGATATCAGATTTCCGTCGACGCCCCTTTAGGCTCCTCGGACCATTGTCTTGTTCGGAGTGTGGTGCCACTCACGCTGAAATCGCAGTTGCATTCTGCAGGCTACCGCCGTGTTTGGCACTATAGGTCAGCCGATTGGGATGGGATGCGGTCTTTCTTGCATCCTACTCTTGGGGGCGGGTTTGCTTCTCGCCGGACTTTCCCAACGATGTTGCGGATTCTGTTGCTGATGTGGTACTTCAGTGTATGGAACTTTTTATTCCTTAGTCTGTGGTGCCCATTGGAGGCAAATCTCAGCCATGGTTTGATCG
The DNA here is from genome assembly GCA_036936625.1 of Parnassius smintheus behrii. Lineage (NCBI taxonomy): Eukaryota > Metazoa > Arthropoda > Insecta > Lepidoptera > Papilionidae > Parnassius > Parnassius smintheus. Next base: position 259,326 of record JAUPFT010000010.1, read on the forward strand.
CTTATGTAAAATAGCATCATGCTATAAGCAGGAGTGCTACCAAGCCTGGGCTGACGCATCAGCGTCCCGGGATGTAAGCACCAGCGCTCTAAAAAGAAGTATAATTCCGCCTCTAGGTCCTTCAAAAGAGTCATTGCCAAGGCAAAGTCAGAGCACATAGGCAGAATTGGCAAGAAACTAGTTCGCCTTACTTCTGGAACCCGTGCTTTCTGGTCTCTCGCCAAGGCTGTCCAGGGGAATTTCTGTCAGCCATCTTTTCTATCTCTGCACAGGGAGGACGACTCACTGGACCATACCGCAAAGGAGAAAGCCGATCTTTTAGGCTCTTTCTTTGCATCCAACTCGACTCTCGATGACGGGGGGAGTACGCTGCCGACCATCCCGCGGTGTGAGTGCTCCATGCCGGAATTGCAGTACACACAGCGCTCGGTTCGCAAAGCACTCCTCTCCCTGGACATTCACAAGTCGACTGGGCCTGACGGAATCCCCCTAATTGTGCTGAGAACGTGTGCTCCAGAGTTGGCACCGGTTTTAACGCGTCTTTTCCGGTACACCTACTCCTTAGGCGTGTTCCCAAAATCATGGAAGACGGCTTTCGTCCACCCGATCCCTAAAAAGGGACCGCTCAGATCCATCCAACTACCGGCCTATCGCCATCACCTCCTTGTTCTCCAAAAAAATGGAGTCCATTGTAAACTGCCAGCTCATGAGGTACCTTGAGGATCACCAGCTGATTAGTGACCGCCAATACGGTTTTTGCTGTGGTCGGTCAGCTGGTGATCTTCTGGTCTACCTAACTCACAGATGGGCGGAGGCAGTAGAGTCCAAGGGGAAGGCATAGGCCGTTAGTTTGGACATTGCGAAGGCCTTCGATTGGGTTTGACACAAAGCGCTTCTTTCAAAGCTCCCTTCCTATGGGCTTCCCGAGAAATTGTGCAATTGGATCACCAGCCTTCTTGCAGATCGGGGCATCAAGGTCGTTGTAGACGGTGCAAGCTCAGATTGCAAGCCTATTAATGCAGGTGTTCCACAAGGCTGTGTGCTATCGCCTCGCTGTGTGTGCTATCGTATCGCAATTTTGGAAGAAAAACTAGAGGATCAACTAAGAATAAATCGGAAAGCTGGCATTGAATTAAAGAATGTTCCTAAAAAGTAGAATGAAACCAAAGAAGACCTTGTAGAGATGGTTGTCTGTTTATCGAAATCAGTGAACTAAGAGATACTAAAGTCAGATGTTAAAGATGTTTTCAGAACCAGGGGAAAAAAGAGGGAGAAAAGAAAACACCTATTCTCGTGGAACTTAACTCCACGATTCAAAAGACAGCCTTGCTTAGATCTTGTAAAATTTACAACAATAAGAATAAATCTTCAAAACTCCAAGCAAAACACTTAGGTTTCACTTGTAAGGAAGACACCCCGATTTTCGTATCGGAGCAATTAACACCTAAGAGCTCTAGACTATTCTTTTTGGCAAGAGATCTAGTGAAAACTAAAAGGTTTCAGTTTTGTTGGACATCTTACGGCAAGGTGTACTTGAGAAAAAGTGAAAATTCACCCATCATTCATGTAACAAACGAAGCAAAATTGCACCAGCTAACTTTGCATAATGAGGCATGACTATTACTATCTTTTATATCTGCATGTTTTCTGATTTTTTCTTTAATTTTTTGTTTAAATGGTTTAATATATTGTTACTTCAAAGTTAATTTATATTGCTTAAAAACTTACATTTTATACAAAAAACGGATACAAAACATTCATACACAAACACAACTCAAACTGTTTAATAAAATTATACGTTTAATAATTAAATCACATATTTACTCTACACACACATATTCATATTACATTTACATTACACAACCTAATACAAATTCTATGCTAATGACCTAACAGTTCACTTACTTCGTCCATGTATAGTTCTCTGAATACACTACAGGAATTAGACGACACAGAAATTTCACAGTCTATAAAATGTTCAATAGATGATTTGTCTTCAAACGCTGTTTTTAAATATGGAAATCTGAATATTATAGCTCAAAATATAACAAGTATGTATTGTAATTTTGACAGTCTATTAATACACTTAGCGCAACTGAAGCCTTGCATTGATATAATAATTTTGACGGAGTGCTGGTTAGATAAAAATAAATCAATTCTCACTTTACATAGCTACTGTTCCTATTCGACAAATACTCAGTTAAATCAAAACGATGGTGTGGTAGTTTTCATAAAGAATGTTTACAGAGCACTTGTCAAGGAAATAAATTTATACAAAGCTTCATGTTTACAAATAACTATAAATCAATACACAATTTTAGGTAAATATCGTTCCCCTTCCATCACAAAAGCTGACGAATTTATTCACTCTATTGATTTACATCTAAATTCAGTTAAAACTAGTCATATTATTATAGCGGGAGACATTAATATAAATTAATTACCTATTATTTGTGAGCAAAGCTATGAAAGAAATAACAGAAATCTTTATTTGACCGCTTTGGCTACACATGAAATACTTCCAGGCCACCATTTTCTTACAAGAAGATTGCGTTGTTTGGACCATTTTATGCTAAAAATTGATAAAAAAAGAACAACTGCTTTCGTCGCTATTCTCGATACAACTATAACAGACCACAATATGACTCTACTTAGCCTAGTGGGCAACAATAGTTTAAGCAAATCAAATAAAATGAAATCTGTAACTGATTTTAATGCCGTCTTAAACAGTCTACATTTAAACGTTTTTGATGATTCATATTTATGTACAGACCCAAATACTCTAACTAATTTATTGATCGATAAAATATCTATTGCATTAGTTAAACACACCAAAATTTTAGCTGTTCCTGGGACAAAGAGATTTATCAAGCCCTGGATGACAGAAGGTATACTTCGATGCATAAGAAACAGAAATGCTATGCAAAAAAAACTAAAACAAGACCCAACTAATGGTATATTAAAGATCACTTACCGTCGCTACCGAAATTTTTGTAATAAACTTATTAAAAAACAAAAACGTAAACATGATTGTAGTGTCGTTTCTAAATCTTGTAAAAATAATAAAGTTCTCTGGAAAAATATAAATAATGTTACACAATTTTAAAAAAAGAATGTTTCAAATTCGTGTTTATTAAATATAAAACCTACACCCCAGGATTCAGTTAATTATATTAATAAATATTTCTCCGGAATGGGTAGTTGCCTGGCTGAAGAAATTAAGTCTAAGATGCTACACAGCTTGATTCCTAAATCCACTTCTACTACTGTACTCTTAAACTCTTTCGTTTTGCTCGAAACAGATAATGCTGGAGTAGAGTGGGTGTTGATGAGTCTTGACTCTTATAGTGCTCCGGGTGGGATAAAATTCCAAGCAGGTTTTTGAAGTTGGGAAAGGATTTGTTTGTGCCCGTATTCACCTACCTTATAAATCTCTGTTTTACGAGTGGTATATTTCCTTACGCACTTAAACAATCATTAGTAACACCTGTTTATAAAAGTGGAAACAGAGACGATATAAATAACTACCGCCCTATTTCTGTCCTACCAGCTTTGTCCAAAATTGTAGAGAAAATCTTAAATACTAGGATATTAAACTACTTAAATAAATATAATATTTTATCAAATCAACAATTTGGCTTTAGAAAACAACATTCCACAGAAAACGCTCACATTAAGCTCTTTAATAGTAAAGAATTTAGATACTGGCAAAAAGTGTATTACAGTATTTTTAGACCTGAGAAAGGCTTTTGAAACGGTCTCTATTCCTGATCTTTTAAAGTTTTTGGAGCTTATCGGCTTCAGGGATATTTCGCTAAACCTGATGTTCAGCTACCTACCTGAGCGCACTCAGCGTGTTCATGTGGACGCTGTGTTTAGTGACGAAGAAAATGTTATTTTCGGCGTCCCTCAGGGTAGCGTCTTAGGGCCTACGCTGTTTTTGGTCTATATTAATGAGCTGTGCAAACTTTCTATTCCTCACCGTCACATCTTCTCCTATGCTGACGATACAGCTGTTACTTTTTCGGGAGACACTTGGGAGGAAGTGAAAATGCGTAAAGAATCGGGACTTAAAACTATAGCAGCTTGGTTAAGTAACAACCTACTCTCATTAAACACGCATAAAACAAATTATATTTGTTTTGCTATTTGCAATTACACTCAACCACCAGCCAACTTCAGCATTAAAATACACACTTGCCAAGACAACCTATTTTTTAATTGTGACTGTGCTGTTTTTGACAGAGTGGACAAAACAAAATATTTAAGTGTTATTATTGACCAGAGACTGTCTTGGTATAACCATATTGAATTAATAACTGGCCGCATAAGAAAATTAATGTGGATTTTCAAAAAGTTAAGACATGTAACAACCAACGAATTATTGATCAAAGTATATACATCACTGGCTCAATCTGTTCTTACTTATTGTATCCCAGTATGGGGAGGAGCTTTAAAAACAAGGTTCCTTGAGGTTGAGCGAGCTCAAAGAGCCCTGCTTAAGGTCTGATATTTCAAACCATACCAATTCCCCACTACTGACCTTTATAATTTGTCTAGTGTCTTGTCAGTTCGAAAGTTATATATTTTATTCTTATTGCTTAAAATTCACAAATCTACTAGGTATGAACGTGACAAGACAAACAAAAGAAGACACGATTGAGTTCTATATACCGATCGCTGTAAAACGACATTTGCTTCAGTACAATATGAGAAAAGGGCAGTATACTTATATAATAAAATAAATAAAATCTTAAGCATATATCCATTGCATAGCATAGAAGTTAAAAAGAAAACAATAGAATGGTTGAAAACATTAAATTACAACGAAACCGAAACACTTTTAGAAAAAAATACTTAACTTGTTACACATAATGAATAATTTACTAAGTATACCATACCTCAACATGCACACACCACATACACATACACTACACAATCACACAACGAACACCAATGGATATTATATTGTAAAAAAATACTACATAAGTTCAACTGTAAGTCAAAAATCTATGTGTTACCCAAGTTCTAAACACTAATTTATATAAATGAAGGACGGGAAGAGCGGAGCCTCCTAACACAAGTTTCCGAACTTAAAAGGAGTGTTCCAATAATGTATTTAATTTTAAGTATTACTGGTTTGAGAATAAAGATTTTTGATTTTGATTTGATTATCGCCAACGCTGTTTCTTCTGCATATCAATGATATGTTGCAAACTCGTTACATTCATTGCTATGCAGATGACAGCACTGGTGATGCTCTTTACACCAGCCGAGCCACTATTTCTCGGGAAAACGTCTCTGAGTACCGGGACAAACTTGTGTCTGAAGTCGAGTCTTTGCTGAACAGAGTCTCGGATTGGGGGCAACTAAATCTAGTCCAGTTTAACCCCCAGAAGACACAAATTCGCGCGTTAACCGCTAAAAAGAACCCCTTTGTCGACATATCGAGTGACGTGCAGTTTTGTGGTCACTTGGATGAGAAGGCCAAATTGGCCTCTAAAAAGCTTGGCGTGCTCAGCAAAGGGGACTGTATTTCATGCCGGCACACCGCCTGCAACTTTACAAGGCGCAGGTTCGGCCGCACATGGAATACTGTTCCCACCTCTGGGCTGAGGCTCCCCAGTACCAGCTCCTTCCACTTGACCGCATCTAGCGCAGAGTGGCTCGAATCGTCGACGACCGAGTGCTTTCCGATCGACTCGATTCACTGGCACTGCGAAGAGATGTTGTATCTCTTTGCATTTTCTTTCGCATACGCCATGGAGAGTGCTACGTTTCAAGAGTAGTTTTCTTCCGCGTACAACCCCTCTGTGAAATAGTTTACCACCAGCGATCAGTGTAGGTTATATATATATATATATATATATATATATATATATATATATATATATATATATATATATATATATATATATATATATATAGCCGTTATGTTTTTAAAACAAAATATAGTTGTATCTATCATCACTGTAAAAAATTAGAAATAGAATAAAGGTCGATTGAGCAAATTACTGCATTTTATTATTAAAAGGAGATTATATTCCTATTCATGGTCCTAAATCGTAATAAATTGAAAAAACGTAATTGGACAGGATATTATTTAGTGGAATACGCTTGAGAAGTCTTAAATATTCATTGGAAATACCACCGAGGAAGTGAAGATATTTAACTAAGAAATCTGGAGTCTTAGCCCCTTAGATATTGGACTATTATTTAATTTATTTAACCCAGCACTCATTATCAGGTAGTATTTTGTATAAATCGACTGCTAATTTATCAGGTTAGTACCAACCAAATTACCTACAAAATAATTACGTATAACTTGAAGTATTTAATCAGCTAAAATTCATTTAATATTGTTTTATATAGTTTCTCATAACCGTCAAATCATAATTAAATTAAATTATAAAGCTTAGTTAAAATATATTGACGATATTATAATTTTTTTTCTTTATTGGGTTTAAACTATCAAAATAAGTAAGGGAATTAGTTTTCATTTCTTTATAACTGTAAACAAAATTGTATAAAACTACTTATTAATTATATTTTATAAAATATAAACTTCTTGTTTGTATAATTTATCAGGCATTTGCACTAGTCTCCCAATCCCAGCCAACATGCCAGAAGATAAGGAGCAAATTAGGAAACGAGCTAGCTGCAAGGGACAAATTACTGCTTTTTCAAATTATTTAAATTCACTGAAGGTATCTTCATTGGCTGCTACTGAGGTAAATGAGTTGCAATTACGTATTAGTAGGATTGAGTCAATGTATGAACGATATGATGAGGTACAATTATCCATCAAGTGTAATACTTATAACATAGACGCTCAGATATCAGAACGAACTGAGTTTGAATCCCTTTATTTTAAATCGCTTTCTCTTGCAAAAAGAATCTTAGCAGATTGCATTAAGTCAGATGACGCAAACAGTGACGGTGGCTCTCATTCCGGCAATCATAAATTTGTTAAACTGCCCACTATTCAACTACCTAAATTTAATGGTTCTTTTGATAATTGTTAGAGTTTCATGACATGTTCATGAGCCTCATACATTCAAATGACGAGATAGATGACATAAATAAGTTTCACTATCTGAGAGCGTCGTTGGAAGAGCCCGCTGCTGTGGTAATACAGTCAATCGAATTCTCGGCAGCTAATTACACCGTCGCATGGACTATATTATGTGATAGATAATAAAAGACTACTAATTCAAAATCATGTGACAGCCTTATTCAATATAGCACCAATTAATAAAGAATTGTCTGTTAACTTAAAACGTCTCATTGATCAAATAAATAAAAATTTACGTGCATTAGAATCCCTCGGTGAGCCAACTAAACATTGGGACACACTTCTCAATCATATTATTACTCAAAAATTAGATGCTAAGACATATCGTGAATGGGAAGAGTCTAAAGGTCGTTTGAAGAAAGATACACCTATTACATTCGATATATTTTTGATGTTTTTAAAAAATCGAGCCGATTTAATTGAAACATTAGAAATGTCTCATTCTGCTGCTACTAACCGTTTAAATTCTTCTATAAAATATGCTCCAAAAGTTAAGGCAATGCTTTCAGTTCGGGATACCAGTAATAAAAACTGTTCGGCTTTTTCCGCCAAACTGTGCCCTAAATGTAAGGGTGACCATAAGTTAAGCAGTTGTCCTCAGTTTCTTGGATTAAGTAACGTTGCGCGTCTACAGTTACTGCCAGACTATAAAGTATGTTTCAATTGTCTTAATTCAGGACATTATGCAAATCACTGCAAAAAGCCAGGATGCTAAATATGCCACCGAAAGCATAACACTCTCGTGCACGTCTCAGATTACCAGTCAAAACCAATTACAGATATTAATACATCTAACACGAGTAGTGGTAATAATAAGCCTCTAAGGTCATTTCGAACAAACAAACACTTCGACGGGCTTACAGTCGTCATCCAATTCTAACGCACATTTGTCATTGTCCGCAAAGGTAGGCACTGCATCGTGTAGTGAACGAGGCGACGTATTGTTATCGACGGCATTAATTAAAGTTATATGTAAGAATGGTTGTCCATATATTGCTCGTGCTATTCTTGATAGTGGCAGTAACGCTTGTTTAATAACTGAAGAGTTATATCAAAGGCTAGGTTTGCCCGCTCTAAATGTAAATCAGTCGGTAGTCGGTATTAATAATGCTTCGGCACACATCAAGAAGATTTGTAAGGTATCGATAAAATCATTGAATGATAACTTCTCTAATCTTGATTGTTTTGTCCTACCATCAGTAACCGAAAATGTACCTACTAGATACATTAATTTGTCAAACTTAAAAATTCCATCTAATATTTCTCTGGCAGATCCTAATTTTCACTCACCTGCTCCCCTTGACATGCTTATAGGTGCTGACGTCTTTTGGGACTTAATAGGAACGCAGAGATTAAAATTATCGAGAATCACCTAATCCTGACGTATTAGGTGATTCTTGGCCACGAGCTAATAAGTGTTTACTATCGCTAGAGCGCAGGTTAGCAGGTCAGTCTCAGCTCTATGAAATGTATAAAGAATTAATGTCAGAGTATGAAAGTCTGGGTCACATGGAGAAATGTGAGAATGATAATTTACCACGTAAGATGCATTTTATACCACATCACGGTGTGCTGCGGGAAAGTAGTACTACTACTAAATTAAGGGCCGTTTTCAATGCTAGCAGTCCGACTTCTTCTGGTGTTTCATTGAATAATATACAGATGGTAAGTCCCGTGGTACAGGACGACCTTTTGTCCATTCTTTTACGCTTTCGGCTACACAAATACGTTCTCATAGCTGAGGTTGAGAAAATGTACCGGCAAATAGTCATTAATCCCGATGATCGCTATTTGCAACAAATTGTCTGGCGTGATAACCCTTCAGAACAGCTTCAAGCTTATCAACTTAACACCGTGACTTACGGCACCTCTAGTGCTCCCTTTTTGGCAACTAGGTGCCTCCAACAATTAGGCTTAGAGTGTACCGATGACAAGGTTGCTCAAGTGATCATTCACGATTTTTACGTTGATGACTTGCTAACGGGAGGGGATGATATTAACGAGGTTACAGATTTGCGCCGTAAAGTGACTTCCACACTTGCATCAGCTCATATGGTTTTGCGAAAGTGGAAGTCGAATGAATCTCAACTGGTTAGTGAAAAATGATATTTCTTCGCTTGATTTAAATATTGGTGGCTTTGAACCGACTAAAACTTTAGGCCTTGGTTGGCAATCACATACTGACCAACTTTGTTTCCCTATAGGAGGGCTATTCTCAGGTAAAACAAAGCGTGATATGTTATCTGTGATTTCACAGATTTTTTATCCACTAGGACTTCTATCTCCCTGTGTAATTAAGATGAAGATTCTTCTTCAACAGTTGTGGCTGCTCGCATTGTGGCGGCAGGCTGCATGTTGTGAGCAGTTGACGCCAGAAATCAGCAAGATGTGGGCTGAGATAATAGTCGATTTACCTAAATTAAATACTTTACGTATTCCGTCGTATTATTTGTGACTCACCTAGTTTGTTAGAATTTCATATTTTCTCAGACGCTTCTGAGCGTGTATATGGCGCCTTTTTATATGTGCGTAGCGTTAATGATCAGGGTTAGGTTTTAATTCAATTATTGATGGCGAAAAGTCGTGTCGCGCCGCTTAAACCTATAACAATCCCAAGACTGGAACTTTGTGGTGCACTTATTGGAGCTCGCCTTTACCAGAAGGTTGTAGCATCGCTGAGACAACAAGCTAAGCGCACTTTCTTTTGGACAGATTCGTCCATCGTGTTAGGATGGTTAAAGGTGTTACCTAGTAAGCTACAACCCTTTGTTAGAAATAGGGTTGCTGAAATATTAGAGAATACTGGAAATTGCGAGTGGAGGCATGTCCCAACAGAGTGTAATCCAGCCGATCATATTTCTCGCGGTGTGAGTTGTAAGGATATTTCATCCATGAGTAAGTGGTGGTCAGGACCTGAATTTTTTAAGAAAGAGGTCTCTCACTGGCCTGCAAATTTCTTAAGTATTAATCACGAGTTGCCTGAGATTAAATCGTCAAATGTTATCCTCCACGGAATACTTCATTCTAACAACAATGAAGATTTAGGCGGTAATAAATTAATTGAATTTAAACGCTTTTCTAAATATACTAGATTAAATCGGGCCGTTGCTTATGTGCTGCGTTTTATTAATAATTGTAGAAAGCAATCCGTTCACGGTCCTCTTAGCAATCAAGAGTTGCAAACCGCACTCAATGTTATTATAAGCATATCTCAGAGTGAATCATTTGAGGAGTACACCATATTAATTAAAAATAAAAGCTTACCCACTAAAAGTCCGTTACATAAATTTAATGTATTTCTCGATGATAATAAAATAATGCGTGTTGGAGAGCGTCTTGAAAATTCCGATTACTGTTATGAGAAAAAAGATCCCATACTTATACAGTCCACTCATTATTTTACCAAATTGCTCTTCAATTGTGAGCACATAAGGTTAATGCACACAGGATCACAGCTAATGTTGGCCACTATAAGAAAGATGTACTGGCCGATTAGAGGTCGTAATTTGGCCAGATCTTGTTATCAACAATGTGTAAGATGCAATAGAATGAAAGGAAAAACCATCTCTCCAATAATGGGCAACCTACCACACCAACGCATCCTTTCTGGTTTTCCATTTCAAAATATTGGACTAGACTATGAGGGACCAATTCAATCTGTTTCTCGCCATGGCCGTGGGTGTTAAATTGTAAAGGTATATATAGCTATTTTTATTTGCTTCGCGACTAAGTCAATTCATCTTGAATTAGTGGGTGATTTAACTAGCAATACCTTCATATTAGCTTTACGCAGATTTATATCAAGAAGAGGTTTCCCTCTTAATATTTATTCGGATAATGGTACCTCCTTTGTAGACGCATACAATGACATTTCAAAATTTATTAAGACGTATTGTAATTCTTTATCTGAGGTAATGGCAAATGAAGGAATTAATTTCCATTTTATGCCGCGTTATTCCCCCATTTTGCTGGGCTTGCGGAGGCTGGTGTCAAATGCATTAAATATCATTTAGTTAGAGTGCTGGGCAATTGTAATTTGACTAACGAGGAACTAAATACCACATTAATACAAATTGAGGCTATACTTAACTCCAGACCACTCACACTTTTGTCAACGAATCCTGAAGACTTGCTACCACTAACGCCCGGTCATTTTTGGATTGGACGCCCCTTGACTTCCTTGCCGACACCAGACTATAAAGATCATTCCGTAAGCTCTTTAACCCGATTTCAACGAAAATAACAATTACGTTAACATTTTTGGGCTAGATGGAGCAAGGAATATATATCAGAGCTTCAACTGCGGCGTTCCTGTAAATGATCTTTGAAGTTAAATTCACTGGTACTCCTAAAAGAGGAGAATTCACCGCCATTAAAGTGGAAGATGGGTCGCATCGTCGCAGTCCATCCAGGCTCGGACGGCGTATCAAGAGTGGCGGATATTAAAACATCGACTGGTATAGTTCGCCGATCATTTAGCAAAATTTGTCCGCTTCCTGAACCTGAAGAATCTGGTTGAAAGGTAGACTTTCAACGCCGGGGGGCATGTTGAAGCGCTTGTAAAATTATATTAGCAGTTCTAACGCCAATATTAGATCGTAAGCCGTGTAGGTTTTATATATATATATATATATATATATATATATATATATATATATAGCCGTTATATTTTTAAAACAAAATATAGTTGTATCTATCATCGTTGTAAAAAATTAGAAATAGAATAAAGGTCGATTGAGCAAATTACTTCATTTTATTATTAAAAGGAGATTATATTCCTATTCATATATATATATATATATATATATATATATATATATATATATATATATATATATATATCACTTTGTTATTGACTCTTATTAACCGATGAAAAGTAATTCCTTGGTTTTGACTGACTGTGTAAGCACCGCAGTTGAATAGACTGTCTCCTCTGGTACGTAGTACATATTAACTCAATGCTTAGATTTGACATTCTTACTTACTTACTTACTTACTTATCGTCACGCACAATCCCTAACGGGGTAGCCAGAGAGAACAGATCGCCAAGTGTCACGATCCTTACATACCTCTTTCGCTTCTTTCAGGTTCATTAACTTCTTCATACATGCACGTCTAGGTATCCGAGTACTCTTGACCCTCCCCTCTTCGAGCAATTTGCTCACATGGTCTTCGAAAGTTAGTCTCGGTCTACCTCGACACCTTTTAATATTTACTTTCGCTCTATATATTTTCTTCACCATTCGGTCTTCACTCATTCGTTCAACGTGTCCAAACCATTGGAGTACGATGGAGGAGTGGATTTGACATTCTAATTTAGTAAAAATCCCGAGTGTGCTTTTTTGAGGCACTGGATTTATGTCCCTATACCCATTGCCTTGGACAGGCACCCCAGGTATATGAACTAATGTTATTTACTTTATTACCTAGTTTTACCTACATACATTTAAGACTTTTTCTTAGTATTTTTAACAAATTAATTATATTATTACCATATAATTATGGTTAGTTTTTTTGGAGGTTTTGTTAATACATATATAATTAAGTCGGGTATGGTGTAAGTAACGGTGACATCGGTTCACGTTATTAATTATTAAATTATTATTATATTTTTAGTATTATTATAAATACTTACGCATGTAATATAATTGATATTATAAATTAGTTATAATTTTAGTATTAGAATTGAATTGAATAAATGTAATTTTACCCTATGATCCCTGTTGATTGCAATAAATAAATAAAAAAATTAAAAAAAAATGCACCAAGCTTTTATGTGAGTTTAACATTTATAGTTTTCAAACATGATGTGTCAAAATTAAATGCAATTTAAATCAAAAGCACTAAGGATTATTGATATCAACTTCGATGTACAAAGAATTTTACATTTCATAAAGTGTCATCAAAAGATATTGTAATATATTTCAGGACTATTGATATTAACAAAACCGCCGATCTTTGGGGGATTTCCGTGAAAGTACCTTTAAACTATCTATTATTTTTAATACTAGTATCGAATCTGGTATGTTTCCTGATTTAATGAAGCATAGTAAAGTTATACTTTTATTTAAATCCGGTGCTAAATTGGACCCCGCTAATATTAGACCTTTTCTGTACTGCCAACACTTAGTTAAATTTTTGAAAAACATATTCTTGATCAAATGTAAGAAAAATTAATGTAAATAATTTAATTCATAAAAATCAATTCGGTTTCACAAGGGGTCGCTCGACAACTGATGCTAGTGTTGAGCTGATTAAATATATATTTAATGCCTGGGATAATTCACAGTATGCTTTGGGTGTATTCTGTGACCTATCCAAAGCTTTCGCGATTGTGTTCACCATGAATCATTAATCAAGAAACTTCAACACTACGGTGTAAGAAGTGATGCTCTTAAATTCATTATTTCATATTTCAGTGACAGAACGCAAAAAGTTGTCATTAATAGTATGAATTCTTCCGGGTCGATTGTACAAATGGGCGTGCTTCAGGGCACAATTCTCAGCCCCTTTCTGTTTCTTGTATATGCTAATGACTTATCTTATATAGTAGGGGATAACCATGATATAGTGCTATTTGCTGATGATACTTCATTTATTTTCAAATTAAAACGACCATTATTAAATCAAGACAAAGTAAATAATGCTATAGTTAAGTATAATGTTATATAGTTTAATGCAATTGGTTTAATGATAATAATTTTAATTTAAATGGAACTAAAACTAAATGTATGAAATTCGTAACTCCTAATGTCAAACATGTTAATACTAATGTATTTTTAAATGCGGAGGAACTGAGTCTTATTGATACCACCATTTTTTTTTGGAATCACACTAGACGTAAAGTTTCAATGGCTCCCCCATACATCAAAACTAGGTAGCAGACTTAGTTCTGCTGCACATGCTGTAAAAAAGATTAAAACTCTTACTAGTGTTAAAACAGCTAGAATAGTTTACTTTAGTTATTTCCATAGCATTATGTCGTATTGTATTGTGCTATGGGGACACGTGACTGACACTGGGATTATATTTATTTTACAGAAGAGGGCCATTAGAGCAATATATAATTTAAAACCAAACGATTCACTGAGACAAAAAAATTAAGGAAATTAATATATTAACTCTGTCTTCTCAATACATTTACGAAAATAAAAGTAGTCTTGCAAAAATAAGTGATATTCATTCTGTAAAAACTAGGAACCGACACAGGCTAGTAGTACCAGTCACTCGAATCCACCGAGTCAGTTATTCATTCTTGGGGTGATATATACGCTTTTATAACAAAATCCCAGAAAATATACAAAATTTGTCATACACAAAGTTCAAAAATGATATTAAACTAAGTTTGTATAAAAGGGGTTATTATAATATTAAGGAATTTATGGATGGTAGTAACCCCTGGGAAAGATGATCGCTACCAAGCTATTTCTAATTTGTCTTGTGTTGTTAATTGTAAACATGATTGTAAGCTATTATTTAAAAAAAATAGTGCCGCTGGGTTTCTTGCTGGTTCTTCCCGGGACAGAAGTTTTTTGCGAACCAGTATTAAATGAAAAAAGTGACTTTCAATAAGTATTGTTATAATCTACATTGAATATTGCATGTAATGCAATATTGCATGAGGGTGACACTGAAGGTTCTTAGAAAATCAAAAACTCAACATACTCGTACTAGCAAGTTATTAGTTTTATTATCTATATATATTTTTAAAATAGTGTCCATTTACATGTCAATACATCGCTGCATCCGATGGAACCACTGAGAAAAACAACCTTAGGGGTCTCATCGACGGCATTTTGAAACACGGCCAATGCTTCCTTGGCGTCCATAAAACGATTTCCTCAAAGTTTTTCTTTTACTTTTGGAAATAAATAAAAACCGCAAGGTGCTAGGTCAGGGCTATACGACGGGTGACCCAATAATTTCACGTTTGACGTCGCTAAGTAGTCGATTATTTGCTTGGTGGTATGCGACGAGGCGTTATCATGGTGAAGGAGGATCCTAGTGCGAGGTCGTTTCTCCCGAACTTTTTCCAAGACAATTGGAAAACAATTGTCAGTGTACCATTTTGCAGTAACTGTTTTGTGACTCTCTAAAACAATTGTTGCGTAATGACCTGTCCTTCCGAAGAACGAGGCCACCATCTATGTTCCCACGCTCCGACCTCTATTCACATTAGTTGGCAACTCCTCAGAAGGAAACACCCAGACAGCAGACTGTCTCTTAGTTTCAGGATCGTAGTAATCAGAGATTCAGAGTCACTTCCGTTATATCTTTGAACTATTTCACGACACCAATCAACACGACCTGGGCCTCTGTCGAATTATGAGGTGTCCACTGGGCACAAAGCTTTCTGACCGCTAAATGTTCATGGAGGATTTTGTGCACTTGACTTATACCGATGCCTAAGCTTGGCCGAATCTGCTGGTAAGTCATTCTTTTGTCAGTCCCTATCGTACGCCGCACAACACTGATGTTATCTTCAGTCGTCACCGTAGAAGGCCGTCCCTTACGCAGATCATCGCGACCACGTTTAAACTCATTAAACCGGTTGTAAACAGTGGCACGAGATGAGGCCTCATCGTGAAAAGCCAATAGAAATTTATCATAACTTTCCTGTTGACTTAAATGATATCGAAACTCATAAAAAATCATTGTATGAACATTTTCTCGCATCACATTCATGTTGACGTGACACAGACAATTTGCAACTTGCCGCCAAATCGTAAATAAATGACAAATTGATAAAATACACACAAAATAACATTTGCAAAGAGTTCCATTTTCAAAATTTGAACAAATTTTTTGATTACATTATTTGCAAGTGGCCAGTTCTAAAAACTTTCAGTGTCGCCTTCGTACCACCTCCATAATAATTTTCTACTCCTTTGTAAACCCATAACGGGCGATTTAATCAAGGAATAACGTTTTCCCATAAAAACTTTACCCCCGTTTTTCAGACCCTTAGGTATTGAATTTCAGAAAATATTTTCTTATTGGAAGCCTACGTGATATAAAGAACACACTCTCTAAGTCTTAGGTCACTACGATAAGTGGTTTAGGCTGTGCATTGATCCGTCAGTCGGTCATTCAGGACAAAGCATTTTATATGTGTATATTTTGACTTTGAATAGAGTGAATATGCCTTTTTGCTACCATCCGAATCTTTCTTTAATATGTTAAACCAACCTGGTTTTACTACCTGATATATTATTGGTCGTAAACGTGATTGCTGACCATGAGATCGCAGGCTTGAATTCTGGATTGGGCGAAAAAAAATCTGCCATTGAGTTCTTCTGTCAAGAAATTCTTGGTAGTTACTTGAAGTTGGCACTATTTCACCCACGTGCTGAGGCGTGTGGGTAGAACGTGAAAACACGTAAAACCGTGGGTTCTGCGCCTGATCTGTTTCCGGTCGTGTCGGCTTGCTGACCCATGGGACAGTAAAAGTTATCGAATAGAGAATGCACATGTGCTGGCGCATACACTCGGACACTATAATCTTATCCTGCGCAGATGGTTAGTCTCCGTTGAGACCGCCCGCCGGAAACAAAAAATTCGTTCTGGAGGACATTATAATAACCGTATTTGGGTCGTTTTATAATATACCTTTATTTGCTGTTTTATTAATTAAGTTCAATAACATGTTTAATTTTCCAGCTATTGATTTAAACATAATATTATGGAACGTGAAACATACTTGTGTTTATATGATTTTGTAAACAATACCCATTTGCTTTTAATTAAGACTAACATGACAAAATAAATCAACACAACTTTATGTAAACTCGTATTTTGGTTTGTGTGCATAAGTAAATTGATGTTGCCGATAGTAACGACGCGCTTATGATGTAGACGGAAAGTTAACAAATGCCTCGAATTCGCGTGAAACTTGTTTAATTTACAGCTCCCGAGCAGTTTAGCCCTTGAGCAGTACTCCCCCCTTCCTGAATACGCTAGGCAGCCAGAGCACCTTCACTCAGGAAGGGTAGGTTAGGTTAGGCGTGAATGCTCAGTAAGTGAATCTCCGTCACAAGGGGTGTTGGTACACTCATAGGGTAGTGTTTTCTTTACCTCCGCTACCATGTTAAGGGGGAGGGGTGTTGGTCCACCTGCATTTATTAGGCGAAACGTAGAAATAAATTTAAATTACAGTGGCAGTAGCCTAATGGCAGTGAACTCAAAAAGGTCGTGGGTTCAAATCCGGCATTCGACTACTGGCGTGAACCACTCGTAAAACAAGCAATTTAAGCTTACCACGAGTGGTTAAGGGAAATATTAGTAATGTTTATAGCATTGTTAATATTCTTTTAAAAAAACTTCACGCTGTATTCTGTGAGGTCGTGATACCACCCCAGTACGAGCCGGCCAATCCGTGCGAGAGCAAAAGCTACCGCGTGGCTCAACCACCGTAAATATGGTGAGTGTAGAGAAAAAAAAGGTGTGTGGAGAGAACCGGAAACCATTAACACAGGGAACGAGGCATTTTATCTTAGTTCTCAGGTATAATAACATTTAGATACTTCATCGAGGCTTTATGTAGATGTCTATGGTCCACAGTATCTATTTACTGTCAGGTGGACTGTATGTTCGTTCGTACCATCATTCTTTAAAATAAACGTTCAAACATGGCTTAAACATTATTTAATGCTTAGCCACAGTGCCGGCGATGCTGTCAGTCGCTATGCTGTCTACCTATAAAGCTATTGATAATGTTGTACGAATGGAAAACTTAAAGAAGTCTCAGTGGGGCATTGG
This sequence comes from Parnassius smintheus behrii, assembly GCA_036936625.1. Taxonomy (NCBI): domain Eukaryota; kingdom Metazoa; phylum Arthropoda; class Insecta; order Lepidoptera; family Papilionidae; genus Parnassius; species Parnassius smintheus. Next base: position 277,159 of record JAUPFT010000010.1, read on the forward strand.
CTTAGCATGGAGTTAAAATGATTTCATGTAGTTTGTATTATTTTTAAAATTTAAATGTTAATATCTTTTTTGAATACTACTCCCTATACCTGCTTGGAAAATAAGTCCCTCAGTTACAACCATCGCTTTACACACTTTGTCTTCAGTGTATACTACTGAAGACAAATGTATAAAGCGATGGTTGTAGCGAATGCAATCCTCACTGCTTACTACAGCTTAGCAAAAATCCCACCTCCGATACGGAATAATATTTTTGAGTAGCTCAACCGGAAAAGAATCAGCGTTTAAGGCTCAAAGAAGATGCATGAGGGTGATCTTTAAGCTTAAAACTACCGATAGTTGCATGCCATAATTTAAATAGTATAAAATACTGACATTATGTAGTTTATACATACTAGAAGTAGCTGTGTTTGTTAAATTGCATTCAAAACGTCATAAACGCCTTGACCAAGTAGTTCCACGTAACAGACGCGACAATACCCTTTTGTGTCATCAATCCGCTAAGACAGCACTAATGCGCAAAAGTATATTATACTGCATGGCTCCAGTCATATATGATACAATACCAAAACTTGGAAAGAATTGCCGCTATCGATATTTATAAAAAGGCTTGGAAGCTTTTCGACAGTCAAAGCATACTCTAGCGTAATAGAATTCATGACTGAAAAAAAATTCTTTTGAGATTTTGACTGTGTTAAAAATCTGAATTATATTTAGTTCTGTGTTGTTATTTTATTTTGTAATAGTTCAGGAGATTAGTTTATAATTCTGCATTTTTTGCATGCCTTCTGGTAAAATATGGGGAAACTCACTACATATATATTTGCAAAATGAAATATTTTTTATCTTTATCTTTATCTAATTCACTGTTGATCTTGCTGTACGTTCCGCCAAAGTCATACAGTTAAGTTAAAAGTTAATATAAAACCTAAAAGTAATTTATTATGATAACTGTTTATGACATTTGTCAAAAATATAACTCTAAAAACGATTTGTTGTTTTGACGTGAAATAAATTTGACAATTAACTAATTACCTTGGGTTTTTACTTAATTTATTTATACTATGACTCATTACGTGCCTTTAATTCCTGAAGAGAAGTAAGTAATTTTTGAATACGTACATACTTATGTTTAATAAAACTATTCATGTAAATGTAATAATTAATTCCGGATATGTGTTCAGTTATTACCATTGATATAGTTACGCAGTAGTACAATAAGTCTATGGTTATTACCCAATATTACATAATATATAACAATAATAGTTTATTAAGAGGGTGTCACTCTCTCAGAAATGAGTATTATTTATATATATATATATATATATATATATATATATATATATATATATATATATATATATATATATATATATATATATATATATATATATATATAAATATATATATTCGTTTATTAATTTATTGGATAACATATTTTATGATACCTTTTATATATGTATATAGTATATAGATACAACGTGAGCATATAAGATGTGCACAATGGTTTTTTATCAATTATGGATGACAAATGAGTACAACATCCACCTGATGGTAAGTGGATGCTATGCCCCATAAACATTTACACCTACCCTCAATTAAGTATAATTATGAGAATGGGTTTTATATCCTAGAGGACCAAAATGGAATGCTTCGCTTCCAGTAAAAAGACCCCGATTCCTTACACTCTCCTAACAAAACACAGCGGAGTTAAGCTGCAATTTTACGGAATGTTGTGAGGATGTGGTTCTTCCACGGACAAGCCAACCAATTCGTGCTCCGACCATAATATAGCTTCCAAAAGCTTTGCCACGTTTATACTATGTAATAAGATAATACATTGTTGATTTCATGGTAACGTCTGATACTTCAGAGCAACTTGTAATGATGTCCGACCGCTCCTTCGCGAAGTGTTTCGTGGTCTTCATCCTCAGCCAGTACTTGCTGAACAGCTCCAATGTGAACAAAACCTTAACGATAATAAAGTAGTCAATGTTGAAGTTGACCAGTGGGTAAGAGTTATTTTTCAATTAAGTAAACTAATTTCAGAAATAAAAATTATTATTTATGTTTCTAATGTGTATGCATTGGCTTCGGATAGTAAACTCAGTTAAAAATACAAAACATTTGCATAAGAATGAAGACTACTAACATTGTGAATTTTGCAAAAACTATGCAGCAGCTCTACTAAGGCTGAGAAAGGACTACAAAAGTTCATAATGTTATCCACTTATGATGTCGTTGTGTTTCTTTCAATGAATGACGAGAACCAGATGCCCATTTTACTGACAGCGAGACATTCAGTCATAGTCTTACTTAGTATTTTGATTCATGGACTAAGATGGATGTACATATGTGATTATTGATATTTATCCACTTTCATCGGGTGGACTGTCTGCTCGTTTGTTGCACTTATTTAAAAAATAACGGACTCTTGAAATGAATAGGAAAATGGATGAATAAAACAAATATTTATAATTTAACAGTGGTAGAGCCACGCGGCAGCTTTGCTGTTGCACGTATGGGCCGGCTCAAACCGGGGTGGTACCACGACCTCACAGAATACCGGCGTGAAGTGGAAGCTCTGCTTCCGCGTTTCGTCTGGTGAGTGCAGGTGGCCGGAGGCCCAAATCCCCCCTCCCCATCAACATGGTAGCGGAATTAAATAATGATAGACTACCCCAGGAGGGTACCAGCACCCCTGGAGAATCCCTCGCTGAGCATCCACGACCATGTTTCTCCACTTTTGAGCGTGGGTGCTCAGGCTGCCCCGAGTATTCTGGGGGGGGGGGGGGGCAAAAATCCGCTCAAGACTACAACTGCTCGGGGCAAACGGAGCAACAAAACCGAGGCGACCCCTGCCACGCTGTCCGTGAATTTCTGCAATATCAGGGGACTTCACTCTAACCTAAACGCCGTCCACTACCATCTCGAGACGGCGAGGCCGGCTCTGCTCTCTCTGACCGAGACGCAGGTGTCCTCTCCGGCTGATGTCTCGTATCTCTCCTGCCCGGGGTACAAACTGAAACACTCCTTTGTGCCTCGGGCTGGAGTTTGCGTTTACGTCAGAGAGGACATCTGTTCTCGACGCCTCGGCAGACTTGAAGGTTCGGACCTGTCCATCCTTTGGCTACGCATAGACAGCGACGACCATCCGCGCGTCTTCGGGTGCCTCTGTAGGTCCCATAGCGGTAATGACGAAACAGACCGACTCTTCGACCACGTCCGAGTGGCTGCAGATTCGTTGCTACAGCAGATCCCCTCCGCAGAGATCGTGATCCTAGGCGACTTTAACGCCCATCATGCCGAATGGCTTGGTTCACGTTTAACCGATCATGCGGAAAGATCTGTTCATGATTTCGCCTTGGCATATGGTCTGACACAACTGGTTACTTCGCCTACGCGGATTCCAGATGTGGAGGATCATGCACCTTCCCTGTTGGACCCTCTGCTGACCTCTCACCCGGACGGATATCAGATTTCCGTCGACGCCCCTTTAGGCTCCTCGGACCATTGTCTGGTCCGGAGTGTTGTGCCACTCACGCTGAAATCGCGGTTGCATTCTGCAGGCTGCCGCCATGTTTGGCACTATAGGTCAGCCAATTGGGATGGGATGCGATCTTTCTTTGCATCCTACCCTTGGGGGTAGGTTCGCTTCTCGCCGGATGATCCCAACGTTGTTGCGGATTCTGTTACTGATGTGGTACTTCAGGGTATGGAACTTTTTATTCCTTCCTCTGTGGTGCCCATTGGTGACAAATCTCAGCCATGGTTTGGTCGCTCCTGTAAAATAGCATCATGCTATAAGCAGGAGTGCTACCAAGCCTGGGTTGATGCATCAGCGTCCCGGGATGTAAACACCAGCGCTCTAAAAAAGAAGTATAATTCCGCCTCTAGGTCCTTCAAAAGAGTCATCGCCAAGGCAAAGTCAGAGCACATAGGCAGAATTGGCGAGAAACTAGTTCGCCTTACTTCTGGAACCCGTGCATTCTGGTCTCTCGCCAAGGCTGTCCAGGGGAATTTCTGTCAGCCATCTCTTCCATCTCTGCACAGGGAGGACGACTCACAGGCCCATACTGCAAAGGAGAAAGCCGATCTTCTAGGCTCTTTCTTTGCGTCTAACTCGACTCTCGATGACGGGGGGAGTACGCCGCCGACCATCCCGCGGTGTGAGTGCTCCATGCCGGAAGTGCAGTTCACACAGTGCTCGGTTCGCAAAGCACTCCTCTCCCTGGACAGCCACAAGTCGAGTGGGTCTGACGGAATCCCCCCAATTGTGCTGAAGACGTGTGCTCCAGAGTTGGCACCGGTTTTAACGCGTCTTTTCCGGTACTCCTACTCCCTAGGCGTAGTCCCAAAATCATGGAAGACGGCTTTCGTCCACCCGATCCCTAAAAAAGGCGACCGCTCAGACCCGTCCAACTACCGGCCAATCGCCATCACCTCCTTGTTCTCCAAAACAATGGAGTCCATTGTAAACTGCCAGCTCATGAGGTACCTTGAGGATCACCAGCTGATTAGTGACCGCCAATACGGTTTTCGCCGTGGTCGGTCAGCTGGTGATCTTCTGGTCTACCTCACTCACAGATGGGCGGAGGCAGTAGAGTTCAAGGGGGAGGCATTAGCCGTTAGTTTGGACATTGCGAAGGCCTTCGATCGGGTTTGGCACAAAGCGCTTCTTTCGAAGCTCCCTTCCTATGGGCTTCCCGAGAAATTGTGCGATTGGATCACCAGCTTTCTTGCAGATCGGAGCATCAAGGTCGTTGTAGACGGTGCAAACTCCGATTGCAAGCCTATTAATGCTGGCGTTCCACAGGACTGCGTGCTATCGCCAACGCTGTTTCTTCTGCATATCAATGATATTGTTACGAGCTTGAGGTTCGTGACAATAAAAATTGCCGATAAAATTACCTAAATTAACACTTTAATTTACTTTACACAAATTAAAGTTAAAACACTAATAATTAAACACACTAATTCACTTAATTCCGCTCCGAAGCTTCGCTTGTGTCGCTGAGTTCAACTCTGCCTCGATTGCATCTTGCGCCACCTATTTATTTAAATTAGCAAAATATCCGGAATGTTCAAGTAAACACGCGCAAGGTACCGAGAGTTCGAGTATAGATTTTCTAGAAACTTAGACTTCGGGCGGCGCTGTCGGTCGAAAGATTTGTGATGTCATAAACTGCAACGCTCCCCTCGCTCTCGTTCCTGACACTAGATGGCGCTAGTGTGTCGTCGACTGGAGCGCGTAAAACTGCCCCCTCCTAAGACATGCTCGTCCCGAGCATTATCGGCCCCATAATAACGCGCCAAGCGATCCACATGGACGATCTTAGGAGTCCCTCTTGCGCCTTTCTGTATCCGGTAGGTTACATCGTTGATGGATGTCCTATCCCGTGGTGCACCAACATTGTAAAATTTCGATGCTCCTCTACTCCGTGCCTGAGGTCCCCTCACAGCCGCACAACTTGTACATGTACGACACCAATCCTCGACATCGTCACGATAATGGACCCAGTAAAACTGTTCTCGGACCTTCAGTAGAGTTCGTTAAACTCCCAGATGGACTCTTGAACGTCCATTATGGCACAGTTGTAGAACATTCGGCACTTTAGCTTTAGGGACAACCATTTGCAGACGACAGCTGTCTCCTCGACCATTGTCCCATTTACGGCACAGGACTCCATCCTGAATCAGCAAGCTGCCCCATTGGGCCCAATAGCTTTTCGTGGTTGAACTCATCGCTGAGACGTCCCTCCTCCTAGCCTTCATCCATCCCAGAATCGGCTTGATGTCTGGATCTTCCTGCTGTGCACGTCGTAGGCTGTCCTTCCACCCGTTGCTGAGGTGGTCTGTCCTGAGCATCCTCACGGATACCACTTCCTTACCTTGCCTACTACAATGGTTGCCATCTTCAGGACAAGGTCTTCTTGACAATGCATCTGCGTTGCCATGAGATTTCTCGCCGCGATGTTCGATCTCAAAGTCATATTCCTGCTGCTGCTGGGAGGTGCTGTTAGCCGCACTTCCTTTCTGAGACCGTTTACCTTCCCTTCCTAGGGTGTGCTTAGGGCAGCTGGACCGAAGATGGCCCCTTTCCCCACAGCCATAGCACCTAGGGCTGTATCCTTTATTGTGGTCGCGAACCGTAACTGCTGCAATCTCCCTAGCGTGAGGTGAACGATGATCCTTTCGCCGCCAGGCAGTGCCGTTAGCTGCACTACCCTCCTGATATCGTTCACTTTCCCTTTCTGCGGTTCGCTTAGGGCAGCTGGATCGAAGGTGGCCCTTTTCCCCACAGCCATAGCACTTTGGGCTGTATCCTTTGTTGCGGTCGCGAACTGCAGCTGCTGCAACCTCCCTGACGCGATGGGAACGATGATCCTGCCGCACGGCTTCCACTTCCAGTGCATGGGCCAAGGCGTCCTTAAGCGTCTCGTGGTGCCCGAGCCTCACAGCAGCTCTGACTTCCAGGTCGCGGATGCCGTCGATGAATGTCTGCACCAGGTTCCCTTCAATGAGCGCAGGTACAGACCGGTATGCTTTTCGCACCAGCTTCTCCACTTCTAGAGCCCACTGCTGCAGGTTTTCGTTGATGCGCTGCACACGATCTTTAAGCTGCGCACGAAAGACGTGTTCCAGGTGAGCGTCGCCATATCTCGCCTCCAATGCCTCAAGGAGTTGCTCATAAGTCACTTCCTCACCGAGAGCTTCCAGAACTGTTAAGGCCTGGTCACGCAGGCCTAGTGTGAGAGCAGTCATGGCTTGATTTTTATTCCAGCCGTTCGCCTTCATAACAGCCTCGAACTGGATTTTGTAGGCTGACCAGGAAGAAGTCCCGTCGAACGGTGGCACTTTGAACCCACGTAGTGAAGGTGTAGTAGCTACTACGGGAGCTGTAGTACCATCACTCAGTTTGAGGTCGTCCAGCGTTTTCTTCACGTCAGCCACCACGTAATCAACCCGATTGTTCACTTGGTCGATTTGGGTTTTAGCTTCCTTGATTTGGGTTTCAGCTTCCGACAGGCGGTTGTCATGTTGAGCAACCCTATGCTTCACCTCCTTTATCTCTTTCCCAAAGGTAGCATGAAGGTCCTTAATCAGGAGCATTTGTTCTTCCGACCAACGGGCCTGTTCCTCCTGTCGGCAGGCCTGCTCCTCTTGTCCGCCACGCAGCTGCTCTTCCAATCGGCGGGCCTGTTCCTCCTGTCCGCCCCGCAGCTGTTCTTCCAACCGACGGACCTGTTCCTCCTGTCGGCGGGCCTGTTCCTCCTGTCCGCCCCGCAGCTTTTGCAGCATCACCATCAGAGCACCTAAGTCAGGTGCCACAGACGTAGAAGCTGCTGACGGACCGGCTTCCGTGGCCGGCGGCTGGCCCTCAGACATCTGCGGCGTTGCACCACCAAATCTCCTCTGGTCCGTCTCCTGCTGGCGTTGACTTCGGGTACGGACACCCTCCGTTTCCTCCTTAGGTAAAATCGGCATTATTTTATCCCACTTCTGACACCAATTGTTACGAGCTTGAGGTTCGTGACAATAAAAATTGCCAATAAAATTACCTAAATTAACACTTTAATTTACTTTACACAAATTAAAGTTAAAACACTAATAATTAAACACACTAATTCACTTAATTCCGCTCCGAAGCTTCGCTTGTGTCGCTGAGTTCAACTCTGCCTCGATCGCATCTTGCGCCACCTATTTATTTAAATTAGCAAAATATCCGGAATGTTCAAGTAAACACGCGCAAGGTACCGAGAGTTCGAGTATAGATTTTCTAGAAACTTAGACTTCGGGTGGCGCTGTCGGTCGAAAGATTTGTGATGTCATAAACTGCAACGCTCCCCTCGCTCTCGTTCCTGACACTAGATGGCGCTAGTGTGTCGTCGACTGGAGCGCGTAAAAATATGTTGCATACCCGTAACATTCATTGCATTTAACAGTGGTAGAGCCATGCGGCAGCTTTGCTGTTGCACGTATGGGCCGGCTCAAACCGGGGTGGTACCACGACCTCACAGAATACCGGCGTGAAGTGGAAGTTCTGCTTCCGCGTTTCGTCTGGTGAGTGCAGGTGGCCGGAGGCCCAAATCCCCCCCCCATCAACATGGTAGCGGAATTAAATAAAGATAGACTACCCCAGGAGGGTACCAGCACCCCTGGAGAATCCCTCGCTGAGCATCCACGACCATGTTTCTCCACTTCTGAGCGTGGGTGCTCAGGCTGCCCCGCGTATTCTGGGGGGGGCGAAATTCCGCTCAAGACTACAACTGCTCGGGGCAAACGGAGCAACAAGACCAAGGCGACCCCTGCCACGCTGTCCGTGAATTTCTGCAATATCAGGGGACTTCACTCCAACCTAAACGCCGTCCACTACCATCTCGAGACGGCGAGGCCGGCTCTGCTCTTTCTGACCGAGACGCAGGTGTCCTCTCCGGCTGATGTTTCGTATCTCTCCTACCCGGGGTACAAACTGGAACACTCCTTTGTGCCTCGGGCTGGAGTTTGCGTTTACGTCAGAGAGGACATCTGTTCTCGACGCCTCGGCAGACTTGAAGGTTCGGACCTGTCCATCCTTTGGCTACGCGTAGACAGCGACGACCATCCGCGCGTCTACGAGTGCCTCTATAGGTCCCACAGCGGTAATGCCGAAACAGACCGACTCTTCGACCACGTCCAAATGGCTGCAGATTCGTTGCTACAGCAGATACCCTCCGCAGAGATCGTGATCCTCGGCGACTTTAACGCCCATCACGCCGAATGGCTCGGTTCACGTTTAACCGATCATGCGGGGAGATCTGTTCATGATTTTGCCTTGGCATATGGTCTGACACAACTGGTTACTTCGCCTACGCGGATTCCAGATGTGGAGGATCATGCACCTTCCCTGTTGGACCTTCTGCTGACCTCTCACCCGGACGGATATCAGATTTCCGTCGACGCCCCTTTAGGCTCCTCGGACCATTGTCTGATCCGGAGTGTTGTGCCACTCACGCTGAAATCGCGGTTGCATTCTGCAGGCTGCCGCCGTGTTTGGCACTATAGGTCAGCCGATTGGGATGGGATGCGGTCTTTCTTTGCATCCTACCCTTGGGGGCGGGTTTGCTTCTCGCCGGATGATCCCAACGTTGTTGCGGATTCTGTTACTGATGTGGTACTTCAGGGTATGGAACTTTTTATTCCTTCCTCTGTGGTGCCCATTGGAGGCAAATCTCAGCCATGGTTTGGTCGCTTCTGTAAAATAGCATCATGCTATAAGCAGGAGTGCTACCAAGCCTGGGTTGATGCATCAGCGTCCCAGGATGTAAACACCAGCGCTCTAAAAAAGAAGTATAATTCCGCCTCTAGGTCCTTGAAGGTTCGCCTCCCTTCTGGAACCCGTGCATTCTGGTCTCTCGCCAAGGCTGTCCAGGGAAATTTCTGTCAGCCATCTCTTCCATCTCTGCACAGGGAGGACGACTCACTGGCCCATACTGCAAAGGAGAAAGCCGATCTTCTAGGCTCCTTCTTTGCGTCTAACTCGACTCTCGATGACGGGGGGAGTACGCCGCCGACCATCCCGCGGTGTGAGTGCTCCATGCCGGAAGTGCAGTTCACACAGCGCTCGGTTCACAAAGCACTCCTCTCCCTGGACATCCACAAGTCGAGTGGGCCTGACGGAATCCCCCCAATTGTGCTGAGGACGTGTGCTCCAGAGTTGGCACCGGTTTTAACGCGTCTTTTCCGGTACTCCTACTCCCTAGGCGTAGTCCCAAAATCGTGGAAGACGGCTTTCGTCCACCCGATCCCTAAAAAAGGCGACCGTTCAGACCCGTCCAACTACCGGCCAATCGCCATCACCTCCTTGTTCTCCAAAACAATGGAGTCCATTGTAAACTGCCAGCTCATGAGGTACCTTGAGGATCACCAGCTGATTAGTGACCGCCAATACGGTTTTCGCCGTGGTCGGTCAGCTGGTGATCTTCTGGTCTACCTCACTCACAGATGGGCGGAGGCAGTAGAGTTCAAGGGGGAGGCATTGGCCGTTAGTTTGGACATTGCGAAGGCCTTCGATCGGGTTTGGCACAAAGCGCTTCTTTCGAAGCTCCCTTCCTATGGGCCTCCCGAGAAATTGTGCAATTGGATCACCAGCTTTCTTGCAGATCGGAGCATCAAGGTCGTTGTAGACGGTGCAAGCTCCGATTGCAAGCCTATTAATGCTGGTGTTCCACAGGGCTGCGTGCTATCGCCAACGCTGTTTCTTCTGCATATCAATGATATGTTGCATACCCGTAACATTCATTGCTATGCAGATGACAGCACTGGTGATGCTCTTTACACCGGCCGAGCCAATATTTCTCGGGAAAACGTCTCCGAGTGCCGGGACAAACTTGTGTCTGAAGTCGAGTCTTTGCTGAACAGAGTCTCGGATTGGGGACGACTAAATCTAGTCCAGTTTAACCCCCAGAAGACACAAGTTTGCGCGTTAACCGCTAAAAAGAACCCCTTTGTCGTATCCTCTCAGTTTCAAGGCACTCCCCTTGTTGCCTCAGCCAGTATCGGAATCCTCGGCGTCGACATATCGAGTGACGTGCAGTTTCGTGGTCACTTGGAAGGGAAGGCCAAATTGGCCTCTAAAAAGCTTGGCGTGCTCAGCAGAGCGGGACAGTATTTCATGCCGGCACACCGCCTGCAACTTTACAAGGCGCAGGTTCGGCCGCACATGGAATACTGTTCCCATCTCTGGGCTGGGGCTCCCCAGTACCAGCTCCTTCCACTTGACCGCATCCAGCGCAGAGCGGCTCGAATCGTCGACGACCGAGTGCTTTCCGATCGGCTCGATTCACTGGCGTTGCGAAGAGATGTTGCATCTCTTTGCGTATTTTATCGCATCTATCACGGGGAGTGCTCTGAGGAATTGTTCGGATTAATCCCAGCCGCCAAATTTCGTGAACGCACGACACGGCAAACGTCCCGATACCATCCACACCATCTGGATGCTTGGCGGTCCACCACTGTACGTTTCACAAGGAGTTTTCTTCCACGTACAACCTCTCTGTGGAATAGTTTATCATCGGCGATTTTTCCGGACCGATACGACCTGGGGACCTTCAAGAAAAGAGCTTACTCCTTTCTAAAGGGCCGGCAACGCACCCGCAATTCTCCTGGTGTTGCGGTTGATCATGGGCGGCGGTAGTCACTTAACATCAGGTGAGCCGCATGCTCGTTTGCCCCCTCTTCTATAAAAAAAAAAAAAAAATATGCGGATGACAGCACTGGTGATGCTATTTACACCGGCCGAGCCAATATTTCTCGGGAAAACGTCTCCGAGTGCCGGGACAAACTTGTGTCTGAAGTCGAGTCTTTGCTGAACAGAGTCTCGGATTGGGGACGACTAAATCTAGTCCAGTTTAACCCCTAGAAGACACAAGTTTGCGCGTTAACCGCTAAAAAGAACCCCTTTGTCGTATCCCCTCAGTTTTAAGGCACTCCCCCTGTTGCCTCAGCCAGTATCGGAATCCTCGGCGTCGACATATCGCGTGACGTGCAGTTTCGTGGTCACTTGGAAGGGAAGGCCAAATTGGCCTCTTAAAAGCTTGGCGTGCTCAGCAGAGCGGGACAGTATTTCATGCCAGCACACCGCCTGCAACTTTACAAGGCGCAGATTCGGCCACACATGGAATACTGTTCCCATCTCTGGGCTGGGGCTCCCCAGTACCAGCTCCTTCCACTTGACCGTATCCAGCGCAGAGCAGCTCGAATCGTCGACGACCGAGTGCTTTCCGATCGGCTCGATTCACTGGCGCTGCGAAGAGATGTTGCATCTCTTTGCGTATTTTATCGCATCTATCACGGGGAGTGCTCTGAGGAATTGTTCGGATTAATCCCAGCCGCCAAATTTCGTGAACGCACTACACGGCAAAGGTCCCGATACCATCCACACCATCTGGATGCTTGCCGGTCCACCACTGTACGTTTCACAAGGAGTTTTCTTCTACGTACAACCTCTCTGTGGAATAGTTTACCATCGGCGATTTTTCCGGACCGATACGACCTGGGGACCTTCAAGAAAAGAGCGCACTCCTTTCTAAAGGGCGGGCAACGCACCTGCATTTCCCCTGGTGTTGCGGTTGATCATGGGCGGCGGTAGTCACTTAACATCAGGTGAGCCGCATGCTCGTTTGCCCCCTCTTCTATAAAAAAAAATATATATATAAAATGAATATTTAGTATATAAGCTTACTGTACTGACATGTATTAGCAGCGTAAAAGAATCCACTAGTTAATATTGTCGTCGCGTGGATGTCGTAAGAGGCAGAATAATAAAGAACTACAGTTGCCGCCCGCCTGCTAAACGTGGCAACAATGGTAAATGTACTCCCGTATCTCCTCCACGCTATCCCTTAAATTACAATAGGCAGAAGTTAAAATAGAAAGAAAATTCAACAATCTATGCAGAATCCAATATAATGAGTGAGTAAAGAGTGATAAAAAAAAATTCGACGTATTAATGATGGACCAAATTTAGCGTAAAATTAATCGACAAATATGCATGCATGCATAATATGTTTCATGTGCATGTTATGCTTTATTCATCATCATTTACAGCCCTTCACAAGTCCACTGCTCAACATAGGCCTCCCCCAAGTAATGCCACAAAGCACGGTCCTGAGCCACCTGCATCCATTGACTTCCTGCATATCTTACCAGGTCGTCACTCCATCTAGTGGGAGGTCACCCTACACTACGCCTACTGGTACAAGGCTGCCACTCGAGAACCTTTCTTCCCCATCGGTTATCGGTTCTTCCAGCTATATGGCCGGCCCATTGCCACTTCAGCTTACTAATCCGTTGGGCTATGTCGGTCACTCTGGTTTTACTGCGGATATCCTCATTTCTGAGTCTATCACGCAGAGAAACTCCGAGCATAGCCCTCTCCATAGCTCACTGAGCGACCTTGAGCGTCCTCATATGGCCAGCAGTGAATCACTGGCAACACGCACTGGTTGTACAATCTAGTTTTTAGAGATTGAGGTATACCTGACGAGAAGATATGTCGTAATTTCCCGAACGCTGCCCAGCCGAGTTGAATCCGTCGAGTGACCTCTCGGTCGAAATTGGACTTACCTAGTCGGACTAGTTGTCCCAGGAAAACGTACTCGTCGTCAACTTCGAGCATAGTGCTCCCAACAACTACCAGCATAGGTGTGACATGGACATTAAACATGATCTTTGTTTTGTCCATGTTCATCTTAAGACCTATCTGTTGGGAAGCACTATTGAGGTCGTTGAGCATAGTGCTTAAGTCCTCCAGCGATTCTGCCATAAGGACTATATTGTCGGCAAATCGAAGGTGAGTGATGTACTCGCCATTGATGTTAATACCAAATCCTTTCCCAGTCCAGTAGCTTGAAAATGTCTTCCAACGAGCAGTGAAGAGTTTCGGGGATATACCGTCACGCTGTCTTACACCTCTCTGCAGTTGGATAGGTTTCAAGCTCTAGTTCCGTACTCCGATAGCCATCGTAGCCCTACTGTACAATTACTTCAGCACTACGATATACCGACAGTCAACTTGGCACCGCTGAAGGGACTGTAGTACCGCCCAAATTTCGACAGAATCAAAGGCTTTCTCACAGTCCACATATGCCAGGCAAAGTAGCAGATTGTACTCTTCTGTCTTCTGTACAACCTGCCGCAGGGTATGTATGTGGTCTATGGTACTGAAGCCTTTTCGGAAACCGGATTGTTCGGGGAGCTGAAAGTCGTCGAGTCTGCGTTTGAGACGATTCGTAATGACTCTCGAAAACAGCACGTAGACGCGGCTCAGAAGGGAAATCGGTCCGAAGTTCTTCAAGAGAGCGTTGTCGCCTTTCTTAAAGAACAAGACTACCGCACTTCTGCTCCACGCCTCTGGAGTAGTGCCACCATGAAGGACGGAATTGAAGAGCTTCTGAAGGACTTCAAGTACCGGTGTTCCACCCGCATTCAGAAGCTCCGCTGTAATTGCATCCTTGCCTGGGGCCCTGCCGTTTTTAAGGTGCTGGAGAGCCATTCTAATCTCGCTCAGACTGATGTACGGGATAGTGTCGGATAAGACTTGCTCTTGGATCGTTACTCACGTTTGCGTGTAGCTCCAACGATGATGTGCACAGCTGCCCATAGAATCTTTCAATCTCACTCAAAATCTCAGGTGTCCCGGAAACTATGCTGCCACACTCAGCCTTCAGCTTTGACAGTTGGCTCTTACTGGCAGACAAATCTCTGCCAAAGACTTTGGAGCCCTGGTTCCGCTCGATCGCTTCTTTAATACGAGCAGTATTGAAGTTGCGTAAGTCTCGCCGCATGCATTTGGAGATCTGTCTGTTCAGTTTCCTGTATGCTGTTAAATCTGTTGACGATTGCGGCCTCATCTCCCGTTTAACAGCCATGAGATTAAGAGTGTTATCGAAGAGTTTTTGTGTTCTTCTGCGACGGGTCTTGCAGAACCTGGCTCCAACCGCATGGACAGTTTCCACGAGCTTGTCATTTATATCGTCCACTGCATTGCAATCTTGTGGGCACTGAAAGCGGTTATGTAACTCGAGCTGAAAAGTTTCGGTCTTTATTATGGATGTGAAAAAAAGGGAATGACGTGCGTCGTGCTAAATGGAAGCTGGTGGCCATTGCCTCTCTCTCTTGGTGGCAGGCGTGAGAGTTGGTGGTTCGTTGCACGTGTGGCAGATTTACAATCGCAGTGCCTGACATATGAAATCATAAACTCTATTTCCGCCCCCGATTTCACTAATCATAGCTAGTTAATACTAGATGATTGTCACAATTATCATCATTACAGTCGTTCACAAGTCCACTGCTGAATGTGGGCCGCTACCAAGGAATGCCACAAAGCACGGTTCTAAGCCACTTGGATCGACTATTTTATCTATATTGGTGAGCTCTAATGCAAAAGTACTACGCTCTCATAGAATACCAGCGTAAAATAGTAACTTATTGCTGCAGCGTCTCGTATGGTGAGTGTAGGTGACCAGCCTTTCCTTAACTGGAAATATGCATTCCGTCTTAGTCCTCATGGGTGACGACACGGGTGGCGTCGGCATCTTAATTATTAAGTGAATAAAAATGTAGATGTCTATGGGTAACAGTATCCACTTATCATCTGGTGGAGTGTGTGTTAGTTTGACAACCTTATTTTACAAAAAAAAAAATATTACTAGTTCGTCACTCTATCTAGTGAGAGTACGTCCTACACTCCGCCTACCGGTACAAGTTGCCGACTCTCCCGTATATGATAATGTAGTGCTATGACATAGAGTAATATGGCCGGCCCATTGTCACTTCAGTTTATTAGTTATTTTATCACAACCTAATTAAAAAAATATTATTAAAATTTATTCACAAAAAGGTTATACAAGGCTAAATATTAAGACTAATGATCCGCCTCGACTTAACCTGGATAGAATCTGTTAATGTCAATTTTTAAGATAAAATATAGCCTAGACCTCTCCTTGTTGCTCTCTTACAAGATTTTGTCACAATCGGTTCAGGCACTCCAAAGATGAGCCCAAACAGACAGAAAAAAGATTTGAAATGGTTCCTTATGACTTGATAGCATGCAAGTGGAGGGTTATTTCAGTGTGCCTGTAATATTGAAATGACAGACTTCTATCATTCTATTTTATTTAAAAGTATAGATATTTTACAGATCCAACAACATGAACTGGAAAGTAAAGAAATGAAAAATCGTGAGGAGCAACTTCAGCGTGAATATGCCAAGCGACTGGCTCTAGAAACACCAACTGATAAGTTTTCTTCGGAGGTTGCTAGTTGCGATTCCGAGTGGAAAGAGCGACTTGGAATTATACACGTAAAGGATTTAAAATCAAGCCTTGAGGAATATCATGATCGCAAGTGCCAATTTCACTGCTTTTTAACTTAAACTTACCTAAACTTTATCTATTTTATAGTCAGCGATTATTAAATAATTCATCATCATAGCTTAACGTTTTATTTATTTATATTTATTACAAATCAGTGATCGGGACCTTTTTGGAAAAGAAACGTATTGAAGGTTTACATTTTTGTGCTTATAAATAAAACAAAAAATAAATGTTTTTTTTTATAGGAGAGGATGACGTTTCACGATTAAGAATCAAAATGCAAATGCGTTGTCACCCGTGAGGACTAAGATGGAATGCCTCGTTTCCAGTAAACCATACGATACGCAGCAGCATTAAGCCACTATTTTACGCTGATATTCTGTGAGAGCGTGATCTTTCCCCGGTCGAGCTACAACTATAACCACTACTAATATAACTGTGGCATGGCTCTACCACGTGTCAATTTTATTAAAGAAAACGATTTAATACGTAATTTCAAACATTATAATCATTTATATTAGAGTGCGACATTCCTTATCTTATAGAAATTATGATATAATTTTCACTTAAATTATATAAATTCACATTTCACAGGGCAAAGTATTTGTGCTAAGAAAATGTCAATCAAAAGTTTATGCAGCTTAAATAGCACGGAGGAACAAATAACGCAGTCTATGCATCAACAAGATGTCTTAAAATCTCTCAAGGACTTCACAATACAATCAGTTAGGTATTCATATCGCAATATCTCACTATACTCACGCTGCTCTAATATCTGTAGGTGGACTTTACATCATATCCTCGCAATATTTTATAAGCATTCGGACATATCCACTACCCACATCGTACCGTGGTCATCGTAAGAAGGAAACAAGCCAGCAGCCCCCGTTACTACATCACATTTGATAGACCACAAACCCTTGCTAAAGAACACCGATTCCTTCCAAGGATGATTCAAGAGGCTATTGAAATCAAAAAAATTCTTTTTTAAATGTAGAAAATGGCTGGGTGCTACCATCTGCTTGGGATCCTATAATTAATAAAGTTAAATCCCAACCCAAGCATACAACTGCAGGACTTCACGATACTAGTTCATACTGCATGGATCGGAACAAAATTAATTATTTTATTAACCAAACCCCCCCCCCGGGTTTGGTTCATTGGTCAGGGCATTGGTTCCCAATGCCATGGAAACCCCCCCCCCCCGTGACCATAGGTGCTGTAAAGTACTCGATACGTCGGGAATATAAATTAAGTTAATATACGCGATAATATCCCTGAAAACGAGTTTAATTTAAATAAAGTGCCTCATTTCCGTACTCCGTAATCACCATAAACCATAAATTTTTATTTGCAAGAATCACGGTATACAAAGATCTTACAATTTGTTTAGTGCAATCGTGTTTCGCTAACAATGGTTAATAGCATACAAATACAGAATCAACAATATTAATTAATTACAGTCTAAAAAATCTTTTACGTCATAATAACTTTCGGTTTTTAACCAATTAAACTAATGATTTCTTATGTTTACGCGAACACTACCCATTGAAGTAATACTAGTTTTTACGGAATTTATCGCGTATATTAAACTTTTTAAATACCCGACGTTTCGAGATATATATATATATATATATAGTTAACTATGACAGCTGGACGTTGAACATCTCAGTCCTTCCCGTGACCATGGGTGCTGTAAAGCTCTCGAAACGTCGGGTATTTAAAAAGTTTAATATACGCGATAAATTCCGTAAAAACTAGTATTACTTCAATTAAACAAATGTTTCTTAAATAATCTTTCACTTAATAATTTAAATTCATTAGGTAGTTTATTAAATACAACAAAAGTTGCCATGCGGAAAACAACATAAAATAGTTCTTTGACTTGTGATAACAATAATCATTTATTGCTCTATAAATTAAGGAATTAAAAAAAGTTCCTACAAATAGTAGTCTAACATTTCATACGCGTAATAAGTTAGTATGACGGTAAACGCAAAAAAGTGGTAATGTATTTTCGAATTTGTAACGTAATACATGTATTTTCGTATTTGTAACGTAATACATAGATTAAGTGAAGCATAACATGCCGTATACTTTTATAACTGTAAATAATGGTGCCTTTGTAAGTGACTAGAGTCTTAGATACAGGCTCGGCCTAGTTTAGACGCTAGTGCATAAAATTGTATAGGTAAGTTATAACTCATACCATTTGTTCGAATGTCTTAAAGATAAATATTATAAACCTTACTTTGTCTCAATAAATTATTATTGTTAACAGCATTAAGCTGCTGTTTTACGCTGGTGTTCTGAGTGAGAGTGGTCCTTCTCCGGTGAAGCCTACAAATTTAAATTTAAATTTAATATTCCACAACTATCACACAACGCCATCTAGTCCCAAGCTAAGCAGAGCTTGTGTTATGGGTACTAGACGACTGATGAAACATACTTATATATTTCTAAATACATAAATATTATAGATAAATTACACCCAGACACAGGACAAATGATCGTGCTCATCACACAAACATTTGTCCTGGGTGGGAATTGAACCCACGACCTCCGTCTTAGCAGTCAGGGTCACTAACCACTAGACCAACAGGCCAGTCATACAAGTTCATGCTATATTCATAATAGCTGCAGCGCTGCTTTACCGCAGGTGATATTTGAATTTTAAAGTATTGGTTTTGATTAGCACGGGAGACACAGCGTCGCTACTGCCGATGCCGTCACGACAGATGCTCACTTCGGCACCGAGTGCTCACTACATCGTATGCGTGCCACCACAACTGAATTTTGTAAACTTTAGAGTTGGCCAAGATCACGTGGTAAATGTAACCTAATTTTTATTTTTGAATTATATTCGATTTAAAATAAAATGCCTGTTTTAATGCAAGAAAATGTCCCTTACTTTGCTACCCTGCCCTAATACGTATTGGCGGAATTCGCACGTCTTCGAAATATTTTTAAGCTATTGCATAGCTTCTATCGCGGGCCTTGAGCGCGGGGACCAAATCCAGAAACTCCGTAACGAGAAAAACCTCACGCTCCCCACTCCGACGGGCACGGAGGTGTGGCGTTGAAAGCCGTGCATCGTCTAACGTCGTTTCAGTTCGGCAGACTTCGGCACTCGGCAGACTTCGGCACGGTGTTTGTGTGCGTGCGACTAGTCGTATGCGTGTACACTAGCTGCTAACTGAATGATAAAAATTCCTGAATAACCTACATGTATTGTAAAATATTAAAAATATTTTAAACAATATTAACTTCTCATTTATACAATAAGAGAAAAAAAATTGTTTTCTTATCGGTCACCACGCTCAAAAAGTGTAACTTGATTTAATATCAAAGACTTAACTGCATAAATAAAATAAATAATTAATTATAATTGCATAAGTTGATAAAAAATGCTATGCAATAGCTTTACTGCGGCAGTCCCCGAGTGCCACACGTCTTTTTTAATTCCCAGACATGCTTTCCTCGCGATGATTTTCTCAACAGCGGATCAAGTGGTAAATTAACGTTTAGAATTGCAATTTATAATTTACTTGATGGCGGCGGGGATAGAAACCGGGTAGCTCACGTACTGTGAAACATTGAATTTATTTTGATTTTTCAACCGACACAAAAAAAATAATTTTTGTTTTCTCCATGTGTTGGTATGTGGGTGATTTTTTTTTTTGAATTTTTTAGTTTTTACTGAGGTTATTTTTATACTTATGGAAAGGTTCTAATATATAAAATAATAACGTTTCAACTGTTTCATTCTATTATAGTCGGTTAATTTAAAATAAAATCATAATAAATCTTTCAATTGATTTTCAGAAACGGCTGCGTTTAGTGAACATTTCCAAATGTGAAGTCCGCATCGCATTTCAACCTCCATCACGTTCCGAACTGCAACTAGAGCTGCTGGGGAACCGAGGGATGACAGTCACGTCGGGATCCACTTTGAAGTTGCGAGTGCATTTTAAGCCGAGGTTAACTATTATTTTGACGAAACTGTTCTCTCCAATATATTTTCAAACAACTAGTCATAACAATCTAGTTGACAATTATTATAAACGGCGCGCATAGCGTGGTCGAGTGTGTACCCAAACGTACTGTAGCTTATGTTGATTGTAGTAAAATATATTTTATAGAATAAGGGTGAAAAATGAGCATTCTGTCCTCATGATGGTGAGTGACTGCTGTGGTCTAGACATCTACATCTATACCCGATTAAGAATAAAAATCTAGATGCTTTGTCATCTAGATTTTCCGGTGAAAAGGTGGCTCTATCACATAAGCTGTAGCGTGGGTGTTGACGATGCGAAACATTGTTCCCTTAAATAATGATTAGTTTCTGGAATAAAGACGTTTAATTACGTCAGTTAATTTTTTTTTCTGAAAGAAAACATTTGAACTAACATAACGCAGTAATAGGCTACGAATAACGAGTAAAGAATTAAATTATGATTGTTTTATTTTAATTTAGAATTTAGAAGCATGAGTTACATATGTTAAGGACATATTGTTGCGCGGCTAAGTTGACATCTCATCTCATGGCACTAGCGCCATCTAGTGTCGGGTTACAGAGCGAGGAGAGAGCTTTCCAGAAAATGACACAACTATTTTTTTTAACCGACAGCGCCATCTAGTATCAAATTGAAGAACTAAATTTTCTAGAAGCTCTACACTCGATCTTTCTGCGCTTGGTCGGTTGGCGCGCGTATTTACTCGAATATTCTGGAATATTCTGGAATGTTTTCGTGGAAGAGCCCTATATAAAGGCGCTGCAATACGCAATCGGGGAAGTATTGAAGTTGGCGAGAGAAGTGAAGCTTCGGAGCGGAATAAAGTGAATCAGTGTAATTGATTATTAGTGTTTTTAACTTTAATTAGTGTAAAGTGAATTAAAGTGTTAATTTAGGTAATTCTATCGACAATTTTGATTGGCACGAACCTCAAGCTCGTAACAATTGGTATCAGAAGTGGGATAAAATCATGCCGATTTTACCTAAGGAGGAAACGGAGCGTGTCCGTACCCGAAGTCAACGCCAGCAGGAGACGGACCAAAGAAGATTTGGTGGTGCAACGTCGCAAACTTCGGAGGGATAGCCGCCGGCTACAGGCCCGTCAGTAGCTCCTTAATCTGCAGCACCTGACTTAGGTGCTCTGATGGTGGTGCTGCAGGAGCAGGCTCGCCGACAGGAGGAACAGGTCCGTCGGTTGGAAGAGCAGCTGCGGGGTGGACAGGATGAACAGGCCCGCCGACAGGAGGAACAGGCCCGCCGATAAGAGGAACAGGCCCGCAGATGCTCCTCATTAAGGACCTTCATTCTACCTTTGGGAAAGAGATAAAGGAGGTGAAGGATAGGGTTGCTCAACATGACAACCGCCTGTCGGAAGCTGAAACCCAAATCAAGGAAGCTAAAACCCAAATCGACCAAGTGAACAATCGGGTTGATTACGTGGTGGCTGACATGAAGAAAACGCTGCACGACCTCAAACTGGGTGATGGAACTACAGCTCCCGTAGTAGCTACTACACCTTCGCTACGTGGGTTCAAAGTGCCACCGTTCGACGGGACTTTTTCCTGGTCAGCCTACAAAATCCAGTTCGAGGCTGTTATGAAGGTGAACGTCTGGAATAAAAGTCAGGCCATAACTGCTCTCACCCTAGGCCTGCGCGACCAGGCCTTGACTGTTCTGGAAGCTCTCGGTGAGGAAGTGACTTATGAGCAACTCCTTGAGGCATTGGAGGCGAGATATGGCGACGCTCACCTGGAACACGTCTTTCGTGCGCAGCTTAAAGATCGCGTGCAGCGCATCAACGAAAACCTTCAGCAGTGGGCTCTAGAGGTGGAGAAGCTGGTGCGAAAAGCATACCGGTCTGTACCTGCGCTCATTGAGGAGAACCTGGTGCAGACATTCATCGATGGCATCCGCGACCTGGAAGTAAGAGCTGCTGTGAGGCTCGGGCACCACGAGACGCTTAAGGACGCCTTGGCCCATGCACTGGAGGTGGAAACCGTGCGGCAGGATCATCGTTCCCATCGCGTCAGGGAGGTTGCAGCAGCTACAGTTCGCGACCGCAACAAAGGATACAGCCCTAGGTGCTATGGCTGTGGGGAAAAGGGCCATCTTCGATTGAGTTGCCCTAAGCGAACCCTAGAAAGGGAAAGTGAACGACCACAGGAGGGTATTGCGGCCAACAGCACCGCCCAGCAGCAGCAGGGAAACGAGTAAAAGCCAGAACTGCGGGGCGGGTGCTGGCTGATGTTAAAAGAGCCCCAAGGATCTCGATCTCACAAACCCATGATGGGAACAGTCTAATCATCAAGGGCGAGGTCAACGGATTGCCGTGTAAACTGACCATAGACACTGGAGCCTCTCGTACGGTTGTTAGTTCCCAACTTATTAGTCAGTTCCTTGGGGACTCAACATACAACCGAGAACGCATTAATTTTGGTAACAGCCACCGGTCAGGAGGAACTTTTTATGGAATGTGCGTTACCAAGGAACGTGTACAGCATTAAGAAGATTGTTCTTCCGCCGAGGTCGGAAACGATTGTTCCGGTTAGTCTTCTCTACTTGCGTCTAGCCTACTTGTGGAAAAGGTAAACGATGACCTTCCATGGAAAGTAGTTCGAACCTTGGTCAGAAACACTGACATCTCAGGAGTACGTGTGCTGAACCTTTGTGACCGGGAACAGATAATAGAAAAAGGCACGCCGGTTGGTACTTGTGAGGAAGTGGATTGGTTACGGCGGTGCCAATATCTATCGAGTGAGACCCCAGCAAAGATGCACAAACGAGGGTGACCACACTTTTGGAAGACTGTCGCAGCGTTCTCTCCCCGACCAAATTGGTCAAGGCGAAGAAGTTGTTACTCAAGTACGCCGATGTATTCTCATCAAACGATGCTGACATAGGAAAGACTGGCTTAGTTCAACACAAAATAAACACAGGAGAAGAATTGCCTATCCGTCAGCGGCCAAGAAGATTGCCTGTAGCACGTGAAAAGGAATTGGAAACCATGATTGAAGGAATGGTGAAGGATGGTGTTATAGAACCTTCCTCTAGTTCACGGTGTTCACCGGTAGTGCTGGTGAAGAAGAAGGAAGGCAGCATGCGATTTTGTGTTGACTACCGCCGTCTGAACGACGTTGCGAATAAGGACAGCTATCCCTTGCCAAGAATTGATGACACGCTGGACATGCTTACAGGAGTAAAGTGGTTTAGCACGCTGGATCTAAAAAGTGGCTACTGGCAAGTTGAAATTGACCCTAAGGACAAGGAGAAAACTGCGTTCTCAACGGGAATGGGTCTTTGTCAATTTAAAGTAATGCCGTTTGGGTTGTGCAATGCTCCAGCAACGTTTGAAGGACTGATGGAACATGTACTTACCGGGATAATCGGCGATGCCTGTCTGGTCTACTTGGATGACATCATCATCGTAGGCCGGACGTTTGAGGAACAGCTTCAAAACCTGAAACGCGTGCTCATGAAGATTCAGAGTGCCAATCTTAAGTTGAGTCTGAAGAAATGTTCACTATTCAAACGGCAAGTTAACTTTTTGGGGTGTGTAGTATCGGAAGAAGGTATCGGCATGGATCCAGAGAAAGTCGCTGCTGTCAAGGATTGGCCGGTTCCAAAAGACAAGACGCAGGTTAGAGCATTTTTGGGTTTGTGCTCCTATTACCGGCGATTTGTGAAGAACTTTGCAGATATAGACAAACCTCTGCATAAGCTAACCGAGGAGAATTTCATTCTGCTGAGATGAAAGTTGCAATACCGCATTCCAGGAGCTCAAGGACCGTCTGTGCAAAACACCTATTTTGGGATACCCTGATGTAAGCGAAGAATTTATAGTTGACACAGACGCAAGTGATATAGGACTTGGCGATGTGTTGTCTCAACGGAAAATCAAAACCGGAAAGGAACTATTGTGTCACAAGACGCAAATTGCTAGCTGTGGTAAAATTGTTGCAGTATTTTAGCAAATATCTTCAGGGACGAAAATTTTGCTTAAGAACTGACCATGCTGCACTAAAATGGCTATTGCAGTTTAAAAATCCAGAAGGACAAGTTGCGAGGTGGATTGAACTACTGCAAGAATACGACTTTGAGATCGAACATCGCAGCGGGAAATCTCATGGCAACGCAGATGCATTGTCACGAAGACCTTGTCCTGAAGATTGCAAACATTGTACTAGGCAGGAGAGTAAGGAAGTGGTATTCGTGAGGATGCTCAAGTTAGACCACCTCAGCAACGAGTGGAAGGACAGCTTCCAACATGCACAGCAGGAAGATCCGGACATCAAGCCGATTCTGGAATGGATGAAGGCCAGTGCTCCCAAGTCCAAGTAGAGCGACGTCTCAGCGATGAGTTCGACCATTAAAAGCTATTGGGCTCAATGGGACAGCTTGCTGCTTCAGGATGGAGTTCTATTAGAACATGGAGTTCCATCAGTCCTTCAAACGTTGCTGGAGCATTGCACAACCCAAACGGCATTACTTTAAATTGACACAGACCCATTCCCGTCGAGAACGCAGTTTTCTCCTTGTCCTTAGGGTCAATTTCAACTTGCCAGTAGCCACTTTTTAGATCCAGCGTGCTAAACCACTTTACTCCTGTAAGCATGTCCAGTGTGTCATCAATTCTTGGCAAGGGATAGCTGTCCTTCTTCGTAACGTCGTTCAGACGGCGGTAGTCAACACAAAATCGCATGCTGCCTTCCTTCTTCTTCACCTGCACTACTGGTGAACACCGTGGACTAGAGGAAGGTTCTACATTCCATAAAAAGTTCCTCCTCTCCACATTTCAAAACACTTTGCTTAACGTCGATCTCACAACAATTATTCCTCATAAAGTCTAGGCCTAGGATGCAGTCGTCGATTATATCAGCCACGATGACATTATGCAGGTAGATCACGTTGCCTAGCTTTAACTCCATCTCCTTCTCTCCGCGGACGGGTATACGCTGACCGGTGGCTGTTACCAAATTAATGCGTTCTCGGTTGTATGTGGAGTTCCCAAGGAACTGACTTATAAGTTGGGAACTGACAACCGTACGAGAGGCTTCAGTGTCTATGGTCAGTTTACACGACATTCCGTTGACCTCGCCCTTGATGGTTAGACTGTTCCCATCATGGGTTTGTGAGATCGAGATCCTTGGGGCTCTTTTAACATCAGCCAGCACCCTCCCCGCAGTTCTGGCTTTTACTCGTTTCCCTGCTGCTGCTGGGCGGTGCTGTTGGCCGCAATACCCTCCTGAGGTCGTTCAATTTCCCTTTCTAGGGTTCGCTTAGGGCAGCTGGATCGAAGATGGCCCTTTTCCCCACAGCCATAGCACCTAGGGCTGTATCCTTTGTTGCGGTCGCGAACTGTAGCTGCTGCAACCTCCCTGACGCGATGGGAACGATGATCCTGCCGCACGGCTTCCACCTCCAGTGCATGGGCCAAGGCGTCCTTAAGCGTCTCGTGGTGCCCGAGCCTCACAGCAGCTCTGACTTCCAGGTCGCGGATGCCGTCGATGAATGTCTGCACCAGGTTCTCCTCAATGAGCGCAGGTACCGACCGGTATGCTTTTCGCACCAGCTTCTCCACCTCTAGAGCCCACTGCTGAAGGTTTTCGTTGATGCGCTGCACGCGATCTTTAAGCTGCGCACGAAAGACGTGTTCCAGGTGAGCGTCGCCATATCTCGCCTCCAATGCCTCAAGGAGTTGCTCATAAGTCACTTCCTCACCTCTCCGAGAGCTTCCAGAACTGATAAGGCCTGGTCGCGCAGGCCTAGTGTGAGAGCAGTCATGGCCCGACTTTTATTCCAGCAAATCGCCTTCATAACAGCCTCGAACTGTATTTTGTAGGCTGAGCAGGAAGAGGTACCGTCAAACGGTGGCACCTTGAACCCACGTAGCGAAGGTGTTGTAGCTACTACGGGAGCTGTAGCTCCATCTCCAAGTTTGAGTTCGTCCAGTGATTTCTTCATGTCAGTTATTACGTTGTCAACCCGATTATTTACTTGGTCCATTCGGGTTTTCGCTTTCTCGATTCGGTTTTCAGCTTTCGAGATTTGGGGTTCAGTTTCTGACAGGCGATTGTCATGCTGAGCAACCCTATCCTTCACCACCTTTATCTCCTTCTTGAAGGTAGTGTGAAGGTCCTTCATGAGGAGCACCCGCTCTTCCAACCGACGTTCCTGGTCTTCCTGTCGGCGGGCCTGTTCCTCCTGTCCGCCCCGCAGCTGCTCTTCCAATCGGCGTGCCTGTTTCGCTAGCTGGCGAGCTTGTTCCTCCTGTCGGCGAGCCTGTTCCTCCTGCTGCTCTTTCAACCAACAGGCCTGTTCTTCCTGTCGGCGAGCCTGCTCCTCCGGTCGGCGAGCCTGCTCCTGCAGCATGACCATCAGAGCACCTAAGTCAGGTGCTGCAGATGTAGGGCCTACCGACGGGCCTGCAGCTGGTGGCTGGCCCTCCGACGTCTGCGGCCACCAAATCTTCTTTGTTCCGTCTCCTGCTGGCGTTGACTTCGGATACGGACGCCCTCCGTTTCCTCTTTAGGTAAAATCGGCATGATTTTATCCCACTTCTGACAGCAATTGTTACAAGCTGGAGGTTCGTGACAATAAAAATTGCCGATAGAATTACCTAAATTAACACTTTTATTCACTTTACACTAATTAAAATTAAAAACACTAATAATTAATCACACTGATTCACTTTATCCTGCTCCGAAGCTTCGCTTATCTCGCCATCTTCAATACTTCACCGATCGCATCTTGCAGCACCTATAAATATAAATTAGCACCGAAATATCCGGAATATTCAAGTAAACACGCGCAAGGTACTGAGAGTTCGAGTTTCAACTTCTATAAGTTTTGTTCTT
This sequence comes from Parnassius smintheus behrii, assembly GCA_036936625.1. Taxonomy (NCBI): domain Eukaryota; kingdom Metazoa; phylum Arthropoda; class Insecta; order Lepidoptera; family Papilionidae; genus Parnassius; species Parnassius smintheus. The sequence continues at coordinate 303,886 of JAUPFT010000010.1, forward strand.
CGGTTCAAGACTAGATGGCGCTGTCGGTTGAAAGATTAGTGATGTCATTTTCTGGAAAGCTCCCCTCGCTCTCGTCTCTGACACTAGATGGCGCTAGTGCCGTCGACTTAGGCCTGTAACACTATTGTAATGTGTCTGTGTTGCATTTTATGTGAAACTTATTTGTTTGATGATATTTTTATGGGCAATGAATATTAATGGTGATGTGATAGTGAAAATTAGCATCTAGATTAAAACGATATTGCGCATGGCGCACGTTTTTCCTTACGGGTTACGGTTGCTTCCAGAGTTGGTTAGTAATTCGCTACATTTGCAATTCGTTTGAAACAGTGACAGTTTTAGGAATTATAATCAAGAAAGGAAAAGTAAAAGTAGGAAAGTATTGAAAGTTCAGTATTACATTTTAAAGGGGAATTTTATTAAAGAAATCGCTGTTTCATTTGAAGATCCTTCAGTTGATCATAATAACAGGGTAAAGAAGATACAGTTCACATAAGCACATAAGATAGGCGTCCAGACCGGGACCATTCTATAGGGACCTGTCATCTTAGTCACCTGCTCCTTCCTTTTTAGAAAACGGGCCCGTGATCAGAATTGAACGTCTGTCTCTGAGGTCATGCCCACCTCGTTGCTCGGAATCCAGCGTTATGTGGTATCGATCTGTGAATATAAGGTCAAAAATTGGTTGATCATTGATTGGGAAACGTAAAAGGAAGAGAGCAAAATGTTTTAGTGGGTCCACTAAATATAAAAGTTAGTTTCTAAATAATTCAGCATAACATGTTATTAATGTTAGTTATTATTAATTTCATTAGCCTGTTATAGTCAACTGATGGACCTTTTCCGTTGTTGGGAGGGTTAGTCGTAATCTTAAAATAAATCTCGTGGAAAAAGACGAGAAATCAGGAGCTTATAACCGTTAAACGCAGACGTTCTGAATAAAAACGTGTACACGTGCATGAGCGTAATGGCGGAGAGTCTGAAACTGTGTGTGACACAAAACAACCCGATATCCTCTGATTAGCAAGTTACATACAGAGATATGTAACTCTCCAGTCAGAGGCACACAATTCCCGCGGGGAATTCGAATATTTCACGCAGTAGACAGACTTCCATTTTGAGGTATCCGCAGTGCACGACTACAGTCCCAAACCACACCGGGCGGTAAGTGTTAATGGGGCCAATTGTGATGAACCCCGTTTTAAAAAAAGTCTGTTATAAATGGAATTTTGTATAGCACTATATAAGTGTACTAAGATAAGCAAGTTCCCCTTGAATTAATTTTAAATGAATTTCGTTTTGTGTCAAATAAACAGGAAACTCGTTTTCAGGGATGTTCGTGCTATCAACGATGAATTATTAGTGCGGGTGTCGTTGGGCAGCGCAGTGTCCGTGCCCATAACGTGTTACATGCAACCATCTTTGCTTGATGGTAAGATTTATATACTCGTACAGATAAATGAACTTGTATGGGCGCATTACTTATATAATAAGGCATACGTCCAAACTATGATAAGGATGTAAGTGGCAGTTCAATAATATCCACTAGCCCACATCGTCCCGCGGCTGTCACAAGAGGCGACAGAGTGATAATAAACAGCAGATAGGCAGCAGTGTACTCCTAATAAGAACTCAAACGTAAAAAACTGCGGATGCTGACTCGCGTGCTTAGTGTCACAACTATGGCAAATATATCCCCACTTACACGTTGATGGAGACTACCGTGGGGTTTTAGCCGGTAGGAGTCCGGCATAACACTTCGGGTGACGCCACAGCCAAAGGTGTCCATGAGCATTTCCCCACTAAAAAAAGAGATTGTAAGCGCGGCAGCTGACCATATGGTTCCAGGTTTAAATCCGAGATTGGGCTAAAGTCAAAAGTAAAGTTATTAAAATGTTCTGTAAAGAATTTCTCAGTAGCAGCCCGCAGTCAGGATATTGGCGGTGTTTTGCCTCTGCGCCTCGTATAGTACTCCAGTCGTGTGAGGTTGCTATCACATCGGACCATGAGAGTGAATGGAAGAGAGCACACCTGTGCCTGCTTGTGCACATAATCGTGTACCATAACCCTGACCTAAACAACTCAACGGATTATTTGCGAAGACTGACCGGCTTGACAGAAATTAGCTCTGAGAGATATTATTTCCATTGCTAAACAGTTAAGTAAAAAACTTATAACATACGAAATGACAATATGAACAGAGTTTTGCGCGTAAATGGAGTATAAATATTATGTACTTTGGCATAGGTACACACGCATACAAATCCTTAAAAAATAGAAATTAAATTTATAAAATTTTCTTTTGTCTTTACATGAATATTGAACTGTTTTATTTTATTAGGGCGTTGATAAGACGCTGTTAACGTTTTGCCAAGTTGCCTTACCAGGTTGTCACTTCAGGCTGCCCTAAACTCGGCTCACCGGTACAACATTGCGTCTCGAAAACGGTTTTCTTTCTTACCCATCAGCCATAAGCGACCCCATTATTATATTATGTGAGTATAAAATAATCGGACACGAATGGCAACTATGTTGAATTCCCCTATGCGGCAATCTTTACAGGAAGCCTATGTTCGGCAGTGGAGTTTTATAAGCAGTAATAGATGGATGAATATAAAGATTGAACTAGAACCTGTTTCACTTATACTAGTCAATTTCTATAAGTACTGATATCTACATAATCGTACGTTTTATACCGAATAACAAAACTACATGGATTAGCTATAAACATTAAGGAGCGTCTTCGTCGATTAAAATAACCGCATCAAAATTTTAAATTACAACAGTGATAGTTCCAAGTGTCCATACGTTGTTTTCTGCGTGGGGTCCGGCTGCTGTGATGCACAGTACAGACGTGCTGGACCTTGGCGCTCGGCTGCTGGGCGACGTGCACCGGGTGCCGCTGCAACTACACTGCAATGTCGATCACGCTTGCTTCTACGTTATGTCCGAGGAGGCGTGGTGTTCCTTTACTGTCGATGTAAGTAAAAAAATATTCTTCTTTGTCATCTTCAGTTACAATCAGTCACGATGCAGATTGGCAATTCTCTTTATCTCTCATTCACTCGTACTCTCTATCTCCCGATTGGAGAAATATTGGGTGTAAGACCAACGGTTTAATGTGCTTTCCAAGGTACAGTAGTGAATCACTGCCAACTTCCTGACTCCTGGGCTGCTAATGAGAATATGTCGACAGGAAAATCCACTAACTGATTTTGGTCTGGCCCGGAATCGAACCCGGGACCTCACAATTACTTATCGCGGTTAATATAACTAGAAAAACGAGGCAATCGATTTGCCTCAACCATCACACTTGGTAGGCAGACCAAAGATCGTGGTATTAGACCTCTTATACCTCTGACGCTGTTGTAGTCACCGGGAAGTGTATTAATTTTGCCATACATGAGCTGGTTATAGCGCTAACTCTTGAAATAAATCAGATTTTTGTGAAATTTCCTATAGTTGCCTCTTACAAAATTCATAAGTGACAGAGCCATGTTTCAGCTATATTATGGTTGTAGCACGAATGGGTCAGCTCACCTGGGGAAGTAACAGGCTCGCACAGAATACGAGTGTAAAATAACTGCTTAATGCTGGTGTGTTTCGTATGGTGATCCGAAGATCCTTATTACTGGAAACGAGACAATTCATCGTAATTCTCAAGGGTTATAACGCATATGCATTTTGATTCCTAATCGAAAATAGACGTAGAAGTTCACGGGCCACAGAATCCACATACCATCAGATGGACTGTATGATCGTTTGTCACCCTGATACCTAATATAGTTTAAAAAAACTCACCGGATGAAATGACGTAATGGATTCTACTTTGCCGCTTCGACATGGCAACAATATTGTTATGAATTATATCAGAGGTATACTAGCTTCCTCAATCATATGGACAATTTGCCCACGCGTGTAAAGAGGATCGGCGATTATAGTACTAAAAATTTAGTTTGTCGCTGCTTTTTGTAGACAGTTAGGTATTTAGAATACTAGTTAATTTTATCGCCATTCCTCCTTTCGGCCATGAGGTGAAATGGGTTATTATGTCATCTTACGTTGTTATTAAAGAAATAGATCTAGCAAGGCACAAAACAGTCATGAAAACACCGTATCATTCATCATTAACATTACAGTCTACTAAAATGGCATAGGCCTCTTTTATAAGATAAGGGTGACAAACGAGCACACAGTCGATTTGATGGTAAGTGGATGCTGATCTGTGGCTCTATACGCATAAGAAGGTTAAACACAAACTCGTTGGAATTTGCAGGAAGTGGCAATTAGAACAGACGTTGTGGTTATGGGGGCATTTAGCATCAGACCCGCGCTGTGGTGCGGTACGAGGGATGGGGGAGCGGTGTGCCGGGCGCCCTCCGCCGGCCTCCGCACCGCTGCGCTGCGCATACTCAGCTCCACAGCCATTGTACGACCTCTAAACCTTGTGGCAGATGCCATAACGTTTAGCACTGAGCATGTCTCCCTACAGGTAGTTACCCAGAATACTTCCATTACCATCCGTCCATTCGTCACGTCTTCTCGTTGCCCATACCGCAAAGCTTGAAGACGAAAGCCTTCGACCAGTTCGTCCTGCCCATACTAACATATAATGCCAAAATGTGCAAAACCAACACAAGTCTCAAGTGTGAGCGATGGACAGAATTATGTTAAGAGTTTTTCTTGTGAATAAGATTAGTAACGAACAAATCGACCGAAGAATCGAGTTCACCGTTTATATACGTGTCATAGATTGTAGATCGCGTTTAGGTAAACGCAGTGTGAGACTGGCTAGATGGAGCGAAGATTTGTGCGGTGGTTGACGGCTACTGGATGCCCTAAAAAGATCGGGCTACGTGCAGCAGTTGACTGCCGCAGGCTGATGACACCATCCATCCATTACAGCCTACAAAATTCCGCTGTAGAACATTGGCCTCCCGATAGATTGCCTCATAGGGAGGATATTTCCATAACTGCCACGCGGGCGGGTAGTGGCGGTTTCATATTATTTTGAGTTCTTCTAAGGAAAATGCTGCCACCCGTCTCATTATAATTTTTAAGTATTAGATAAATTCAACCAATATCGCCATCGTACACTCGTCAAGTGTATGATACGAGAATAAGTTACGCGGAGGGGCAGCATAACATTTTTGCTAATGTTCGATTTCGCTTCTCATTTAATTTGTGTACCGCGTGTTAAATTTGAGAATTTAAGAAGAATACTCCAAAAACGTTAAGTTATAGCCTATACTAGTTTGCCAGGCAGACGTTGTTCTGCCATTTTCGACGACCCTTTGTCATATCCTATTAAAAATCCTTAAATTAGCAAAAAAAATTCTGAGTTACTCATGAGCAAAAAACTATCCTATCTCTCAAGTTGGACCAAATTGCACACGGTGTGAAAACTTGATTAAAATCGGTTTAGTAGTTTAGGAGTCCATCGTGGACAAAGAAAGCGACACGTAATTTATATATATATATATATTAAGATTATACCCCACTGCTGGACGTAGATTTCGTTCAATTTTAGAGAGAATTATAGAGAAATTACATCAATAGTCCTCTATAATAATAGTCAATAGTCTCTAAAAATCATTGGCGCTATCTGCAGACTTAATATTCTCTCTAAATATATTATTTCTTAAACAAGCAGGTTTTTTTCTCACAATATGAGAACAAAGGTGCCACACCATAGACACTTATATCCATATTGTATCGATTTATTATAAAATTTAATATTTTGCTTCATTATTTATGCATTAAGAAGAGGAAAGAGGTAGCGAGATTAGTATAGGTGAAATAATGAAAGAAATGAAAAGCATGAAAGCAGGTAAGCCTGCCAGATATGATAGAGTTTCACTCGAAATGCTAAGGGCTGGAGAGGAAGTGGTGGCAGGCCTGCTGCACACCTTGTTTAATTTGTGCTGGGAGCTGAAGCGGGTACCGGTAGACTGGTGCAAAGCCGTGATAGTCCCAGTATATAAGGGAAAAGGGTCGCAGCAGGACTGTAAAAACTACCGTGGCATCAGCCTTCTTAGCATTGTGGGAAAACTGTATGCTAAGGTACTGATTGAAAGGGTCATGAAAGAAACTGATGAAAAAATTTGGGATGTGCAAGCGGGATTTAGAAAGGGAATGGGATGTACAGATCAAGTCTTTTCCATGCGCATGATCGCGGAGAAGTTTTTCGCCAAAAACCAAAAGGTTTTTTGTGCGTTCATGGACTTGGAAAAGGCCTATGATAGTGTGAATAGGGATGTGCTATGGCAAACACTGAACTCATTTGGGTTGAGCGCTGGCCTGATACAGGCATTGGAGTCCCTTTATAGGGACTCTAGTGCTTGTGTTAGGATCAACGGGGTCTACTCGGACTGGTTTGACATCCATAAAGGTGTCAGACAGGGCTGTGTGGCTTCCCCGTGGCTGTTCAACCTATTTATGGACAGTTGTTTGCAAAATTTGAAAGTTGAAGAATGCGGATTAAGAATGGGTGAGTTAACCGTCAAATGCCTTTTGTACGCCGATGATCAAGTTATTCTTGCGTCGTCGGCGGCCGAGTTGCAAATGATGGTTACATTAATGAACAGATCATTAAAAGAAAGGGGTATGAAAGTGAACGCAAGTAAGACGAAGGTTATGGTTTTTGAAAGAGAAGAAAGTAAAACGATTTGTGAAATAAGAATAGAAGGGGAGTTGATCGAGCAAGAAGATGAGTTTGTATATTTGGGCTGCGTATTTAGCAGGGATGGGAGATACGATAAGGATATAGAACGACGAGTGAATGCGGGAAATAGAGTAAATGGGGCCCTGCACTCTATTGTGAAGAGTCAAAATGTGTCGAAAAAGGCACGTATGACAAATCACAATGCTGTGTTGGTCCCTACTTTAACGTATGGTAGTGAAAGTTGGGTGTGGCAGAAGAAGCACGAGAGTAGAATGAACGCAGTAGAAATGCGGTCGTTAAGGAGTATGTTAGGGCTGAATCTTAATGGCAGGGTAAGAAATTGTGTAATAAGAGAAGAGTGTGGTTTGCAAGATGATGTTGTGACCAGGATTAAGAAAGGAATGCTTCGTTGGTTTGGTCATGTGGAAGGAATGAATGAGGAAAGAGTGACAAAGAAAATTTATGTTGCAGAAGTGAATGGCAGAGTCGGAAAGGGACGTCCTAGGCGAAAATTTATCGACCAAATTGGCGATTTATTGAAAACGGGCCAAATTAGGAGTACCCTTAACCGACGAGCATGTATGCGGAGGTGTATGGATGTGAAGGAGGCGAGAGAGGTGTGTCAGGATCGTGCCAAATGGAAGTCTGTAGCCCCTGAGTACCCCTCTGGGTGACAGGCGTGAGTGTTTGTGTGTGTATTTATGCGTTTACAATTTGCACATTAAATTCTTCCAAATATTTACTATTTACATTAAAAAAAACAACAGACACCTGAAAAAACCTACGACATATTTACCGATGGCGACCCGTCTTGCCCGTACTACGTGCACCTCGGCACAGCGTTCCCAAATCAACCGGTGTCCGCTACCGTCCAGCTCATAAATCATAGGTATTTTGCTATATTAAAAAAATTAACCGCGAAATTTTAAATATATATATATATATATATATATATATATATATATATATATATATATATATATATATATATATATATATATATATATATATATATATATATATAAATAAATACCATATATACCGTGTAGTGGCGGTTGTGAATATCCACTACCCCATATCTTCCCGTGGGTGTCGTAAGAGACGACAGAGGGACACAGAAAGGAGATGGGCAGAAGCATCTTCCTAATAACAACAATAACATAATAAAAAACTGCGGTTGCCAACCCGCTTGCCAAGCGTGGCAACTATGGCAAATATCCCCCCCATGAGCAACGACACAAATAAACGGCCCCCAGTCCCCGGTGGCCCCGCTATTCCTGGCTGTGGTGGCTACCATGGTAACGGCGGGGCAGGGGGTGCTATGAATCTGCGATGGAGGTTCGGTTGCCACCTACGACGACTCGATCTAGCAACGCACGCACCCTGAGGACTGACGAGAAGATACTGGAGCTGAAAGAAGAGGTAGACAATATGCGCTGGGATATTATTGGATTATCTGAGGTCCGAAGAGAGGGGGAGGACACGGTAATCCTCGAGTCCGGCAACTTGTTTATCAAAGAGAGGGCGGCCATCTGTCCCAAGAAGGTGTCGGATTTATCGTCGACAAGTCTCTCGTCAACAAAGTTGTAAAGATTGGGAGTGTGTCGACGAGGGTCGCGTATCTGATACTCAGAATCATCGGTACTCGCTGAAGGTCATACTCATACATTTGCTCCAAATTGCACACATCGGGATGTACCGATGAGTAGGTGGAGGAAATGTATGAGGATATTTCTAGAGCCATGCATTCCTCCAAAACCCAATACACGGTGCTGATGGGAGACTTCAACGCAAAACTAGGCACAAGAGAAGTCGGTGAGCTGAAGTTAGGGAAATTTGGAGTAGGACAACGGAACCGTAGGGGCCAGCAGCTGGCTGACATTATGGAGAAAGAAGGACTCTTCGTGATGAACTTTTTCTTCCAAAAGCGGCCCGGCATAGGAATTGGATCTGGTAAAGCTCCGACGCTTCGACAAAAAATGAGATTGACTTCATCATAATGACTAGACGCCAACGGTTCAGTAATGTCTCAGTGATCGCAAGGGTGAAAACTGGCAGCAATCACCGAATGGTTAGAGGCGCACTGAACCTAAACGTTAAGTTGGAGAGGTCTCGTCTAATGAAGTCATCGCTCCGTCCCTCTCGTGCTCTAATCCAGAATCCCGAGACTTTTCAGCTCGAGTTACGTAACTGCTTTCAGTGCCTAGATGATTGCAATGCAGTGGACGATATGAATGACAAGCTCGTGGAAACTGTCCATGCGGTCGGAGCTAAGTTCTGCAAGACCCGCCGCAGAAGAACACAAAAACTCTCCGATCACACTCTTAATCTCATGGCTGTTACACGTGAGATGAGGCTGCAATCGTTAACAGATTTGACAGCATACAGGCAACTGAACAGGCAGATCTCCAAATGCATGCGGCGAGACTATCGCAACTTTAATGCTGTGCGTATTAAAGAAGCGATCGAGCGGAACCAGGGCTCCAAAGTCTTTGGCAGAGATCCGTCTGCCAGAAAGAGCCAACTGTCAAAGCTGAAGACTGAGTGTGGCAGCATCGTTTCCGAGACACCTGAGATTTTGAGTGAGATTGAGAGGTTCTAGGGGCAGCTGTACACACCATCGTTGGAGCCACACGCAAGTGTAAGTAACAATCCAAGAGCAAGTCTTACCCGACACTATTCCGATGATATACCGGACGTTAGTCTGAGCGAGATTAGAATGGCTCTCCAGCACCTTAAAAACGGCAGGGCAGGGTCAATCGACGGATTCAACTCGGCTGGGCAGAGTTCGGGAAATTACGACACATCTTCTCGTAGGTATACCTCAATCTGTGAAAACTAAATGTACAACCAGTGCGTGTTGCCAGTGATGACTTACGGATCAGAGACGTGGTCCTTCACTAATGGCCGTACGAGGACGCTCAAGGTCGCTCAGCGAGCTATGGAGAGGGCTATGCTCGGAGTTTCTCTGCGTGATATACTCAGAAATGAGGATAATATCCGCATTAAAACCAGAGTGACCGACATAGCCCAACGGATTAGTGAGCTGAAGTGGCAATGGGCCGGCCAAATAGCTCGAAGAACTGATAACCGATGGGGAAAAAAGGTTCTCGAGTGGCAGCCTCGTACCGGTAGGCGTAGTGTAGGGCGACCCCCCACTAGATGGAGTGACGACCTGGTAAGACATGCAGGAAGTATATGGATACAGGTGGCTCAGGACCGTGCTTTGTGGCATTGCTTGGGGGAGGCCTATGTTCAGCAGTGGATTTGTGAAGGGCTGTAATGATGAGGATGGTGATGACATATACACCATGACCTTTTTAATGTTCTTACATTGCCATCTAATTCTTTTTAATTCTGAGCTGATATATACACCATGACCTTTTTAATGTTCTTACATTGCCATCTAATTCTTTTTAATTCTGAGCTATGTTAAAAATGTTAAGTCTAGCTCATCGGGAGGTTGGTTTAAAATCAATTACTAAATTTGTCCCGAAGTGACATACTCGAAAGCTAGTTAATAAAAACGTGGTTATAAAATATTAGCGATGATATGATGTATGAAAAACTATTAAAGTAAAAAAAATCCTCATAGTTCCGTGTCATACTCTTATTTCTGGAGTGTACGCGCATGGGACGAAAATTTGTCCTGTGTGAAAACAATCAAAAAAGACGACGCGTTTCCCGAGGATGTTGATGAGTTTGAAGAATGTCTTAACCTCGAGGTGGGTACTGTTAAATTATTAATAGAATACTTGCAATGCTTATATTTGTACATTCAATTCTGGCGCAGGTATTGGTTACGAACAATAAATGATTGGTTGGTTTGGCTTAGCGATTTTTTAAAGTCGCTGTTTAGCTAACAAACTTTGTAAGTAAATGTAGTTCTCCTGTTCTCACTAGATGGCACTATCGCCGAGTTAAACGTGGTATCATTTGGGTTTTCATTATGATGTATAGTTAAACATTCTTAACCTCTTGGTGTGTTCCTATAATACAGTGTAGTGGTGTGTGAGTAAAACAAAGTGATAAAAAGTGAGTGTTTCATTAAACAAAATGGTCCTTCTGCTGCCGAATAAACTGTAAGTAAAGTGCAATAACAGTGCGTCTAAGACTTGTGTTATTTCAAAGTGTAAAAATAAAGACTTAGCCGATTTCGCGTAATAAAACACTTAGAAAAATTTGATTGAAAAAAGACTTTGTTGAATTTGTGTGATAAAGACTTAGAAAAAATTTTTCGACAAAAAAGACTTAGAAAAATTTCTTGACAAAAAAGACTTAGAAAAATTTGCTCCGTTTTTTATATAGACTTAGTAGATTTGGACTTAGCAATCAAACATAACATTGAGTGATGAAAATTTAGTATCTGCGTTGTAATAGTGATATTTGTGTAAATTAAACTTTTTCATCAATTTACATTTCCGAATATCATTAAATATGGCGGATCAACTTGCAAAACAACATGTAGCTATTATGATTCAAAATTCAACTAAAATCGAGAAATTACTTACAAATACGAAAAAATGTTCAAAGGATAAACGAACAAGAGGTTATTTAGATACGCGCATGGAGACATTATATGAATATTGGGCTTGTTACACAAAAGGTTATGATTTGCTTACTGCATCGTTCGACAGTGAGACATTGAAAACCAAATATGATTTCGATATTGATGATAATTTTGAACAAACAGAGGAACATTATTTGGACTTAAAGACTTGGCTAAAGGATAGGTTTTATGATATTGCACCAATGAGTGAATCTTCAAAATCTGACACAACTTCAGAACTTCCTAAACTTAGACCAAAGCTACCACCGATAGCTATACCACAATTTTCTGGTGATTATAATCAGTGGATGAGCTTCAGAGATCTATTTCTTTCCTTGATACATTGTGATGACCGCTTGTCTAAAATCGAAAAACATCTTTATTTAAAATCTAGTTTAACCGGAGAAGCCGAACAGTTACTCAAAAATTATTCTTTAACTGAAGCGAACTATGATGATGCATGGAAAAAACTAAATGAAAGATATGAGAATAAACGAGTGATTGTAAATAATATTCTAAATCGATTTTTAACTCAGAAAAAACTAACAACTGAATCAGCAAAAGGTATCAAAGATTTACTAGACACTACTAGCCAATGTCTCACATCTCTAAAAAATTTGAAGATTGATTCATGGAATGCAATAGTCGTTCATATTCTAGTCTCAAAGCTAGACATTGAATCTCACAAGCTTTGGGAACAGTCGTTAGAAAGCTCAACAAATATTCCCACATATGACGACCTAAACAGCTTCCTAGAAAAACGATTCCGAACAATGGAAATGGTCAATCTTTCACAATCTCGAGAAACATTTAGAAAAGACGCACCGAAATCTGTTCAACATACTCCTAAGACAACTACAGTTAAAAGCTTTACTACCGAAGTTGAAAGCACTTGTACTTACTGCTCACAGAATCATTACATTTGCCACTGTAAAGAGTTTTCTGCATTAACGGTTTCTGAACGCCAAGATTTTATAAAGAAAAACAATATATGTTTCAATTGCCTGGTAAAAGGTCACTCCGTGTTTAATTGTAGACAGAGTACAAACTGCAAAAAATGTGGACGTCGACATCATACGTTACTACATTTCACAACCTCTCCCAAGAATAAAACTTTCGATAAAGCTCAAAAGGATACCGCTACACCAAAGGAAAATACATCTACTCCTAGTACTTCTTGCAACCTCAGTGTAAACTTGAAGGCTGAAACAAATGATGAACTGGTTATCTTAGCTACAGCCGAAATAAAGGTTGAGTCCAGGGACAGTGGTATCTATACACTAAGAGCTCTTGTTGATCAGGGCTCACAGGGCTCTTTCATCTCTGAAGCAGCAGCACAGTTATTGAATCTTGATCGCACTCCCGTTATTGGCAGGATCTCTGGTATATCAAACTCATCAGTGGTAACTACAAAATCTATGATTAAACTTACAATACATGCCACAAAATGTGAATCCTCCACATTCGAAGTAAATGCATATGTACTCAAGAAACTCACTTCATTGTTGCCGTCACGTGAATTTCCACAAGATACTTGGCCTTCATATATGCAGTTGGATCTAGCTGATCCAAACTTTCACAAGCCAGGATCTATTGACGTTCTACTTGGTGCCGATGTGCATGCTCACATACTACTACAAGGACTACACAAGTACAATTCTCTGATCGCACTTAACTCTCGTCTGGGTTGGTTGATCTCTGGCAAGGCTTTACAAACTGATACTGCTACACAGAAACACAATATGATAGTTGCTCACACTAAATTCGAAGCAGATCAGTTACTCAGACAATTCTGGGAAATCGAAGAGAACTTACCTCGCAAAAAGCCGATGACTGAATTAGAAGCACAATGTGAGGAACATTTTAAATCCACACACACGCGCAATGATGACGGACGTTACATTGTGTGTTTACCGTTCAAGGATGATCCTCCCACAAATCTTGGTGATGTTAGACCTCTTGCTGTTAGTCGCTTACAGCATATGGAGAAACGTTTCACACGTAACGCTGACTTCAAGGAAGACTATCACAAATTTATGAAGCAATATGAGTCAGAATCTCATATGATAACCGTACCTGAAAATGAAAAGAGAACACATAAAATTCACTACTTACCTCACCACGCTGTTCTTCGGCCGACGAGCTTGAGCACGAAGCTACGAGTTGTCTTTGACGGAAGTGCTAAACCTGAAAAGGGAAAATCGTTAAATGAAGAACTTTTGATTGGATATCCGTTGCAACAAGATGTCAGAGATTTAGTTACTCGGTGGAGACAACACAAATTTTGTTTAGTCGCTGACATTCAAAAAATGTATAGACAGATCTTAGTATCTACAGATGATGTGGACTACCAGAGAATACTATGGCGAGAATCTCCAACACAATCCATACAGGAATATAGACTACTCACCGTGACTTACGTAACATCTTGTGCTTCCTTCTTAGCTATTCGTACTCTTCACCAACTTGCTGAAGATGAAAAACATGATTTTCCTGTGGAATCTGAAATATTGAAAAATGATTTGTACATGGACGATTTAATGACTGGTGCGTCTAATGAAGAAGATGCTGTTCTCTTGCAAAAAAGGCTTACTGAATTGTTGTCTCGCGGTGGTTTCCCTTTGCACAAATGGTCATCTAACAGTCAATTAGTGTTATCACAAATTCCTGATCATGATAAAGAATCACAAAACGCAATAAATATAAAGGTTGAAGATACTCTGAAAACTTTGGGTATCACCTGGAACTCACAAACAGATAACTTTGAATTAAACATAAACATGAATTTTACTGATGATAATGTCACAAAACGAAATGTTCTGTCCACAATTGCTAAAACCTTTGACCCTCTAGGTTGGCTAACACCTGAAATAATCTTAATTAAAATGTTTATGCAAAAGTTGTGGTTAGCTGGCTTAGCTTGGGACGAGGAACTACCTCAAGATCTGAAAAATGAGTGGATTACTTATCTTGAACGTTTTGCGCACTCTGAACCCATTCAGTTCCCACGATGGCTTGGAGTTTCTAACAGCACAATTAGACAAGAACTGCATGGATTCAGTGACGCTTCCTGTGCCGCTTATGCTGGAGTAGTGTATCTCAGAGTTTGGGAAAATGATATTGTTAAAGTATATCTGGTTATGGCTAAATCTAAAGTTGCTCCCGTTAAACAAATTTCACTTCCCCGTCTCGAGCTCTGTGGTGCAGTTCTTTTGGCGAAAATGATACAACATGTTCAGACTATATTAAATATCCCTGATGAAAATGTATATGCATGGACGGATTCGACCATAGTTTTGGCTTGGCTGCGTAAGTCACCTAATACATGGACCACATTTGTTGCTAATCGCACTTCAGAGATTTTGACATTCACGAATAGTAACCAATGGCATCATGTTAGTTCCGCGAATAATCCAGCCGATTTAGCTTCCCGTGGAGTATACCCATCCGATTTGCAGCAATCTGAACTATGGTGGAATGGCCCACAATTTTTACAAAACCTCGATGTTGTTGTTAATTTAGATAACGTTGTACCTGCAACAGATTTAGAAATGAAGGTTAAAGCTAAAGTACAGACAAATATTAATGTTTTTGAAAATGATGCTGTTATTTCCTACTTAAAACGATATTCGACACTTTCGAAACTGATACGTGTCAGTGCTCATTGTTTATGTTTTATTAAACTGTGTAAACTTAAAATATATGGGATAGCAGTTGATGAACCCGTTTATCTGAGCCCAGATGAGCTTGACGATGCTCTAAATAGATGTATTAAGATGTCTCAATCGGTTTCGTTCAGTGATGAAATTTCTCGATTGGCACATGGTAAACGAGTTCACCAATCGAGCAAACTACATGTTCTTAACCCATATCTAGATGATAAAGGCATTATTCATGTGGGTGGTCGACTTGCCAATGCAGAGATTTCAGATACTATGAAAAAACCTATTATTTTGAGTAACGATTGTGGTCTTTCTAAACTTATTGTTTCGAACGCTCATTTGAAAACTCTGCATGGAGGGCATCAACTTACTTTGAACTTTATAAGACAAAAATTTTGGATTATTAGAGTCAAAAGTATTGTTAAAACTGTCCTCACTAAATGTATACCATGTTTTAAACAAAGGGCTAATCCTTCTGTACCATTTATGGCAAATCTCCCTAAATTTCGTGTTAAACCAAGTCGTCCATTTTTGACAAGTGGAGTCGATTTTGCTGGACCTTTTACAATGAAACTGTACCCTGGTAGATGTAGAAAAACCTGTAAAGTTTATGTTTGCTTATTTGTGTGCACCGTAACAAAAGCCATTCATCTAGAATTGGTAACTGATCTCACTTCAGCTGCGTTCATAGCAGCTTTTCGACGCTTCACTGCTCGCCGTGGTCACTGCAAGGAAATTTGGAGTGATCATGGTACAAATTTTGTGGGCGCAGCCCGTGAACTAGATCTTGCCTTTAGCGATGCAAAATCTGCAATTATTTCTGAAATTGCTGAACAACTAGCTAATGACCAAACTCACTGGAATTTTATACCCCCTAGCGCACCTCACTTCGGGGGACTTTGGGAATCTGGAGTGAAGAGCGTTAAAGGACACTTGAAACGCGTAATTGGACAAACTTTACTGACCTACGAAGAGTTCTCTACTCTTTTAACTCAAGTCGAAGCTTGTGTCAACTCTCGTCCACTTACCGTAGTAAATTCTACACTTGATGAACCTCCCTTAACGCCTGGGCACTTTCTAGTTGGGGAACCGTTAATTGGTGTACCAGAACCACCTTTAATTGATGTTAAAGTCAGCCCTTTACATCGGTGGCATATTATTCAACGTATGGTGCAGTGTTTGTGGCAAAGATGGCAAAATGAGTATCTGACAACGTTGCAACATCGTTATAAATGGAACAAGAGTCAGCCAGAACTTGCTATTGGTACAATCGTGTTGGTAAAAGATGATAGACTTTCCCCTGGAAAGTGGCTTTTGGGACGAATCATTCGGAAGCACCCAGGTGCAGACGGCGTCACAAGAGTTGTGTCTTTACAATATAAGGATAATATTTTTAAGAGGCCTATCGCAAAATTGTGCCCTCTGCCCCTGAATGATTCCGACTAGTTATAAGAATTTGGATTGTTTTATTCATTTGTTTTGTTTTATGTTCATTTTTTTTAAGGACTGTAATCGTCCTTGGGCGGCGGAATGTTTAGCTAACAAACTTTGTAAGTAAATGTAGTTCTCCTGTTCTCACTAGATGGCACTATCGCCGAGTTAAACGTGGTATCATTTGGGTTTTCATTATGATGTATAGTTAAACATTCTTAACCTCTTGGTGTGTTCCTATAATACAGTGTAGTGGTGTGTGAGTAAAACAAAGTGATAAAAAGTGAGTGTTTCATTAAACAGTCGCAGTCCGTATTATATTTTTTAAATCAAATATTAGATTGAAATAATACTAGTTTTTACGGAATTTATCGCGTATATTTAACTTTTTAAATACCCGACGTTTCGAACGCTTTACAGCACTCATGGTCACGGGCGGGACTGAGATGTTCAACGTCCATATGTCATAATTAACCGCGGTTACCATAGATTAAAATTTAACTTTTGTTCCGATCTATACGTCGGGTATTTAAAAAGTTAAATATACGCGAAAAATTCCGTAAAAACTAGTATTATTTCAATGTGTAGTGTTCGCGTAAATATAAGAAATCATCAAATATAAGATATTTTGATATTTTGTATGGCTACAACCTGAGAGAATCTCTATTGAATCTAAGAAATTCTATGAAAGGAATTTTGTTGTTGATGAAAATATATCGTCTTTGAGAAACATTTCATCTCGAAGCATTTGGCAGATTTGAATATACGTCTCAAATATCTTGTGAAGCAAGAAGTATCACTTTTCTGCAGTTAATTTTTAAACTGCCAAAAATGGTGACAATGGAAAGCGTTCTAATCATGCCAAATTTTAACCAATCTGCCGTAGAAAAATTCGCAATTCGTAATCACAATCTGTACGACTTATTGCGTCTGGGAATGGGAACCTCAGTGACATTACGTACAAATATCATAATTATACTTACTATTAAAACCTTCAAGAAACGAGCTTACTACTTTTTAAAAGCCGGCAACGCAATTCCCCTGATGTTGAAGTTGTTCATAGGCAACCGTCGACACTTACCATCAGGTGACCTGATGGTAAGCACCCCCTATTCAATAAAAAAATAAGCAAATTACAAATTTTACTTTCTATTACAGCCTATTAAGTCTACTACTGAACACAACATGCCTCCTCCATAGACTTTCTCATAGTGGGGGATTTTAAATGTTTGCCACGCTCAACAGGCAGATTGGTACCCACAGTTTTTTTATTGTTGGGTAGTTATCGGAAAATGTTGCTACCCATTTTTAGTGTGTCATTAAAACAATCAGTGTTTTAATCCTTTGTGAAATTTTGAGTTATCATATTAAATGCATTGGATGTAAGAACTATTACTTTCACAGAACCAGCAACGATCTATAGATACAGATACAGAAGCCACAAATGCAATACGCGTAGAACCGTTACGTGGTGATGTAGCACCTCGTAGCTCGATTGCCGTGCACGTGTGTGTGCCTCAAGCTGGTGCACGGTGTGGGACGCGGCGCGCAGTGCTTATGTACGTACAAGTCAAGTCGCTTAAGAGGATAGAGTAAGTCAGCTCAAATTCTAATTTCGTCCCCACTTGCCCGCGCGTCGTATGCTATGTACCGACATGTTTGTAATCACTAATACTGTAAGTAGAAAAGTCGTTAGACACTTATTTCATTAGGTTTATCATATTTATGCCTGTTTCTTAACGCCAAGCCAGCCGCTTCTTATTTTTATCACGGTTATTTCCCATTTTAATTTTACATCGTACTGTTGCGTAATGTACATTCTGATCGTAAGCGACACAACCTCCCCGTTCAAAAGCCGAGGCGAAGTGACCGTGCTGCAGGAATCACGCTTCAAAAGGCCAATAGTTTAGGTAATTTCTGTTTACAGTAAAAATAATGGTATTTTAAAAAAAGTAAATAACATAAGCACTGCTTTATAGTTAGTTCAGTTAGTATGCAAAGTTTCATGATCTTATTTGAAGTATTTTATGAATAACAGCGGTTTATTGTTTATTTTGGAGGTAACTTTGGATTTTTTTTCTATCGAGAAAATTTTACGAAATCGTGTTTTCGTCTAACATAATCCTTAACATTAATCCTCAACTTTAACATATATTTATTTCAAAATTAATGCTGCAGTATTTTCGGCATAACGAAGGATCTTGCTAAGCCATTTGACATTATATTTCCCCTTAACAGCTTGTATATGCGCCACGGTTGGGCAAAGAGCAACTCTTAATAATGGGAGAGTTTTGGAACAGAGAAGCGATAGCGTTTGCTTAGCCAGCCAAACGGTGAGAAACAATGTTCTCAAAAATATATTATGTATGTACAAACAGGATATTATGAACGGCCCTATCCCTGCTGTAAATGGATAAAAGTCTCAACTGTAATTTAGTTAGCTTCAACTGTAAAAGTATAAAACGCTCAGTTGACGATGTGAGATTTTTATGTCAGTCGGCGAGTGTGATAGCACTACAAGAAACTTGGTTATTTGGACACGATATTCAATTTCTTAGCGGGATTGATGAGCGTTTCGGCAGCACGGGCACGTCTGCAATGGATTCGGCGGCAGGTTTGGTTTCCGGCCGACCTTATGGGGGTGTTGGGCTGCTTTGGGACAAAAGTCTTTTCCAAAATGTGTCGGTCGTGTGTTGTGATAATCCACGAATATGTGGCATACAAATAGTGCTGGGCGACAGGTCCATCTTAGTGTTTAGTGTGTACATGCCTACAGATAAAATGTTAAACCTTACGGAATTTACGGATTGTCTCAGTTCAGTGAATGCTATAATTAATAGTAGTAATGTAGAATGTGTATACATCCTTGGCGACTTTAACGCACATCCGAATGAGCGGTTTTATGACGAGTTAATGTGTTTTTGTGACGAACAAGAGTGGTCATGTGTAGATGTACAGCGGTTAGGTGTAAGGTCGGGCACACACATTTTTGTAAGTGAGAGCCACGGGTCGAGAAGGTGGCTTGATCACTGTGTGGCGACGAAAACCGCTTTATCGTCTATTTTGAATGTTTATGTTAAGTATGATGTCTACTGGTCTGACCATTATCCTTTAGTAATAGAATGTAATTTGGATATTGTCAAACCAAAGTTGAATTTTGAATATAAAGTAACTGACGAGATTCTATGGGGAGATAGAAAACCGGAGGAGATCAGAATATATACGAAATTATGTCATGAAAAGTTAAGAGCTATCGATTTTCCCGAAGAATTTCTTCTAGTAGAATATTAGAATTAGTCTAGTATAGTATAGAATTTAGTCTAGTATTCTTGTAGTAACTGTGTTTGTAAGTGCATTGATCACAGATTACGTATCGATAAATTATATAGTAAAATTGTAAATTCTTTATCTGTGGCTGCCACTGAATCCTACACTGTAAGATCACGCGTTGGCAAGCGGCCTGTGGTTGGGTGGAACAGATATGTACGCGATGTCCACAGGGAGGCCAGGTCGAAGTTTTTAATGTGGGTTTGGTGGGGAAAACCAAAAAATGGTAGTGTCTATGAGGACATGCATAGGAGTCGCAATTTATTTAAGTCACGCTTGAAGTGGTGTCAGAACCACAGCGATCAAATAAAAGTGGATATTTTGGCTACTCAGCACGCGAAAAATGATTTTCGTAACTTTTGGAAATCGACCAATAATTTAAATAGTAAACCTGGCCTACCAGTGAGCGTCAATGGTATTAATGATCATGGTCTTATAGCGGATATGTTTAGAGAGCATTTTACAGTGACATCACCGTTGGAGCCATCACAGGACATAGAAGATGAGGATACGCGTGGCCGGGAGATTGGAATTCGATTTACGGCGAAGGATGTCAATAAAACTATAGCTTCTATGTCCCGTGGGAAGTCTCCTGGCCATGACGGACTTAGTATTGAGCACCTTAAAAATGCAGGTCCTCACTTACCTAGATTACTTTCTATGCTTTATAACTTATGTATATCGCATTCATACTTGCCCGCGGCTCTGATAAGAACTGTGGTGGTGCCTATTGTAAAGAACAAGACTGGAGACATATCTGATAAGTCCAACTATAGGCCCATCTCACTTGCCACGGTTGTTGCAAAGGTGCTTGACAGTTTGCTTAGCGCCCAGCTTGATAGACATATATGCCTACACGACAATCAGTTCGGCTTCAGGCCGGGTTTGTCAACAGAGTCTATATTATGTTTGAAGCAAACTGTGAAGTACTATTCGGTTAGACGAACGCCTATTTATGCCTGTTTTTTGGACCTTAGCAAGGCATTCGACCTGGTAAATTACGATATCCTATGGCAGAAATTGAAAGATACTGGACTGCCGGAAGAAGTTACTAGGATCTTCAAATTTTGGTATCGAAACCAGGTCAATGTCGTGCGATGGTCCGAAACCTATTCGCGGCCATATGTGTTGGAGTGCGGGGTACGACAGGGGGGCTTAACTTCTCCTAAGCTCTTCAACCTTTATGTGAATGCGCTGATAGAGTTGCTTAGCACCACACATGTCGGTTGTCATATTGACGAAGTATGCCTCAACAACATCAGTTACGCAGATGACATGGTGTTACTGAGTGCTTCTGTTTGTGGCTTGGCAAAACTGTTGAGCATATGTGAGAGCTACGCACGCAGTCACGGATTGATTTATAATGTCAAAAAAAAGCGAATGCATGGTCTTTCGGGCTAAAGGTAAAGCCTTGCCCGCGTATATACCACCCATTAAGTTATACGGTACCCCGTTAAGAAGGGTGTCTCAGTTTAAGTACCTGGGTCATATAGTATCCTTTGACCTGAAAGATGATGCTGACATAGAGAGAGAGCGCAGGGCATTGTCTGTTAGAGCGAACATGATCGCTCGCAGGTTCGCTCGTTGTTCAGTTCCTGTTAAAGTAACGCTATTTAGAGCTTACTGCACTTCCTTTTACACGAGCAGTCTGTGGGTGGACTACACGCAGAAACAGTATAATGCCCTGCGTGTTCAATATAATAATGCATTCAGGGTGCTGTTGGGTCTGCCTCGTTATTGTAGCGCGTCGGGTATGTTCGCGGATGCGCGTGTGGATTGTTTCTACACCACCATGCGTAAACGATGCACATCCCTGGTGCGCAGGGTGCGGGCCAGTTCCAATAGTATCCTGAGGGCATTTTCTGACAGGTTTGATTGTCAGTACTTGAACCATTGTCATATGGTACACGTGCTGTCTAATCGGGCCTGTCTTAGATATAGTTTTAAAAATTAGGTAGATAGTTTTAAGTCTTACTAACATTAGTTTTAAGATTTGTATTGTTACTAACATTCTATGATCCTTGTGGTCGAAATAAACGAGTTTTATTTTATTAGTAACTTTATTTAAAAATTTCTAAAACGTATAATGGTATAGTCGTATTGTTATCGCGAACGTATGTTGCATTACGTTGTTTTATTGATGTTAGTGTCCGAATGAAGGTAAATTTCAAGCCGGAGCCGACTTAAAAAAACCTGAAAAAATTCAGTCTAATATTGGCTAAAACACATAATATGAAATATTAAAAAATATTAAATGTTTATGTTGACCTTATAATATAAAAAAGATTATTTTAATCATATCCAGAAGTTGATCTAGATATGAAAACAATTGCATCGCCCCGTCCATCGCGCTCTCGCTCATTCATAACAGTTTGTTCAATTTAAGCGCTTGATAGAAAGTTTCGGCTTCGGCCAAAACTTCGACTGCGAAACCTTGCACCTAAAACATTTTTTGTTTGATCGAAGGTGTCCGAAGCTGAAGCCAAAGTCGAAGCTTCGGTCCAATACCTACTAACGGTTTTTAAGAGGCTTAGAAAAGCTAATGAGTTGTATAGAGTCGAAAAGCATATAAAAGAAACTATAGCGCGATGACATTACACTTGTGCCTATTACAAACAAAACAATAATTTAAAAATAAGTTGAAAAAAACCATTACGTTGTTATAGTATCTATTAATTTTATTAACTTTAAATAGATATTTCAAGATGTTAGTATACCATTTTTGTATGGAGAAGATTTTTCCAGAACATGTTTTGGAAACAACAATTTTCTCGGATATATGTTCAAGATAAACATTATATTTTTTTCCTCTGCCATTGAGTGTTTTGCCGACGATATAGTACTTATGGTAGAATTGCTGGAGGACCTTAGCACTATGCTCAATGACCTCAATGGTGTCTCCCAACGGATAGATCTTAAGATGAACATGGACAAAACAAAGATCATGTTCAATATCCATGTCACTCCTATGCCGGTAGTTGTTGGGAGCACTATGCTCGAAGTTGTTGACGAGTACGTTTACCTGGGACAAATAGTCCGACTAGGTAAGTCCAACTTCGACTGAGAGGTCAATCGACGGATTCAACTTGGCAGGGCAGCGTTCGGGAATTATGACACATCTTCTCGTCAGGTATACCTCAATCTCTGAAAACTAAAGTGTACAACCAGTGCGTGCTGCCAGTGATGACTTACGGATTAGAGATGTGGTCCTTCACTGCTGGCCGTATGAGGACGCTCAAGGTCGCTCAGCGAGCTATTGAGAGGGCTATGCTTGGAGTTTCTCTGCGTGATAGACTCAGAAATGAGGATATCCGCAGTAAAACCAGAGTGACCGACATAGCCCAACGGATTAGTAAGCTGAAGTGGCAATGGGCCGGCCATATAGCTCGAAGAACTGTTAACCGATGGGGAAGAAAGGTTCTCGAGCGGCAGCCTCGTATCGGTAGGCGTAGTGTAGGGCGACCCCCCACTAGATGGAGTGGCGACCTGGTAAGACATGCAGGAAGTCGATGGATGCAGGTGGTTCAGGATCGTGCTTTGTGGCGTTACTTGGGGGAGGCCTATGTTCAGCAGTGGACTTGTGAAGGGCTGTAATGATGATGATTATGATGATGGTTAAGTGTTTAGATTTTGAAAAAAAAAAAATGTTTAAATAAAACTTATTTGAGTCTTGCCTTGTCTTGTCAGCGCCTATTGGTAAATTGCGTAAGCCAGAGATAAAGTTGAATACTCACTCTCAGAGTTTAATAATTTTAACAATAAAGTTTTGTTGTATTTCTAATACTAATTATATTGTTCATAAAATTGTAAAAATACGTACTTTAGAAACATTTTTTTCCACATTGCGTCACATTAAACTATTTTAAGATTTCTATAAAATAGTTGTTTTTTAAATAGAAGTATGCTAATGAACAATATCTTTCTAGGTTAATATTAAATAAAGTTCCCCGGGAAAGTCTGTCCCCAGAATATGAAGACATGATTATCAGCACCGAGACAATAGAAGAAGATGAACTACCAGGGCTGTCGAGGGTAAGAATTTTTATAAATATTAACCGAAATATACAATATTTAAGTGTCAGATTTTCGACTTTATCTTCTGCTTACAAACACTGTCGCCTGTGTTAATCTTCCAGAACAATTGTTTTATAGAATAAGGGTGATAAACGAGCACACAGTCCATCTAATGATAAGTGGTTACTGTGACACATAAATGTAGTCTACATTTATCCTCAATTAAGAATCAATATACAGAAGCGTTAAAATTGCAATTAACAATTTCATTGGAGCCGGCGGGGATCGAACCCGGTTTGCTCGCGTACTACAGCGAGCGCTAACCATCTGAGGTACCACGGCTCCTGTGATTTACCACGTGCATGGCGGTGAAAGAAAACATCGTAAGGAAACCTGCATGTCAGAGAAATAAGGAAAAAAATATTTCGAAGACATGTGAAGTTCGCCAACACGCACGGCTGACAATTCCTTGCCCTAAAACCCTCTCAGAAATGAGCGGAGGCCTGTGCCTAGCTGTGGGACGTATATAGGCTGTTACTTTATTTTTTAACTTTTATGCAGAAGCGTTGTCAACCCTGAGGACTAAGATGGAATGCCTCGTATCCAATAAGATGGGTTCCTGGTACATATATAAAAAATGTACTCTACACTTACTATACGAAACAGCAGCGTTTAGCTGCTTTTTTGTGCTTGAATTCTGTGCGAGCGTGGTCTTTCCCCGGTAGACCTACAACCATAATATAGCTGCACTGTGATACCACGTACAAAAATTTAATACTAAGGAAATCGTATCACATTGTCCATATTGCTAAGGTGGCTAATTTTGTGATAGGAACCTGGATTTTGTTTATTTATGTTTCAATTCAGTAGATTGTTTTTGATATTTGTCTTGTGTTACGCAGGCGTGGACACGCACAGTGTGTCAGGTGTTGTGTACGCAGATGGAGGTGTGGTGGGACGTTGTGCCGGTGCGCTTCATTATACACCCACCCGTTGTACACCTGACTTATTCAAAGGGGTATAAACAAAAGCATTTTCTGATTAAATTACCTCTAGTCTAACATCCAACTACTTTAATGATCATACACTAAAATAAATAAAGTTTGCAAACTACATAAAAAAAATAATTAACTGACTTTCAAGCACTGTTCATAAGTCTAGTTTATTACTGAGTTAACCTAATTAGCTAAGTTATAAACCCAAACCATTGTCTTCAGTAGGAAAAAAATTGTTGTTATTAAATTTACATGCGTGTTATCAGTGATGGCGTATTTGGATCTGAGCCGTAGTCTTTCACTGCTGGCCGTACGAGGAAGTTAAAGTCCCTCAGTAAACTATGGAGAAGGTTATGCTTGGGGTTTCTCTGTGCGATAGACGAAGGAATAAGGATCTGCGCAGTAGAACCAGAGATATCGACATAGCCCAACGATGGCTCGATGAACCGACAACCGATGGGGTAGAACCTTCACGAGTCACGACATAGTGAGAGATGCAGGAAATCGACGCATTCAGGTGGCTCAGGACTTACTTTGTGGCATTCTATGGGGGATGCCTATTTTCGGCAGTTGAATTGTGAGGGGCTGAATTATAATGATGATGGTGAAATCTACCATACTGCTTACAAAAAATTTAAAAATTGTATAAGTCAATAAAAACCTTTAGCGGTTGTGGTAGCGGTGTAAGTGTATACAATCCCTATTTTACCCCGTGGGGAAATCCACAGATCGAATAAGAGCAACTATGAGAAACGTTAAAAAAGTCTTATAGCTTTCGGAAATAGTTTTCCTATCCGTGGTTGCTGATCATCAGGTCCCAGGTTCGAATCCTGGATTGGGACAGAATTAGGTTTTGGGTTTTTCAGTCAAGAAGTTTTCAGTAAGAGCTCGGAGTCAAGAAGTTGGTGGTGTTTTACCCCGTACCTTGAGAAGTACGTAAAGTCGTTAGTCTTGTGCCTAATTTCTTTTCATTCGTATCGGAAAACAGTCCAATTGAACTGTGAGCATAGCTGTGTGTATAGCGAGGAACCTGAACTTACACTCGGGCACAATAATCCTGCCCTGCACAGATGGCTAGTCTCCGTTAAGACTGGCCGTCGTGACCGAGATCGGGTCTGGAGAACATTATGCTGGAAATCAACGGTGACGATTGAGTTAAATCTTTCTTGCAACGAGAGCTGCTTATCTCCAGCAGAAAACGTTTACATGCTGATGAAGGTCATGATAATAACGGATATATTTCAGGGTTAAGTCAATAGACGTGCCAGTGTACGTGACCCAGCTGTATGGCACATGTGGTGTGCGAGTGAAGTGGATATCGGCAGGCTCAGCCTTCGGTCGCGAGCTGGTGTTGCGGCCCGCTCACACCGTCGCTACCTCGATACGCGTGCCACTGTCAACGACAAGCGATGGGGAAACCCAGCGCTACGAGTTGGTCTTTCATTCTTTTAGAATAAGGGTGATAATTGAGCACACTATCCATCTGATAACAAGTGCATTCTGCCGCCCATAGACACATTACATTTATCTTCGATTAAGAATCAAACTGCAGATGCATGATCACCCCTTACCACTGTATGTAATTTGTAGGAGAAACCAGAGTTCGGCTATTTTCAATAAAAGTCATGTTTATAACTGATTGTTTTAATGTTGTTTTCACAATCTATACATCAATATATATTTAAGTAATGATAGTTAAATAGTTATTAAAAACCAAACTAATTTTATGTGTAGTAGAGCTACGCTGCAACTATATTATGGTTGTAGGACCACCGTACGGCGTAGGATGGTTGACCGGGGAAGGACCACTCTCTCACAGAATACCAGCGTAAAATAGCAGCTTAATACTGCTGAGTTTTGTATGGTGAGTTTAAAGATCCGGAGACCCTTTTTTACTCGAAACGAGGCATTCAATCTTAGTCCTCAGGGGTGACAACGCGTCTGCGTTTTGATTCTTAATCGAGAATAGATGTAGATGTCTATAAGCCACAATTAGGTGGACTGTGTGCTCATTTGTACCCCTAGTTATAATATAAAAAATACGACTAAGGTCGACTACATACATGCGGAATCTCGTTTTGCCGCATTATTTCTTACGGAAAGCTACTGTATGTGCGTGACGGGTTAGTGATTTTATATGGACTTGCTGCGTTCGGAATCCCAAATCAGAATTCCGAAATGGAATGCCGAACAGGAATTCCGTATGTATGTGGCCAGCCTTAGGTCGGAATGTCGAATCTTATACATATCTTATCCAGTGAAAATATTCTCCGGTTATTGTTACTGCTATTTAAGCCGCTATTCTGTGAGAGCGTGGTCCTTCTCCGGTCAAGCCTAGACATTAATGCTACAACCATAGTATAACTGCAACGTGGCTATTATATTCTATTCTATTCAGACTAGAGTCGGAAAACGGAGAGTGGCGAGCATCGTGCATAGTCACGTGCGTATCGGGTTGGAACCGCATCGCGATGCGGCCGCGGCTGAGCTGGTGCGGCGCGCTGCCGCCAGGCGACGTGTTCTCTACACAGCTGCAGCTCTGCAACACCACGCACGCACCAGTAACACATCTTAATCATTAATTTTTTTATAGATTAATAGCGAGCACACTGTCCATCTGATGGTAAGTGAATGCTGTGGCTCAAAGAAATTTGTTTAACATTTTTCCTATGTTAAGTATCAAAATTTTACGGATCTGTGCCACAGTGGTTTAGCTACGAGTTGCAGCGCCGAAAGCCACGGGTTCCGATCCCGCATGAAACAAGTATTAATATCAGCTACAAGTAGCTAATTGTTTTGGGTCTGGATATTTATCTTTTTGTCTGCATGATACAGAAAAAATTTTGTGAAGAGGTAATTATTTTCTTTTAAAACAACACTAAAATGATCAACCTGCTCATTTCGATCCCTAAATATTGTTATGTAGAAATACTGTGTAGTGGCGGTATAATAATCTCCATCACTCCATTCCTTCTTCTCAAAAGAAAGAAAAACTTTCCTACAGCTAATGGAATTTTATGAGTTGTGTATCGCTAGCAACACAAAGTAAGGAATTTAGATTTAGAAAAAGCCAAAATTAGGGGTATTTAGGTGCTGAATAGGTGCCTAGTTTAAAAACTAGGTGCTCTAAAATTTTCACGGCAACGTACTGTTGAAATTTGCGTTGATGGTAAAACGTATCGCTAGCAACGCACTGACGAAAATAGATATACGATAAATATTAATATCAAGGAATTGAGTAATGCAAATATAGGCAATATTTTCTTTAACAAATCATGACTCCGTGAAGAAAAACAAAAGTACGACAAAATCTACAAGAACTCACCTTCAGTCTTCGTGAACGGCTCAATGAGCTTTATATATTATGGTATTATAGCGGAGAAACAATGTGCACAAACAAAAACACGATGAAATATAGTGGACGTCAAAGTAAAAGCAATAAGGGACAACAAATCTAGAATACAGTAAAGTCTACTTAAAGCTCATGCAATGCTTTGCACGCTTGTTATATTAGTACATACGCTCTGTCCAGCTGTGCAACCTCGACCTCCTTGAATCTGTAAGCAATTAAAATGATGGAAAAGACAGAACAGAGAACATATTTTTATGCCACCTAAGCGGTAATCACGGTGACTAGTTACATTATAGCTCGGTGACCAAAAAAGCGGCGATGGGCGGAAGGGTTTATGGTGCGTAATTTCCTTTGCTCAGTTTTGGAATAATCAACCCAGAAGAAAATGAAATCATAATCTTTTCAAGACTAACAATATGGATGAGCAGTATGTAGCAGTGTAGTAATAATAAACAAGGCGCCCCTCATAAAAATAAAGTCGTTATTCAGAACAAATCAGATGCAGAAATCAGATATAGAATAAATGTAATAAAAAGAAAAAAAAAATAATTTGCTTTTGAAAAATTCAACTCACTATTTAATACAGTTACTTTTGAAACGGCTTCGGTGCTGCGGGAAGGGTAGTCTCTTTGCCCTTGAGTAGCTAATCATAGGCATCTGTGCAAGCTGAAGCGGCTGAGGTTGATCTCTGAAGGCGACCAATGATCCGAAGCTGCGATTTGCTACAGCGGGTAGGCGCTAATGGAGAACAGCCCCCGCCCGCTGACTTTACAAAAACTTTCTAGGCAGATAAGAATAAGTGGAGTCGGGGCGTTCTGATTTGTTTTTAGTACAGATTCGACCTGTTTTTTATACAATATATAACTGACAAAGTTAAGTAAGTATTTATCGTATATCTATTATCGTCATTGCGTTGCTAGCGATATGTTTTAGCAGTTTTGACAGTTCGTTGCGGTGAAAATTTTAGAGCACCTAATTTTTAAACGTAGCACCGAATTAGCACCTAAAAGCCCCTTATTTTGATATTTTCTAAATGCAAATTCCTGACTGCGTTGCTGGCGAGACACGACTAATTTTACAAGCTTTTAAGGAAGAAATGTTGTATAATATTTTATGTTAAGTACCTAACACTACTCGTACGCTACTTCAGCCTCAATTTTCACGTATCTAAGGTATTTTAAATGAATTTTTTTTTATAAACACTCACGCCTGTCACCCAGAGGGGTAGGCAGAGACTACGGACTTCCATTTGGCACGATCCTGACATACCTCTTTCGCCTCTTTTACATCCATATATCTACGCATACATGCTCGTCGGTTAAGGGTACTTCTAACGTGGCCCATTTTCAAAATATCGCCAATTTGGTCGATAAACTTTTTCCTAGGGCGTCCCTTCCCGACTCGGCCGTTCACATCTGCCATATAAATTTGCTTTGTCACTCTTTCCTCATTCATTCTTTCCACATGACCAAACCACCTAAGCATTCCTTTCTTAATCCTGGTCACAACATCATCTTGCATACCACATTTATCTCTTATCACGCAATTTCTCACCCTGTCATTCAGATTCAACCCTAGCATATTCCTTAAAGACCGCATTTCTACAGCATTTATTCTACTTTCGTGCTTCTTCTGCCACACCCAGCTTTCACTACCATACATTAAAGTAGGGACTAACACAGCATTATGAATTACCATACGTGCCTGTTTTGACACATTCTGGTTCTTCATAATAGAGTGTAGTGCCCCATTCACTCTATTCCCTGCATTTACTCGTCGTTCTATATCCCTATCATATCTACCATCCCTGCTAAATACACATCCCAAATACACAAACTCATCCACTTGCTCAATTAAATGAATTAATAAAATGTTATTTTATACTAAATGTAAATTAAACCCGGACTGATGACGGATTGCCATACCAAAGCCTCTCGTGGCATTTACTACTGCAATCGTCAATCATTTTTTTTGAAAAATATTAGTAATCCTATTAATTAACATTACTAATATTCCCTTTAATCCCTCCTGGTAAGCTGAAAATGCTTGTGTTAGGAGTGGTTTACGACAGTAGTCGAATGGTGGATTCGAACCCACGATCTTTTGAGTTTGCGATCCGCGCCCTGCCATTAGGCTACTGTCGCTTATATCTATCTGTCAAACGTGGAAATAGAAAATCTTTCTTACAGTGGTAAAGGTATATGTTCAGCAATTTGACTATTACGGTTGGATGTATAAAAGCAATCCACAAACTAGTGTCGGGAAATTGTATTATGAACACAGGTATTGCTTTTGTTCTTGCGATTCTGCTTGACCAGATACGTGAGTAACTGCTTGTGTAGGGATATTATACGTGTCCTTGTTCGATAGTTAACCGATAAATGCTTTTGAAAAATATATTATAAATAAATAATGAGAGGTACAGAGAAAAATGAAAGTGAAGATGAAACAACAAATAAATCAAGATAATACAAAACAGTAATTGCCGACCCGCCTCTCTAAGGTAGTAATTATGTCTAAAACTTTTTATAAGGGATATTTGTCATGGATTTTGCCACAATTGGACCACAGTTTTTTTTTTAATTTTATAGTTGTTTTTAGAAATACACTACTGTCCATTTCCTGGTTTGTTTACCTCTATACTTCCCTTCCGATATAAACGGGGTGATGTCGGATAATGGACATTCTTACACCGCCCCTACACGTACTACAAGCGTATCTATATGTGAATCATTGCACGTTTTTTTGTGTGCATTAGATAGATTGGCGAGCCAAAATGTTTGCCTGGATGCCTAGTGTGGAAAGAGTGAGGTGCGCGAGCAGTAGCGCGTGCGAGCGATGCGGTGACCGCGAGTGCACGAGCACTGCGCTGGCGCCCGCACGCGGTACCCTGCCACCCGGACACGGGCAAGCCCTTGTGGTGTCTGTTCGCGCGCCCGCCGTAAGACTTCAACCTTCTTACTAATATTCTTTTTTTATTGTAAATCGTTTCCTCTGCACTAGGACTTTCTCTAGAAAATCCTAATCTAGTCCTAATTTACACATAAATAATATGGCGGATTGATTATAAACAAAATAGGAATTATTATATTAAATATTGTATATAATTGTTATTTCAACTACATTATGTCTTATGATCATTTACAGTATTTTTGTATCACTACCAGTAGTCCTCTATTTAGTTTCAAATGCAATGTGCGATAAACTTATTTTCAGGTCGTCACTACATCTAGTGGGCGGTTGCACTATACTACGTCTGCCGGTACGAGGCCGCCACTCGAGAACCTTTTCCCCCCATCGGTTGTCGGTTTTTTGAGTTGTATGGCTGGCCCATTGTCATTTCAGCTTACTAATCATGTTACTAATGTTGGTCACTCTGGTTCTACTGCAGATATCCTCATTCCTAAGTTTATCGCGCGAAACCTCGAGAATAGCCCTTTCCATAGCTCGCTGAGGGACCTTGAGGTTCTTCAGCGGTAAAAAACCACGTCTCAGATCCACAAGTTATCACTAGCAACACGCATAGGTTGTACAATCTCATTTTCAAGTTTTGAGGCATACCTGACGAGAAGACATATCCTAATTTCCTGAACGCTGCCCAGCCGAGTTCCGTCGGTTGACCTCTCGATCGAAGTTGCACCTACCTAGTTTGACCATTTATCCCAGGTAAACATACACATCAACAAATTTGATCTTGGTACTTCCAACAACTACCGGAATAGTTGTGACACGGACGGTACACATGATCTACGTTTTTTCCAAGTTCATCTTAAGACCGATCCGTTGGTAGGCACTATTGAGGTCATTGAGCATAGTGATTGTCCTCCAGCGATTCTGCCATAAGCACTATATAGTCGGCAAACCGAAGGTGAGTTATTTACACGCCATTGATGTTAATACCGTATCCTTTCCAGTACAGTAGCTGGAAAACGTCTTCCAATGCAGCGGTGAAGAGTTTCGGGGATATAACGTAACCCTGTCTTTCACCTCTTTGCATTTGGATAGGTTTCGTACATTGGCTCTGTACTCGGATAGCAATTGTAGCCTTACTGTACTAACACTTTAGCACTTCGATATACCTGTAGTAATTTTGGTACCGCTAAAGGTACTGCAGCATCAACCAAACTTCGACGGCATCAAAGGCTTACTCATAGTTCACATACGCAAAATAAAGTGGCAGATTTTACTTTTCGGTCTTCTGTACAATTTGCGGAAGAGTATATATATGTGGTCTAAGGTGCTAAGGACTTTTCAGAAACCAGCTTGTTTGGAAAGCTGGAAGTCGTCGAGTCTGCGTGCGAGACGATTCGTAATGACTCTTGAAACAGCACGTAGACGCGGCTCAGAAGGGAAATCGGTCTGTAGTTATTCAAGGAAGCGTTGTCGCCTTTCTTGAAGAATAAGACTATCGTATTTCTGCTCCACGCCTCCGGAGTAGTGTCACCATGAAAGACGGAATTAAAGCTTTTGAAGGACTTCATATACCGGCTGGTTTTCCACCCGCTTCTAGAAGCTCCGCTGTAATTCCATCCTCGCCTGGGGCCCCGCCGCATTTAAGGTGATGAAGAGCTATTCTAATTTCGTTCAGACTGACGTCTGGGATATCATCGGAATAGTGTTGGATAAGACTCGCTCTTGGATCGTTACTATTTTAAACTTACTTATTTGCACGGTATTACGTATATAGAAGCGATAATAACTACACAATCAAAGGTGATAAAATGAATACGATAGGCAAGAATGAAGGCAATAGGTGGAGGAGTTCTGATTGAAATGAGACGTGAGCTAAAATTTACTAAGCTGAATGCAACTCTTCAGCAAATTCACCTGCTGACCATGGACGTAGGTATCTAAGGGCTAGACAGTGTAGTGCCCCGGAAAGCCCTAAAGCTCAAGAGGCCTCACGCCACTTGCACTGTCGCTTAACGCTCAAGGGATTCGTTAATTATTATCCAATAAGATTACTGCAAAGCCCATTTCCGGTTTCCTATCTACCGCTTTATGCCCAGCATGTGCATTCGTGTGTTAACGGGCACACACAAGTTGAGAAGACACGCAATCAACCGCACCGCTTATATCTCGCATCATCGCTCCCGCCCTTGTGTAATTTGGATATTGAATTATACAAGCATATAGTAAAAAGTATAGACATTTGCAATAACGCTATATTTCGTGATTATCTGTGAAGTTGATAAGTGGGAAGACAGCCGGCAGCCATCGAGACACGAGGCAGATCAGCGGAAGTCCAGGTGGGTGCACATGCATTCCTTCACGTCCTTCCTATATCCCGAATTTAGGGGATTTGCAGTATCACGAATAAATTAAATTCCATTCACCGCTCGCACCGCGCTCATATACAGTCCACTATTCTATTTAAATTAATAGCCGCACCGCATAACATTATTTAATACATTTGAACCAGCAATTTTGTGGTTGAAGGCCAAACGCCAATATCCACCATATATATATATATATATATATATATATATATATATATATATATATATATATATATATATATATATATATATATATATATATATATATATATATATATATATATATATACATATAAATAAATCGACTACTTTGTCATTGTTTATTTTTACCAGCTTTTGCCCACGACTTCGTTCACCTGGTAAAGGCCAACTAAAAATTATACCATGGGATCCTTTCATTGGGATGAAACGGCGATAACGGGCTAAAAATATGTACTAAATTTGATCCAAATCTAAACAATAGTTTTTACGTGGAAGCGTGACAAACAAACAAACTTTCACATTTATAATATTACTATCAACCCGCCCCGGTTCCATGTGCATGTGATGTCGTTTATGTTTAAAACAGCACTGTTTGATCGATTTAGTTTGTTGCTTTGGTGTTGATAACTCCTTATTAAGAAAAATGTGCTAAGTAAGGAAATATCTTATCGTGTAAGTTATCGTGAATCATAGATCCAAATTTGTCTATGATTTACAGATTTAATAACTTTGGTAATTTAGCTGTTAATGTCATATGACCTTTGAGCAACAATTGTACAATTTACCAGTTTTCATGTGCTGACAACGAAGGAGCTGCGGCGGAAACGTGGCCACCTTGATTTTTTTTTGTTGCATTTTTTTAATCCGAAATATTTTCTAAATTATTCATTCAAATTATATAATTTAATGTTGATGAAATACCCAAGTTAACTAGCATATTTATTAAGATGAATATTAATACTCAATTAGAGAATACATCTTTCAAAGTAAGCAAATATTTTTAAATTAATATTTCAAAGATATAAATGGTTACTGTGATTCAAACTTAGGAGATAGACATATTATTATGCTAGCGCGAATCTTTTGTCTAAGGTTTTTGAAGAACTACGTTTTTTTATTTTTTATTTAAAAGAATATTAACAATGCTATAAAGATTACTAATATTCCCTTAACCACTCGTGGTAAGTTTAAATTGCTTGTGTTACGAGTGGTTTACACCAGTAGTCGAATGGCGGATTAGAACCCACGACCTTTTTGAGTTCGCGGTCCGCGCCCTGCCATTAGGCTACTGTCGCTTTGAACGATTTCTTAGTACATTATTTTGACGACGTGATTACAAATTATTGAACTTTTTCTACTATTCAAACTTAATTAGAATGTATTGTATATAATAACCTTACGTAAAAAATCTTAAAATGACAGTGAAAAACGTATCAAAATGCATTGTGTGGTTGCGTAGTTTAAAAGAACTAAGTAGGTAAGGCGTTGTTTTGGAAAATCGAAAACTACGTATTCATTTTATCGTTGTTTTGAAAAATCAAAAACTACGTATTCATTTTATCGTTGTTTTGAAAAATCGAAAACTACGTATTCATTTTGTCGACCAAGTACTCAACAGTAATTGCCTAGTAAAATATAAAGTGTCTTTCAAACTCTAACCTTATTTAACTTTCCGACGGTTTGAATTTTTAAGTTTCCCATCTTATTTAATGCCTACGTAATAAAAAGAAGCTATGTTGTCAAAATTTCATACTTCTACTTTCTGCTGTTTGAACCATCTGTAAGATCAATATTTTTCATATTTACTATGAAAAATATTGATCTTACAGACGGTATATAATAAAATTAAAAACAGTCAATTTATTATTTTAATCAAAGAGAATAATATTTGTCTATTTTATAATTTAAAAAAAATGTAAATTTATTTATTTTCATAAAAATTTAAGAACCTTATTGTCATCTGTAAGTGTTGTTTTGAAACATTTCAGAAGAGTACTTTCAGTATGTCTATAGTCAATCGCCACGTAAAATAAAAAGTTTCATAAAACTGTAATACGATATTTCCCCCTCTAACCGTTATCATTATATCCTATTAAAGTCCACTCGTGAACATAGGACACCCTCATGAATTACCCCATAGGGGAGATGTTTGCCACAGTTTCCACGCTTGGCAAGTGGGTTGACAGCCGCAGTTTATTTTTATTTTTGTTGTTATTAGAAAGACGCTGCAGACCATCCCCTGAAATGTTTCCATCCGTCGCCTCTTGCGACAGCCATCTCCTGAAATGTTTCCATCCGTCGCCTCTTGCGACAGCCATCTCCTGAAATGTTTCCATCCGTCGCCTCTTGCGACAGCCATCTCCTGAAATGTTTCCATCCGTCGCCTCTTGCGACAGCCATCTCCTGAAATGTTTCCATCCATCGCCTCTTGCGACAGCCATCTCCTGAAATGTTTCCATCCGTCGCCTCTTGCGACAGCCATCTCCTGAAATGTTTCCATCCGTCGCCTCTTGCGACAGCCATCTCCTGAAATGTTTCCATCCGTCGCCTCTTGCGACAGCCATCTCCTGAAATGTTTCCATCCGTCGCCTCTTGCGACAGCCATCTCCTGAAATGTTTCCATCCGTCGCCTCTTGCGACAGCCATCTCCTGAAATGTTTCCATCCGTCGCCTCTTGCGACAGCCATCTCCTGAAATGTTTCCATCTGTCGCCTCTTGCGACAGCCATCTCCTGAAATGTTTCCATCCGTCGCCTCTTGCGACAGCCATCTCCTGAAATGTTTCCATCCGTCGCCTCTTGCGACAGCCATCTCCTGAAATGTTTCCATCCGTCGCCTCTTGCGACAGCCATCTCCTGAAATGTTTCCATCCGTCGCCTCTTGCGACAGCCATCTCCTGAAATGTTTTTATCCGTCGCCTCTTGCGACAGCCACGACGTGATGGCAGCAGATATTCTTACACCGCCGCTACACGGTAACGCTCGCATTGGAAGACGTTTTTAAGTTACTGGACTGGAAAGGATACCGTATAATCATCAAATACATGGCGAGTACATCACTCACCTACGATTTGCCAACGATATAATCTTTATGGAAAAATTGCACCTAAGCACTATGCTCAATGACCTCAATAGTGTCTCCCAACGGATAGGTCTTAAGATGATCGTGAACAAAACAAAGATCTTGTTTGATGGCCATGTCACACCTATGCCGGTAGTTGTTGGGAGCACTATGCTCGAAGATGTTGACGGGTATGTTTACCTGGGACAAATAGTTCGAGTAGGTAAGTCCAACTTCGACCGACAGATCAATCGACGGATTCAACTCGGCTAGGCAGCGTTCGGAAAATTACGACACATCTTCTCGTCAGGTATACCTCAAACTCTGAAAACTAAAGTGTACAACCAGTGCGTGTTGCCAGTGATCACTTACGGATCTGAGACGTGATCTTTCACTGCTGGCCGTATGAGGACGCTCAAGGTCGCTGAGCGAGCTATGGAGAGGGCTATGCTCGAGGCTTTTCTGCGTGTTAAACTTAGAAATTTAAGATATCCACAGTAGAACCAGAGTGACCGACATAGCCCAACGAATTAGTAATCTGAAGAGGCAATGGGCCAGCCATACAGCTCGAAGAACCGATAACCAGTGGGAAAGGGAGGTTCTCGAGTGGCAGCTTCGTACCGGTAGGCGTAGTGTATGGCGACCCCCCTCTAGATAGAGTGACGACTTAGTAAGACATGCAGGAAGTGGATGGACGCAAGTGGCTCAGGACCGTGCTTTGTGGCATACCTTCGGGGAGGCCTATCTTCAGCAGTGGGCTTGTGAAGGGCTCTAGTGATGACGATGATGAATATATTTAAAATTTAATGATCTTATTTTGGGTCTCCTAATAGCCAATATTAATAGCAAAGCCAGATTAGGTACTGCTCTAATAGTTTTAGAAGATCATCGCACCATCCAGCTTTAGAGTTTAAGATTTTAAAGTTATGTAAGAAAATACTTGAAACTCGGGCTCGCGCTGTTTTTTCAAGTAGAGTGGAAACCTAATTTGACTGACAGTAATATCAGGCAGCAGCGTGTTTATAATAACGACTAAAAGTAAAATACTGCGGTTGCCAACCCAATTGGCAAGCGTGGGAACTGTGGCAAATATCTCCCTATAAGGAAATTTATGGGAGAGGCCGATGTTAAGCAGTGAAATCTTTAAGCTGTAATGAATGATTATGAGACCTATATTTATTCCATGCTGGAAAAGTTTTTCACTCAGTGATGTACTTAACTATGTTTTGTTCGCTTGCAGCAGGAGGGCTGTTCAGTGAGCGTGGTGCAGGTGCAGTGCAGCGGCCGCATCGCTCAGTGCTGCAGCGCTGTCATCGCTGAGCGCGCGCTCGCCCCGCGACTGATGCTGCGCGTGGCGCCGTACGCGGGAGACGACCTATCTAATGATGAATGTGAATCGCTCGTCTTTGTATGCATGTCTGTCGTACTTAAAGCTCAACTGCATAAATGCGTTGTCACCCCTGAGGACTCAGATAGAATACAGTACTATTACCCGGTTAAAAGGGCCTCAGATTTACTTTTTTTCTTAATAAATCTTCTCACTAACTATATTATTTGTTGTTGAGTTGAATTTTATTTACGAAGACGTCAGTTTTTTCAACTTTTCTAAGCTAGTGAAACATACTGACTTAACCAAAGCCTATTCGCTCTTGCCTTGAAAACACCCACATTTAAATTGGATAGAAAGACATGCCGGCAACTTATTCCACTCCTTTGCTGTACGTACGATGAATGACGTAGCAAACGTTTGATATGAATACGTGGTAAGTCGAAAACGAAAAGGTGGAAAACGGCTGAGCGTCTAGTTTTTCAATGGCGGAAGGTAGAATAAGAAAGTGCGTCATGCGATTTCCGCGTACACTTTCTGAATTAAATATTTAAATGAAAATGTATCTTATAGAAAACCGTAATATGTAAAAAACATAAGTGTGAAAAAGCAGCCTTTTAAATAGCTGTAACTGACTTAAAAACCGACTATAAAAAGCTACTAACCTATTGTTACACCCGAAGATTCAAAAAAAATGCACCACACAATATTATAACATTGGCCTTTGGCACAAAAATAGATGCACAGTTTCGGGTACTGACCCAGACGAACTTCTTAGCAGAAAAGTATTTTCAAAAACTAGAGTATATTCGTAGTAATATAAAATTTACAGATCAAAACGGTCTATATTATCGTTTACTTTATATTTTTAGCGCATAATTTAAACAAGAACCGGAATTCATTTGTAGGTGTGCTGCGCACACACATACACGCATGTATACTTTGCAATATTGTATCTATATACTTAGTGAATAAGATTTTTCAGTTAGTCACTAGTTGCCCGCCAACTGTATTGTACTTTCCGCTATAATAAATTCTAGCAAAAGATATTTCATCTTTTATTATGGTCACTAATTGGCACCCCTATGGAGTCAGCTCCTAAACATTTATAAATAATATCCGTGAGTAATTATCACAGATGAAAAATCCGAGCTGGATGAGGGTGATATAAAGAGTGCTACGGGCGTAGCGGTGCTACGGCCATGTGTGCCGCTAACCGTGGGTCGTAGCGCGCGCTTTTGGCTACATTGCACCAACGTCACGCCGGTCGCCACTGCACTGCACTGGGAGACACCTGCAGGTATCTTTATCTTCATTGAGATCTCACCATGTCGTCATTTCTAAATAAAATACTATCAATATGCGGCACCTCGGTAACGATGTAAATAGCTTTTAAAATTCAAAAGTAATATTTTTATGATATTTTCGAAGTAGAGCTATTTTATATGAAGCATTTATTAAAAAAATACCCCTGCTATTACATACAACAAATATGTGTTTTTGATAAAAATTTTCCTCAAAATTCGAAGCAAATATTGTATATAAGGTCATTGATAGAATCAGGCGTTACTTTGCGGAAATCCATTATATTTTATTTGGTAAGAATTACTTCGTCCATCTTTACTACAAGTCTTTATGACTTTAAAGGAGTGGTCGTTGGATAGGTTGTGTCCAGTGTCCAAGATATACTTGCATGTTTTGTTGCTTGACACGGCACTCGCTACTCTAGTGAGGAGTGTTTGCGTCAGCGAGTTGTATAAATAGCAGCTGGTTTAGCTTGCTACTCACTTAGCGGTCAGCCACCGCAGAGTCTACATCACCGGAGGACGCCTCGTGTAGAGGCGAAACACGTGTCGTATTATCTTCGATAGTGTATCTTTCCTGGGGTAGTGGTGTTGGGAGTAGTGGTGCTGCGATAAGTGGTGACGGAATTAACGCACGCAGTTGAGGTATAGCGGGAGGTGCTCTCCAAACTTGGTAAGACACATCATTTCATTTCATTGGGCGGCTATGGATGAAGTAATTCATACCAAATTTGAATATAAGATCGGTAAGACATCAAGAAGCTATAATAACCTATGGTATGGATTTAACCGTATTTAATAGATTACCATAGGAATTATAAAAGTAACTTTGCCCATTAAAATAGATATTACGGTATAGCTACGATAATTTAAATTTAACACAAAAGGCATTATCGGGAGATAATGTCTCATGTATTACGCTGGTAATCCGTGAGAGTGTGGCCCTTCCCCGGTCAGGCCGACCCATTCTTTCTCCCATAATATAGCCACAGCGGCTCTACCACGTATAAATTGTACACACCTTTCTGTGTGTGTGTGTTATTAAGTTTTTACAAATAAATAAATAAATAAATAAAGTATAGATGATAGCTTTCTTTTGTGTTATTTAAATAAACTTTTTAACGTGACGTAAATATTTGTATTATCCTCAGGATGCGAAGGAGTATTGAAGGTTTTGTTCGTGCCCGAGCACTGTGAAGTGAACGCATATGCCACAGTTACGATCCAAGTTCGTATCTACAATGTTATTATTATCTTCGCTGATTAAAGACCAGTTATTACCTTCAAAAATACATACTAGGAAATATTTGTACTATGTACTGTAGTACCGTGGAGATATTTTACGTACATTAATTGCGTAAGGCTAAACATCCAGACTTGCAACAATTATTTGTAGATACAAATACTTGGCCCTCAACGCCTGTTAAGCCATTGTCCCACCAATTCCATAGTGTCAGCTACAGTTGAAAAATACCTATTACGCAGGGGTGGATTATACAACTTGAGTTTACTAATTGATAATAGTATAAATCTAATTGTGTAGTAAAATTAATTATAGATTTTTTATAAAAAATTTAGTTTATTACAAAACTGATTTTAATGATAAATTAATATTGTAAGAGGATTGTGCGTATCCACTACATACTAGTTCATTTACGAGTACCAACCGTTCTTAATAAGTTTATGTGTATAACTATCTAAGATTATTTTATTATTTTTGTGATAAATTAATTGTTTTTCCTTTGGAGAAAAATGTCTCAAACCTTAATATCGTAACAACAGACATCACTGATTATAACTAATATAATTGGATTTTTGGAAACCAAATTCATTACGCATAGGCAAAATTTATTATTGCATAGGCAATTCTCTTGGGTGTATAAGATAGGATAATTTCTATGTATGATACGGTGTCCAATTTTTGCGACAAAATGTATACAATCAGAGGACACATTCAGTACATTCAGACACTCAATTGTTGTATCATGAATGAACTTGATTAGATTGGACTGATGTAGGAATATTTAATAATAAACTGATATGTGATGACAATATGAGCCTCTTGTTATTTGATTGTCGTGGGTATTGCTCATCGTGTGCGTTGCTTGTCTTTATAGTTGAAAGGATTCGCCTCCTCACATAACAAAAGTTGGTGGATTCAGAATTCTGGGCTTTTCACCTATAAGCGGCTGATAGTTCTGTATATGAAGCCTAATAGGCCTAGACAGATCTTTTTGCTACTCGCCGGAATTCTCGGTTTCTAAAATAGCTTTGAGACTCAATACCAAATTTGATTAATCTAGCATAATTATACTTAAATTTTTGCCAAAACTTAACCAGTATGTCTAATCTACGCTGTGTGTAGTCTGCAGTCTTCCTTTACGAGCCGTTTTTTTAAATTGGCAAAGACATGTTCTATCGCATGAGCGATCTGCTGCTGATTAGCAAAGAAGTCCATTCTCGACATGATAAAGAAGAAAAAAAGGACTGGTCCTTCTTGATATCTGCTGAATGACGAGTGTGGGCAGACACGCTCACCGACTGATGATGAACAGAGACTTAGTCCTCAAGACGCACCTCGCTCGCTCACTACCTTGAAACTAGCTGCATTACTCAGCGTTCTTGATAGTGTAATAGCAGCTACGCACAACGTCTTTAAAAAGTCTGATAGATTGCTGAGGGGAAACACTGACATTGTAGACTAGAGTAGATAGTAGACTGTAGACGTATCCGTGTTTTATTTAAAAAGGCGGCACATGCAATAAGGTGCCGCTTTTTTAAAATAAACTGAAAAATATATTGTTATAATTAAGTTTACAAATTATAATTAAGTTTATATAAGTTTATATCATTATCATCATCATTACAGCACTTCATAAGTCCACTGCTTACTGAACATAGGCCTCCCCCAAGTAATGCCACAAAGCACGGTCTTTCGGTCTAGGTCTCGACTTCCTGCACATCTTACCAGGTCGTCTCTCCATCTAGTTGGGGGTCGCCCTACACTACGCCTACCGGTACGAGGCTGCCACTCGAGAACCTTTCTTGCCCATCGGTTATCGGTTCTTCGAGCTATATGGCCGGCCCATTGCCACTTCAGCTTACTAGTCCGTTGGGCTATGTCGGTCACTAAAGTTTTACTGCGGATATCCTCATTTCTGAGTCTATCACGCAGAGAAACTCCGAGCATAGCCCTCTCCATAGCTCGTTGAGCGACCTTCAGCGTCCTCAAACGGCCAGCAGTGAAGGACCACGTCTCAGATCCGTAAGTCATCACTGGCAACACGCACCGGTTGTACAATCTAGTTTTTAGAGATTGAGGTATACCTGGCGAGAAGATATGTCGTAATTTCCCGAACGCTGCCCAGCCGAGTCGAATCCGTCGATTGATCTGTCGGTCGAAGTTGGACTTACCTACTCGAACTATTTGTCCCAGGTAAACGTACTCGTCAACAACTTCGAGCATAGTGCTCCCAACAACTTCCGGCATAGGTGTAACATGGACATAAAACATGATTTTTGTTTTGTCCATGTTCATCTTAAGACCTATCCGTTGCGAGGCACTATTGAGGTCATCAAGCATAGCGCTTAAGTCCTCCAGCGATTCTGCCATAAGGACTATATCGTCGGCAAATCGAAGGTGAGTGATGTACTCGCCGTTGTTGTTAATACCGTATCCTTTGCAGTCCAGTAGCTTGAAAACGTCTTCCAACGCAGCGGTGAAGAGTTTCGGGGATATAACGTCACCCTGTCTTACACCTCTCTGCAGTTGGATAGGTTTCGAACTCTGGCTCTGTACTCGGATAGCCATCGTAACCCTACTGTACAACCACTTCAGCACTTCGATATACCGACAGTCAACTTGACACCGCTGAAGGGACTATAGCACTGCCCAAATTTTGACGAAATCAGAGGCTTTCTCATAGTCCACATACGCCAGGAAAAGTGGCAGATTGTACTTTTCGGTCTTCTGTACAATCTGGCGCAGGGTATGTATGTGGTCTATGGTAGTGAAGCCTTTTTGAAAACCGGCTTGTTCGGGAGGCTGGAAGTCGTCGAGTCTGCGTGCGAGACGATTCGTAATGACTCTCGAAAATAGCACGTAGACGCGGCTCAGAAGGGAAATCGGTCTGTAGTTCTTCAAGAGAGCGTTGTCGCCTTTCTTAAAGAACAAGGTCACCGCACTTCTGCTCCACGCCTCTGGAGTAGTACCATCATGGAGGACGGAATTGAAGAGCTTGTGAAGGACTTCAATTACCCGTGTTCCACCCGCTTTCAGAAGCTTCACTGTAATTCCATCCTCGCCTGGGGCCCCGCGTTTTAAGGTGCTGGAGAGCCTTCTAATCTCGCTTAGACTGACGTCCGGTATATCATCGGAATAGTGTCGGATAAGACTTGCTCTTAGATCGTTACTCACACTTG
This sequence comes from Parnassius smintheus behrii, assembly GCA_036936625.1. Lineage (NCBI taxonomy): Eukaryota > Metazoa > Arthropoda > Insecta > Lepidoptera > Papilionidae > Parnassius > Parnassius smintheus. Next base: position 347,253 of record JAUPFT010000010.1, read on the forward strand.
CGTGTGGCTCCAACGATGATGTGTACAGCTGCCCATAGAACCTCTCTATCTCACTCAAAATCTCAGGTGTCCCGGAAACGATACTGCCACACTCAGTCTTCAGCTTTGACAGTTGGCTCTTACTGGCAGACAGATCTCTGGTAAAGACTTAGGAGCCCTGGTTCCGCTCGATCGCTTCTTAAATACGAGCAGTATTAAAGTTACGTAATTCAGTTGCCTGTATGCTGTCAAATCTGTTGACGATTGCAGCCCCATCTCTCGTCTAACAGCCATGAGATTAAGAGTGTGATCGGAGAGTTTTTGTGTTCTTCTGCGGAGGGTCTTGCAGAACTTAGCTCCGACCGCATGGACAGTTTCCACGAGCTTGTCATTCATATCGTCCACTGTATTGCAATCTTGTAGGCACTGAAAGCGGTTAATTACGTAACTCGAGCTGAAAGTTTTCGGGATTCTGGATTAGAGCACGAGGGTACGGAGCGTTGACTTCATTAGACGAGACCTCTCCAATTTAACGTTTAGGTTCAGTGTGCCTCTAACCATTCAGTGATCGCTGCCAGTTTTCTCCCTTGCGATCACTGAGATATCACTGAACAGTTGGCGTCTGGTCGTCATAATGAAGTCAATCTCATTTTTTGTCGAACCGTCGGGGCTCGACCAGGTCCACTTCCTGTGGGACCGCTTCTGAAAGAAAGAGTTCATCATAAAGAGTCCCTCTTACTCCATAAAGTCGGCCAGCTGCTGGCCCCTTCGGTTCCGTTGCACTACTCCAAATTTCTCTAACTTCAGCTCACCGTTTTCTCTTGTGCCTAGTTTTGCGTTGAAGTCTCCCATCAACACCGTGTAGTGGGTTTTGGAGGAATGTATGGCTTTGGAAATATTCTCATACATTTCTTCCACATCCTCATCGGGATGTGCCAAGGTTGGTGCGTAAACCTGTATGACCTTCAGCGAATACCGTTTGGTGATTCTGAGTATCAGGTACGCGACCCTCGTCGACACACTCCCAATCTTTACAACATTGTTGACGAGAGACTTGTTGACGATAAATCCGACACCTCCTTGGGACAGATGGTCGCCCTCCCGGTGATAGAACAAGTTGCCGGATTCGAGAATCACCGTGTCCTCCCCCTCTCTTCGGACCTCGGATAATCCTATAATATTCCAGCGCAACTTGTCTATCTCTTCTTTCAGCTCCAGGATCTTCTCGTCAGTCCTCAGGGTGCGTGCATTGAATGTTGCCAGGTCGAGTCGTCGTAGGTGGCAACCGAACCTCCACCGGAGATTCTTAGCACCCCCTGCCCCGCCGTTACCATGGTCGCCACCGTAGCCAGGAATAGCGGGGCCGCCGGGCACTGGGGGCCATCTATATGTGTAATTGTTCATGGGGGGTATATTGCCATAGTTGCCACGCTTTACGAGCGGGTTGTCAACCGCAGTTTTTTTTGTCGTAGAGTTGCTGTTATCAGGAAGATGCTGCTGCCCATCTCCTGCCTGTGTCCCTCTGTCGCCTTTTGCGACACCCACGGGAAGATATGGGGTAGTGGATATTCTTAATCGCCACTACACGGCTACACGATATAAGTTTATAATTAAAGTATAATTAAGTTATCATTAAGTTTACAAAATAAAATATATATATATATATATATATATATATATATATATATATATATATATATATATATATATATATATATATATATAAATAAATAAAAGACTAGATCTACGCGTAGGGCTTTTGATAGTTATAGGCGAAATGATTTTAAAATACATTTGCCTCGGAAATATGTAAAAGAGGTCAAATTATGAAACGATAATTTGACAATTGTACGTTGAATTACATGCTCTTATAACTGTTGATAACTAATATTCAAATCTTTAATGTGTCGGATTTCTGCAAAATTTTGTTAATTACTAGCTGGTACTCGGCGCGTTACTGCTGCACAAGAAATGTATTTTTAAATTCATGGAAGAGTTATATTGTTTAATTAGAAATTGTAATACATATATTGAATAATATATAACTTTGCAATAAATTTATCGGTGTGATACCTACGCGCGCCATCTTCTGCGAGTAAATTGCCAATAACCATCGCGCAAATGAAAGCAATAAGTTGACAAAGGTTTAACGCAATCTGATGAACGGTATGGCAGTGCATAAAATACACACAAACAAAAATAAATTTTATATATTAGAAGATACTTGCTGATACCAAGCACGTTATTTCCGTAGAAGAAATACTTTACTTTACTTTACTTATCTTCACGCACAATCCCTAACGGGGTAGCCAGAGAGAACAGTTCGCCAAGTGTCACGATCCTTACATACCTCTTTCGCTTCGTTCAGGTTCATTAACTTCTTCATACATGCACGTCTAGGTATCCGAGTACTCTTGACCTTCCCCTCTTCGAGCAATTTGCTCACACGTTCTTTGAAAGTTAGTCTCGGTCTACCTCGACACCTTTTAATATTTACTTTCGCTCTATATATTTTCTTCACCATTCGGTCTTCACTCATTCGCTCAACGTGCCCAAACCATTGGAGTACACCCCTATCAATTTTTGAAGAGTTAATTTTTTTAATTAGGAATGATAATACATTAATTAAAGTTAAATGATATTCATAACTTTAAAATACATTTTTCGGTACGATATGCACGCCACTTATTGTATGTAAATTGTATAAGCCTATTATAACCTTTGCGCAATTGCAAGCTATAAGTTGACAAAGTTTTAGCGCAATCTGGTGAACGTTATGGCAGTGCATAAAATACAAACAGACATTAATTTTTATATATTCAACAGCATGATTTAATTCCTTCTTGGTTTCGTCGGAAAACTGGACAGTCGACTGCTTTCCACACTTTTGTTAAATGATTTTTTCGTTATGCGGGCAGCAAAAAATGGAATTGATGAGGAAAGAGGGATTAGGATAATATTGTTATAATCACTGGACAAGATCATAGTAGAGGGGTATGTACGCAAATACAGGTGAACTGCCTTGCCTTGCCTTGATAGGATGTAAATCCGATCAGGAGCCACAGGCCAACAACTTTACGTGTTTTCCATGGTTCTGAGAATTTTTAGGCAGAAAAACCATAGACTGATTTTAAAGAATTTTTTTGTGTTTTTGAGTGGGTCTCTGGATGGTTTAGATCACAGTTTGAGCCGGCAGGTGGCGCTGTTGACGGGAACCAGGGATCACTCGAGCGAAGCCGGAGCGGGCCGCTAGTGATAAGTAAAATGAAATGTTTTGAAACCGGTACTTGGTAAATTGTATACAGGTGGTGGTGATTGCGCGCGCGGCATCCATGCGGCGCATGTGGTTGTGTCGCGCGCACGTGCGGCACGCACTTACGCACGCGTACCTCTTGCTTGATACAGCCATCGATGTAAGTTATTTTAATGAATTTTTATACGTGATATATTACAGCTATATTATGGTTGTAAATCTCGTTTCCAGTAATATGGAGACCCATATTACTGGAAACGAGGCTTTCCAGGATTGTTCTTAGGGCATCTAACAACGCATCTGTATTTTGATTGAGGATAAATTTGGCCAGTACATCCACTTGCCATTTTTTTTACGACGACTAGACCAATAGACTCGAATTTACCGTTAGTACCTAATTGGAGTAATAAGCTCATTCACAATTAAACATCGCTACAGGAAAGAAATATTGCATGTAGCATTCGCATGACGAAAAATCCGGATCAAAACGCTTATTGTATTTTTTTCAGATTGCTGTTGGTAAGCAGTATTATCAGTGTGAGAGAAACAGCTGTGTACATCCTCCCTGACAAATCTATTAAGTTATGCCTACGTGCGTAAAGCAATAGCCTGAGCATAATTTAACAACTTTCCCAATTCATCGAGAAAGTATTTTAATAAGATTTGTGACAAACTATATGAGAGGATTATTTAGTATTAGTATTTAGTAGTGGAATTGAAATGGGATGTAATGATGATAATGAAATACTTACTTACTTACTTATTTTCACGCACAATCCCTAACGGGGTAGCCAGAGAGAACAGATCGCCAAGTGTCTCATAATGAAATACAATCAGGGATAGAAGGACATATTACAATATTATAGTAAACAAATCTAAAATAATGTTACTAAAGTTTGTCTTATAACATTGAATCCTTTTATTTAATATTTTAATGACGTCAGTTAAATAATTATTTTAATTAATAAAAATAAAATTTAATGTCTCCGAATACGATATCTGAATATTTCGTTTGCACACAAGATATTGCGCTATTTGATTATATCGTAAATTTATATTTTGCTAAGCTGAGATAACCTGTATGTGTATGTGTCTGTTAATGTCACGATAATGGAAAATAATTTCATCATCATACATTATTTAAGCCTTTAAAAGATCACTGATGAGCCAAGGCTTCCCTCATAGTTTGCTTCATAGGGAGGATATTGGTCACAGCTGCCACAGACTGATGGGGTGGCAATTGCTTATTTTAATTTCATTAATATCAGGAAAATGTTGCTGCCCATCTCCTGTTTCAGTTTTCCACTGGCACATCTTACGACATCCTCGGGGTGATATAATGCTTTAGGGGATTTTCCTAAGTCACCACTACACGACTTGGGAACGGGAACGGCTTAGTTTCAAAAGTTTTTTAGTTCAAACTGTAATAAAATTTAAAACAACTTTTAACAGGGTCGAAAAGTTTCCATTGATGTTCCACTCGACGATTGCAATGATTCATTCACTACGATAGTAAGAAGTGAGGTAATCTGAATATGTAGTATTTTTTTTAAAAAGTAAACTTTATATAAAATACGAAGTTCCTTGTAAATATTTATCCCATCAAAAACATAAATGTGAAATGAGAGCTAAGTTCAATATTATGATATATGCCTTGGTTGTTGACTTCAAAGACAAAAGAAGTGAGATCTAAATGGGTGCCAAGTTCAATGGCCAGTCCTGAAATTTATTTATTACAACATGAAATATCATTTCTTCTTATAACTTAGGATGATATATTGTAGCCTAAAGTCTGCCTTCTTCTTGGTAATAAATAGCTGCTGCACATTGACGCTACTTCCCCAATACATAACTCCGTACTTGAACCACGAATGAGCATAGGCGTAGTAACCTGACAGTGCCGTGGCTGTGTAATGTTGGGAGGTGTTAAATGAAAGGAGACGTGTAAGGCCTACTGTCCATGGCGGCGTAGCTTCGTAGACGCGCATTCGTCATTATACGCTTAGTGTACGCCTGCTTGCAGCTTACATAGAAAACTATGTAACTCTGTCGACGGAGCGGCAACGTCGCGCTTACGTCGCTGTATGCAGGCTTCATGGTGCCTGCCGTACCGCATGCCATACGCCAGAGCGTACATCGAGTGAGCGCACGTGTTTATTTTTGTAAAAATGGCGGCAGCGGCCGCGAAATTTATATATAATATAATATATACAACAATAATTTAGCTGAATATTCTAGAAAAGATTTAACTGAAAAGGCTTGGAGTGAGGTGGCGAATGAATACAATGGACGAGTGAGTATCGACTTTATTTATTTTGTACTTAAATACTTAACATTTATTCAATTATGCAATTATTCCACTGCCATGGCAGAGCAACATTAGGCTGTAAAAAAATTTGCTAAATAATTACGTAAACCGTTTGGTGTATTTACAAATGTCATGTTCGGTATCAAAATTGGTGCACGATGAATATTGGAACTATTTTAATTGTTTGCAGTCGTTGTGTATTGAACACCATCATGTATCCGTATGTAATTATGCAAAATACGTGCGCACTGTACTATTGAAATTATTGTTGAGTATTTACGGCACGATATAGCTTTCAGTAGTACTTGAAATTTTTGTGTCAACATTCCCAAAACACATTCATGCATTCATGCAATATATGCATATGCATACATTCATGCAATAAGTACATTTTGCGTCCGCGACTTAACCTATAATTGTAAATTCTTTTCACATTATCCGGATTTCTAACTGAATCAATAAATTTTTCCTCAGAGAAAACGATTGCCAGTGGCATTATTTGGCAATGTTGTTAATTCAGTTGCGATGCTTAAACCTTCCCTTTCCAACCAGTGCTCAAGCGCTGATACTTGGAACACGCCCCCGTTCCGTCCCGCAAATCCACATTCAATGCTCGTAAAATATCCTTCTGCATCACAGCATTCAAGCAAAACAATAGAATGATACCCCTTATAATTGTAGTTGGCTGAACCTGTATTAGGGAATTTTTGTATCCTGATGTGCTTACCGTCAATAGAACCCAAGCAATTGGGTAGATTCCAAAGTTCATAAAACTTTTTCGCAATTTCTTTCCATTCATCAGTAGTTGGTACAGGCATGTACGTATCCTTCAATGCATTCCATATTATTTTAGTCGTTTCTGATATTACGCGTGACACTGTACATTCTCATCAGTCAAAGTAAAGTCCTAATGCTCGAAATGAACAGCCTGTAGCTAAATACCTGAAAAAAAATTATATTTTGTTTACTTTATTATCAGTTTATTGTCCACAAAATACGAAAGCGATGGTCACTACATCTAGATTACGTACTACGAATTGTCAAAACGTCGTCTTGGTATTAGTTATCGTCGCTTACCAACTAGAATGATGAAACGTAACATCTAAACATTTCATAGTCCGTAATTTAGGAGTAGTGAGTATCGTTTTTGTTTTTGATTGAGTTTAATAGCCCTGCACGTCAATTTTTTAAATATATATTTGTGAATATAAAATCCTCAAGTTAGTACCTAAGTATTTAGATGTAATGAAAATCTGTTTGTTTCAGTAAAAGATTGTAAGGAAAAATATTAGAAATGGTTTTGTTCGAAGTTAAAAACCGAAGGCTAGTGGATCGGCTACCATCAGAAAAAAATACTATTTGCACGATGAGATGCAGTTTATATTATCATACCTAAAACCAGTCATTCACATTGAAGAAAATGCAAATTTACCAAATCCTGAATAATCACCTCTCAATCAGGAACCTGCGTCCACCGAAGAGCGCGACGTTGATTCTAACAGTAATATTACGGAAAAAACTAATTCAGAAAATCTTTCCCATGTTGAAAAGCCGTCGTGGTAGTTTCAAAAACAAAAAAAAATATGAATTAAACCCGGTAATAACGTAGCTGATAAGGCTTTTGTGGACTGGCTAAAAACCAAAAAACCTAATGAAGATGATCCACGAAAAATGTTCCTTCTGAGCTTGCTACCCGACATACAGTCTTTCAGATGGACAAATGAGCGCCTTTAGAATAAGAGTGTTGATTCTTCTAGAAGAAATTAAAAAACCAACGTCTTCAGTAATCCAGTCAAAGCTGCACCAATATAGAGACTATTCTCCGATTTCCTCCGTTAATTCATATACTCCACTGGTCCCATCAACACCTTTTCCAATAAATTATTCCACCGACTCACAAGTTTTCTCTGGGTATTCACAACCACAAGCTTTAACACCCCTATTAATTATTCCAAAAATATTAAAGATTTTGAAGATTTTGCAATAGAATAAACAAGATATACATGTCCATTTTTCAACTTTGCTTTTGTATGATAATTAAATAAAAAAATATTTCAATTAAAATTGTTTTACTTACCGCAATGTTATTAATATCCTTTCATATGGGCTGACACATTCTCGCATATTGGTGTTTTGTTTTTGTAACAGAGGGGCTACGATTCGCAGTAAATTCTGATAAGTAGTGTTACGAGCTTGAGGTTCGTGACAATAAAAATTGCCGATATAATTACCTAAATTAACACTTTAATTTTCTTTACACAATGTAAAACTTAAAACACCAATAATTAAGAACACTAATTCACTTTATTCCGCTCCGAAGCTTCGCTTGTCTCGCCGAATTCAGTACTTCCCCGATCGCATATTGCAGCGCCTTTATATAGGGATCTTCCACGAAGACATCCAAAATATTCCAGAATATTCAAGTAAATACGCGCGCCAACCGACTAAGCGCAGAAAATTCGAGTGTGCGGCTTCTAGAAGCTTAGTTCTTCGTTTCGACAACAGATGGCGCTGTCGGTTGAAATATTAGTGATGTCATTTTCTGGAAAGCTCTCTCCTCGCTTTGTTACCCGACATTAGATGGCGCTAGTGCCAGATGTTAACTTAGCCGCGCAACACTGCCACCTCCTAAGACATGCTCGTCCCGAGCATTATCGGCCCCATAATAACGCGCCAGGCGATCCACATGGACGATCTTAGGAGTCGCTCTTGTGCCTTTCTGTATCCGGTAGGTTACATCGTTAATCCTGGTCACAATCCGGTACGGGCCGTCCCATTTAGCTTGAAGCTTCGGAGATTTCCCTTTGCTGCGGACGGGATTGTGCAACCACACTAGTGAACCTTCGTCGGACCCTTTGTTGTTCATTTTGCGATCGTACCGGGTTTTCATCTTTTCAGACATTTGCTGGCCCGATTGTCTGACGTGCTCATAAATGTCATTTATTTTGTTCCGCAAGTCATTTGCATAATCGGTTATACTACGTGGAGCATCAGGTGGTATCCCCGTGATCAGGTCCGCATGCAGCCGTAATTCTCTTCCAAAGTTTGCAAAAGCTGTCACTGATGTACTTTCGTGAACAGCGCTTCGATATGACGACAAAAACGGTTGTATATGCTTGTCCCAATATCGTTGCCGATTGTCTACAACTTTTGCTAGGTGCCTCTCCAATGTCTGATTAAATCTTCCTACCATTCCATCAGATTGCGGGTGATAAGAAGTCGTTCTTGTTTTATGAGTACAAATGACTCGGCAAGTTTCCTGGAATATTTGAGACTCAAAATTCCTTCCTTGATCGCTGTGAATCTCTAAAGGTACTCCAAAACGACAGAGAACTTCATGAACTCGTTTATCTGCAACTGTTGAAGCTTCTTGATTTGGAATGGCAAAGACTTCTGGCCACTTAGTGAAGTAATCCATCGCAACCATGAAATCAATCAATGTCAATGGCTATTCTCTCCTACTACGAGTCTGAGGTCCCTTTACAGCCGCACAACTTGTACATTTGCGAAACCAGTCCTCGACATCGTTTCGACAGTGGACCCAGTAAAACCGTTCTCGTATCTTCAGTAGAGTTCGTTTAACTCCCAGATGGCCTCCTGAACAATCATTATGGTACAGCTGTAGAAAATCCGGTACTTTAGCTTTAGGGACAACCATTTGCAAATGACAGCTGTGTCCCCGAACATTTTCCCATTTACGGCACAGAACTCCATCCTGAAGCAGCAGGCTGTCCCATTGGGTCCAATAGTTTTTAGTGGTCGAACTCATCGCTAAGACATCGCTCCACTTGTGCATGGGAGCACTAGCCTTCATCCATTCCAGAATCGGCTTGATGTCCGGATCTTCCTGCTGTGCATGTTATAAGCTGTCCTTCCACTCATTGCTGAGGTGGTCTGTCCTGAGCATCCTAACGGATGCCACTTCCTTACTCTCTTGGCTAGTACAATATTTGCAATCTTCAGGACAAGGTCTTCTTGACAATGCATCTGCGTTGCCATGAGATTTCCCGCTGCGATGTTCGATCCCAAAGTCGTATTCTTGCAGTAGTTTAATCAACCTCGCAACTTGTTCTTCTGGATTTTTAAACAGCAATAGCCATTTTTGTGCAGCAAGGTCAGTTCTTAAGTGAAATTTAATAGCCATTTTAGTGTAGCATGGTCAGTTTTTAAGTAAAATTTTTGCCCCAGGAAATATTTGCTAAAATGCTTCAACGACTTTACCACAGCTAGCAATTCGCGTCTTGTGACACAATAGTTCCTTTCCGGTTTTGACAACGACTTGCTGAAATACGCTATCACGACCTCTTCGTCACCATTACGTTGAGACAACACACCGTCAAGTCCTATATCACTTGCGTCTGTGTCAATTATAAATTCCTTGTTTGCATCAGGGTATCCCAAAATAGGTGTTTTGCACAGACGGTCCTTGAGCTTCCGGAATGCGATATTGCAACTTTCATCCCAGCGGAAGTATCGCTTCTCCTCGGTTAGCTTGTGCGGAGGTTTGGCTATATCTGCAAAATTCTTCACAAATCGCCGGTAATAGGAGCACAAACCCAAAAATGCTCTAACCTGCGTGTTGTCCTTTGGAACCGGCCAATCCTTGACAGTGGTAATTTTCTCCGGATCCGTGCGAATACCTTCTACCGATACTACATACCCCAAAAAGTTGACTTGCCGCTTGAATAGTGAACATTTCTTCGGACTCAACTTGAGGTTGGCACTCTGAACCTTCATGAGCTCGCGTTCCAGGTTCTGAAGGTGTTCCTCAAACGTACGGCCCACGATGATGATGTCATCCAAGTAGACCAGACAGGCATCGCCAATTAGCCCAGTAAGTACAAGCTCCATCAGCCTTTCAAACGTTGCTGGAGCATTGCACAACCCAAACGGCATTACTTTGAATTAACACAGACCCTTTCCCGTCGAGAACGCAGTTTTCTCCTTGTCCTTAGGGTCAATTTCAACTTGCCAGTAGTCACTTTTTAGATCCAGCGTGCTAAACCATTTTACTCCAGTAAACATGTCCAGCGTGTCATCAATTCTTGGCAAGGGATAGATGTCCTTCTTTGTAACGTCGTTCAGACGGCGGTAATCAACACAGAACCGCATGCTGCCATCTTTCTTCATTACCAGCACTACGGGTGAACACCATGGACTAGATGAAGGTTCAATAACACCATCCTTCACCATTCCCTCAATCATGATTTCCACTTCCTTTTCACGTACTACCGGCAATCTTCTTGGCCGCTGACTGATAGGCAATTCCTCTCCTGTGTTTATTTTGTGTTGAACTAAGCCAGTCTATCCTATGTCAACATCGTCTGAGGAGAATACATCGGTGTACTTGAGTAACAACTTCTTCGCCTTGAACAATTCGTTCGGGGAGAGAACACTGTGACAGTCTTCCAAAAGCGTGGTCACTCTCGTTTCTGAATCCTTGCGGGGGGTCCCACTTGATATATATTGACACCGACGTAACCAATCCACTTCCTCACAAGTACCAACCAGTGTGCCTTTTTCTATAATCTGTTCCCGGTCACAAAGGTTCAGCACACGTACTCCTGAGATGTCAGTGGTCCTGACCAAGAATCGAGCTACTTTCCATGGAAGGTCATTATTTACCCTTTCCAAAAGTACACAACGGTGAGCTTGTCCAGCGTTTCGAGGAAGTCTAACCGGAACAATCGTTTCCGATCTCAGCGGAAGAACAATCTTCGTAATGCTATACACGTTCCCTGGTAACGCACCTTCCATAAAAAGTTCCTCCTGTCCATATTTCAAAACAACTTGCTTAACATCGATCTCACAACAGTTATACCTCAAAAAGTCTGAGCCCGGGATGCAGTCGTCCATTATATCAGCCACGATGACATTATTCAGGTAGATTACGTTGCCTAGCTTCAATTTTTTTTTTATAGAATAGGGTGACAAACGAGCACACAGTCCACCTGATGGTAAGCGGTTGCTGCGGCCCATAGACATCTACATCTATCTTCCATTACAAATCAAAATGCAGATGCGTTGTCACCCGTGAGGACTGAGATGGAATGCCTCATTTCCAGTAAAAAGGGTCTCCGGTTCTCTACACTCACCATACGAAATACAGCAGCATCAAGCCACTATTTCACGCTGGTATTCTGTGAGAGCGTGGTCCTTCCCTGGTCGAGCCGACCCATTCGTGCTACAACTATACTACTAATATAACTGCAGCATGGCTCTAATACGTAGAAAACCAATTCAATTCCATCCCCTTCTCTCCACGGACGGGTATACGCTGACCGGTGGCTGTTACCAAATTAATGCATCCTCGGTTGTATGCGGAGTCCGCAAGGAACTGCCTTATAAGTTGGAAACTAACAACCGTATCGTCGTATCCCCTCAGTTTCAAGGCACTCCCCTTGTTGCCTCAGCCAGTATCGGAATCCTCGGCGTCGACATATCGAGTGACGTGCAGTTTCGTGGTCACTTGGAAGGGAAGGCCAAATTGGCCTCTAAAAAGCTTGGCGTGCTCAGCAGAGTGGGACAGTATTTCATGCCGGCACACCGCCTGCAACTTTACAAGGCGCAGGTTCGGCCGCACATGGAATACTGTTCCCATCTCTGGGCTGGGGCTCCCCAGTACCAGCTCCTTCCACATGACCGCGTCCAGCGCAGAGCGGCTCGAATCGTCGACGACCGAGTGCTTTCCGATCGGCTCGACTCACTGGCGCTGCGAAGAGATGTTGCATCTCTTTGCGTATTTTATCGCATCTATCACGGGGAGTGGAGGATTAATGGTGGAGGAGGATTAATCCCAGCCGCCAAATTTCGTGAACGCACTACACGGCAAACGTCCCGATACCATCCACACCATCTGGATGCTTGGCGGTCCACCACTGTACGTTTCACAAGGAGTTTTCTTCCACGTACAACCTCTCTGTGGAATAGTTTACCACCGGCGATTTTTCCGGACCGATACGACCTGGGGACCTTCAAGAAAAGAGCTTACTCCTTTCTAAAGGGCCGGCAACACACCCGCAATACTCCTGGTGTTGCGGTTGATCATGGGCGGCGGTAGTCACTTAACATCAGGTGAGCCGCATGCTCGTTTGCCCCCTCTTCTATAAAAAAAAAAAGAAAACAACCGTGCGAGAGGCTCCAGTGTCTATGGTCAGTTTACACGGCATTCCGTTGATCTCGCCCTTGATGATTAGGCTGTTCCCATCATGGGTTCGTGAGATAGAGATCCTTGATGCTCTTTTAACATCAGCCAGCACCCGCCCCACAGTCCTGGCTTTTACTCGTTTCCCTGCTGCTGCTGGGTGGTGCTGTTGGCCGCACTACCCTCCTGAGATCGTTCACTTTCCCTTTCTGGGGTTCGCTTACGGCAGCTGGATCGAAGACGGCCCCTTTCCCCAAAGCCGTAGCACCTAGGGTTGTATCTTTTGTTGCGGTCGCGAACTGTAGCTGCTGCAACCTCCCTGACGCGATGGGAACGATGACCCCGCCGCACGGCTTCCACCTCCAGTGCATGGGCCAAAGCGTCCTTAAGGATCTCGTGGTGCTCGAGCCTCACAGCAGCTCTGACTTTCAGGTCACGGATGACGTCGATGAATATCTGCACCAGGTTCCCTTCAATGAGCGCAGGTACAGACCGGTATGCTTTTCGCACCAGTTTCTCTCCTCTAGAGCCCACTGTTACACGTTTTCGTTGATGCGCTGCACGCGATCTTTAAGCTGCGCACGAAAGACGTGTTCCAGGTGAGCGTCGCCATATCTCGCCTCCAATGCCTCAAGGAGTTGCTCATAAGTCACTTCCTCCCCGAGAGCTTCCAGAACTGCTAAGGCCTGATCGCGCAGGCCTAGTGTGAGAGCAGTCATGGCCTGACGTTTATTCCAGCCGTTCGCCTTCATAACAGCCTCGAACTGGATTTTGTAGGCTGACCAGGAAGAAGTCCTGTCGAACGGTGGCACTTTGAACCCACGTAACGAAAGTGTAGTAGCTACTACGGTAGCTGTTATTCCATCCCCCAGTTTAAGGTCATCCAGCGTTTTCTTCACGTCAGCCATCACGTTGTCAACCCGATTGTACACTTGGTTGATTTGGGTTTCAGCTTTCTCGATTCGGCTTTCTGCTTTCGCGATTTGGGTTTCAGCTTCTGACAGGTGGTTGTCATGCTGAGCAACCCTATCCTTCACCTCCTTCCCGAAGGTAGCGAAGTGAAGGCCCTTCATGAGGAGCATCTGCTCTTCCAACCGACGGGCCTGTTCCTCTTCTCCGCCCCGCAGCTGCTCTTTCAAACGGCTGACTTGTTTCTCTTATCCGCTCTGCAGCTGCTCTTTTAACTGACGGACCTGTTCCTCCTGTTGGCGCGCCTGTTCCTCCGTTGGCTAGCCTGTTTCTCCTGTCGGCGAGCCGGCGTCGAATGTAGTAATAAGCCAAAATAACGTCTTCTTCGTTCGACGACATTCTCACAAATGATTGTAAACGTACACTAGCAATACGCCTCGTGGACAGAGTTGAGTACGCTGGGCTGCACAAGCTGCACGGCGTATTTTGAAGCGTCTATGAAGCTATGTCTCCGTGGACAGTAACGCTAACACCAATACATTCTGTCGTGGTGGCTACAATACACTTACCACCGACTAAAATCATAAAAAACATTAAAGATTTTTTTTAAATGTATTAAATAAATTAAAACTATCTTACCTATACTACTATAATAAAGCGGAAAAGTTTTTTGTTTTATTTTTTGTTTGCTTAAACACACTAATCTTTGTAACTACCAGTCCGATTTAAAACATTATTACTATATGGCATAGCTAAATTTACGAGGAATAGAATAGGCTATATAATATTAGCTAGCCTTAAATATTGATTTTTGTTAAGCAAGTCAGAATAAAAAGCGCTACCGAAATTATTTATCCGCGTACGCTAACGTAATAGTTAGTGTTATGTAAATACAATGTTCTACAAAGATATAGATCTCTACTCCATCTAAAAAAGCTTGCGATACCATAATATGCCGATTTCTTATACTTAAGCCACAGTAAGGTATTGTGACAAAAATAATTGAAAACTAATACGTGATTTACGAGCGTTATTATTACGGATGACATTTTAATCTTTATGAACTAGTTACTTCATCATCAAGAAAATTTTATGAAGATACTCGTAAACATTGCTCTTTATAGCATTTTATTTGGATGCATAGCGTTGAGCTTTTCGTACCTACGTAAACTTTTCACGTATCGTGTTCGGTTTTCTTCCGCGCTTCGGGGCACTTTCTGGGACCCGTGGGGATGTCACTCACTTGGAAGGGGGAGGGAGAGTGGATAAATTTTTACTTCGCTATATAACGTACATAATTATGCCGATAGATAAAATTATCTGTAAAATAATCTATATTACAGATCACCAGCTCCTTCTCTCCAAACCCCCCCCCCCCCCGACCGAGTGCACTCGGCACTTAGTATATTATACAGAGATCACATACTCGTATGTTATGGTTAGAAATTAAATTATATAGAGTAATAATACTAGTTTTAACGGAATTTATCGCGTATATTTAACTTTTTTTTACCCGACGTTTCGAGAGCTTTACAGCACCCATGGTCACGGGAAGGACTGAGATTTTCAACGTCCAGCTGTCATAGTTAACCGCGGTTACCATAGATTAAAATTTTAACTTTTGTTCCGATCTACACAGTATGAGCTTATGGTATCATGGAGTCTTGCAGTTGTATGCTTGGGTTGGGATTTAATTTTATTTATTATAGGATCCCAAGCAGATGGTAGCACCCAGCCATCTTCTCTATTGAGATTAGGATGTTTTTTGATTTCAATAGCCTCGCGAATCATCCTTGGAAGGAATCGGTGTTCTTTAGCGAGGATTTGTGGTCTATCAAATCTGATGTAGTGACGGGGGCGATGTTGTACATGTTCACAGACTGCAGACTTCCCGGAGCGTCGATTCTTCACATCAGCTATATGTTCTTTGACGCGGGTTTTAATTGATCTTTTAGTTTGTCCTATGTAGGAGAGACCACATTCACAATCAAGCTTGTACACTCCTGCATTTTGAAGAGGGACGTTACACTTGACTGATGGTAAAAACTGACCAATCTTCTTCGGCGGCTTGAAGTATGTTTTGATGGAAGCGCGCTTCAAGATGTAGCCAATCTTGTCAGTGACTCCTCTAACATATGGCAGTACAGCAGGTACACGCTCGACTGTGGCCGGCTTCACTCGTTCTCTGTGACGTAGGCGTGGGACCCGAAGCTTGTTGTCATGCAAAACTTGCTTGACATGTTGGAGCTCGGCAGCCAGGTGTTTACTGTCACAGATCCCTCGTGCTCTCTGAAACAAAGATTTACCCACGGTAGCTAACTGTGAAGGATGGTGGTGAGAATCACCGTTTAAATATCTATCTGTATGGGTCTTTTTTCTATACACAGTATGGCTCAAGGTGTTATCAGGATTCCGAATTACTAACACATCTAGAAAAGCTAAGGAATTGTTTGCCTCTAACTCCATTGTGAATTGAATTTTAGAATTTATAGAGTTAAGATGGTCTAAAAATGCAGTTACTTTATCTAAAGGTAGAATTGTGAAAGTGTCGTCTACGTACCGCTTGTAGAATCTTGGATTTATGGGAGAAGTAAGCAGGGCTTTCTCCTCAAAGTCTTCCATGAATATGTCGGCGACAATGGGAGATACAGGTGAGCCCATCGCCACACCATCTACTTGCTTGTAGAACTCCTCCTTCCACAATAGGTAGCCAGATGTAAGGCAGTGTCTGAGTAATACTGCATATTCTGCGGGCATGTTGTTTTCTTCCAGCCTTCTAGTTACAATTGAGATGCAGTCTTCAACAGATAAGCATGTAAACAATGACTGCACATCAAAACTGACCATAGTTTCATTGTCTGCCAGACGTAGGTCTTTAATCTCGCTGACAAAATGGTAGGAATCCTTTATGTTTGCTCTTGTATGTCCCCTGAGCGGTGAGAGTATTTTCGCTAAGTGTTGAGCCAATCTGTAAGTTGGTGAATCGATTTGGCTCACTATGGGGCGTAATGGAGCATTGGGCTTGTGTATTTTTGGTAACCTATACAACTTTGGTGATTTGGCGCACGTAGGTATTATCCATTTTACGTCCAGATTTAATTTTTCGGAGTGTTTCTTTATGAGGTCACTAGTTGTTTTTAGTGTGCTATTTGTTGGGTCGTTTTTAACCTTTTTATAAGTACTTACATCCGACAAAAGTTCTTGTATTTTAGAATTATAATCTGACGTATCCATGACCACCGCGGCGTTTCCCTTATCTGCGCGGAGAATCGTAAGTTCTGGTTTATTGCGTAGGTTCTTTAACGCTATAAATTCGTCTCTGGGAAGATTCGGTTTAGGCACTGAACATCGACGTAACATAGACGAAATGTCTTGACGTATCGCCTCCAAATCTTCTTTCCGCATATTGTTTTTAAATAAACAGTCCTCGACACTACAGATAATTTCTTCGTACGGTAATCTGCTAGGAGTTATAGCGTAGTTTAGTCCTTTGGATAAAACCTTTATTGTTGCATCATCCAGTGTTTGTTTTGACAGATTATAGAACGCGATTAATCTATGATCTGTGTTTGTCAATGGTTGCTTTTGGTTCTGGCATTGATTCGGATGTTTGACATTTGATTTGGCCGTTAATTTTTGATATTTTTCTATATGTTTGTTTTTGCATTCGTTATATTTACTAATTTCGCGTTTATTTAATGTTTCCATGCAAAAATTATAATCAAACGTCGTTAAAACTTTCTTTAATTCACTGGATGATGTGTCTATGGATTTATTTATGTCATATAGATCGGAGCGTTTTTGTTGGATTACCGCCCGTAACAACTTTTTACTTGCCTGATTTAAGATCTTAGCGCTTTCTCGAATGTCCTTTTTGGTGGATATTTTGACACACGTAGGAATGAGATTATGGTCTCGACATCTCTTCAAGAAATTTAAGGCTGTTAGATATCTTGCGCGCTTAGTCTTTAGATCTTCTAATCGGCGTATTTTATTTGCAATTACCAGTCCGTACTGGTTTACATAACGATTTCTTATATTTACGCGAACACTACACATTGAAATAATACTAGTTTTAACGGAATTTATCGCGTATATTTAACTTTTTTTTATTTTTTTTTACCCGACGTTTCGAGAGCTTTACAGCACCCATGGTCACGGGAAGGACTGAGATGTTCAACGTCCAGCTGTCATAGTTAACCGCGGTTACCATAGATTAAAATTTTAACTTTTGTTCCGATCTACACAGTATGAGCTTATGGTATCATGGAGTCTTGCAGTTGTATGCTTGGGTTGGGATTTAATTTTATTTATTATAGGATCTCAAGCAGATGGTATATCAGTTTTTACCATCAGTCAAGTGTAACGTCCCTCTGCAAGATGCAGGAGTGTACAAGCTTGATTGTGAATGTGGTCTCTCCTACATAGGACAAACTAAAAGATCAATTAAAACCCGCGTCAAAGAACATATAGCTGATGTGAAGAATCGACGCTCCGGGAAGTCTGCAGTCTGTGAACATGTACAACATCGCCCCCGTCACTACATCAGATTTGATGGACCACAAATCCTCCCTAAAGAACACCGATTCCTTCCAAGGATTATTCGCGAGGCTATTGAAATCAAAAAACATCCTAATTTCAATAGAGAAGATGGCTGGGTGCTACCATCTGCTTGGGATCCTATAATAAATAAAATTAAATCCCAACCCAAGCATACAACTGCAAGACTCCATGATACCATAAGCTCATACTGTGTAGATCGGAACAAAAGTTAAAATTTTAATCTATGGTAACCGCGGTTAACTATGACAGCTGGACGTTGAACATCTCAGTCCTTCCCGTGACCATGGGTGCTGTAAAGCTCTCGAAACGTCGGGTAAAAAAAAGTTAAATATACGCGATAAATTCCGTTAAAACTAGTATTATTTCAATGTGTAGTGTTCGCGTAAATATAAGAAATCATTATATATAGAGTAAATTAACAAATTGGATACAAAGAAATAAAAAATAAAACCATGTATGTCTGTAATGTATGTATGTGAGTGTATGACTGTTGGTATCCATGCGTATGTTTCTGTATATTTATAAGATTATGTGAAGTAACAAAGTACTCTATTGAATTTGCCACTTTTTCATAAATTGTTATCTAAAAAGCTTGAACTAGGTGTCATGTCATGTCGGGCGGCTCGGACACGTAATATTAGCGGGTGAAACCGCTTAGGCAGAGCTAGTAATAATATAAATTCAAATTCAAAATTCAGTCAAAATAGATATATTCTATGGACATTTGATGATAAAGAAATTTCAAAGTCACAATAGAATTGGTATGACGCATAAATACACCGTACATATTTGACACAATTGTGTAGGTAATACATAACATGTGTTCAATTCGCGAACGTTTAGTATAATTGTGCAGGCATTTATATTTTAAAATAATGTTCTCATATTCATATATATATATAATCTTCGCGAATTCGCGAATTGAACACATGTTATGTATTACCTATATATATATATATATATATATATATATATATATATATATATATATATATATATATATATATATATATATATATATATATATTGCCGTTAAATTAAAATTATTTTTAATATTAGTTTTTAGTTTAAATTAATTTTAAGGCCGCGGCGGTGCGCTTCCATTGTAGCAGCGCACCTCCCGGCATGGTGGTCATATAACGTAAGAAAGGTGTCAATGAAGGGATACGTGTAACTCTTGCTATGACTTTAATTATACTATCCCAAACTTATTCTACCTTAACAAAAATATATACTGTCGTAAGGGCCTACGACTATACTACATCTGTATCGGCAGTTTATTTTATCCATACTAATATTATAAATGCAAAAGTGTGTTAGTTTGTTTGTTTATTTGTCCTTCTTTCACGTCGCAATAGAGCATTGGCATGGCAAGATTTTTTGTATGGGGATAGTTCGATGGCTGTAGACTGACATAGGTTACTTTTTTTCGCGGAAAAACATCTCATTCCCGTGAGGAAATAGAATATGTTGCACAAGTTTTTCCTCCTTTCACGTCGCAACAGAGCGTCGGCATGGCATGAATTTTAGTATGTGGATAGTTCGCTGGCTGTAGAGTGATATGGGCGATTTTCCCACGGGAATGATATATTTTTCAGCGGAAAAAACATATCATTCCCGTGGCAAAATCGAATATGTTGCAAAATTAAATTCAGCCAGGTGACGCCACCGTGATTCTACAAGACGGACGATGGTACGATGGACGAACACAGAAGTACAGAATATCTGGATTATTATGTCTTTTTACCAAAATTGGGATAAAAAATGTATGTAAAATGTATATATCTGTCTTTTTCCACGCAGGACCGGGAAGAGAGCGATAAAAACATAAAATTCACCAGCTGATTTTCTTGAAAAGTTTTGGTGCATTGTAATTCACAGAATAGGCGATAACCTCGCAGACGATATTAAATAATCCGTTGATGCTTAGTCAAGGGTTACAGGCCTGATTTTAAGTATGGATCAGAAATACTATCACCACCTGTCACGCTTTCACCCTTAACTATTACTTAGCTGTAGTAGAAATAGTTCTTAGTAAGCCTTATTAATAAGACTAAGTAATATTTATTGAACGGAAATGAATACAGTTCTTATATGTGGTTATGAATGAATCGGTATGACTATAAGAAAAATTGTGCAAAATTATATGAATAATATTTTTGAGAGTTCTTATTAACTAACGTACATATAGTTTAAATTGATTCCGCTAGATGTCGTTACTAAGTTTTTAAAACGCGGTAACGAAATGTTTCCTGACATGTACTTAACTCCCGCCGTTGAGCCGCGCGTCAACTTATAGTGCATACGGTACCTATACCGATACCTACGCTTAAATTGCTTCTATTTCGTAGCTTATTCAACTGCCTGCTTTCGATTTCGGTTGTTTGTTATTTGGTTGAATGGATTTATATTGGCTTTCATTTTCGGATTTGTGTATTTTCTTGGATCGGTTTTGTTGATTTGGTTGGTATTCCTTTATCTATATTTAGACTCTGGCTTTGATTTTGGATTCTGTTTATTTAGAATCGTGAATTGATTTTCGTTTTCTTAGGTTGTTTAACAATATTTCAAAAGAATATTAATAGTTAGATAGTATATACGGTTCCTTTGCACTTACTTTATTTTTCGTTGGTTCTATTTATATTGACTACTGCTTTCGGTTTCGGTTTTCTGCGATTTGTTTTGTGATTTGGTTTAAGTTGATTTGATTTTTTTGGCTATCGTTTTCGGATTCGTGTTGTGTCTTGAATTGGTTTTGTTGTTTTGATTTTAAAAAATATTTAAAAGGAATATTTATTCCTTTTAGGTATTTTAACGTTTTTCATAAATAGATTTTTTGTTACTTTATAATGCGTCGCAAACGTAAGTCCAGTCTTTCAAGAGTATCTTCTCAAAGACAAGTGAAAAGACTACCTCAATCACTAGAATCTTTAGAAGATGCTGAACTGAGAAGGCAAGAACAAGCAGAGCGTCAGGCTGCTTTTAGAGCATCTGAGACACCTTCTTAATGTCAGCTAATAGTCTTGAAAAGATAGAGCATCAGGCTGCTTTAAGAGCTTCCGAAACACCTTCTCAAAGTCAAGAAAGGCGTCTTGAAGAGGCTAAGCGGCAAGCTACTTTAAGAGCTTCTGAAACACCTTCTCAAAGTCAGCGAAGGCGTTTTGAACAGACAGATCGTCAAGCTACTTTAAAAGCTACTGAAACACCTACTCAAAGTCAGCAAAGGCGTCTTAAACAGGCAGAGCGTCAAGCTACTTTAAGAGCTACTGAAACACCTAATCAAAGTCAGCAAAGGCTATTCGAACAAGCGGAAGGTCAGACCGCCTTAAGAGCCACGGAAACACCTGATTAAACTCAACACAGACTCATTGAGCAAGCTAAACGTCAATCTAGTATAAGGACATCTGAAACACCAGAACAGGCAAAGGCACGAAGAGATGCAAATGCACAGCTCCAAGCTGAACGTCGACTAAATTTTCAAAGAAACAATTGGTCAGTTTTTAATGACGCAGCATTCAATTATGATCCGTTGATTTATTATAAAAATCACAGGTTAGTTGTTATCGGGCTGATGGACATGGACAAGGCGAGTCAGTTTTGCAGCGCTTTAAAATGGAAAGATGAGACCGCAGGTATGTGCCGTTCCAATGGCAAAGTGTCTCTTCCGTTACTTGGGAAGCGAGAAAATCTTTGAAAACTCTCTTTTTATATGATGCTAATGAGTCACGGCGCTTTTTAAACAGGATCCGGAAATATAACTCATGCTTTCAAATGACGTCCTTCGGAGTTGACTGGGAAATAATAATGCCGGGATTTTCGCCTACATTTACGGTGCAAGGGCAAATTTATCAGAGAATAGGTTCACTTTTTCCAGCTGAAAACGAACAGCATAAATTTTTACAAGTATATTTTATTGGTGACTAAGGAGTTGAGGTAGACCTTCGCTGCCAATTTATCCAGGGAGTTGAGAGAGACACAGTGTTCAAAATTCAAAGATTCTTGCATGAACTTTTAGTCAAAACATTTAAATCCGATTTAGAAAACCTACCTGAAGAGGATTATAAAGTCGTTATTCACTCTAAACGAAATAGCAGCCGTAATTAGTGGTGATTAATTTTTTTCACGAGACATTGTCTTGCAAGCACGTGATGATTGATACGTTGCAACGGGTAGCCGATACACACAAGTTGTATGACGCTCTGCAATACCCATTGATTTATTGCAAAGGACAAGAGGGTTATCATTTTCAAATTCCACTCATTAACCCGGTCACAAAGGAGCCTACTCCGAACAAAAAAGTATCATGTATGGATTGTTATGCGTATCATATTATGATGTTGCGAGAAAATGATTTTAACCTCTTAGCCCGGTGTAGACAATTATTTCATCAATTTTCGGTAGACATGTATGTGAAGGTAGAAAGTGAACGTCCCCGTTATATATCTTTAAATCAAAAAAAGCTGTGCGTTGAGAATTATATACATTTACAAAATGCAGTTTCTAGCGACGCCAATGTTAATCCCAGAGATTTAGGTAAAATGGTAATTCTGCCCTCATTATTCGTTAACAGTCCCCGCTACCTACATGAGTACACACAATACGCATTCGCCTATGTACGAACTTACGGAAGACCTGATCTTTTTGTTACTTTTACTTGCAATCCCACATGGAAAGAAATAACTGAGGAGCTAATTCCAGGCCAAAAAGTACTGACAGACATGATTTAGTTGCTAGAGTATTTAGATTAAAAGTACAAAAATTATTGTATGTAATTAGCAAAGGGAAAATTTTCGGAGAGGTGCAGTGCTTCATGTATTCAATTGAAGGGCAAAAAAGAGGATTACCGCATGCCCACATTCTAATATGGCTTAAAGAGAAGTTGCGGCCCAGCCAAATAGACGACATAATAAGTGCCGAGATTCCGGATCCTGAGCAAGATAAAGAATTGTATGATACCATCGTCCGAAATATGATTCACGGTCCATGTGGAGCACGAAATTCAATATCGCCATGTATGAAAGAAGGAAAATGTACAAAGAAATTCCCTAAACAGCTATTAAAAGAAACAGTGCAAAATGACAATGGCTACCCTTTAAACAGACGCAGAGCTCCCGAAGATCGTGGCAGGAAAGTAACAATCAAATCTCGCTGTGGAGCGCTCGAAACCTTAGATAACAGCTGGATTATCTCGTATTCGTCCATTCTATGTAAAATTGTTAAGGCCCACATTAATGTAGAAGAATGTAGCTCTGTCCGCGCAATCAAGCATATCTGTAAGTACATAAATAAAGGAAGCGACCAAGCAATATTTAATCTCACGAGTGAAGGTGAGGCAAATCCCGTTTATGAAGTACAGACCTTTCAAGCAGGGCGTTTTGTCAGTAGTAACGAGGCAGCGTGGCGTCTTCTTGGCTTCCCTTTACACGAAAGGCACTCAACAGTTACTCACCTTGCTGTGTACTTAGAAAATTGACAGCGTGTATATTTTACCGAAAGCAATTTCCATGAAATAATTGCATCACCGCCAAAAACTACACTAACAGCCTTCTTTCAACTTTGTCAAACCGACCCCTTTGCAAAAATGTTATTATATTCTGAAGTCTCCTACTATTATACTTGGAACACATCTAGAAAGGAGTGGAAACGCCGTATTCAAGGCACGCCTGTTGCAAATTGGCCCGGTGTAAAATCATCAGATGCCCTTGGTCGTGTATATACCGTCCATGTAACTAATTTTGAATGTTTCTGTTTACGATTGCTGCTGCACCATTTTCGGGATCCTACAGGATGTAAGACCTTAAAACTGTCAACGGTCAAGAATGCGCAACTTATAGAGAAGCATGTGAAGCTCTGCATCTTTTAGAAAATGATAATCACTGGGATGAAACCATGGAGGAAGCTGTGCAGTGCCATTCACCAGCCAAAATTAGGGACCTTTATGCAACTCTCATATCATCTTGCGGGCTATCTAATGCACATGAATTGTGAGACAAATATAAAGAATACATGGCGGAAGATATTTTGCGAAGGTTACAGCAGACACACGGGAACATGACATACAATGAACACATTTATAAGCACTTGGAAAAATTGAAGATAAAGTAATGACAATGGTAGGCAAAAAACTAACCGACTTTGGAAGGATAAGCCCTCAAGGAACAATCGAAAATTAACTAAATTATGAAATTATACGTAAAACAAACTACGATATACCAGCTTTGCAGCAGCAAGTAGCCGAATTTGTACCCCTCTTTCTTCCCGAACAAAAACGAGTTTTTGACAAAGTATTAGGACAAATTGAATCTGGAAATGGTGAATTTTTCTTCTTATATGCCCCTGGAGGAACTGTGAAGACATTTTTGTTAAATTTATTATTAGCGCAAGTACGGAAAGATAAAAACATTCCTGTGGCCGTAGCTTCCTCCGGTATAGCCGCCACGCCGCTAAGCGGGGGCCGCACTGCACATTCTGTTTTAAAACTCCCTCTAAATCTAGCCCAGGAAGAATCGCTGATCTACAACTTTAGCAAAAATAGTGCACGAGGTATAATGCTACGACAATGCAAACTTTTAGTGTAGGACGAAAGTAAAATGTCGCATAAAAAAGCTGTAGAAGCACTAAATCGAATGCTCCAGGATTTGCGCAGCAATACCGATGTAATGGGAGGAACGGTGGTTTTACTGGCTGGTGACTTTCGCCAAACTTTACCTGTCATTCAAAAGGGCACACCTGAAGATGAAATTAAAGCATGCCTCAAGTCGTCTATTTTATGGAACAAGGTGACAAAATTCAGTTTAACTACGAATATGAGAGTGCATTTGTATAATGATATTAATGCTGGAAACTATGCTGACACACTATTAAAAATTGGCGATGCGCGGTTGAAAACGGATGCTCAGGGCTGCGCTTAATTGACGAGAGATTTTCGTAGTTTAGTACAGAGTCATTCCGAATTAATTGCGAGCGTTCAGATTTAACAAACAACATGCATGAAGACAAATGGTTATGTGAAAGGGCGATTCTTGCACAAAAAAATTAGAGCGTTAACAAAAAAAATCAGATATTTTAAGCGAAGTAGCAGGAGAAATAACAGAGTATTTGTCAGTAGACACAGTTATGGACACAGAACAGAGCACTTCATATCCCGTATAGTTTCTAAATTCTCTAGAGTTGTCAGGTGTGCCTTCACATAAGCTTCAATTAAAATTAGGTGTCCCAGTCATGCCAATGCAAAATTTAGATGCTCCTCGGTTATGTAACGGGACAAGGCTGCGTGTGACATATCTTGGAAGGAACATATTAATTGGTTCTACAATTTTGACAGGCGTAGGAAAAGGTGAAAATGTTATTATACCACGAATCACTATTATTCCCACAGATCTTCCTTTTCAATTCAAAAGGTTGCAGTTCCCTATTAAGCTCAGTTTTGCAATGATAATTAATAAAGCGCAAGGGCAAACGTTACAGGTAGCGGGTGTTAACTTAGAAAAACCGTGCTTCTCTCATTGTCAGCTGTATGTAGCATGTTCGCGTGTGTCAAATGCCCAGACTCTCCACATTCTTTCCCCGAATGAAAAAACATATAACATTGTGTACAGTAGCGTCTTAAAATAGTGTTCAGTTATTTTTTTTTCCAAAATTCCCATAATCAATTAATCAGAATTCCCACAGATCTTCCCTTTCAATTCAAAATTTCCTATTTAGCTCAGTCTCTTTTCAATTCCAAATGCTGCACCTCTGACGGACCTATTAAGCTCAGTTTCCTTTCAACTCAAAAGGCTGCAACTCTGACGGATCTTTTATTTGGCTCAGTTTCCTTTCAATTTAGAAAATTGCATCTATGACGAATCAATTTAGCTCAGTTTCTTTTCAAAAGTCTGCATCCTATTTCCTTTTGGAATAAACAGGCTATTTTCATGCTTTCCTATACGCTGCGTTTCAAAATATTTAAATAGGCTGACGAATCATTTTTGCTCAGTTTCCTTTTAATAGCTGCATCTCTGACAAATCTATAAAACTCAGTTTGCTTTCAATTCAAAAAGCAATGGATAGTTCATTTCCCAGTGACCATGCGGGCGAAACCGCGCGTAACAGCTAGTTTGAAATAAAGCATGCGTAAATTTTGACAATTTAGACTTCATATAATTATTGTGCGTTTTCCAATTGATGTTTGAATCTACTTTCAAACCTAAAATATTAAAAGTATTAACTTCTTATAGCTGGATATTATTAAAATTTATGGACTGCTTTTGTATGTTTTAAATTGCATAATTTTGGTCTTTTTATATTTTATTTCTTAGCTATGATCTTCGAACCAATTTGTTATATTTTGTAATTTTGTAGAAAAAGAAGTATTGGCATTGTATTATACTCTTTAATAATTTTTTAAAAATTAAAAATTTACTTTAAACTGCTCTTGCTATAATTGCTTCTTGAGGAGTTGTCCTTATGAACTAAATTTTATGATACTCTTCCGCTTCCAGTCTATATCCCAAGTTACCTGGGTGGATTGAAAAGTACTCGGCCTAACACAGATCCATTCAATTCTAAAAATCAAATCTACCCACATTATTTAGTTCAGTTCAGACTAGTTCATTGTGTGAAGTTCGAAACGTGTGCGATAATTAGTTGTGATTTTATAAATTTATTAACAAAGTAATCGGACATAATTTCCGCGAATGGAGCAAATCGAGCAGCGTGCCGTCATTAAGTACCTCCATAAGAAGGGGCTATCATCAAAAGCCATCCATGATGACATGGTCAGTACATTAGGCGATTGTGCTCTGTCATATTCATCCGTCAAAAAATGGATAGCAGAATTTAAGCGTGGTAGAGAGAGTGTGAAAGATGAACCCTGCTCTGGAAGGCCTTCGACGTCAACTACTGACGAAAATATTAAAAAAGTACTTGATTTAATAATGGGAGACCGCAGATTAAAAATTAGAGAGATAGCCGAGATTATAGGCATCTCTTATGAATGAACTCCAAACATCATTGTCGACGAGTTGGGTTTCCACAAGGTGTCTGCGAGGTGGGTTCCGCGACTGCTTTCAGTTGAACAAAAAAGGACGCGATTGACTATTTCACGCGACTGTTTGGAGTTATTTGAAGCCGATGCAGATGATTTTTTGAATCGTTTTGTTACTTTGGACAAAACATGGGTTCATTACTGTACACCGGAAACAAAACAACAATCAAAACAGTGGAAAAGACCTGGTTCACCACCCCCTAAAAAGGCTAATTTGATTTTGTCGGCAAATAAGGTGATGGCTTCAGTATTCTGGGACTCGAAAGGTGTGATTATTATTGATTATCTTGAAAGGGGTCAGACTATAAACTCTGATTACTACTGCACCTTACTACGTCGTTAACGAGAGGAAATAAAAGAAAAACGTCGAGGAATTCTCAGAAGAAAAGTCCTGTTTCATCAAGATATCGCCCGTGTTCACACGTCAGTACAGTCAATGGCTGAAATTCACAACTGTGGCTTTGAACTGTTACCGCATCCACCGTATTCACCTGATCTGGCACCATCAGACTCCTTTCTGTTGCCTAACCTAAAAAAACACTTGGGAGGTCAAAGATTTTCGACAAACGACGAGGTCAAAGCAGCTGTAGACGCATATTTTGACTCAAAGGAAGAATCATTTTTTTTCAACGGTCTAAATGCTTGGAAGGGGAGGTGGCAAAAGTGTATTGAACTTGATGGTGATTATGTAGAAAAATAAAAATATAACTGATTTAGTATGTGTTTATTTTCTTGGTTAGGCCGAGTACTTTTCAATCCACCCTCGTATCAGTGTCAGCATATCATGTCTTCCACTTTTATTCCTCTATATACTTCATATTTTCTTACGCCTATCACTACTAACGCAGTCCATCCGTCTTTTCTTAGACCTCCATCTATTCTTATATTCATCTACTTTTATAGCCAATAATCTCATTGTTACATGGTTTTCTCGCATAATATGTCAAAATAATGTTAGCCTGCTATTTCCTACTTTTAAGTGACTAGGGCCACTTTCAAGTTCTAAACCAGACCAGATTATATAATATAGTACTGCATAATTTGGCGAGAATGAATATGATTGCCTATACCAATATATGCGATATAAATAATCAACAGTAAAGTATTACTTATACACTGCTAACTACTGCCGATGTTAAATGAAATAGTTAAAGTTTTTAAATATTGTAAGAACTACAAGAAATTACAATGCACTAATGTAGCAATTACATATACTGCCAATTACTACAAGTTTAAATAAACCATCACATAAAGAACCGCTTTTTGATTTTAATCGGACTATTAGACAGCATCCCTGTCATAAAATTATAAAAATATACTGCATTAATTTAAATAAACAATCACTATAGTCTTCTTATAACGTATTGTAGTTGAAATGTTCAGTTTTGTTGTTGACTTCTCTATTGGAGTAAATAAGAGTAAGTACGGAAGCTTTATACAAGCATTTGTCATCGCTCGCACACAAGCGCGGGGTTCACCTACAATGATCTGCAGATGCAGCAGATAATTAAATTAAGGCGATGGCCTCGTCAGCAGTACTAAATAACACGTTATTCTACCTGTTCTGTAGGCTACTGTAGGTGAACCCCGCGTTTAATCACATGCATTGCCTGACGCTTGTTTGAAGCTTCCCCACTCTTGTTCACTACGTCTCTATTAAAGTCGAAAACGATTCAACATGATTCAAATATTTAACCAAATTGTTTTACTTAAATTAATTTTTCCAAGATGTTTCTTTATGTTACAGTGCGAACTCTTACAATTGGACTCTAAAAATAAAAAGTCGCTTACGCCGGAAGACATTTTTATAGAGAATGACCAAAAGAAAATTAAACGCAGAGGTGATACTATATATCTTTTTATTTATTTAATAATGAGTTTTTGCTCTATATAAAACTAATAATGAGTTGTTATAAGTTATTTTATCATTGCTGGCTACACCACTTGTCGAGGGACCTATCACATAGAAGATTCTGGGAATTAAATACATCTAAAACGATTTTTTACTAAAACTTTTCTTTCCATAGTTATGTAGCTGCTATGACAAGTATCACTGCGATCAGTATGAACACTGTTTGTTGATTCATTTTATTATTAAATATTGCTTAAGTAGAGTGCCTTAAATTATATTGTACAGTTTTTTTTTAAATATATATTCTATTTTAGTCTTATTTGAACTTACGTTGGGCTGTAATGATGATGTAACGAGAAGATGACTCCATGGTGCAGTTGTTTAGCAATGAGTTACGGTGCTAAGGGCCTCTGGTTCTAATTCAGCACAAAACAAGTATTTGTACGCTCTACACGTAATTGTTTCTGGTCAGGGCGTTTGTCTTTATGCAATTTATGTATGCAAACTGCCTCCGTGGTACAGGAAAAAAGCGCAAAGGTAACGTTAAAAGAAAAATAAGACTGATAGCTATTTGTTATTAGGACTGGGTAGCGCAATAGTTTATCGTTCCACCACAGTGCTTCAGGCCCCTGTTTCGATTTTATCACAGAACGAATACGTCTATAGCCTAATATCAGAGATAGAAGAGAGCGTGGAATTCGAAGATCTCTTACTCAAAGTAGTATAAAGTTCGATGCAGATGACACGTTGGAGGAATCCAACAGTCATTCCATTGGTTATCTTGCTTAGCGTGGATTCTGTTCTTTTATAACTGGCCAGGTTTTGAACGGAAAGAGCAGTGTTTATGCTGGTTTACATATTTAATCTATTTTGGCTCTATAATTTTAACGACGTTACATCATGTTATACTACATGTGTGATTGTAACGAATACTAATTGCGCTATGCTGAATATATATTTCATATATTCAGCATATTTATATAGTATATTTCACTGTTTCATTGCTGCCAATTTTTTTTAACGTGGAGTGGAGTTATCCACTAGGAATTTCTCCTGAATCGTGTGGGCAGTTTTTATATATAAATTTTACAAGGTCTAAAGTCTAGACTTCAAAAAAGAAAAGGTACTCAACTCGACTGCATGGTTTTTATGTGTGTTACCTCAGAACCTTTTTCTGGGTGAACCGATATTGATGATTCTGGTGGTCCCATATAAATTTGATCAAGATCTGACCAGCAGTTTTTGAGTTATCCTTAATATTACGTATTTGGTTGACTTCGAGTATGTTGATGATGTTCTCATTTTTGTTTACATTGAAGTCAGTTGTACAAAAGTTTAAATTTTACTACTTTTCTGTTAAAGAGACGCCCCTGTTTTATTTAATTTGGCATTTTTGCTTACAGGTCGAGAGTTCCCAATTTCTTCCATATGCCCCTGTTTTGTTGACGCAAAACCAATGCCCCTAGAACAAAATGAGCCAATATGTTTACAGTTTAAAAATGTCCCTATAAACACAGGTTTGTTTAATCAATAATGTTGTTTTTTTATCGTAAAAGGGTGACAAGCGAACACACAGTCCACCTGATGGTAAGTGGTTGCTGTGGCCCGTAGACATCTACATCTATCCTTATTTGCGAATCAAAATTCAGATGCGTTGTCAGCCATGAGGACTAATATGGAATGCCTCTTTTCCAGTAAATAGGGTCTCCGGTTCTCTACACTCACCATACGAAACACAGCAGCATTTAGCTGCTATTTGACGCTGGTATTCTGTGAAAGCGTAATCCTTTATTTTTACATTTAATAATCGTTAATTTATACAATTAATAATCGTATAGCTGCAGCATAGCTCTACCACGTAAAGATATGTAATGTCACACAAGTTCTCCTTATTTGTTTATTCAGTTTTTTAAATTATGTGTGTATAAAGATAACGAAAACTTGAAATGGCGTATGGCGGTGGCTCAATAAATCCATCGATTAAATGCTACACACAGATATCTTGAAAGTGGTCGGAGGGAACTTTCTTTCAAATCTGAAACGATGAAAGGAAGCTACTTGTTATAATCGTAATATTATATTACATATCTATCTGGGTATGTACCAATGTCATATCTATTTCTGTCCCCAAATAAGAGAGCCGGCCCTATTGTATTTTAGGATGTCCTAGGGTATAGGGAACTAGTATAATTACAGGCTGTGAAATATTCCATGTTGGCCCTCAAATGTGACAACGCATCTGTAGGATATATTTGTTTAAAGATGGATGCAGATGGCCATGGGTTGTAACCGCCACTTTTCACCGGGTAGACTGTGAGTTTTTGTGACGTCAGTTTTATGAAAAATATCATTATATATCGAAACCAATTTTCCTGTCGGCGGAATGGGTACAATAGTTAATCAATCGAAATGTTTGTGTAAACGAATATCTCATGAAATAGGGTAGTTGTTAGAATCACAACTTGTTGTTATCATTCCGCATGCCAACCATCTGGCGGTCTCCAGTAGTGCCGCTAATCCTGGAACTCCGGTGAAATAGCCAAGAAATTGATTTATAAAGGAGTCGAAGCAGTGGTTTATGCAGTTTTAGGGAGTGACCACATACAGCAGCGGAGTTGTGATGGGCTGATACAATGACGAACTGCGCAGTCTTGGTCACGATAATAATTGGATTGGGGATCAGTTACGTTTAAGTTGTCCTCACCCGGGGATCGGTCATGGATCTGCAGGATCTGAGAGGCCGGGGAATATATGCGAGAGAGTTCTTATCACCCTGCCGATATGCGAAGGCGAAGTTTCTTTTTAATAAAATGAGGGTGACAAACGAGCACACACAGTCCACCTAATGGTTAGTTGATGCTATGGTCCATAAACAAATACATCTCTCTTCGATTGAAAATCAAACTATGACGCATTGTCACGCCTGAGAACTAAGATAGAATGCCTCGTATCTGGTAAAAGGAGTCTCAGATTATCTACGTCTCATACTATCATATTATACACGGTAGCGTTGAGCCGCTATTTCACGCTGGTCTTTTATGAGAGCGTGGTCTTTCCCCGGTCAAGGCAAACTATTTGTACTACAACTATATATCTGCTATATAGCTCTACCACACATAAAGTTCCGATATAAAACACCATTGCTCCTGCTGATATGCGGACTCATATTCCATGGAAATTCATCAATCATTTCATGCAAAAATGTACCTTGCTGATAACTGGTCTTTTGTTTTATTAATTTTTCCTGTACAGTTAGCTCGCACTGTATTATTTTACGAAATACAAGCGCGCTACTTGTTCACTGGAGCGTTACTGTCCGACGCTGGCCACGATCGCCATGTCCCGACTTGAGAGCTGGTATTTCATTCAATTACTTAGTTTGGAATTCACGGATGCAACAAAACGATCCAATCTACAATAAAAGTAAAATTTATAATATATAATTTTTATAGCATTGGGTGACAAACGTGCACATACTCGTAGTGTACGATCAGGTGAATGCTGCGGCCGATAGACATCCACATTTATCCTCAATTAAGAAGCAAAACGCAAATACGTTGTCACCCATAAAGACTAAGTCGGAATGCCTCAATTCCAGTAAAAAAATCTTCGGTTCTCTACACTCACCATACGAAACACAGCAGCATTACGCTGCTATTGTATGCTGGTATTCTGTGAGAGCGGGGTCCTGCCCCGGTCGAGCCGACTTATTCGTGCTACAACCATAATATAGCTGCAGCGTGGCTTTATAATGTAATAAGAGCATATACGAGATAGCAACTTAGTTACTTTTTAAGGTGTATTTATAAAAGAGCATCTTATAGATTACCAGTCTACAATGCAACGTGTTATTTTGTTATTAATACACCTACACCTGTTGGTCTAGTGGTTAGTGACTCTGACTGCTATGCCGGAGGTCGTGGGTTCGATTCCCACCCAGGACAAATGTTGTGTGATGAGCACGATCATTTGTTCTGTGTCTGGGTGTAATTTATCTATAATATTTATGTATTTAGAAATATATAAGCATGTTTATCAGTTGTCTAGTACCCATAACACAAGCTCTGCTTAGCTTGGGACTAGATGGCTTTGTGTGATAGTTGTGGAATATTATTGTTATTATTATTAATAATAATAAAACGTGTTATCGTGGATCACGTTTACTAACCTTTTAAATTATTATCAGTCGTAACAGCAATTTTTTTCTATTTTTTTAGAGCTCAAATATCGCCGTTATACAGCGAAAACCAGTTATCTCGAAATTTTGTGAAAAATGACTTAACAGTAGTATCCTACTCTATTTTTGGTGCTCTTTCATCTGCGAAAACCCATTAAATGCTAAGTCGCATAATCTTTGAGATAGTCAATTGGAAGATCAATTATTACGAACACTTCCGAGAATATTTCTCATGCACAAAAAAGTAACCAGACATAATTATGACTACTAAAGATTTTGCTCCAATAACATTCATTTACCACGATTTAGGCGGCTTTACCTCAAGAGCAGTTCCACAATTTAGTTTTTTTATTTCTCAGAAACAACCATTTATGAAGACTTAATTTAGTTAGATTATATGCACACTGCAGATACAAACTATTACATTGTTTTATTTTTTTTTTACCCGACGGACTTAAACAGTGTTAAACAAATCCCTTCATCTACGAAAGAGGCGTAGATCTAAATATATTTTTTTTCTTGCAGAAACTAACGACATTAAAGATTTTTTTTTCCACGGGTAAAAACAATTATAAAAGTTTATATCAGTTAAATAATGTGTACTGCGCAACGATGCTTGTATGAAAAATATTTATAACTAATTAATTGGTATTCTCTGAGGGTAATGGCGGCAGTGCCACTTGAAATCACTACAGCGAAAAACGATTAAACCAGTTTACGCGCGGTGGCGCTAGCGTCTGTGTTGTTAATACTTGTTTGTCATTCGTGCACTTGCATTTCGGCGGCAGACAATTAATTGAAGTTTTTTTATTAGATACGTTGTGTAACTTGTGTAAGTGATAATAATATTATTATTGTGATGTGTTCCAATAAGTTAGATATCGATTTTGCAAAGCATGGAAACGAGATAGGTAAGAAACAATAATTTTAATAAACAATAATTCATTTAATGCCGATAATGTGAGGTTATATTACAGACAATTACAAAGTGGTTGATAGGTGAATAAAAGCCTGTAATAGCTATGATTAATGTGTCGAGTAGAGAAAGAAACTACTTTACTACTACTTTAAGCTTTAAGTAGTAGGTACCTATAATTTTACTGTAGAGAAAATGCATAAATTATGTTTTTTGGCGAATGCCTTGTTTGGACGGACGCGGGACCGTAAGTTTCTTTGCATGGTTTAAACATTACTTTGCGGGAATCGGTGACATGATATATTAAATTCATTACCTACCACTAATCTTACTCCATTGGTACTGTTTGGCGGGTTTTTAAATATTTACTTTATATTTTACAGAATGTTTAATCGACGACGATGGCGAGGATCAACTTATCTCTCAAGCATATGATCAGCTTATTTCTCAAGCATTTGTAGAAGATAATGAAACTGATACTTCAGGTCTTTACGCTTTTTATTCAGTTTTAACCAACTTCAAATAAGAAGGAGGTTCCTAATTATTCTACTATAAGTACTTAAATTTGTCATGTTATAATCTTTGCCGATTGTGAACCAGTTTTAATGATTATTAAAATTTATACTTTGAGGGTCCCATATAAATTAATCCCAAAGAATATTGAAGTATGTTTATCTATGAGGGTTCCGTACCTCAAAAGGAAAATGCGGTTAGGTTTGTACTTGGGATGCCTAACTTCGTTCCAACTAACTACGAAACCCTTCATTGTGCGTGGTCAAACACACCTGGCCGGTTTTTAGGGTTCCGTACCCGAAGGGTAACCAACGGGGCCCTAATACTAAGCCTCCGTTGTCCGTCCGCCCGTCCGTCTGTCAGCGAGCTGTATCAAGAACCGTAATAGGTAGACAGTTGAAATTTTCATAGAATGTGTAGTTCTATTGCCACTATAACAAAAAATAATAAAAATAAAATAAAACTATGTTTTTTTTCGTTTTATGGTACGAAACCCTTCGAGTGAGAGTCCGACTCGCACTTGGCTGGTTTTTTAAAGATTTTTCTCTGTAACTTAAGAAAAAGAAGCTTTAATCGTAAATTTATTTGATATAAAAAAAGTTTATTGTCTGTCTGTGATTTCGCAATTAATAATTAGAATAATATAGATGTTTTAACTAACGGCCGCTTTTTTTCCACAGTTTTAACCCATAATGAAGACTCTGCCAGCCATTTAATCACGCTTGATGATTTGCTTGGGCGCTGTTCTACTTCTGCAAAAACATTAAAAGAACTTGCTTTGGACGCTTTAGGCGAAGCTGATAGGAAAAAAAATTACGATAATGATCTGAACGATTCTTCTACGATTGCTACAATTATTTTAATGGACATTTTTGATGAGGCATGCAAAAGAGCAAAACAAGTTAAACGCTGGAGAAAAGCTAATCCTTCTTTATGGAAAGTTAATGTCGCGAAGAAAAGACGCGCAGAAGGCTCGGTTTATCTCATAAAAAACAAAATAAGACCTGCAAAAAGACCAAAAGCAATAGACTGCTCGAAGTGCACGTTAGAATGCTCTGATAAAATCAACGAAGAGGCTAGAATATTCATATGCAGAAGGTTTTGGAGCTTAGACTACGTTGGACAGAAAAATTTCCTACTAGCTAACATGGAAGTCAAAACTACCAAAACGTTATTGTTAGAAAGAAAACGAACTACTAAAAGAGCTTACTCCACGCAATGCTTGTTTAAAATAGATGATAAAATTAATGTCTGTCAAAAGTTTTTCTGCAAAACTCTTTGCATTTCCCAAAGTGTGATACATAATGCTATCAAGAACAGGGATCTCATCGGCCACTTTAAACAAGACAACGATCCTCGTGGACGTCGTGCACCAACTAATAAAACACCCTCTGAAAAAGTAGAAGAAGTTCGTAATCACATTAGGTCGTTTCCGTCAATGGAAAGTCATTACATAAGGAAAGATTCCAAGCGCATGTACTTAGATTGTAAACTATCCATCGGTAAGATGTACTCTCTTTATGTTGAAGAGTTTGAAAAACGTAATAGCAAACCTGTGTCTGAGATAACATATCGACGAATTTTCGGAAACGATTTCAACTTAGGATTCTTTAAACCAAAAAAAGACCAATGTCTGATATGCACTAAGTATGCTCGTGGAGATGCAAATAGTAATCCAAACCTGGAAGTGGAATATCGAGAGCACATGGCTAGAAAAGAAGCTTGTAACAATGAAAAAGCTAAAGATAAAGAAAGAGCTAATATAGTGCTAATATAGTGCTAAGAGAGTTTGTGTCAGTATCATTTGATTTACAAGCAATTCTGCAGATTCCTAGTGGTGACATTGGTCTTTTATATTATACAAGAAAATTGACAGTGTATAATTTAACAATTTATGAAAGTGCTTTACCTAACAATGCTCATTGCTTCACATGGTCCGAAATTAATGGAAAAAAGGGAAGTTGTGAGATAGGGACGATCTTGTACAACTATTTATCGGAATGCATACCGAATTATGTAACTGAAGTGAGCATGTTCTCGGACACGTGTGGCGGACAAAATTGCAATAAAAACGTGGCAGCAATTTTACTATGGGCAGTACAAAAAATACCAAATTTAAATATTATTGAACAAAAGTTCTTAGAAAGCGGACATTCGTATATGGAGGCAGATTCGATGCATAGCAGCATCGAAGCGTCACAGAAAAATACAGCATTCTATTCTATGTTGGATTGGATTAACGTATTCAAAAGAGCGAGGTCTAAAAACAAATATAAAAAAGACAACAAAAAAGTTGTGAAGGAACCATACAAAGTCAAAGAATTGAAATATTTTGAATTCAAAGATCTGAAAGCATTATCGGACCAAATTCTGAAAAATACAACCAGAGATACAGACGGAAAAGTAGTAAAATGGTTAGAGATAAAGCGATTGAGGTATATTAAAGGAGAGGCGAAGATATTTTATAACTACAACATGTCTGAGTCTTTTTCAACCATTGACGTTTGTAAAAAATTTGGACAGAAAGAAAATACGGGTTGGGCAAATTTGGATCCGGAAACACAAAGAGAGCATAGTTATGGTACAAGAACGAAAAAGAAAAAGACTCTCGATAATAATTTGTCCGTTACACCTGAAACCAGTGCAACAAAATATTTTCCTGACGAACTTCTGCAGCTTTACAAAACTCCTTTAAGCATCAGTGCTGCCAAAAAAAAAAGACTTGTTACAACTATGTGACAGAGGAGTTATTCCAGAAGAGTTGCATGCTTGGTTTCAAGGGTTGAATAGCAATGTTGCATGTAAAGACATGCTACCTGATTGTACTGTATCAGACGAAGATCCTGCAACATCTGATGAGGATTAAACTATTTTTTATTTTTTGTGTTGATTAATTTTTTTAGCATTAAAACTTCATTTTTATTAACATTATACTTTTCATTTAATAATTATCAATATCCTTAAACCACCGAAACTAAGAATAAACCAAAATTAAACATAACAAAATAATTTTGGTTATTTCATTGGGAATACATTCATTCAAAACAGTTTTCAGTTCAGGTAAAACCAAGTATATTTTCGAATTTTTGGTTTTATTTTGAATTCTATGGACAAATACAACATTGAAGTCAATGTATTTTTGTAAACAACCATAATACAATTTGTTTATAACATTAACGGTAGTGTTATCCAAGCTGTTCCTCTGTAAATTACAATAAATAAAATTTCTACATTTTCAGGGAAAACCAATTAAATAGGGTACTCTATGAACGTTAACATACTTTTTGCTTTTAACTACTAAGTAGATTACAATAATTAACATTACAGTCATAAAAGGATAAATTATACAAAACATAACCTTAATTATTTACATAATCTTGGTTCTTGTAAGAAATATTTTTGTCGCTAAAATTTCAATTGCATTTATTTCAAAGCTGATTTTGACTTATTAATTGGTTTTCGCTGTATAACGGCGATATCTAGTTGGTGGAAAAAAACATCATTAAGTATTTAGGTACTTATCTTAAAGCATCGTCGTTAGGTTTAAGCATTTTTCTAGCGTAGCCACAAGTCATATTGTACATTAAAATGCACAGATACTTTTTTTAAAGAAACGATAAAATAATAAAAAACTTACGTGTTGTTTATTGAAGTCCACTACTGAACATGGCCTACGTTCAGGGTTTCCTTATAAAGGGGATGTTTGCCATAGTTGCCACGCTTGGCAAGCGGGTTGACAACCGCAGTTTTTTTTTATTTTAAGTCGTTATTAGGACCCTCCTCCTAATTTGTTTCCCGCTGTCGCTTCTTAACATATTTGCTGTCAGAGTAAAAAATACTTCAATTTGACGTCCAATGGGTCCAAATTTAGACTAAATGCGAGCCTCAACGGTGCATCAGTGAGAGGCGTCACTACAAAATCCAAGATAACATCTTATACGAATATACAATTTCAGATAACGAGCATAACTTATCCTGCATCAACTCAGCGTACAAAAGTCCACTGTTTAGACATAGGCCTCTGCCAGATTCTCTCATATTCATAATTGGAGGGGTTTGCCATATTTGCCATATTTGCCACGCTAAAAAACGCAGTTTTTTTATTATTTTGAGTTGTTATCAGCGACACGCCACTGCGCTCGCGCTCTAGTTTTCCTCTGTCGCCCTCACGACACGCGCGGGATGATATGAGGTAGTGGGTATTCTTGCACCGCCACTACATGGTTAAATCTACCAGTCATTCCACAATTTAGTATGCAAATAACCCCTAGGCTCAATGAAGTATTTTTAAAGCATTATTAAAATCCCGATTTAATAGGGCGACATTGGTAAGTTATTTGAGGGTGTACTGTGTGCAGCGCAAGTTGTGTACCCAGCCGGCGAGGCAGGCGCGAGCGTGCGGTGCGAACCAGCACGTGGTGCGCTGGCTACGAGCGGGCGCACGCGCGTTGTTGTCAGCGTGTGCGCGGACTGTTGGGGACTCTACACCGACCAGCTGCTCATACAAGTGCGTTACGACTTCAATCATCGTCATTACAGCCTTTCACAAGAATGCTGCTGAACACAGGCCTCCCTCATGGGGTGCCACAAAGCGCAGTCTCGACCCACCTAAATCCATCGACTTCCTGCATATCTCACCAGGTCGTTGTTTGAAGCTGAGGTCGCAATGGGTCGGCCATACAGCTCGTAGAACTGACCGTCGATGGGGAAAAGATTCTGGAATTGCAACCACGTAACGCTACTAGGGCACACTGAAATGATCGGAAATAGAATATTTCGGATTGAGTTAAAATAAAACCTTTATTAGAATTTGAATACTGGCCTCTTAGAATCTTAATGACATTCAAACAATTAAAAAGGTGTTTAAAAACAAAAACTATGTTGGTATAAATTTGACACGTCCTTAACAGAAATGGAGCTCACGCGTGAACATTTCCGTGCCATAATTTATCATAATTTTCATCACGGCTTATCTCAAGATAAATATACCGCTGGTATGCCGAGTTCCAACGTGATCGTGTGTCGCTCAGCACTGTTTCTTCTGCAGGTCGACCAAGAACAGCAGTCACGCCTGAAAACATCGCAGCTGTGCGAACCATTATATTGGATAACTTTTATGTGACATACGAGCAGATTCGGGCTGTTATCAGTATCTGAATGACTGCAATTCAGTCGATATTACATAGTGAGCTGTATGCAAGAAAGCTAGTTTCCCGCTGGGTTCCCCACAATTTGTCCGAAGAGCAAATGGCGGCTCGTGTAGATTGGTGCTGGAATACTCTGCAATGCTGCAACGGAGTGAAATCAAATGCCGTTTATTATATCATCTCAGTTGACGAATCATGGATTTATTCACACGAACCTGAAAAAAAACATCACTCAGCAGTTTGCGTCTTCGAAGACGAGGTCAAACCAACGAATGTGGTTCGCTCCCGCAGCGTGGCAAAGAAAATGGTCGCTACGTTTGTCTCAAAAAAGGGTTACAGCTGAGTGGTATATCAATATTTGTTTGCCAGAAATGATAGCCGAACTACGAAAAAATAACCCAAAACGTCGCATCATCTTACATCACGATAATGCGAGCTCCCGTACGGCTCGGAAGACAAATGATTTTTTGAAGCAGGAAAACGTTGTATTGATCAGCCGTCCTTCGTACAGTCCTGACGTGAGACCCAAGCAATTTTTTTACATTCCCTAGAATGAAAGATTTGCTACGCAGTCAACGGTTTGAAGACCGAAGCAGCTGTGGAAGCGTACAAATCAGCCATTTATTATATCGATCACCTTCACAAAAAAATATTAATAAATTTTGTGATAGCCTTGATCTCTGTCTTGCATCTTTAGCTTCTGAAAGATCAAAACAGAACAGAAACTTTTTTATTCAATGTAGATTATAATACTTATTAAAAGTCACTTTTTTAATTTACCACTGGTTCGCAAAAAAAACCTCTGCCTGGGAAGAACCAGCAAGAAACCCATCGGGAATATTTTTTTTTCAATAATAGCTTACAATTATGTTTACAATTAACAACACAAGACAAATTAGAAATTGCTTGGTAGCGATCACCCTTCCCAGGGGTTATTATCATCCATAAATTCCTTAATATTATAGTTATCTTGATTGGAGATATCAATATAAATATCTCTCCTAATAACAATGACCGTAATAGCAGTAAATATTTGAATTTAATGGCGCTCCACGGATATTAGCAACTCATTTAATCCCCACTCGTAACGAAAGTTGTATTGACCATGTAATGTTGAGATTAGATAGATATTCTGCAACATATATACTGGATTCTTTCATTACTGATCATGCTCCGATAGTGTTTCACTTACATTGCAAAATTATAAGGTATCCATCTTAAAGCACAACTTTCAAAATTGATTGTCCATCACTATTAAAATAATTACCTGATACAGATTTTAGCCTTATATACAATATCAAAGATGCCAGTGAAGCAGCTACCACCTTAACTAAAACTATTACTGACGCTATAACTGCTCATTCCAATAAAATAAAAATTACTCACCGTAAACGTTGTATCAAGCCGTGGCTAACTCCAGGATTGGTACGCCGTATAAGACATAGGGACAAATTGCACAAGAAAGCAAAGCAAGATAAAAACAATGCAATATTGCAGATTACTTACATGAGATACCGCAAGTTTTGCAACAATTTGTTGAAAAAAATTAAAACCGCTTATGAGAAAGCTGAGTTCTGTAAAAATAAACGCAACCCAAAGGGTACTTGGAATACTATAAATAAGATAACCAACCTAAAACAATATTCACCCCCTCCATGTGAATTACTAAATCTAACTGATGATCCTCATAAATCTGTCGATATTGTTAATAATTACTTTGCAGAAATTGGCCTATCTTATGCTAACTCAATATTAAAAACTTAGCAATACATTAACCACCCTAAAATTGTTAAAATCGTGATGAATCTAACCTCTTGGATAAATCTATGGTATTGCTTGACACAGACTATTACGAGATAGAAACTATTATCACAAACTTAAAAAATGATTCAGCCACGGGAATCGCTAGTCATAAAACGTGCCTAAAACAGTCTGATCTCTCTCCATAACATATTTGTGTAACCTTTGTTTAAAAAATGGTGTTTTTCCAGACATTTTCAAGAGGGCTCTAGTTCACTCTATACATAACAGTGGTGACAGAGACACTGTCGAAAATTACGGGCCCATATCTGTAGTAAGTGCGATAGCCAAAATTCTTGAAAAAGTTTTAAATCTCAGACTCACAAATTTTCTCAAACATAACAGTATAATTTCAGATAATCAATTTGGCTTTGTGAAAGATACGTCTACTGAAATAGCAACTCTAATTCTAACTGAGACAATCACAAAACATCTTGATAATAAGTTGAAAGTTATAGGTGTTTTTTTTTTGATTTGTCAAAGGCCTTCGACACTGTCTTTATTCCCCTACTTCTGCATAAGATGGAATTGATCGGCGTACGAGGGATTGCTTTAGATATATTTCGATCTTATTTATCTAATCGCACGCAGTTAGTTAAAATCGGTGAGTACACTAGTTTACCTACTACTGTCTCATTTCGTGTACCACAACGTAGTGTACTAGGCCCAACTGTCTTTTTTACGTAAATATTTTATGCACACTTACCTTGCCTAACTGCAAAATCATTTCGTACGCCGGCGATACGGCTTTAATTGTATATGGTAAGGACTGGAATGAAGCCCAACACAATACAGAATATGCGCTTGGTAGGGTCATGCGGTGGCTTAGTAGCAATATATTGACATTAAATGTAAATAAGACTAAATGTATTACTTTCACTCACCGTGCCAATACCCAACCATCAGCGTAATTTAATATCAAAGCACATACATGTGAACGACATAGCTTATGCAACTGCCCAAAATTTACTCGTTCCATTAACATAAGATATCTCGGACTTATCGTTGACTACTGCCTATCTTGGTTAGAGCATATAATCAAATTAACCTGCCGTATTAGAAAACTAATACCAATATTCAGAAAATTTAGGAATTCTGCAGACTTTGAAACATTGATATGTGTTTACTATGCTCTTGCTCAAAGTTTACTACAATACTGCATTGTAACCTGGAGTGGAATTGGAAAAACAACTTTACTCCCCTTAGAACGTGCTCAAAGAGCAATTCACCATTTAAGTATCGGTTTGTATGGGTCTTTTTTCTATACACAGTATGACCTATGGTGTTGTTAGGATTTCCTATCAATTAATCAATCAATGTAAACATATCGTATTGACTTTCTGTACTACT
Source organism: Parnassius smintheus behrii (assembly GCA_036936625.1). Lineage (NCBI taxonomy): Eukaryota > Metazoa > Arthropoda > Insecta > Lepidoptera > Papilionidae > Parnassius > Parnassius smintheus. The sequence continues at coordinate 390,192 of JAUPFT010000010.1, forward strand.
ATTGACTCTACCTTTATGAAGTTTAAGGGTTTAACATTTATTTAAACCAAAGGTCATGTTTATATCCTTACTTAACTCAGCTGTAATTTTTATGAGGGCGTTCATTTCTTTTTCTGATTTAGCAAAAAGTTTTATATCGTCCATATACATTAAATGATTAACATAGGTGTCTTTTGTTAATTTATATCCGTGGTTGTTTTTGTTGAGTAAAGAGGATAAATGGTTAAGAGCCAGACAAAACCACAGTGGACTCAACGAATCTCTCAATTATTATTATTATTATTATTTTGTCAACATCAACTTTAGACTGGAATTACTGTTTTAATGATTGGTTTGCACGAATGGAAAAGTGCATTAAATTGAATGAAGAATACTTCGAAAATTAATAAAATACAATTTAGCTATACCGTGCATGTGGTTTTTCTTATTGCTGATAATTTCAGTGTGCTCCTCGTAAGCGAATAGTCGAATCACAATACACATCTTAAAAAATTATTACAAAAAATGAATCCAAAGGATTCATTCCGTCGTTTCTTCGCCGAATAGTAGAATCTCATTACAAATTAGTAGTAGATAATAAAATTTGATGACGTTTGATAAATTAAATTTTAGTTTCTAAGTAGAGAATTAGGAATTTTATACCACTATAACATTTGGATTAAATTAAATTGCGTTGTAAATATCGTCACAATTATGTCAAAATAAACGAATTATACTTGAGGCTTAATTCAACTAGTTAAATTCATTCATCATTAAGCCCAGGATTGAAAGGCACACTGAAGTAAAATATTAAAAATAAATGTTTCATTTTGGAATGAACATGTGGAAAAGATCTTTACAGTAGCATTTTATGTTAATAATTACTTACTAAAAATGTTTTTTACAACAGTAACTCGCACTTCTTCTATTTCCTAGTATACTAAAAGAGCTCAAAAGAGCAGACAGAGATTATGAATTTTACATTAGCACGATCATAACACACGTTTGTCAATTCTGCTAGTAATATATAAATAAATACACTGCACGTACATATGCCTCTCAATGCGAGCCACCTATATCAATTTTATGATTCATAAATATATCTACGTAATTGCAACTTACGCATGGCTCAAGTCGTCGCTTCGTGTAGCCTAAAAGGCTCCTTTTCATGTCATGTATACTCCAACGCTTATTACTTCTGTAACAAATGTGAGCAACCCATTGTTGCTTTAAGAAAATTATGTTAGAAAAAAAAACTTTATGCATATTGTACAATGTAATACTCATTTGGACAACACCTAGAAAAAAATAAAGTAACAAAATATACAAATAAAGAGAAAAACAAAAGGCGGTCTTATTTCTTCATTGTGATTTTTTTAGACAACCCAATTTGAGGATTTAATAAAAAGGGCAAGAGATTTATGAGCATACAATATGCCGTGTTGCAGATGGAAAACTTAGAGCCAGTTATACTGAACCTATGGATTGAAGTTGTTGGAGCACCGCTTCTATTTGCCATCAAACCTACTGGGGAGGGCGACGATCCACCTGTGCTGTGGTACATTCGTTGAATATGTATTTCGTCATATTATTAACATACAGTCAGTGTAGCTAACACTCCAGTTCTAGCTGTAGGTCTGCAGTTGTTTTTAGGTTTATATATTTGTAGTTAAGGTTGTAGTCCTTAAGTAGATTTCAGTTTTTTTGTTAAAATATTGGCAATATAGCATACAATGTTTACGTTAAAGATAATTACTAAATATTTAGGAAATGGCCACTGCTGTAAGTATGTAAGCAAATACTATTAATCCTATACTATTAAACGAGCAATTCTTGTATATATGTATATATATATATATAATCGGGATCTCGGAAACGGCTCCAACGATTTTCATAAAATTTTGTGTGCAGGGAGTTTCGGGGGCAATAAATCGATCTAGCTAGGATTTATTTTTAGAAAATGTCTTTTTGTCCGTGTTTTTAGGCAATGAAAAACTGCTATAATATCGTTAGAATAAGAAGGTAAATTTTGACGGCTTATTAATGATTACAAATAGCTTAATGGTATATTGGGCGGTCGCAAAATCGTAATACCATGGTTCGAGCCCAGACCGACCGACCGACTTTTTAAAATTTTTTTTCAAGTTCTTTTTTGAGAAAATCTATTTTTTCGAGCCCTTTTTTTAGTATTTTTTAAACACACGAAAATTTAAATTAAACTAATTGCACTCATGATTTTTTAAGCACTCATGATTTTTTAATCAAATAACCAGTTCAGTTTTTTCTATTATGTCGCTACGATCAAAAAAATATTATTCGTATTTCATCAGTATGTAATTTGTATCTAAATATTATTTCCAAAAGACACGAATCAAAAAAAAACCGAGCGAAAATTACCGAGCAAAGCTCGGTCAACCGGGTACTTTACCTAACATACACACTCATTGCAACTCACTCACTCATTCATATGACCTCAAAGTACTTCTTTTTCACCTGCAACTCCTTTAATCTCGCAGTTGTTTATGGGCGGCGGTTGACTCTTACTATTAAGTGCTCCGAATACTCGTTTGCCCCTCTTCTATTAAAAAAGTGAATCTTGGCCTCTGCCACGAGAATGCCATTTGTTTGAATGTACTAACCATGCCATTTGATTGAATGTAGTAAACATTTGAATGGATTTACAGTATCAGTGACGTTTTATTTGATGTAAATGTATACATTTTTTTAGCACCCTCAATGAATACATTATATATTTTAAAGTTAGTCAATACTTAATGATTTCTCAACTAGCAATGATATTATTAGAACCACTTCGATTTACTTTCGGCCCTTGTGCACGAAAACTATTAAAAGTCCTCACTATGCAATTTTACGTGTGTAAGTTAGTAAATAATAATTGATCAACACTCCATAATTCATAATATATATATATATATATATATATATATATATATATATATATATATATATATATATATATATATATATATTTGTCTCTTGTATGATATAGAAAAGATAAATAGTTAAATTTTAAGCTTGTATTAAATAATATCACGGACTTGGCATATTTTTTTACATTTATATTTTTGGTGGAATGATTTTTCATTGGTAAAGTTCTTAATGAGGTATTTAAAATTTTCAAGGATGTCGACATCGGATGCTGAAAGGCTGGTACATGTAACAAATACATCACGCGCGGATCTCTCTGTGTTCTCTTACGTACTGAAGGAACATGGTAAAAACTTATCTTTTATAAAAACTTAAATTATACCATTTAGTTTGTAAAAGTGTATTTTACGTTTGACACATTTCGTGAGGCTTGCTTATGTAGGAACCATAAATAGCAGATAGGCAGCAGCACATGCCTGATATAAACTCAAAATAATAAAAAAAACTACAGTTGCCAATCTGCTTGCCAAGCGTGCCTACTGAGGAAAAATACTCCCTATGAGATAATTAACAGGAGAGGCCCATGTTCGGCAGTAAACTTTTATAGATACTAATGGATGGTCTAACCAAGTGTAACAAGGAATGTGCATAATGATAATAATGTGCTTCAGAACGAATTTAGGTCACTGTAGTCAGTTTTATGGTGCCCGAGGACATGATTATATTGTCGAGTGTATGCACAGATGCGCTCTATATTCATTTACTCTTATATTTCGATGCGACGGTAGTTCGACACTTGCGTTGTTTTTCCTTCGTCCTATGCTTTTCGAGGCACGAGGATGTAATGAATGATGAAAAAAAAAACAGTAATAACCTTTTTTTCTAAAACATAAAACCCATGCTGGTAAGCGGTCATGATTAATGCCACTTGTACTTAACTTTCATTTTAATATCCTATTAACTTTCAGTCGCTAGCTCGAGCCCTCTTCCTATATTTATTTATTGTTAGAAAAAAATTCAGCAGGGACGACACGTCTCCGCTCTTACTCTTGTTTACTATATTCTAAAGAAATATGAGAGTGGCAGCCTAGTGCTGGTCACCGAAGATAAAGACGATCTCCCACAAGATGGAATGACGAACTGGTGGAAGTTGACTAGGAAGTATATGCATGCACGTGGGTCGGGACCGTGCTTTTTGAAATTTCACAAGGGAGTTCTCTGTTCAACGGTGGACTTGTGGTAGGCTTAAATGATGATAATAATGAATGTAGTTAACAACTCAAATTAATACTTTTATTGCACCAGAGCATCCTCAAAATGCAATGCCATTACGACTGTATCTACGATTTTTTGATGGACCGCCAAAGGAACCCGTACATCGTGATGGATATGTCGGTAAGTTGATGAATGGTTCTTTTGCGGATCAGTAAGCTGAAGTAGCAACGGGCCGGTTATATAGCTCGAAGAACCAGCAGCAGATGGGGAAGAAAGTTTCTCAAAGTTTTCAGTTTTGTGTGACTAGATGAAGTGCGGCCCGATGGAATCACGCAGGCTGTCGATGGATGCAAGTGGCTCGCGACCGAAGTTCGTGGCAATGTATGGGGAGACCCATGTCCAGCAGTGGACTGGTGATGGGCTGTAGTGATAGTAAATATAAATTTTATAATAATTTAAATAACGGTATTCGGAATTAATGCTTTCTACAGCTATCTATTATTATTACTATATTAAGACATACGCAATCATTTTAACCTCGAAATCGTTGAACTAACTGTGATGATATTTTACAAACAGATTTGAAGCAATGCCAGGAGGGACCTAGCTTATATTTTATCCGAAAAACTTGAAGATTCCTTAATGCCAAAAAAGATGATCATTTTGTCAAATGTCCTCAGTGTTAGTGTCAAACTATAATAATAACCAACAATAAGCAACCCAACTGCAGGTTTCTATTGTTTACAGCTTCATCTGCACAGAATGTGGCCTTAGTTAGATTTAAGAAAACAAAACCATTTTTTTAACAATTTATTTTTTTAATCCTGAAGTTTTTCAGATATAATATATCTTAGATCTCTCTTGGTATTGCTCTTTATCTAATCGTAAAGTTTTGTCACAACCGTTTTATCATCCCATCCCAAAGATTGTCCCGGACAGACAGATGAACAGACACAATTTTAAATATAGTTATGTCTCATCAGCCGGTACATTACCCTCCAAGCTTAAAATGATTCAGTTATATCAATATTAAAGACAGACACGAGACACGTTTATACGTGGAAGTGTCATGCTGCAGCCTTATAAGAAGTATAGTTGTATGACGAATATGTCGGCTCGACCGGGGAAGGACCACGCTCAGACAAATATGAAATCTACACTCACCATATGAAACACAGCAGCTCAACACTGCTGTGTTTCATATGGTGAGTGTAGAACCGAAGAACCTTTTTACTGGAAACGAAGCATTCAATCTGAGTCCTCACGAGGTACAACGCATCTGCATTTTAATTAGTAATCGAGAATAATTGTAGATGTCTATGGGCCACAGCAACCACTTACCGTCAGGTGGACTATGTGTTCGTTCGTCACCATAATTTCATAAAAAACACTTTTTTACTTATATGTATAGATTATTAAATTACCGTTTCTATTAGTTTTTAAATAACCGTTTTTAGTCATCAGAATGTGCATGATGTTACTAAAATCTGTTAAAAAAGTTTGAAAGTGAGAGAAAGGAAAACACGTCCGTACAGTACAACCATTTATTGCGAGAGAGAGAGAGAGAGAGATCACAAACTACCTTCCTTACACTAATAATAAGCTTACCCTACATTACACCTCCACCCTTATTCTAAACGTATTTAAACTAATATAAAATAAAACACATATCACTTAACTAACTTACAACTAATCAAAACCAAATCCATAAGGTCGCGGGGCCCTACGAGTTCTAGGCGGGTTGGGGCGCTCTCTCGCCGGGCTCGGAGCCGCGGGCGGGCGAGCGGGGGCGGGCGGGGGGCGCGAGGACGTCGCGGCGGGCGCGGACCCGGCCGCGGCCTCTCTGCCACTCGAACCGGACTCTTCCTCCACCACCGGAGAGGAGCTATTCGGATACACTAGATAGGAACGTGATAATGAACCTCTTCCTCCTTCTGAAACATCCCGGTCTTCCCCTTCCCTATCCGGCTCCCCCGATCGTGGTCTTCTCTGGTCGACATGTCTATGAATAAAGACTTTATCAGCCCCTAGAATATTATAGTCCGTTGAAATAATACTAGTTTTTACGGAATTTATCGCGTATATTTAATTTTTTAATACCCGACGTTTCGAGAGCTTTACAGCACCCATGGTCACGGGAAGGACTGAGATGTTTAACGTCCAGATGTCATAGTTAACCGCGGTTACCATAGATTAAAATTTAACTTCTGTTCCGACCTACTTTTAATCTATGGTAACTATGACATCTGGACGTTAAACATCTCAGTCCTTCCCGTGACCATGGGTGCTGTAAAGCTCTCGAAACGTCGGGTATTAAAAAGTTAAATATACGCGATAAATTCCGTAAAAACTAGTATTATTTCAATGTGTAGTGTTCGCGTAAATATAAGAAATCATTATTATAGTCCGTTTCTCCTAGTCTGGAGTGTACTTCTCCTTTTAACCATTTTACAACCTAGTTACGATAATCGCGGTACCACGCGCGAACTGCCGGCGACTGCCGCCCGCAGCGCGCGCCTGCCACGCCTGCTCGCGCCGCACGCGGGGCCCCAGCTCCGGCTTCAGACAGTCGAGGCGTGTGCGCTGTGAACGACCTTGTAATAATTTCGCGGGGCTCACACCGGTAGTACAGTGTTCGGTGTTACGATATACGAGTAGAAACCTATTAAGCGCGATATCGATATTCACACCCTGCACCAGTGCCTTCTTTATAACCCGCTTGCAAATTCGAACCGCATTCTCAGCTGCGCCATTCGAAGCCGGGTGATAAGGTGCTGAAAATATGTGTTCTATACCGTTATCCTTAAGAAATAACTGAAATTCCTGACTAGTAAATGGCGGACCGTTTCACTCACTATCTGTCTTGGCAGAACGAATCTAGCCCACATTTCCCTTAATTTGCTTATTAAATTTTTTGCCGAAATGGAACTCATAGCAGTGACTTCGACCCATTTAGAATAAGCGTCCACGGTGACTAAGTAAGTAGCGCCCCCTATCAGCCCTAAAAAATCGAGATGCAGTCGCGACCACGGGCGCTCTGGCCACAGCCACGGGCGCGGCCCGTGTCGCTCCGGCGCGTCCGCCACGCGCGCGCACACCGAGCAGGCACGGTACACGGCCTCCACCGCCCCGTCGATCCCCGGCCACCACACGTAGCTGCGAGCGAACTGTTTCGTCTTAGTGATCCCCATGTGAGCCTCATGTAACTCCGCGAGAACTTTCTCCCTGCAAGTAGAAGGTACCACTACTCTGTGACCCCACATGACGCACCCCAGTTCCTCGTATAACTCTTTCTTTCTGTGAAAGTATGGTTTGATATCTTTTATTTATAGATATCTTGCGGCCAGCCGTCCCGTATATAACCGAGGACCCGCCCGAGTATCGCGTCCCTTGCGATTTCCCTCTTTAAACTATTATTGTCTATTAGTAAGGCTCTGACGCGAAATGTAAATAAGTTTGTTCCGGAAATTCTCGATTTTCCTCCGACCTACTCTCTTTATGGGTAGAAATCATTCGCGACAATGCATCCGCCACATTGTCATTAGTTGAGACGTATTCGATATCAAAATCGTAAGCTGTTAATATTAAAGCCCATCTCTGTAATCTACTGGCCGTCATGCTAGGAATACCTTGGTGTGGACCGAATATTGTGACTAACGGCTTATGATCCGTCCGCAATGTAACCGTACTGGTGAAACTTTTTCACAGCAAATACAATAGCTAACGCCTCTTTTTGTATCTGACTATAGTTGCATTCCGCGGCGGTGAGCGCGCGCGACACGCACATGACGGGGCGCTCGCGGCCGGCCGCGTCGCGCTGCGCCAGCATGGCACTGAGCCCGCGCGCGCTGGCATCACACGTCACCACTAGCGGCGCGCCAGGCGCGTAGTGGCTCAGCGCGACCGCGTCACTCAAACATCTCTTAACTCCAGTGAAGGCCTGCTGTTCTAATCTACCCCATTTCCATGTCGAGTCTTTTTTTAGTAGTTCGTAAAGTGGCTGTAAAATGATACTCAAATTGGTCACGAAACGGCTATAAAAATTGACTATTCCTAAAAAGGACCGAAGTTCCGAAATATCTTTGGGTGGTGACATCAACAGAATCGATTCTATCTTGTCAGGATCGGGGTGGATTCCCTCTTTATTTATTACATAACCCAAATATTCCACTTTTTCTACAAAAAATTCACATTTTTCCCTTTTTAATTTAAGACCGGACTCTTTCAATTTATCTAGCACTCTACGTAAAGTATGTATATGGTTTTCGATAGTATCCGAAGCGATCAAAACGTCATCCAAAAATACTACAACCCCTCGATATCTTTTAAGAAGTTAACCATTATTCTTTGAAAAATTCCCAGACTGGATGCTAAGCCGAAAAAAAGTCTGTTGTACATAAACAAACCGTGATGGGTGTTAATTACTGTGTACTTTTTGGTATCGTCAAGCTCGATCTGATTGTATGCCTGTGATAAGTCTATTTTGCTGAAAAATTTACTTCCCCCTAATTGCGACAATAAGTCGTCAATTTTAGGCACTGGGTACTTGTCGACAGATAAGACACGATTGAGGGTTACCTTGTAATCCACGCATATTCGAATAGCTCCATCCGATTTATTGACAATAACGAGAGGAGTCGCCCAGTCCGAGCACTCAACGGGCTCAATGACGCCCGCACGCAGCATGGCGTCCAGCTCGGCGTCCACGCGCTCCCGCAGCGCGTAGGGAAGCGGGCGCGCGCGGCAGAACACCGGGGCCGCGCCCGCGCGCACCGCCAGCCGAGGCCGCCCGCCCGTGAAGCGCCCCAGCCCGCCGTCGAACAACTCAGCATAGCTGAAAAACAATCCATTTACGGCATGAGATACATTCATGGCTGATTCGTTTAACATGTTTACATTGAATTTTGGTACGCTGATATCAAGTTCTGACAACCACTGTCTGCCTAATAAAGTAGTAGTACCGTTATTGATAACATATAAGTCAAAAACTTTGTTAGACCGCCCATATGTCACATTAACCTCGCAGTAACCTAGTGGCTTTATTTTTGTTGCATCATAAAAGGTTAGTGCTAAATCACATGATAATAATGGTAAATGATTAAATGTATCTTCATACGTGGTTTTACTAATACACGACAACGCCGAGCCTGTGTCTATTTCCATGTTTAAGTTATGTCCACTCATTAATAAACACAAACTCACCGGCTTGTACTGTGACAGCGACATTTGCATCACCGGTTCTTCCTCGGATGCCTCGTGGTACTCACTCAATGCCGCCCCATCGTCTGCATTGTCGTAATTTGTGTCTGATATTCCGATCTTAACCACTAAGTCACTGAATTCTTCTCCTACCGTCGCCGAATCGTTACTTAAACAAAATGTAAATGTGTGTACAAAGAATTTTACATTTCATAAAGTTTCATCAAAAGATATTTTAAAATATTTTAAGACTATTGATATTAAGAGAACCGCCGATCTGTGGGGGATTTCTGTTAAAGTTATTGCGTCTATAATCGATACAATCGCCCCTCAACTATCTATTATTTTTGATAGTATTATCAAATCTGGTGTGTTTCCTGATTTAATGAAGCATAGTAAAGTAATACCTTTATTTAAATCTGGTAGTACATTGGACCCCGCTAATTTTAGACCTATTTCTGTACTGCCAACACTTAGTAAAATTTTTGAAAAAATCATTCTTGATCAATTGTTAATTTTTTTAATGTAAATAAATTACTTCATAAAAATCAATTTGGTTTCACAAGGGGTCGCTCGACAACTGATGCTGGTGTTGAGCTGATTAAATATATATTTAATGCATGGGAGAATTCACAGGATGCTTTGGGTGTGTTCTGTGACCTATCCAAAGCATTCGATTGTGTTCACCATGAAACATTAATCAGGAAACTTCAACACTACGGTGTAAGAAATGATGCTCTTAAATTAATTATTTCATATTTAAGTGACAGAACACAAAAAGTTGTTATTAATAGTATGAGTTCTTCCGGGTCGATTGTACAAATGGGCGTGCCTCAGGGCTCAATTCTCGGCCCCTTTCTGTTTCTCGTATATATTAATGACTTACCTTACATAGTAGGGGATAACCATGATATAGTATTATTTGCTGATGATACTTCATTAATTTTCAAATTAAAACGACAGTTATTAAATTACGACGAAGTAAATAATGCTATAGCTAAGTTAGTCAATTGGTTTAATGTTAATAATTTGCATTTGAATAGAACTAAAACTAAATGTATGAAATTCGTAACTCCTAATGTTAAACATGTCAGTACTAATGTAATTTTAAATGGGGAGGAACTGAGTCTTGTTGATACCACTATTTTTCTTGGAATCACACTGGACGCAAAGCTTCAATGGCTCCCCCATATATCAAAACTAGCTAGCAGACTTAGTTCTGCAGCATATGCTGTAAAAAAGATTAGAACTCTTACCAGTGTTGAAACAGCTAGAATAGTTTACTTTAGTTATTTCCATAGCATTATGTCGTATGGTATTTTGCTATGGGGACACGCGACTGACACTGAAATTATATTTATTTTACAGAAGAGGGCCATTAGAGCAATATATAATTTAAAACCAAAAGAGTCACTGAGACAAAAATTTAAGCATATTAATATATTAACTCTGGCCTCTAAATACATTTATGAAAATGTAATGTACGTACACAAAAATAAAAGTAGTTTTGCGAAAATAAGTGATATTTATTCTGTAAATACTAGGAGCAGACACAAGCTGGTAGTACCAGTTACTCGGCTCCACCGAGTCAGTAATTCATTCTTGGGGCGATGTATACGCTTTTACAACAAAATCCCAGAAAATACACAAAATTTGTCATACACAAAGTTCAAAAATGTTATTAAACTAAGTTTGTATAAAAAGGGTTATTATAATATTAAGGAATTTATAGATGATAATAACCCCCGGGAAGGGTGATCGCTACCAAGCTATTTCTAATTTGTCTTGTGTTGTTGATTGTAAAGATGATTGTAAGCTATTATTAAAAAAAATAGTCCCGCTGGGTTTCTTGCTGGTTCTTCCCAGGACAGAGGTTTTTTTTGCGAACCAGTGGTAAATTAAAAAAGTGACTTTCAATAAGTATTTTTATAATCTACATTGAATAAAAAAGTTTCTATTCTAAAAAAAAAAAATTAATTTAGCGGTCAAATCATGTAAATATAGTTTATTACAGAATTAAAACTCTTTTTGCATAGAATATTGTTAGTGGTAGGTTTTATATTAAATTGTAATATTATAAGGTATTTTGTTCCTTGTTATATGAGTTGACTTTAACGAGGATGGCACGTTGTCTCAAGTTTCACTCACGGAAGAGCCAAGTACGGGCATCGAGTTGTTCTTGTCTGAAGATTATGGCACACAGGTGGACATAGGTTTTAAGGTATTTATAACCTTTACTATTTTCTCATATAAGTCATGGATTTATTAAAATTCTCATACTTTTTCTCATTAAGAAAAATCATGCTACACTCGTACTATTTTCATATTAAAGTTAAAAGTAAAACGACAGCCTATATAAGTCCCACTGCTAGGCATAAGCGTTCTCTTATTTCTAAGAGGGCTAGCAAGCAATAAGTCGATGCTCAACTGCGTGACGGAATTCACATATTACTTCTAGAGATACTTTATTCCTTGGACGTGCACTTGACGTCTCCCTACGATATTTTCTTTGACCGCTGAACACATTGCTCAATTTTTTTAAGGAATAAGGGTGTCAAAGGAGCACTTGTGCACTATGTCGTCTGATGGTAAGTGGATGTTGTAGCCCACATATAATGTATACCACATTTCGCTCGATTCCACAGACTCAGTAATTCATTCTTGGGGCAATGTATACGCTATTACAACAAAGCCCCAGAAAATATACAAGGTCTCTCCATTACCAGGTTCAAATATTTCATTAAAAAAATGTATAAAAAGGATTATTATGATATAAATTCATACATGGTTGATAATAACCCTTGGAAATTAGGTGGTCGCTCCCAAGCTGTTTCTAAAATAAATTTTGTAAATATTTTGTGACGTTTGACATTGTAAAATTTATTTAAAAAAAAGTCCCGCTGGGTTTCTTGCTGGTTCTTCCCAGGACAGAGGTTTTTTTTCTAACCAGTGGTAACGTAAAATATTGACTTTCAATAAGAATTAGATTTTTTAGAATTAGATTTATTTTTAGTTATAGCACGTATGGGTCGGCTTGACCGGCGAAGAACCACGCTCTCACAGAATACCAGTGTCAAAAAGTAGCTTAATGCTGCTGTGTTTTGTATGTATGTTATGTAAACAAGGCGTTCCACCTAAGTCCTCACGGATGACAACGCATCTGCATTTTGATTCGTAATCGAGGACAGATGTAGATGTCTATGGGCCATAGCAACCACTTACCATCAGGTGGACTGTGTGCTCGTTTGTCATCCTATCCTATAAAAAAATGGAATGCCTCGTTTCCTACTGTAAACCACAAACCATCAGGGGAACTATGTGTTCGTTCTGGAGACCCTTTTTACTACAACGGTCTCCAGTTCTCTCCACTAACCATACGAAACACAGCAGCATTAATATACTGTTTTACGCTTGTATTCAGTGAGAGCGTTGTCCTACACCAGTCAAGCCGACCCATTCGTTCTACAACCATAATAACGCTGCAGCGTGGCTTCTCCACGCATAAAGTGTATACCACGTATATATTACCCCTAACACATTAATTTAATACAGAGACTCGAAATTTAGACTGGAAATTTGATGGTTTCTTACTTTTGCTAAAAATTTACTTTTAAAATGTAAAAGCCGTCTTCAAAGAACTTAAGAAGACTTAAGAACAAGGGTAAAAGAGAATTAAAGTCCCGACTTAAAGAAGCTAATGTCAAAAATATTATATTATTTTTAGATATTTAGAGTCGTCTTTTAATTTTTATTGGAAGAATTTATCTTCCCCTTTAAAGTGAATTAAAGAAAACTAGTTTTTACGGGGTTATCGCGTAAATTAACTTATTTTATGTTTCCAAAATTTCGAGCACTTTACTGCAACCATGATCACGGGGGGACTGAGATGTTCAACGTCCAGATGTCATACATAGTTAACCGCGGTTACCATAGATTAAAATTATTAATTTTTGCTCCGATCTACGCAGTATGAACTAACAGTATCTTGAAGTCTTGCAGTTGTATGCTTGGGTTGAGATTTAATTTTATTAATTATATAATCCCAAGCAGATGATAGCACCCAGCCATCTTGTCTATTGAAACAAGGATGTTTTCTGATTTCAATAGCCTTGCGAATCATCCTTGGTGTGTTCTTTAGCGAGAATTTGTGTTCTATCAATTCAAATCTGATGTAGTGACGGGGGCGATCCTGTACGTGTTCACAAACTGCAGACTTCCTGGAGCATTGATTCTTTACATCAACTATGTGTTCTGTATCATTTGTCTTACAAATTTGGGTTTCATTGATCTATTTGTTTGTCGTATGTAAGAGAGATCACACTCACAATCAAGCTTATACACTCCTGCGTCTCGCAGAGGAATATTGCACTTGACTGATGGTAAAAACTGATTAATTTTCTACAGCGGCTTGAAGTATGTTTTAATATATTTAGGAATATATTTAGGATCGAAATTCTTTTGTAATAACAGTAATGTACTGACAAATAATATATTATACATATACAATATATGTTCTGCGAAATAAAGCATCTTATCTTATCTTACTTATCTTGATGAAAGCACGCTTTAAAATGCCTTCAAGACGCCAATCTTGTCAGTGACACCTCTAACATATGGCAGTACAGCAGGCACAAGCTCGATTGTGACCGGTTTCAGCCGTTCACTATCACGCAGAAGTGGAACCTAAAGCTTGTTGTCATTTAAAACGTGCTTGACGTGTTGGAGCTCGGCGGCCAGGTGTTTAATGTAATTAGTGTAATTGTCAAGGATAATGGTTAGAATCGCCCTTTGAATATCTATCTGTATGAGTCTTTTTTCTATACACAATGTGGCATGTGTACATCCAGAAAAACTACAAAACTGTTTGCCACTAACTTCATTGTTTACTGAATTTTAGAATTTATGGAGTAGGAGGGTAGATTTTTGAAAGTGTTGTTTAGACACTGGTAATTAGTTACCGCTAGCAGAATTTTGTATTTACGGGAGAAGTAAGCAACACTCCGAAAAATCAAATCTGGATGTAAAATCGATTATACCTATATGTGGCTCAACCACCGAAATTCCATGCTCCACTACGTCCCATAGTGAGTCAAATTGATTTGCTGACTAACAGATCGGCTCAAAACTTAGCAAAAATATTCTCACCACTCAGATGACAAACAAGAGCACTCACAAAGGGTTCCTACCACTTTGTCACCGAAATTAAAGACCAACATCTGCCAGACAATGAAACAATGGTCAGTTTTGATATGCTATCACTGTTCACATGCTTACCTGTTGAAAACTACAGCTCAATTGTAACTAAAAAGCTGAAAGAAAACAACATGCTCGTAGAATATGCAGTTTTACTCAGACATTGACGTACATCTGGCTACCTATGGTGGAAAGACGAGTTCTACAAGCAAGTAGATGGTGTGGCGAAGGGTTCATCCGTGTCTCCTAATGTCACCGACGTATGAAAGACTTTAACGAGAAAGCCCTGCTTACTTCTCCCGTAAATCCAAGATTCTACAAGAGGTATGTAGACGACAATTTTCACAATTCTACCTTTAGATAAAGTAACTGCATTTTTGGACCATCTTAACTCCATAAATTCTAAAACTCAGTTCACAATGGAGTTCAAGACAATATTTTAGCTTTTCTAGATGTGTCAGTAATTCGGAATCCGAATAAAGCTTGTGGTACTGCACCTACGAGTGAAGACGGGCACAGTCGAGCCTATTCCTGTTGTACTGCCGTATGTTACACGTATTTGATACTGACAAGATTGGCTACATCTTGAACCTAAACTAACCCAATCCAACCTAACCAAACCCCTTTTTCAAAATATTACCCTTCAATCACCATAAAAATCCCATGCGATCGCGTGCGTCCGGCATATCCCGAGCGGTCGCATGCGACCGCACCCACCCGCAGCACTTTAAACCATTAAAACTCTTATTTAGAGACGTTTTACTTCATTACAAAAAGATTTTAATGTATTTTGATAACAAAAAAAAAACACACCAAACGGATGTCGGCAGCATGAAAATCACAATTATTTCTGTATATATTACTCAGATTTATTTACGTTAAAAGATAAATTGTATTCACACAAAAACCTTCATTACGATTTTATAATAAAACACTATACTAAAATACTAATAAAACACTAGAAAAATCCAAAAATCAACACAATAACATTCACACGAAAATGGCATACGAAATGAACGTAGATTATAAATAAATATCCATAAACCCACTGACTTTTTATTCCACTAGAATATAAAATTTTATATTGATTCTAAAATGCCAAATTTCTTTATAGGAAAGTAGTCTCTAAACATAAGTAATAATGGGTTAAATTGCTGTGTATGGGTGCGGTCACATTAAATTTTTCCTCCTGAATTTTGACGGAATATCGAAGCAGTCAAATTTTGCCGTTTTAGAGGTTAAAGAAAGCGATAATATATGATACAGGTGCAACCGAGTGATTTCTTGATCGCAGCGGGTGCCAGATCATCGCAAACAGTACGTGTTCTACCAGGTGCAGCGCTGCAGAGTAACGCCACGCTATTGCTTCAAACGCGACCCATACTGCGAAGCGGGTATACCATGAATATATATTATTTTAATGGATGGTTTGTATTACAGCGTTTCATCATCATCGTAAGCCCATTTTATTGGTGACAGTCAGACACATTTGATGTAATTACTCAAAGCATACGTCTTTAATTTAGTTTTGTAGTTTAATCGGCAAAGACAATGTTTGTAACACACTTCAAATTATCAATACGTCAAGTGTTTTATTTTGGGGGTTTGATTCTTTGACCGTAACTAAGTCCAATTGCAAATAGACAAACTTCTGACTAGTAGTCTGACTAGTAGTAGCCTGCAAGATTTTTTTTAATTGTGTTGTTTGTGACGAATAAATTATTCATTCATTATATATTCGATCATTAATTCAGAACCGCATGCACTCAGTGATTCATTCAGAATATCAAGGTACAACATTTCGTCTGCCATTGTGGTATAATTTTGTAATATTTCTTGAGTATTCTATGAATTTTAAGTTGTGTTTTATACAAGTTTAAAAAGTTAAAAAGAGCTTATTTTTTATATGTTTGTTGTAACACATTCTGTGAGAACAAATATCAAATGCACTGTACCCTTAAAAAGGTCCCTGGTTTTTTTCATTCACCACACGAATAACAGCAGCATTATGCCTTACTTTACTTATACTGATTTTGTTAGCGTGGTCTATCCCCTAATGAGTGGACCCATTCGTTCACGTCGAAGTAATGTAGTTATATAACTTTGCAGTATATACTAGAATAGAGATCGCAAACACTTGAGACACAAAACGAAAACAATTTGATATTCGTGTCTCATCTTTTCATATGAAAGTAGTATTACTTCAATGTTCTTACAAACATATCACAGTTGTAGCGTTGTTCTACCATGTTTAGCCACTACACTACAAATTGTCTATTATTCAGAATAACCAGCTGCAGGCTGCTTGCCAGTCACGGCTGGTTTTGAGCGGATTCGCCTGTATAGCGCACTTAAGTTGCAGAGTGACTTTACCACGTTTAGCCACTTTGCTATAAACCGTTAATAACTCTGAATATCTAGCTGTGGCCTTCTTATGACAGTCCTGGCTGGTTCCGACCGGATCCACCTTCACAGCGCGTGCATCTCCACGTTGGTGGGTGCGCACGCCTGCAGCTGTCGCGCTGCGAACTGCACGTGTTGCTCTCTGCACTGCATCTTCCACCGGCTGGCGTAACTAGGTATTGCATTTATTAATTTATATGACATTTACCTGTTTCCGACATGTGTTGCATGATCTTTTTGACGTGGACACGTCTTTAAATTTGCTTCCATAAAGGGTGGCAATTCAGAGAACTGATGACAACAAAATCGGGACATACGTATTGGTGATGCATCTACATATCTATCATCTACATTCCAAATTTAATTCAAAATAAAATTAAAAAAATCTTTATTTCGTCCAATTTAAGTCTAAATATACAATTTTGCTATGTTTGGAGATTCCTTTTAAGCTAAATAAATTGCTTGTTCTAGGAAACTCCGCACTTCCAAGAACTCAGTTTTACAACATACATTTTAGACTACAGTTTAAACAAGATAACAATTTTAAAATAAAGTATGCATGCAATTTCTACTCTTGTGTGATTAAATGGGAAAAAGTGTGGAAGTGTATGTATGTAAGGGGCATGTATGTGGTTTGCGTGCGTTGGTGCGTGCGTGCGCTAGTGCGTGCGCTAGTGCGTGCGTGCGTGCGTGTGTGCCTGTGTGTGTGTGTGTGTGTGTGTGTGTGTGTGTGTGTGTGTGTGTGTGTGTGTGTGTGTGTGTGTGTGTGTGTGTGTGTGTCTGTGTGTTTAGTATTATGTTGACCTGATTGTATAGTTGATACGATAGGTAATTACATCACTTGATAGGATTAGTACACATATTAATGTAAAACATACGGCCGTTTCCACGCCACACGCCAATTTGTTTTCTTATCGAAACTGCACGTGCAGAAGACTGGCAAGCAAGAAACAACAGATATTCATTTTTACATATTGGACTAGCAATTCGCCCCGGATTCATATGTATGATTTCTGGATCTTGACAACAGCGATATTTATCAGGTTGTAAATATAAACTTTTCTAGACTCTCTCAAACAGGCACAAAATATTTCGTCAAAATCGGTCTAGTTATCTTCAAGTTTTTTATAGGAGAGGGAGCAAACAAGCATGTGACTCGTAATTATAGTAAGTGGCTACGACAGCCCATGAACAACTGCAACACAACACAATTCCAGATGCTTTGCCGGACTTTTAAAAAGGAGTAGTCTGTTTTCTTAAAGGTCCATAATCGGTATCAGTCCATAAAATCTCTGGTGATAGTCGATACGACAAGGAAGTTGTGCAAGGAAGAAAATATCTTTTAAATTGCATAGTGGTGGACCACCAGTTACGCAGATTGTATGGATGGTATCGCGAGTTTTGTCGCGGTGTGCAATGGTGAAATGATGCGGCTGGAATTAATCCGAACAATTCCTCAGAGCGCTCCCCATGGTAAATGCGACGAAATATGCAAAAACGTGCAACATCTCAATGTGCAAAAATTCAATGAACACCTGCTGCATCCACGAAAAAAGGTGACCCATTGTTCCGTTACGCTCCACCCGAGTCGAGCACGATCGGAGCGAGAACGCGGCACGAATGAGCAAAAGGCACGATCGACTTGAACGTTCGGCTTGCGCCGCATGAACAAGTATGCAATCATTTCATCAACGACGTTGTCACGTTATACTGTCACCAATGAATCGACTTTACAGACAACCATTTTCTTTTTTAGTGATCCAAGCCGATAAGAAAGATTTCGGTCACCAACGATTCGTACGGCTCTGCGCTGGATGCAGTCAAATGTAAGCTGCTGGCACTGCGGAGTCCCAGCCCAGATATGGTAACAGTATTCTATGTGCGACCGATCCTGCGCCTTGTAAAGATGATCTTCGTATCAAACCCGATCAAAGGCCTTCTCTATGTCCAAATGAACGACCAACGCTTCTCCCTTGGACTCTACTGACTCCACCTATCTATAAGTTAGGTAACCTAGAAAATCACCCGTTGAGCGACCTCGACGGAAACCATACTGGTGGTCACTAATCAGCATGCGATCCTCAAGGTCCCTCATGAGCTGGCAGTTAACCGCTCGATTGCTTGCGTAAAAAAAATTTGGTAGCATACTTTGCCAGTAAGTCGGGACTGTGTTTCTCACGTTCGACCCGCCGTCAACAAAACTTAATTTATGACTTACTCGAGAGGAGCACTTCAAATATTTTAAATTTTATGAATAGCTATTTAAATAAGAAAAGAAAATACGTTGTTATTCTCTCAGAATATGATTACAGTAATATTTTGGAGGTGTTGAAATCACGAGTACAAGCCATTTTAGCGACTTATTGTAAAACATCGGGTTTATCAAAAAAATAGGATCGATAAGTGTATGATTATTTAGTATATCCTTAAACTTAATGAATTACTTGATATATTTATCTATATTATAAAATGATTTATATTTAAATACATAGTAAAAATCTTAAGTAAAACCCGATGAAGAATTCACGGATTGCGCAATCGATCGCTCATTGTTAGTTAAAATCTAGGCTGTTATTACATAAAAACTTATATTAATAACTTATACTAATATGATGAACAATTTATAAAACTTTATAACTTAAATTGAATAATTATATTCAAATACCACTGCGACTATTTCGTATTTAAAGGATACAACATAATAACGATATTGTAAGCTATAGAAAATTATGTTTAGATTCGCGTCATTCTGAGTATTTTTAAAAGTCGACTCTATCACATTTTTCATACAGTATTTGCAAAAATAAATAAAACACTAACAAGACATTAATGTGGCATATAAATGCTAGCAAAAATCAGTACTCACGGTATATTTTATCACCTCGTTAAATCCACTCAAGCGTCACTTCACTCACCAAATTTTAACTAACAAAGTTTCGATATTTTTCGTACAAG
This sequence comes from Parnassius smintheus behrii, assembly GCA_036936625.1. Taxonomy (NCBI): domain Eukaryota; kingdom Metazoa; phylum Arthropoda; class Insecta; order Lepidoptera; family Papilionidae; genus Parnassius; species Parnassius smintheus. Next base: position 410,025 of record JAUPFT010000010.1, read on the forward strand.
AGGTTGGTAATTTTGAACCAAAGCTATGATTTATATATTTGTTTTTGGTTTTAATACGTAATAGTTAGACTCTGTGCGTTTGAAATACGGTCTAAATTCAATTAAAAGAACTTCGTTGCTTTGCAACCACAGTTGCAAAGAGCAAAGTTAAGGATTCTGTTTTTGCAACTGTGGTTGCAAGAAGCAAACGAGCGGTTAATAATTGTTTTAATTATTTTGATGAACAAGGTGGAAGCATTAGAGCTGTAGTTGGACAGATATGAGCTATTGCCTTTTTTAGGATCGGGTGCACTAACGCTGTCTTGAGTGAAATCGAGACTACGTCTAGGAAGTAGAGGTACCGGAAAAATGCGTTAAAACACGTGCCAACTCCAAAGCTCACGTCTTCAGCACAATAGGTGGGATGCTATCAAGCCCACTTGACTTGTTGACACCCAGGGAGAGGAGTGCTCTGTACACCATGCTCTGGGTAAACAGCAAATCCTGCATGGGGAACTCACACCGCGGTATGGTCGGCAGTGTATTCCCTCCGTTATCAAGAGCCAAGTTGTACGTAAAGAGAGAGCACAGCAGATTCGCTTTGTCCTTTGCGGCATGAGATAGCAAGTCGTCCTCCCTATGCAGAGATAGGAGAGATGGTTTACGGAAGTTCGCTTGGACAGCCTTGGCGAGAGACCCGAATGTACGTGTTCCCAAAGGAAGTCGAACTAGTTTCTCGCCAATTCTACCGATGTGATTTGAATTTGCCTTTGCAATGCTACTTTTGAAGGACCTGGAGCTGGAATTACATATCTTTTTAGGAGCCCTGATATTTGAATTCCAAGATGTTAATGCGTCATCCTAGGCCCGGTTGCACTTCTGCTTATGGCTTGATGCAATTAAACAGGAGTGAGCAAATCGTGACTGGGTGCTTCCTCCGATAGATATTATAGATGACGGAATAAAAAGTTCCATTGCCTGTAGCACCACATCAGCGACTGAATCAGCAACAACACTGAGATGAGCCAGCGAGAAGAAAACATGCCTCCAAAGGTAGGATGCAAAAGCAATCGCATCCCACACCAATCGGCTGGCCTATGGTACTAAACGTGGCGGCAACCAAAGAACAAAAGAAGTCAATTGATTTTTATATATTGTTACTGCCCCAGGCTACCCTGACAAAGGTCGTCAGACTCGGGCCCATCAGGAATCCAACTCGACGGGTAGACAAAGGGAGGGTCCAAAGACCTATGGAATATTAAACTATAGCGGCTAACAAACTAAGACAATTACCGTTTACCGTCGAAGTAGGGTTAACCATAGGAAGATTCAGGTGAATAATGGGTGTTTGTGAGTCGTGTTCAGTACGTGTTCATTTTGTAACCTGACATCCCCGCTGGTTGCAGAACAGCAGATCACAAGGCGTCGCCTCTCTTCAAATATTGGATCCATCTAAGGGGCATGCAGCCGTTGAACACTTCCGTTTCTAGGAAAACTATGTTCGTTTATCACTTATTATTTATTGTCCAATTAATAATCTTTAAGTTTATCCAATCAAGTCCAACAACGTTTAACCGAGACACGCGGTACAACTCAAGAACGGCTGGTCAAAGTTCAATGTCACAGGCCAACGTAGCACAAACTACCACCGCGTCGATTCAATTAACTGCATAAAAGGTCCTTTAATCACTACAAATTCCTAGCCGTCCTCTGTACGTAACGCGATCAAAATAGACACTAAATTCGAAATCCGGTGCGTACGCCGCGCGCGGTTGTCAAACTCCCCACAGCTCGGCTCGATGCGAACCGGGCGACTTCGCTGCGCGAATTATGCAGCTAGCCTCCTCCTCCCGCACCTCGCTAACCGTCCTTTCACTCCGCTCGAGATAAGACAATCGGGTGTAAACATGTATCTTATAGATATGGATATGTAAGGAGTTGACATGAGGAGGAGAGAGAGAGAGAGAGTGGTGTTGGCAGACCCACACTAGATAGTGTGATTACCTAATGAAACACGATGGATTCTGAAGGGTCAGATCCGTGTTTTATAACAATATGTAGAGAAAGCCAGCAAGTATTTTCAGCAATGGACTTATGATGTGCTATTGCTTCCTAACATTTTCATTATAGCCTATCAATGTTCACTGCTGAACATAGGCTTCCCTATTGGTTGACTCATACAGCGGGTATTGAATATAGCTGACACGCTTGCCTGGCGACGAGACAACCGCTGCTTTGAATTTTCTTGTTTTTATTAAGAAGACGCAGCTGCTCACCTCCTGGTTTGTTACCTCTCTTGTCTCTTGCGACACCCAGGAGACGATATTCGGTAGTAGACATATCTATACTGCCGCTACACAGTCGTGATATTATTATTTTAAGAAACATTTATATTGCCATGGTGTGCTGGTGCCGTGAGATAACCTTATCGAAGACCATACCATCAATCATTTAGTCATGTATATTCCGTAAAAGACAAGAGAGACCAAAATCAAGTCACAATCTTCTATAGATGTTGATATGATCATCAAACGTAAAATACTCTAACCTGTGACAAAGAATCATCAAAGGTCATCATCTTCTATTACGATCTTAAATCTACCCTCGAAGCGTAGCGATTGAGGTATTTCTTTTCCACAATAGGAATGGCCTCCCACTGGACTGTTACAGACCGATCACAGCGAGGAGACATTAATGACATATCACATCAATTACTGTCTTACATAAAAATTAGGATAGTGACAGACATCTCGTAAAGATGTTTTAAGTAAGAATAAAAAAGCTAAAATAATAAAGTAATAAAAATGACTAATTTAAGTCTAGAATACCAAATTATACCAAAAAAAATACAATTATTCAAACCGCGATTGAATTGTCATTTGATCTGATTGTATTTATATACAAAAAACTTCGATGAATACACTTAAAAAATTAAAAAAGTTTAATAAAAAGAGGGTTTGTTTGCAGAGTTCGTAAATATTTCCACGTATTAAACATTGGTGATGGCCCCCTGACCGTCAGTGTACTTACCGAGTCTCCTTGGAATGTTTTCTTACCAAATAAAAAAGCTGTGCAATGTGTGATGCATTGTAAAGCAGCTAAATATCGCACGAAATCAGAAGAAATGGTTGTGCAACTTCCTAAGCACAGCTCCACGGAGGTGAGTCTAAAATTAAAATTTTATATTCCATTAGCGATGCGTTCGTCCTCACACGGGTAATTTCTAGAAGTTTTCTTTATCGTTCTTCGTTATGCCGTGATGTAGTTATATTAGCAGTGTAGTTGTAGCACGAGTGGGTCGGCTCGACCGGGGAAGGATTACGCTCTCACAGAATACCAGCGTTAAATAGTAGCTTAATGCTGCTGTTTTCATATGGTGAGTTTGGAGGACCTTTTCACTGAAAACGCGGTATTCTATCTTAGTCCTCACGGGTGTATCAGCACCAACAAATGGGTTCAATTGTGAATATACACGAGACAGGAGCACCCTCGAACGCATAATAAAATCGTTGGTGTGTGGTGTGGCGTGTTGAAGAAATATAATATAAAGATTTTCGTTCATATTAAGTTTTTATTTATAGTATTATATATTGTACATAAGAAAATATGTTTTTAAATCATACGATTTCAATTAAAATATCGAAGCTAATACAGGACAGGAGTGGGAAGAGCCCTTTTTGCCCAGGAGTCCGCCTGGCCAGGTCTTTTTACCTATTTCTACCACCAAACAGTGGCATAGTGCTGTTGTGTTCCGGTCTGAAGGTTCCATTATTTAGGAAGACAGCAAAATTACGGGCTGTAATGTATTCAATATTTTTCTTGGAATAGGCGAACGATCTATAGTCTTCCTAGTTTGAAGTTGCTTGTAGATATCCATGGTACACAATAGCTACTTAAGTGGTAAATTTTAAATGCGTTTTTCATTTCAATTTCATATATTATGAAAGATACTGGCGTGTAATAGTTGCTGCGTAAGAAACTTCCCTACAGTCCCGTAGTCAGCTGGAAACAAAATAAGAGATTGGCTGACTGTCAAGCGTGGCAACTATGTGAAATATTTTGTGACCAAATTTCTGTTCTGAAAAGCTAGCTATTCTAGTAGAGACTAGCTGTCTTCGCAGGACAGGATTACAGTGGTCAAGGCACAGGCACAAGTGAATTCTCTTTTTTCCTCATCGCAAAGTCTGATTAGACGGTAATCCAACATGGACGGATAGAAATTGGGCGGAGGACCGACAGCTTCACGTACTTTCTGAGGCACGGGGATGAAGCACCACTAACTTCCTGACTCCCAACTGCTTCTTACAACTTCTTGTTGGAAAAACCTTACTAATGTAGTTAGGCCTGATCCTCTATTCTAACCTGGGAACTCATGATCAGTCGTCACATCTATCACCACTAGACCAATGAGGAAGTCATATATAGGAGGCAATGGGATATCATAGTTAGTGTGAGAAATAAGCCTGACGGTATGATTTACTAGATTGTGCTTACATAAAGTTAATTCATTGTCATAGCTGAAGATTAGAATAGATCATCTATTTTTTTGTCACCTGGAATACGGAATATAGGAGTCGTATTACGTTACTACTTTGTGCATGTTCTAACTTTAGTCCTTCCTCGGATGTGACAGTCCAGTCACATATCTCGTGCTCAGGACAATATTAAACTCTGCTTAGCATATAAATGTTGCATGGTTGTCGAGTGATTATCTCGTACTGGCAAGCGCGGTATTGGATGACGCCCCACTAGAAAGTGATCACTTAACGAAACACGCAAGTAATCAGGATGCAGGTGGCTCAGGACCGTAATTTGTGGCAACCTATAAGGGAGGACTATGTTCAGAAGCGGATTTGTGGTGGGCTGTAGTAATAGCATTTACATATTTCAATATGCTTCGATTTCTATTCGATCTTGTCAAATTACCGTCCCATCGGGCTGTGAGAGTGATGGAATAGAGAGTGCACCTGTGCATGCAAATTCACTCTGTTACTTTAATCCTTTACTACGCAGATGGCTATACTACGTTGAGACTGGCCGCCTGGACCGATATTCGGCCAGAAGGACATTATCATATATATTTTGTTTTATATGTATTTTGTAATTAGGTGTGCGCAGAGGTGACTGTGCACACGGATGACGTGTGGCCAGCCACTGGCGATGAGTACTTCTCACCGTATTATAGTACGACCCCGCTAAATTTCTTTCAAGATCAAGTACTCTTGTTGGTTTGTAATTAAATCTATATATATGTCATCTTTAGCGATTATCTTATTTGCATTTGAATGCAAATGACTTTTTAACGAGAATAGGAATACCTTGACTAAATGCACGCCTCAAGGCACTTCCTTGAAAGTGCTAATGTCTAGAGGACTTAAGCTCTGAGCTTTTAAGAGCAGGATGCAGCTTATCGCAGCGCAGTGTCGTCCTAAATCACTTTAGTGCACTTCGTATGATCTTTAATATACTGTAGGGGAACGTAACGTACCGAACGCTTTCATATCTAGGGAATTCTTGCAGCCATAGTGCGCAGTGCGATGCGGCCAATAGAAACATATTTTTATTTATTTTATTATTGTCCTCAAAAGTATCGCAGTTTTAAAGTTGTGTTTTTTTACGTTACTACTACAACGCGAATTAAACTTTTAGTGTAAAATAAAACCCCTTTTTCAACAAAAATATTTTTGTTTTTATATATTACTTATTATTATTTTTTATTATTTAGTACCCAGATGACCGAGCTTTGCTCGTTTTTTTTTGAAATTACATTTATAAATTACATACTGATGAGACATAAACAATATTTTTTGATCTTATTGACAGAATAGAAAAAATTGAACTGGTTATTTGAATAAAAATCGTGAGTAAAAAATTATTAATATTTTCGTATTTTTAAAAAATACAAAAAAAAAAGCTTGAAATAATAGATTTTTTCACAAAAGAAGGGAACTTGTAAAAAAAAAGAAAAAGGGCAGACTAGAGACAGGACGCGAACCACGGAACTCCGATATCACGCCCGACCGACATCCCACCTGAGCTATTACGATCGTTAGTGGTCTGCCAAAATGTACCTTCTTATATTGTAGCAGTTTTTTATTGCCTGAAAACACGGACAAAACGACATTTAAAAATAAATCCTAACTAGATCGATTTATTGCCCCGAAACTCCCTGGACACTAAATTTTATGAAAATCGTTGGAGCCGTTTCCGAGATTTCGATTATATATATATATATATATATATATATATATATTCTTAAAAAATATTTATATAAACTAAAATAAAAAGTTTGTTAAAAATATAATATTATTTTAATTATAACGACATAAAATGTGTTTATTTTTGTTTAATATTTTATGTAAATAATATTCATTCACATTCAGTATATAATATTTAGTGTATTCCGCTGAGTGTGGAGATAGAGCTGCCGACACTGCGCGTGCAACCCGCACACATTGACTTCGGATCCGTCGCTCTGGGAGACAGCAGGAAAACTTATTTCACCGTCTCACATACGAGCTGTAAGAATTTTTAATAGGTTTTTCAATTCTAATACTTCTTAGTTATAGCTAGAATTGAAATAAATACAATAAACGTAATGTGTTATGCTTTATTAATATCTAAATAATGAAATAACAACACCGAAAAGACGTTATGTAAAGACTAGAAATCGAGTGTTATGAATTGAATTCACGTTGAAGTGGCGGTGTAAAAATATCCGTTACCCGTGGGTGTTGTAAGAGGTGACAGGGGAAAACCCATCAGTGGATGGGCAACATCGTCTTCCTATTTTTTTTTAAATTAGGGATTTTTTATATATGACAGGTGCCATACCCGTAACAATTTAATTCAATGAAACTGTTTGAAATCTTCCTGTTTACAATAAGTCTTTACATTGAGTTCTCGTAGATATAGTTTGTACTCTTAGTTTCATTTCAGGTAGGAAATAAATGATGATTAATTTTGACACATAATGCTATTTCAAGAATATACACACATGGAAAAGGTAATAATTTATGTTCCTTATAAATGGGGACAAAACTAACTATAATCTTTACATTAAAGATTGCTCTTATGAAGCGCCTTTGGCATTGAAAATGTTTTCTCTATCGCCGCAGTTGCTCCAAAATATAATACTATACCTTAAAATGGAAATTACCAGGCCATGGTAACCAACTAGTACCGTTTCAATATGGATTTTTGTCAAGTTACAGAGTGCATATGCAGACACACTTAGTTTCTTACATACGTCATTTGGTTCAGCCTTTCATGTCAATTGCCTGTATATTAAGATACAGTCAAGTCCGGCAACTTTATTAATGCAAGTTAACTTTGTTATCAGCGATGTACAGGTACAAAATTACGACTAATACAGACAACGTAACGTTTTTCACGATGAACATTTAATAGCTAATTGACAACATTGTTTTCGTTATCGCTACATGAAAGTTAGGTTTAGCATTTTTTTATGTGGAATTGTGCCAGCGATTTAATCCCCTTGTTCACTGCTCCAGAACTTTTGTTGATTTTTGTTTGAAATACTGAATGCATTGTACTGAAGGTATCCATATCTTTGTAGTAACGTAATAATAATGGTTAGGAACTGTTATATTTCGTTTTTAAAATTGTGGTCTTAACATTATGTCTATAAAACTGACTTGGCAAAGTTACAAACTAGTGATGCCGTGATGTGACGGTAACTGGTATGTTTTATTACATCCAAGGGTTGTCACTTTAAGTCTATATTTTAACCGATCGCAACGACTGAAAAATGGTTCTGTACTTGACATTCTATGTAGGTATGTATGTTTGTACAGATGTTTGACCTTAGGAGCCATTTAGACCAATTTCACAAAAAAGTCGTCAATAAATTCATCTTTATCAAAGATTATGAAAAATAAAAGAGAAATCTATATTATTTTTAATGAGTTGTCGGGTATTAAAATATCATAACTACTTAGTATTTTTTTAAATTTTCAACTTAGTGTGTTGATAATAATTTGCATCCTAAAAATAAAAACAGTGTAATTTTTAAAGATTTCATAATAATTGTGTGTTGTGCTTTTGTGGCAAAAATAATAATTTTTTAAGCGATCCTAATACAATGATGGTTATGACTAATAAAATAACCGAGTACTTGTTAGAAATTATTGTCACAAGCTCCATTTTTTATCTATACTATAAATTACTAGCGACCTGCCCCGGCTATAAAAGAAATAGAGTGCTAGGTATTTTACTACATATTAAGTCGAAAAACTTGACGAATAACAATTGCTTTATAAGTTTGTTTGTATTTGGTGTCCGAAGTAGTTATGATAATTGTCGAGATTTTAGTGATACAAAGATCTACGAGTATATTACAATGCAATTTCCTTAATACTTTATGCAGGCTGAGGACTGGCTGAAGACGAGTTAATAAAGTACTTAAGAATAAATACTTCAGTAACATTTTAAAATTGCAAAAACACATACGACAACGTTGGCACTATATTCCTTTCCTGCGCAGCTGGCTAGCCTCCGTCGGCGCTGTCCGCCGTGAACGCGATTCGGTCTGGAGGATGTTATTTTTATTAAAAAGAAATAAATAAATTGTAAATAATTATTATTTCATAAAACTTACATAGACCACAGTTAAACTTTTGTTTGTGTGTTATTTCTCATTGTAAAAGTGTTTGTACATAACCTAAGACAATAACATTATGTTGTGATTGTTTTGTGAAAATCACAATCACGTGCGCGGCATGACTCGATTTTTGTAACGTCCCCGCGTCAATACCAATTGCACTTGGAACTCCATGAAGGTTTAAAATTGTATATATACAGCTCCATCTAACAGGACACTTATTTATTATTTCTTCTCTTTTTTTGTAAATGTTACTTCCACACTAGGATTTTCTTCTGTATCATGAGGGCAATTTATATACATCAATTTCACAAAGACAAAAAATCAGACCAGGAACATTTATTTGTAGCCCTTACAAATAATTGTTCCGTGCGAATTCAAACCCGCGGCCTTCAGCGCAGCAAGTCATTACTAAGCCATTGCACCACGGAGCCGTCCAGACTGTCGTCATATAAAATTAAACGGTAAGTAAAGTCTCACACCAAGGTAGAAGTAATTATGTCCATGAATGTTTCGCAGCTCTGACAGCTATGGAAGCTGTGATACTGTACAATGGCCACGAGGAGTTCACCGTGTGGCCGAAGAACTTGCGCATGTCTCCCGGCTGCAACGGACGAGTGTACGTACAGTACAGCGCAAGGTGATTATTTAAAGTGTATTATCTAAATTGGATATAATTATAGAAAAGGGATCCGACCCATTAAAAGGTAATTTTGAAATATTGGCGTCTAGATCTGGAAATGGTATACATTCGATATTTACCATTTCCAGAACAATGGTTGGTTCCAGTTTTATTTTTCTATTTGATATGTTATAGGTATCAAGTATACATTTTAGAAAGTGTGGGTTGTATGCTTTTTCCACGACCAACTGAAGTACGCAAAAAGTTATTTATGAAACCCAGTCTAATCCAAAATTTGCACTGAAACAAATATTGTTGTGATTTTCCCCGTCTCTCCAACAATGCATGTTGGACTACTTCCAATATTACCGCATAAGCTGACGTGGCAGAGAACGCAACGCTGCAGCACGCATGGGTCGGCATGACCAGCGTTGATTCACTCTCACAGAATACCAGCGTGAAACAACAGAATGATGCCTTGTTTTGTATTGTGTGTAGAGAACTGGAGACCGTTTTTACTGGTTTCAATTTAGTTCTCTGGGGTGTTAACGCATCTGCTTTTGGAACCTTTATCGAGGATAGATATGTCTATGAGCTACAGCATCCACTTACCAGCAGGTGTGCTGTGAGCTAGTCATCCTAGTTCTGTAAAAAAATTAAGATTTAAATCTGGTATGGGAATGTGAGGACCAGTGAATGCCGCTGTTTTTTATCATGTAGCTAATTCAATAAAACTTATTTTAAGGATTTTAACGCGCGTAAATTAAACTTAACTTGGCCTCATTCAGTTTTTGAATATTTTAACACCATTAATTATAATATATTTCATGCGTCGTCACGTTAAAACTCCAAAAATATCTGGAATTAAAAGTTAAATTTAAATTAGACGCGTGGACGTTTAATTATAATTAAAATTTAATTTTAATAAATGTATGACATTTGTTTTATTATAAGAAATCGTTGTTTTATATTGCGAATCTCACGTGAAATTTTCTATATTATCTCCACCTAGAACACCACGGTATCAGATGATGGACTATGATGACTATGAAGACGAACAATAATAAAAAATCATTACATTTAGTTTAAGCTTAAACCCCTGGGGGTTTCTCTGTGTGATAAACTTAGGAATGAGAACATCCACAGTAGAACCAGAGTGACCGACATAGTCCAACGGATTACTAAGCTGAAGTGGTAATGCACCGGCCATATAGCTCAACCCTATGGGGAAAAAGTTCACGAGTGGCAGCCTCGAACCGGTAGTCGTATTGTAGAACGATCCCCCACTAGATAGAGTGACGATCTGGTAAGAAATGCAAAAAAGTCGATGGATGAAGGTGGCTCAGGACCGTGCTTTGTGGCGCTCCTTGAGTGAGGCGTATGTTCAGCAGAGAACTTGTGAAGGGCTGTAATGATGATGATGATGATGATGATGATAAAACTTAAATCCTTTACAACCTATAACTCTTCTAAAATGATAGCAACATTTACTGTACTGTAGACGTCGAGACACAGCCGCAGAGGGCATACTGCACGTGCTTGCGCTGGGGTCAAGTGGAAGTGCGGGCGTCGTAGGTATACCAGGGACAGAGGCTATGGGGACTGAAGTTTCGGAGGAGGTGCTAGGAAGCATGAAGCATGCTGGGGTTGCGGGGAGTGCTGGGAGGTGGTGTAGTGCTCGAGTGTCGCTACAAGCAGTATCCACGACCGACCGCGCACACGCACTGCAACCTCACGACTACACTGATGACCCCCACCTTCTGAACTCCATTGTAATATAATGTTTGCGTTATTAAAAATTATCTTTTCTGAAATTTAAGCCTCTTATTACGACACACCTTGTTCCGCACAGTCTGTTTGTAACTGCACACTAACAATCACTGCCAAAGTACGGGGAATGCATCATTTAAACGCTTGCTCTCGAAACATTTCCTCACACTACGGGAGTAGTTTGTGTTTTTCCATTCTAATATAGCCTTCAAATTTCTACTTTTACCTTTCCTTGTTTTTATTTGCTTATTTTATTTTATACGCGTATTAATTTGATATTGCTATATTTATGTATGTACATGTATGCATATGTTGAAATAGGTAGTTAGTTAAAAAAGTTAAAGTTACAGCCTATGTACGACCCACTGCTGGGCACAGACCTTTCCTCATTTTTGATAGGGTTTAAGTGCAAGAGAGTGTCTGCTGCGCTGCTCCAATGCGTGTTAGCGAATTTCACATGTCTACGAAATGTTTTTTTTTCGTATTTCTCAGACATGCTGATATCCTCATGTTGTTGATGATTTCCTTCACCGCCCATCACGTGGAAAAAACAGGACCTAAAATTGCATTTAACAATTTCTATTATGTCGGCGGGGATCGAACCCGGGTTACTCGCAAACTATAAAATTTACAGCGAGCACTAACATATGAGCTACCACGGCTATTCTTTAAGTAGTAATAAATATAATTTTTGAGCTGCTCGACGTTATCCGAACCCTGTATGTGGCCAAATATGTGCACTATTTTCTTTTATCCACAGGTCAGGTATGGAAAATTGCTTTAGAATTCAAAGGAGCAGGGAAAAGATTTTTATCTATTGACAGTAACGGAACGCGCACGTAATGTGTATCGTCGAAGCGTTATTGCACGCGTTGACGAGGAAGTTGGCCGTTACTAGAGGTCGTTGTGGGGGTATTTGAAAAAAAAAAAGGTTGCTTGCTTCAAAGTTAGGCTTAATTTACACTGTTGCGGAACGGAATGGAAGCGATTTAATAGAATCAGGCGTTACTTTGCGGAAATCCATTATACTAAAGATGTCAATAGTTACTTTGCAACCATCCGCTCAATAAAATAAAATGATTTGTTTTACCTAGTTTGAAAAGCACCTCCCGACCTCTCTCAGTGCACTTATCTTGTCACCACTAACGTCGCCTACCACCAGCTGATACTTCGTACCTCTCCTACCCCTACCCAGGGTACAAATTGAAACACTCCATTGTGCCCCGGGTTGGAGTTTGTGTATATGTCAGAGAGTACATCTGTTTTCAACGACTCGGCAGTCTTCAAGGTGCGCACCAGTCCATCTTATGGTTACTCGTAGGCAGCGACGACCATATCCGCGTCTAAGGATGATTCTATAGGTCCCATAGCGGTAATGCCGAAACGGACCAAATCATTGACCATGTCCAAATGGTTACAAATTCCGTGCTACAGCTGGTCCCATACGCTGAGATCGTGATCCTTGGCGACTTTCACACCCACCACGCTGAATGGTTTGGTTCACGTTTAATTATTCATGCGGGGAGATTTTATGATTTTGCTTTGGCATATGGTCTGACACAACTGGTTACTGTGCCTACGCGGATTCTAGATGTGGAAGATCATACACCTTCCCTGTTAGACCTTTTGCTGACCTCTCTTCCGGATGGATATCAGATTTCCGTCAACGACTCTTTTGGCTCATCGGCCATTGTCTTGTCCGGAGTGTGGTGCCAGTCACATTAACGTCGTGGTTGCATTCTACAGGCTGCTGCTGTGTTTGGCACTATAAGTCGGCCGATTGAGATAGTATGCGATATTTTTTGCATCTTAGCCTTGGGGGCAGGTTTGCTTCTCACTGGATGATCTCAACGTTGTTGCTGAATATGTCGCTGATGTGGTACTTCAGGGTATGGAATTTTTATTCCATCCTCCGTGGATGGTGGACCAAACCATGTCTGGGATTGAAGGCAGATCCTAGCCATGGTTTGGTCGCTCCTGTAAAATAGCATCATGCTATAAGCAGGAGTGCTGCCGGGCCTGGGCTGACGCGTCAACGTCTTGGGATATAAATACCAGCGCTCTTAAAAAGATGTGTAATTCCGCCACCAGGTCCTTTAAAATAGTAATTCCAAGGCAAGGTCTGGGCATATCGGCAGAATTGAAGAGAAGCTAGTTTGACTTCCTTCAGGAACCCGTGCATTCTAGTCTCTCGCCAAGGCTGTCCAAGGGAACTTCTGTCAGTCATCTCTTTCATATCTGCATAGAGAGGATGACTCACTGGCCCATGCCGCAAAGGAGTAAGCCGATCTATTAGGCTCTCACTTTGCATCTTACTTGAATCTCGATGACGGGGGTAACACACCGTCGACCATCCCGCGGTGTAAGTGCTCCATGCCAGATGTGTGTTTTACACAGCCGTCGGTTCGCAAAGCACTCTTGTCCTTGGACGTCAGCTAGTCTAGTGGGCCCCTCCCATTGTGCTGAAGACGTGTGCTCTGGTGTTGGCACCGGTTATTCTCCCAAGGCGTAGTCCTGAATTCATATAAGACGGCTTTGGTCCACCCGATCCCTAAAAAAGGCGACCGCTCAGCCCCGTCCACCTACAGGCCTATCGCCATCACCTTGTTCTCCAAAATAATGGAGTCCATTATAAACTGCCAGCTACATAGGTACTGGTGGAGCAACGAGCCTAAGGCTACCGAAGTCTAATTCCCCGGTCGAACCTTAAGCCTATTACGCGAGCTATTAACTAAAGTGGACTGTATATGCGATTACTTCTACGCTTACATAAAATGGCTACTATAGGACGCGGTACAATGCACTCGCTCTTCCCTAAAAAACAAGACTATTATTTGCCAAATCTATGAAAGGAATTACACAATTAAACACAATTATATCAAGCAGGAAATATTATTAGGAATGTTCATTCACCGGGGTGGTTCTTCTATGCTGTTGGGCACTATGTTGCTGCGACTTCTGGAACTTCTTCTGGGTAGACTCTCTGCCTTTCTTGTCCGATGACGCGTCGGAAGAGAGTGCAGTGCGCGACTGTTTCTCACACGAGGTGAGGCGGGTTTCCTGGAGCTCGACTGCTTCCAGGCTGAAGCGGTTCTACTAGTGGTGTGGTTCTAACGACGAGCGTGGCGGGAAGAGCGGTGTGGTTCCAATGACGAGCGCGGCGGGAAGAGAGCGCGCATCGGTCGCGCGTGCCTTTTATTCCTTCGGTTGCGATGATTACGTGATATTCTAGAATCATCTTCTTTCCCCTCCCACCCCACCACCCCGATGTGTCGATAGGAGGGTATGAATGATATCGTTTGGAAAAGGATAAACGATTTGGCAAATCCCTACCGTCAAATAAATACGAATGGTTTTCCGCGCAACCAGGTACCTTGAAGAATTAGTGACCGCCAATACAGTATTTATCGTGATCGATCAGCTGGTGATCTTCTGGTCTACCTGACTCATAGATGGGCGGAGGAAGTAGAGTCCAAGAGGGAGGCATTCACCGTTAGTTAGTGCTCACATACATTAATTTTTGTGTTACTTAGTAAATCTTTACCTACTTAGTTTTTTCTTCAATTTATTTAAAAGTTTACTTAGTGATATACTTTGTAATAAATATTATCATGTACACTTTGTGAGAAAATAAATACTTGAATACTTTAGAGAGTTAGTGCCTGAATCTCCATAGAACTTTACCAAACTTAAAAGTGTTGTTTATACTAATCCCATATGCGTCGTTGCTTTTTTTTTGCTGTTTTGTCACTTTATTTAAATTTTATAATTATTTAAAGTTTCTAAAACTTGCGATTCTTTTTTTTTTGAAATTTTATAATTACATTTACCTTCTGTTTTAAATACTATTCAATGCAGTTCATAGTAATTGGAACCTATAAATTGTCAATAAAATATGTAAATAAGTATTTTAGAAGCGAAAATAAACTTCCGTGGAATTTGTATAAAATGATTATGTGGTCACCGATATTTAAGAAAGGGTTATCCTGTTTTGGAGCAATAAGATCCCAACTCTTTAAGATAATCACCACATGTTCTGCTTGACTGGTTTAGGTATAAACAAATGGGCTGAATACGTTACAATAATATTACTCCTGATGTTGTGGCAATGTGTTGTTTTTGTACATCAGCATTTGTTGTTTTGTTAGACATGTTAGACCGTGAGATTGTTTTTCATTTCAGGTTTTGGTAGTTATACCTGATATAGTTCAACGCGAGATGTCGCTACATGTTGTGTTGCATTAAATAGTACGTTTATCGTGCATTTAATATCAGAAACATGCATCGACATGAAATGCTTAGTCTTAGTTTAAAAGGCATTTGAATAACGAGAGTCGCGTATTTTTTCAAAATGTCGAAAACTGAGTATCGAAGTGTCATAAGGTTTCTGTTTAAAGAAGGTTTATCCCCTGGCCAAATAAAAAAACGATTGGATGGCGTGTATAAGGAGTCTGTCCCCTTCTATAGCACACTGAAAAATTGGGTGAAAGAGTTTCGCCTCGGGAGAGAAACCGTCGAAGACTTTGGCCACGACGGTCGACCTGTGGAAGTGCTCACTCCCGAAACGATTGCTCTTATCGAAGAGGGGGTTCTGAGTTACCGCCGTTTGAAGATTAGAGAAATTGCAACAAGGCTTGGGCTCTCTAAGAGTACCGTTCATCGCGCGATCCATGAACATCTTCACATGAAAAATGTGAGTGCAAGATGGGTACCGAAACTTCTTTCAGCGGTACAGAGACAGGAAAGAGTGCGCTGCGCTTCGGAGTTTTTGGATCTTTGTGGCGAAAATCCAAAGACTGTGATCGAGCGGTTAGTAACTGGTGATGAAACTATGATCTTGTATTATGATCCACAAAGCAAGCGCGAGTCAATAGAATGGCGTTATAAGGGTGAAAAGCCCCCTAGAAAGGCAAAGGTGCAACAATCGACTAAAAAACTGATGTGCACAATATTTTGGGATTTTCAACGCATTTTGATGGTGAATTTTAAAGAACGTAATACAGTCGTGAACGGCGAATATTATGCTTTTTTAATATATAAATTATGAGACACGATAAAGGAAAAACAAAGAGGCAAGCTGTCTAAAGGTGTCCTGTTGCTCCATGACAACGCCCCTGTTCGTACCGCTGGTGTTTCGAAGGATGCAGTTCGTCAATGCGGGTTCACAGAAGTTCAACATCCACCTTACAGTCCAGACATGGCCCCGTCCGACTATTATTTATTTCCAAATTTAAAGCGGGACTTAAGAGGAAGAATATTTTCAAGCGATGAAGAGTTGCAGGCGGCCGTCTTCAGTCATTTTGAGGATAAAAAATTGTGATTATTTTTATAAAGGTTTAGAGATGTTGATTCACAGATTTCAGAGGTGTGTTAGTATTCATGGTGATTATATTGAAAAATAAAATTGGTTTCGTTTCATTTCCTTCATTGGTTCATAGTTAGGCCAATTCATTATGGGACCGCCTACGTAGGTCATAATGATAGAAACTTAAGTTGACCGGCGATCGTACCAGCTACCATTTTTTTAACATGAACTTAGCTGCTAGTTAGCAGGCTAGATAAAGTAGGTTTGGCAAATTTAAAAAAAATATGATTTCGCTAAATCGAGATTTTGTATTTGCTTTTTAGGGTTTCGTAGTCAACAAGGAACCCTTATAGTTTCGCCATGACTGTCTGTCCGTCTGTTCGTCCTCGCTGAAACTGAAATTTGGTACCAATATGTGTATCAATCACGCCGACAAAGTGGTAAAATAAAAATTGGAAAAATTGTATTATTAGGGTAGCCCCCTATTACATATAGGGGGCTACCCTAATAATACAATTTTTCCAATTTTCTTCAAGAAGGAAGTGATTTTTTTTAAATTTCAACCCTAACGTGTGATATATTGTTGGAAAGGTATTTAAAAATGAATAGGAGTTTACTAAAATCATTTTTGATAATGTCAATAATTTCGGAAATAATCGCTCCAAAATTAAAAAAACAATGTGTCCCCCCCCCAATGTGAAAATATGAAAAAAATCTGAAAAGTAGAACTTTATAAGAACTTTCTAGGAAAATCATTTTGAACTTGGATGGAAACAACAGTACCCGGGAGCAGTAGCAGGAGCGCGGAGCGCTGCTGGAGCGCGAACATAATGGATACCCACCTTTAAACTCATAAGTGGGAACACTTATTGTGACGGACGGGAAACTACGGAATCCTACACTGAGCGTGGCCCGACACGCTCTTGGCCGGTTTTTTTACTTTTACTACATTGTAGCTCTAATAGGTGGTAGAGCCACGCTGCAGCTATATTATAGTTGTAGCACGAAAGGGTTTGCTCGACAGGGGAAAGACTACGCTTTCACAGAATACCAGCGTAAAATAGCAGCCTGATGTTGCTTTGTTTCGTATGGTCAGTGTAGAGAACCGAATACCCATTTTACTGGAATCGAGGCATTCCACCTAAGTCCTCAGGGGTGAAAACGCATCTGTATTTTGATTCTTAATCCAGGTTAAATGTAGAAGTCTATGGGCCACAGCATCCACTTACCATCAGATGGACTGGTGCTGGTTTGTCACCCTAATTATATAAAAACTACTTCTGGTAGTTTCTTATTTTGTTATTATTAGTTTCTGTATTATATTGTTTCTATAAAATATAAAAAACATTTTAAGGCGAAATATTGACTTGAACCTTAGTTTAGTGAATGGTTCCATCGGTATAGTACAAAGAGAAACTAAGTTCGAATAAAAAATAGTACTTATGTTCATCGCGAACAGTATCCCTTATGTATAGCCTATCCTGTAAATATACACAAAAGTCAGGGTCTAAGTTTAAATAATGCGCTGATGGACATTGGTTCTGCAATATTCGCATCCAGTCAAACTTACGTGGCACTTTCGAGAGTTAGAAGTCTAGGCGGCTTATATCCAATTAATGTCGACTTTGGGAGTATCAAAGCGCAGGAATCCTCAATTTGTGAGTACAATCAATATACTAAAAAGCATTTAACGTCCTGACTTTTAAAAATTGTAACACCAAAGACTTCGAGACAAACCCAGAGACAGGGAGTGGGCTTCGAGAAAAACTGTAGCTGCAGCTCAACAAGTAGTGCTGAGAAAGAAAAAGAGGAAGACTATCTACAAAAATTAGAAAAGCTCATAAGACAGAGAGTGCGCTGTAAGAAAATACGTGGTTGATATTAAAAAAGTAGAAGGTACCGGAAAGCGAAAAAAGTAGGACTTTCTACAAAAATTAATGAGATGCCATTAAAAACATAACTTGTTAAAAAAACCAAGTCTCTCAACTCAGTTCTTCTAGCGTAAAATATTGTGAGATCTATCCCTACTTAAAGGTAAGTCTTAAGTTATTACGTAATTAGCTAACCTAACAACAGCTTACAGTGACCATATTAATATTAAAAATCTTTTATGTTTTAATTAAACAGATTGACTTGGCCATCGCATGAAAACAAAATGTATTTCACAACATATAATATTAGATTTTTAGTGCTATAAAAAAAGTTAAAGTTACAGCCTATATACGTTCGACTACACAGGTCTCCTCTCATTTCTCAGAGGGTTTTAGGGCAAGGAGTAGTCCGCCGCGCTGCCCCTATTGGCGAACTTCACATGTAATCGAAATATTTTTTTCTTATTTTTCAGACATGCAGGTTTCCTCACGATGTTTCCCTTCACCACCGAGCGCGCGGTAAGTCAGCACTTAAAATTGCAATATTCGAGTCAAGTCAAATCAAGTCACATGAGAGCTCTATAGTAGAGTACAACCGTCTGCGCACTTTATACCGCCCCGACTTGGCCAAATTAAGTATAAACAGAAAATGGGTGAAAAAAATTCCGGATACTGAATGGGCAATTCACTGAAACATATCAAATGTACACTAAAATATAGAAAATAACAAAAAAAAGGCAATTATACCCCGTAAACGTAGAAAATACAGCAGTTTAACAAAAACCATTTGGTATTAATTTTGTTATAAATAAGTACCTACTAATAATTTATGTGCAAAAAGTAATGATATCCCATCAAAAACATAAATGTGAAATGAGAGCCAAGTTCAATATTGTGTTATATGCCTTGGTTGTTGACTTTAACGGCAAAAGAAGTGAGATCTAAATGGGTGCCAAGTTCAATGGTCAGTCCTGAAATGTTTTTATAACAACATAAAATATCATTTCTTCTTATAACTTAGGATAATATTGTTACGAGCTTGAGGTTCGTGACAATAAAAATTGCCGATAAAATTACCTAAAATTAACACTTTAATTTACTTTACACAAATTAAAACTTAAAACACTAATAATTAAACACACTAATTCACTTTATTCCGCTCCGAAGCTTCGCTTGTCTCGCCAAATCCAATACTGCCCCGATCGCATCTTGCAGCGCCTATATATACAAATTAGCAATTAAGCATCCGGAATATTCAAGTAAATGCGCGCAAAGCGACGAGTGTTCGAGTGTAGATTTTCTAGAAACTTAGTTCTTCGGATGGCGCTGTCGGTTGAAAGATTTGTGATGTCATTTTCTGCAAAGCTCCCCTCGCTCTCGTTCCTGACACTAGATGGTGCTAGTTGACTTATTCACGCAACACTGCCCCCTCCTAAGACATGCTCGTCCCGAGCATTATCGGTCCCATAATAACGCGCCAAGCGGTCCACATGGACGATCTTAGGAGTCCCCTTTGCGCCTTTCTGTAACGGCTCCGCAATGTCAAGGGATGTCCTATCCCGTGGTGCACCAACATTGTACAATTTCGATGCTCCTCTACTCCGTGTCTGAGGTCCCCTCACAGTCGCACAACTTCTACATGTACGACACCAATCCTCGACATCGTCACGATAATGGACCCAGTAAAACTGTTCTCGGACCTTCAGTAGAGTTCGTTTAACTCCCAGATGGACTCTTGAACGACCATTATGACACAGCTGTAGAACATTCGGCACTTTAGCTTTAGAGACAACCATTCGCAAACGACAGCTGTCTCCTCGACCATTGTCCCATTTACGGCACAGGACTCCATCCTGAAGCAGCAAGCTGTCCCATTGGGCCCAATAGTTTTTCGTGGTTGAACTCATCGCTGAGACGTCCCTCCACTTAGGCTTGGTAGCACGGGCCTTCATCCATCCCAGAATCGGTTTAATGTCCGGATCTTCCTGCTGTGCATGTCGTAGGCTGTCCTTCCACCTGTTGCTGAGGTGGTCTGCCCTGAGCATCCTCACGGATACCACTTCCTTACCTTGCCTACTACAATGGTTGCAATCTTCACGACAAGGTCTTCTTGACAATGCATCTGCGTTGCCGTGAGATTTCCCGCTGCAGTGTCTGATAGTAAAGTCGTATTCCTGCTGCTGCTGGGCGGTGCTGTTAGCCGCCCTACCTTTCTGAGACCGTTCACCTTCCCTTCCTAGGGTGTGCTTAGGGCGGCTGTACCGAAGATGGCCCCTTTCCCCACAGCCATAACACCTAGGGCTGTATTTTTATTGTGGTCGCGAACCGTAACTGCTGTAACCTCCCTAGCGCTAGGGGAACGACGATCCTGCCACCGCCAGGCGGTGCCGTTAGCTGTATGACCCTCTCGAGATTGATCAACTCTCCTTTCCTCGGTTCGCTTAGGGCAGCTGGATCGAAGATGACCCTTTTCCCTACAGCCATAGCACCTAGGGCTCTATCCTTTGTTGCAGTCGCGAACTGTAGCTGCTGCAACCTCCCTGACGCGATGGGAACGATGATCCTGCCGCACGACTTCCACTTCCAGTGCATGGGTCAAGGCGTCCTTAAGCGTCTCGTGGTGCCCGAGCCTCACAGCAGCTCTGACTTCCAGGTCGCGGATGCCGTCGATGAATGTCTGCACCAGGTTTTCTTCAATCAGCGCAGGAACAGACCGAAATGCTTTTCGCACCAGCTTCTCCACTTCTAGAGCCCACTGCTGCAAGTTTTCGTTGATGCGCTGCACACGATCTTTAAGCTGCGCACGAAAGACGTGTTCCAGGTGAGCGTCGCCATATATCGCCTCCAATGCCTCAAGGAGTTGCTCGTAAGTCACTTCCTCACCGAGAGCTTCCAGAACTGTTAAGGCCTGGTCACGCAAGCCTAGTGTGAGAGCAGTCATGGCCTGATTTTTATTCCAGCCGTTCGCCTTCATAACAGCTTCGAACTGGATTTTGTAGGCTGACCAAGACGAAGTCCCGTCGAACGGTGGCACTTTGAACCCACGTAGCAAAGGTGTAGTAGCTACTACGGGAGCTGTATTTCCATCCCCCAGTTTGAATTCGTCCAGTGATTTCTTCATGTCAGCCATTACGTTGTCAACCTGATTGTTCACTTGGTTGATTTGGGTTTTAGCTTCCTTGATTTGGGTTTCAGCTTCCGACAAGCGGTTGTTATATTGAGCAACCCTATCCTTCACCTCCCTTATCTCTTTCCCAAAGGTAGCGTGAAGGTCCTTCATGAGGAGCACCTGCTCTTCCGATCGACGAGCCTGTTCCGCCTGCTGGCGGGCCTGTTCATCCTGTCCGCTCTTTAGCTGCTCTTTCAACTGACGGACCTGTTCCTGCAACATCACCATCAGAGCACCTAAGTCGGGTGCTGCAGATGTAGGAGCTACTGACGGGCCTGCAGCCGGTGGCTGGCCCCCCGACGTCTGCGGCGTTGCACCACCAAATCTCCTCTGGTCCGTCTCCTGCTGGCTTTTACTTCGGGTACGGACACCCTCCGATTCCTCCTTTGGTAAAATCGGCATGATTTTATCCCACTTCTGACACCAATTGTTACGAGCTTGATGTTCGTGACAATAAAAATTGCCGATAAATTACCTAAAATTAACACTTTAGTTTACTTTACACAAATTAAAACTTAAAAAACTAATAATTAAACACACTAATTCACTTTATTCCGCTCCGAAGCTTCGCTTGTCTCGCCAAATCCAATACTGCCCTGATCGCATCTTGCAGCGCCTATATATACAAATTAGCAATTAAGCATCCGGAATATTCAAGTAAATGCGCGCAAAGCGACGAGTGTTTGAGTATAGATTTTCTAGAAACTTAGTTCTTCCGATGGCGCTGTCGGTTGAAAGATTTGTGATGTCATTTTCTGCTAAGCTCCCCTCGCTCTCGTTCCTGATACTAGATGGCGCTAGTTGACTTATTCACGCAACAATATATTGTAGCCTAAGGTCTGACTTGGCTAAGGTGGTAAGGCCTTATCGTAACTAACAAAACGAAACCAGACTCATCACACCTAGTTCTACTAGTCTAGGAGTTCCATTTGTAACCACCTGATTACACCTTCAGGTCACTCAATCATGTCTGGTAGTAAGGTCTCATCATAACTAACAAAACGAACCCAAACTCGGCACACCTAGTTCTACCAGTCTAGGAGTTCCAGTTGCAATCACCGATTTACACCTTCAGGTCACTCCATCAAGTCCGAAGGTATGAACTCGTCATAACTAACAAAACGGAGCCCAAATTCGGCACACCTAGTTCTACTCGTTCAGAAATTCCAGCAGTAGTTACTGAATTACCCCTTCAGGTCACTCCATCAAGTCCAGTGGTAAGGTCTCATCATAACTAACAAAACGAACGCAAACTCGGCACACCTAGTTCTACTAGTCTAGGAGTTCCACTTGTAATCACCGAACTACACCTTCAGGTCACTCCATCAAGTCCGGTGGTAAGGTCTCATCATAACCTACAAAACGAACCCAAACTCGGCACACCTAGTTCTACCAGTTTAGGAGTTCCAGTTGCAATCACCGATTTACACCTTCAGGTCACTCCATCAAGTCCGGAGGTATGAACTCGTCATAACTAACAAAACGGAGCCAAAATTCGCCACCCCTAGTTTTACTCTGCAAGAAGTTCAAATAGCGGTCACGAAAGTACACCTTCAGGTCACGCCATCAAGTCCGGAGGTAAGGTATCATCATAACCAACAAAACGAGCCCAAACTCAGCACACCTAGTTCCGCTCGTCCAGGAGTTGCAGTAGTAGGTAAGTTTATATATCCTACTTATTTTTAGCTAAATAAAAAACTGTGAGTATAAAAATAATAATTTTATCACTTGTCAAGTACTTATGTTTCCAATTTGTTTTTTTCTAATATTTTGTGTATGTACAGCGATCTTTTCAGAATGAGCCGCTGCAAACAGGCGACACAGTATCACTTACGATGGCGGCCGAGCGCGGACTGTGGTTTCATCGAAATCTTTGTACAATAAATCAAAGCAGGCACCAACAATAAAAAAGCCCTTATTGCAATAGATTATGATTTATCCGTATTAGCAAAATATGTGAAAAAATGTGCATCAGTTTTTATTTTTTCTACGACTATTTGTGACATTTTGATAAAAAATAAACACAGGGTTTTTTAACTGAATATGTCTGTCATCTTATTGTATTTTTTAAATTTTTTAAATATGTTGATAATATACCAAAACATGTACCGAAACACAAGCCGGTATCGTTAATTTTGTAGAAAATGGCAACGAAAGTTCGTTTTTACAATATAAAAAACTACTATTTTCAACAAAAGAGTTACAGACGTTTGCAGATGAAGAACCAATCTATACATGGTAGTTTTTACATATATTTGATTTGGTTTAGTTTTGTCACAAAATCTACCGAAAAACACCCTAATTTTGGTTGATTTGCAAACGCGTCCTTAATAAGGCTTACTAAGAACTGTTTCTACCACAGTTAAATAATAGTTAAGGGTGAGAACGTGACAGGTGGTGTTAGTATTCCTGATCCATACTTATAATCACGCCTTACCCTTGCGAGGTAGGTAGAGCATCAATGGATTACTTAATATCGTCTGCGACGTTATCACCTATTCTGTGAATTACAATGCACCAAAACGTTTGAAGAAAATCAGCTGGTGAATTTTATGTTTTTTATCACTCTCTTACCGGTTCTGCGTGGAAAAATACAGATCCATACATTTTTATATTAATTTTGGTAAAAAGACATAATAATCCAGATATTCTGACTTTCTGTGTTCGTCCATCGTACCGTCGTCCGTCTTGTAGAATCACGGTGGTGCCACCTAGCTGAATTTTATTTTGCAACACATTCGATTTTCCCACGGGAATGAGATGTTTTTCCGCGGAAAAAAGTAACCTATGTGACTCTACAGCCACCGAACTATCCCCATACAAAAAATCATGCCATGCCGACGCTCTGTTGCGACGTGAAAGAAGGACAAACAAACAAACAAACAAACACACTTTCGCTTTTATAACATTAGTATGGATTGTTAATTTCGCGAAGAGTGTGCGAGCGACCCTGTTCAATGCGTTTAATTCATTTGAGTGCCAATTTATTTACAATGTCGTGTTTAATTAAATGAAATAGAAATCATAATAAGTTTTATAAAATCCTGTTTTATGTTTACCCTTATATGTTTATGTTTTTAATTTCGAATCAAATTTTGAACTTTGATTCTTTTTTTTTTAAATAGTTAAAGGATTCCTTAACATAGCCACTGTAGGTGATTATGGTACAAGAAATAAAAGTTTATGTGTCGAAAATGTATTTACTTGCAGATTAAAAATTATAACAACAATGGTTGTGCGCTCTAGTAATGCTTATGCTTGATGGCAAGTGCGCGAGCTCCGTCGTTTTCAGCGGTCACCGCTGCATTCTCCGCGCGTCCGCCCCCGCACCTCCTTCACTATTAGCGTAGACATCCTGGGGGCCCGTTCGAGGCAGCTGAAGAACTCGCAGGAATCCCAGGAACTGCTGGTGAGGGCAACGACGTGAGTGGCCGTCCGATGAGGAAGTGCCCTGGAGTTAAAGCAGAAAGGTCGCTGAGATTACTGGATAACGGAGTTAGGGGTCGGGAGTTGAGAACTGCTTCAACTTGTGCGCAAAGAGTACTCAGCTCCTCGAACGTTAAGCTACTGTTTCCTATTACCCGTTTTAAATGAAATTTTGCGCTTTTTACGCCGCTCTCCCATAAACCTCTGAATGTAGGCGAATAAACAGGGGTGAAACAAAATTTAATGCCCTCTTCGATTGAAATTTAAGATTGATAAGATGCTATACAGCTCGATTCCTAAATCCACTTCTACTACTGTACTCTTAAACTCTTTTGTTTTGCTCGAAACAGATAATGCTGAAGTAGAGTGGGTGTTGATGAGTCTTGACTCTGATAGCGCTCCCGGGTGGGATAAAATTCCAAGCAGGTTTTTGAAGTTGGGAAAGGATTTGTTTGTGCCCGTATTCACTTACCTTATAAATCTCTGTATTACGAGTGGTATATTTCCTTACGCAATTAAACAATCATTAGTAACACCTGTTTATAAAAGTGGAAATAGAGACGATATAAATAACTACCGCCCTATTTCTGTCCTACCAGCTTTGTCCAAAATTGTAGAGAAAATCTTATATACTAGGATATTAAACTATTTAAATAAATATAATATTTTATCAAATCAACAATTTGGCTTTAGAAAACAACTTTCCACAGAAGACGCTATTCTCACATTAAGCTCTTTAATAGTAAAGAATTTAGATAATGGCAAAAAGTGTATTACAGTATTTTTAGACCTGAGAAAGGCTTTTGAAACTGTCTCTATTCCTGATCTTTTAAAGTTTTTGGAGCTTATCGGCTTCAAGGATACTTCGCTAAACCTGATGTTCAGCTACCTACCTGAGCGCACTCAGCGTGTTCATGTGGACGCTGTGTTGAGTGACGAAGAAAATGTTATTTTCGGCGTCCCTCAGGGTAGCGTCTTAGGGCCTACGCTGTTTTTGGTCTATATTAATGAGCTGTGCAAACTTTCTATTCCTCACGATCACATCTTCTCCTATGCTGACGATACAGCTGTTACTTTTTCGGGAGACACTTGGGAGGAAGTGAAAATGCGTACAGAATCGGGACTTAAAACTATAGCAGCCTGGTTAAGTAACAACCTACTCTCATTAAACACGCATAAAACAAATTATATTTGTTTTGCTATTTGCAATTACACTCAACCACCAGCCAACTTCAGCATTAAAATACAAACTTGCCAAGACAGCCTATTTTTTAATTGTGACTGTGCTGTTATAGACAGAGTGGACAAAACAAAATATTAAGGTGTTATTATTGACCAGAGACTGTCTTGGTATAACCATATTGAATTAATAACTGGCCGCATAAGAAAATTAATGTGGATTTTCAAAAAGTTAAGACATGTAACAACCAACGAATTATTGATCAAAGTATATACAGCACTTGCTCAATCTGTTCTTACTTATTGTATCCCAGTATGGGGAGGAGCTTTAAAAACAAGATTCCTTGAGGTTGAGCGAGCTCAACGAGCCCTGCTTAAGGTCTGCTATTTCAAACCATACCAATTCCCCACTACTGACCTTTATAATTTGTCTGGTGTCTTGTCAGTTCGAAAGTTATATATTTTATTCTTATTGCTTAAAATTCACAAATCTACTAGGTATGAACGTGACAAGACAAACAAAAGAAGAAACGACTTAGTTCTATATACCGATCGCTGTAAAACGACATTTGCTTCAGTACAATATGAGAAAAGGGCAGTATACTTATATAATAAAATAAATAAAATCTTAAGCATATATCCATTGCATAGCATAGAAGTTAAAAAGAAAACAATAGAATGGTTGAAAACCTTAAATTACAACGAAACCGAAACACTTTTAGAAAAAAAAATTACTTAACTTGTTACACATAATGAATAATTTACTAAGTATACTGGTTGTGCGGAAAACCATTCGTATTATTATATTTGACGGTAGGAGTGTCAAGTCGCTTGTTCCTTTCCGAAAAACGATATCATTCATACCCTCCTCGATCCTCCATCGACACATCGGAGTGGTGGGGTGGGAGGGGCAAGAAGATGATTCTAGAATGTCACGTAATCATCGGGGCCGAGGACATATAAGGCACGCGCGACCGTTGCGCGTCCTCTTTCCGTCACAGTCGTCGTTGAAACCACACCGCTAGTAGAAACCGCTTTAGCCTGGAAGCAGTCGAGCTCCAGGAGACCCGCCTCACATCGTGTGAGATATAGTCGCGCACCGCCTCTCCCCAGAGTGTCTGTCTAGAAGAAGTTCCAGAAGTTGCAGCTATAGTGCTCAACGGGATAGAAGAAACCCCGGTGAGTCAATATTCCTTTAATTAGCTCCTGCCTTACATAGTTTAACCCGCTCCAATTTAGTTGTTCTCCTAATAAGGCAGGATTCCTATTCAGCGATTTGGCACAATAATAGTTTAGTTTTAGGGAAGAGCGAGTGCATTATACCGCATGCTATAGTAGTCGCCTTTACGTAAGCGTAGAAGCAACCGCATATACAGTCCACTTTAGTTAATATCTCGCGTAATAGGTTTAAGGTTCGACCGGGGAACTAGACTTCGGCAGCCTTAGACACGTGGCCCCACCATATACCATACCTCAACATGCACACACCACATACACATACACTACACAATCACACATCTAACACCAACGGATATTATATTGTAAAAAATACTACATAAGTTCAACTGTAAGTCAAAAATCTATGTGTTACCCATGTTCTAAACACTAATTTATATAAATGAAGGACGGGAAGAGCGGAGCCTCCTAACACAAGTTTCCGAACTTAAAAGGAGTGTTCCAATAATGTATTTAATTTTAAGTATTACTGGTTTGAGAATAAAGATTTTTGATTTTTTTTTTCGTTAAGCAATACACAATGTATTTTATGCAATATTTTATAATATTTTATGTATTTTGAAATATTTTATATTAGTTGTGTATTTCGTTAAGCAATACACAAGCGAATAGCCTTATTATGAACTTGTATCGTATTATGAATGTATTAAGAATTATGAATTGAATAATTTAAAGAAACAAGTATATTTTATTAAGTAATATTTTATATATTTTGTGCATTTCGTTAAGCAATACACAATCGAATAGCCGTATTTAATTGCCACGCCTAAAGAGGTTGAGTTTCGTAATCTCGCCATAATATCATTTATAGATGGCGTTGTTTTTTATTTATTAATATTTGTCGGTAATACATGTATACCACCAGTAATTACGTATTTATTTTGCCTGAATCTAATATATTGAATAAGTCATCGTGAACGACTGGGCCGACGTATTGAATGTCGTTAAGGGATTTCGATGACTTAGTCTTAGCTGAGGCATTGAAAACGACCCGCACTGGTGTAGTCTCGCTATCCTCACGAATTACAGGTTATGTGGGAAATAAGATCCGAATTCAGGTTTTTTTACTTTTGAGGGATGACCTAACGTTTTGTATTCTTGTATAAAATTGTGATATTGTTGCTTTAATTTAGGTAGTTTGTTTGATATTTTTTCTAGGTTGTAAAAACATTTAGCAGCCATCTTATAAGAATCACCGAGTGACGTTTCAGGTTCCTCTCTAAACGGCATGGAGACTGAAAATCTAACACTAGATAGACGGTAGGTATGTTCTTTATAGAATTCGTCATTAACTGACAAGGGTAACTTTGGGGAAGGAAGTTCTTCAATAACCCAGAACTGCGTTAATTTGTCACTGATTTCTTTATTAAAATGGCCCATCAAACATTCATTCATCAAAATGAGTCCATTTTGATGAATGAATGTTTGATGGGCCAGCCAGTACCCAACCAAGGTGAGTATTTTGAAGAATAGGCGTTACGGAGTTACGATTAGCTAATCCAATTTTATGTTTCAAGTTTTCAGTTATGAAGGATGATTGGCTGCCAGCATCAAGAAGGACGCGCGCAACGTAAGTCTTCTTAGTCTCAGGATTCGTAACCTTGACTAAAGCGGTACCCAGAAGAACCTGACTATATGATTGCACCGACAGGGATTTAGGTATACTCGTTTTATTAGGATTGCTCGGACCTGCGAAACTAGGCGAAGCCCTAGAGCTCGTGTTGTTATCAATATCATTTTTATGCAAAATTCTATTATGTTTACTATTACATAATCGACACATACCTGAGCGGCACGCGCCGGCTTCGTGACCCCTGCGCAGACAGTTAGTACAGAGTTTTAATCTTGCTACCTCGCTTAATTTTTTATCGAGTGTTAATTTTATTTTTTTATTTTATTTTTTACTTTATTTATTAGGTTTACCAGTAATTGTAACAATAATACATCAATGAGTATTTAACAATAACATGTACAGCCAAATGCACAATTAATTAAAATATTAAGGGTAGTAATGTCCATTATTTATAACTGACTTAATGTGTTCACAATAAATGAGAAAAATAAAGAGAAAAAAGGAAACAATAACAGCACAGTATATAAATGAACATAACAATTACTTAATTATAACACGTACGTAACGTGTTTGCGAAACGTATTCAGACTTGTAGCATCGATATCTATGTTTTTACCATAACAGTTTAGAAGTCTGCTTGCTCTAGGGACAAATGAACTTGAGCCCAAAACTGTTGTGCGCAATGGTGGAACTAATGGCGATATTTTAGTCCTAGGTAATTTGTGTGGTACATTAAATCTAAATTTTCTCAGTAAGCCTGGGCAATCTATTTCGTTGTTAAATAATTTGTACAAAAAGACGAGATTAAACATTATACGACGGTTTAGTCCAAGGTAGTTAATAGTAGTTAAAAGAAGGTAGTTAATGACTTAAAAGACTCGCAATCAATTATTCACACAAATAGTCACAGAGCGGGCGCGACAAGCTTCTGGTTTGTTTCGGGGAACTGGAAGTGATAAAGGTTTTAGCAAACTTATGATTTGTAAATGAACCTCTATTGTCATTTTTTATTAAGCTATCTTTGCTAGAAGCTATGATGTTCTTTTCACTTCGATTTGCTTGTGTGGTTTCGAGAATATCGGCTCTGTCCCTAAAGAATTTAATGAATTCACTTAATTGCGGAAAGTCGGGCAAATTATTTCGGTACTCTTCCCACTTTCCGCTCGTAATTGAGTCTAATCTAGTAGATACCAAATAAATAATTAAAGTATCCCATTGGTCAATTGGTTGACTAAGCGTTTTCCAATGCTCTTAGATTTTTTGTGAAAAGATCTATTAAATAACGAATCGACCTAAGAGATTCCCTAGCCACAGGTTCGAGCTTGAACAGCGCCTTCAAGTGGTTATTTATAAGATTTTTTTTATTATTGTACCTCTGGCATAACAAGTCCCAAGCTACCTCACAGTTCTGCGACGTGAGCTTAATGGACTTAATGACAAGAGCCACGCTTCGTTTTAATGATGAACGTAGGTAGTGGAACTTGTTTATGTCAGGGACTGTGTCGTTATTATGTATTAAAGATTCAAACATATCCCAAAATTCCAACCACGCAAAATAATTACCGTCGAAGGAAAGCAGTTTTATGATCGTTAACTTAATATGTAAATTCTCCTTATGAGAAAAAGTCGCACTGTCTTTTCTTTCTTCGACGCTCTGCCGGACTTTTTTATGAAAGATTGAGCTGACGAAATATCATGATAAAAATTAGTTTCAGTAGTCTCCCTTTCTACAAGCTGATTGTCTAAATCGGAGCACAATATTTCTACTTGGGTTTGACATCTTCCAAACTCAGTAAATAACGCTTCCACCTTCTTTTTTATAGGAAAGGGTGACAAACGAGCACACAGTCCACCTGATGGTAAGTGGTTGCTGTGGCCCATAGACATCTACATCTATCCTCGATTACGTATCAAAATTCAGATGCGTTGTCACCCGTGAGGACTAAGATGGAATGCCTCGTTTCCAGTAAAAATGGTATCCGGTTCTCAACACTCACCATACGAAATACAGCAACATTAAGCTACTATTTCACGCTGCTATTCTGTGAGAGTGTGGTCCTTCCTCGGTCGAGCCGACCCATTCGTACTACAACTATACTACTAATATAACTGCAGCATGGCTCTACCACGTATAAAGTCTCTTCTCGAGTCGCAACTTGAGTTCGCTAACTTGGTTTATAGTTAACTCCTTAACGTTTGTTTTTATTAAAACGTCAAGATAATTTTCGAATAAAGTTAATCGACCCGATTAAACCCCTTTTTTTATCAGATGTTTTAATTTAACTTCTTCATCCACACTGTCACTACGATCCGACATTGTATCGACTTAAGTACCTAAAAGTAATGATTTCTTAAATTTACGCGAACACTACACATTGAATAAAACTATTGTTTAAAAATTTTATCGCGTTGGGGGGGACTGAGATGTTTGACGTCCCAATGTCATAGTTAGTCCGGCTACCTTCAGTTTTTTATATTAATTTTTGGTCCGATTTACGCAAAACGAGCTTATAGTATCATGAAGTCTTGCGGTGGTATGCTTGGGTTTGGGTTTAATTTTGTTAATTATAGGATCCAAAGCAGATGGTAGCACCCAACCATCTTCTCTATTGAAATTTGGATGTTTTTTAATTTCAATAGCCTCGCGTATCATCCTTGGTAGGAATCAGTGTTCTTTTGCGAGAATTTGTGGTTTATCAAATCTAATGTAATGGTGGGGACGATCTTGAACATGTTCGCAGACTGCAGACTTCCCGGAGCGTCGGTGCTTCACATCAGCTATATGTTCCTTCACGCGGGTTTTTATAGATCTCTTTGTTTGACCTATGTAAGAGAGACCACATTCACAATCTAGCTTGTACACACCTGCATCTTGTAGAGGAATATTACATTTGATGGATGGTAAAAATTGACTTATCTTCTTCAGCGGCTTGTAGTATGTCTTAATGGACGCTCGCTTCAAGATGTAGCCAATCTTGTCCGTGACTCCTCTGACATATGGTAGTAGAGCAGGCACGCGTTCGACTGTGGCCGGCTTCACTCGTTCACTGTGACGTAGGCGCGGGACCCGAAGCTTGTTGTCTTGCAATACTTGCTTGACGTGCTGAAGCTCCGCGGCCAGATGTTTTCTGTCACAAATCCCTCGTGCTCTCTGAAACAAAGATTTACCCACGGTAGCTAACTGTGAAGGATGATGGTGAGATTCACTATTTAGATATCGGTTGGTATGGGTCTTTTCCTATACACAGTTAAAGTTGTTACGGACGGTGAATCAGCAGAAACGGTTCGACTTACATTTCATAAACAACACCATAGACAATTTGTTCAGTGAACTAAAGACAATTTTAACGACATTTGATTTTAATAATTGCATCGAAACTTTAAACAAACGAGAAACATCGAAATACAATGAATGCAAAAATAAACAAATAGAAAAATACCAAAAATTAACGATCAAATCAAATGCCAAACATCCAAGTCAACGCCAGAACATGTTTTTACTATTAGTTATTTAAATTAATGAGTGTAGTTATGTCAGAATACCGAACCTCTCGCCAATAGCTGCTCAAAATTGAAGTTTGTCAACCCGTAAGGACAAGCTAATGAATTAAGTAAAATAAATTGTGCATCAGACCAAACGAAGGAATGCATCGTCAACGGCGCAGCTGCGCTGCCCGCGTATGTTGGTACTCGAATCAGCTGTTGCTAACTCGCAGCGTAGATGCAGTGATGCAACGAATAATGCCGCTTCGATAGTTTTCTGGAATATTCGGCCAAAAACGGTTTAAGTTTTATGTAGAATAACGTGTGGAACGTTAATAGGGACTCACAAGTGTAGAAGCTTAGGATAAGCTTAAAATAAGGAAATTTTAATTATAGCAGAATAATGACGATGCTTTTTAAGAAAATAGAATGCTTATTTTTTTACAAAAAACTCTGCAATAATAATGTGTGGTTGGCCGGCCGGCCTAGGGGTTCACGAGTTCGATTCCCAGGTCAAGCCTTGGCCCAATTGTGCGAGATGTTATACTAGGTGGACTGCATACACGGATGGCTTCTTATGCCTTAACAAGATGGCGGACGTGGCACGCGACGACCTTGAACAATGCACTCGCTCTTCTAAATCCATTGCTTGCCAAGGTTTGTATGTATTCTATGTAAGAATAAACAACACGGTAATTTGTATGATTGTGCGACCTTCCGTAAACATTCACCCAGCGAACGTTATAGAATAGGAAAGCCGAACAACGTATGTTTAAATTGCCTAAGCGATAGACATTTAGTTGCTTAATGCTATTCTAGTTCCGGGTGTAACAAGTGCACCAGCAGACATCACACGTTATTACATTTCGAAAGTGGCAACGTATTCGCGTCGAGTAAATCACAAGGAAACTACACATACTAAAGTCGACGCTTCTAACGGTCGACCGGTAGTAGGTGAGTAGGTAGTAGTAAGTGAGTGAGTGAAGTGATCTTAGCGGTCAGCCGCCGTAGAGTCTATATTACCTGAGGATGCCTCGTGTAGAGGCGAAACACGTGTCGTATTATCGTCGATGGTGTGTCTTGCCTAGAATAGTGGTGTTGAGAGTAGTGGTGCTTGGTCTAGTGGTGATGGAGTTAGTGTATGCAATTGAGGGAGGGCGGGAGGTGCGCTTCAATCCAGGTAAGACACATCATTTTATATGTTTAGCGGAAAGTTGCAAAGAAATTGATATTTTTATTTTTTATTATAATGGATTTCCGCAAAGTAACGCCTGATTCTATCACGAATTTACGATCAAACGCTTAAGGTTTTAGAATAATTTAAGCCTGATGTGTCAGACCAGATCTTAAGTGATTTATTGTAATAAAGATTTTCAAGGGTCAATCGTAGCCCGATTCCCCGGCTTCTTGAGATTCCACAAAATGGCTCGGGTCCAAATTGTTTGCACTTTGAGCCCTCCCGTGTAAGTTTGTCGGCAAATTCGTTGCCTACAATACCTTCGTGACCCGGAACCAATCTTAAAACGACCCTGTTGTTACAACCCAGGGCGTTTAAACGGTTCACGCAGTCTCCAACTAGCTTTGAGTTCACTAAGATTGATCTCAACGCTAGCAGTCCACCTATAGTTAGCCCAGATGATAGATTATGCGAGGAAATTTACGTCCGCACGACCGTTCGTGATCGCGACGGTCGATATAGTGTAGCGCTACCCTTTAAAGGAGATGTTTTGTCTCTCGGCGACTCGCGTCAAATGACGGAAAAACGTTTCTATTGTTTGGAGCGCAGGATGCTCGTTTCGCCCAGATTAAAAAAAGCTTATGACGGCGTCATTAATGAATATATAAGGGAGGATTACATATAACTTGTGGCTCCAAAATTAGATAAATACGAAGACGCGCCGTCGTATTTCATACCACATCACGGTGTCATTAGGGAAGACAAACAACCTCCAAGTTACGTGTAGTGCTCGATGCTAGTGCTAGAACTAGCACTCACCTTTCTCTTAACGATAACTCTATAGTGGGAAAAATTTACAGGGCAATTTATTTAATATAATAGCAAATTTTCGTTTGTTCGGTATAGCACTATCTCACGTTTCATTTCCCATTTCATGCACTACGCACGGTGAGACAGCTCGCCTCTGACGAGGGTCCCTCTTATCCCAAAGCTAAGAGGGCAATTGAGAGTGGGTTATATATGGATGATTTTGTTTACTCGGTCGATAGCATGGAGGAGGCCATCCTAACCATCGCTGAGGTTATAAAACTCATGAAATCGGGTCAATTCGATCTCAGTCAAGTGGACTAGTAATTCGTGTACGGTTTTAGATACAATCCCGCTATCACACTGCCTTTCAGCGATAAAGGAATTCGACTATTCTGATACGCGCAAGGTGCTCGGTTTGTGTTAGTCACCGGAGTCCGTCGTGTTTAGCCTTAAGGTAAACCCGCCCGCAGAAACGTGCACAAAGCGCACAATGCTATCATGCGTTGCTAGATTATGGGATGTCATGGGTTTCGTAGCCCCGGTGGTGCTATACGCTAAGCTTTTGATTAAACAACTTTGGTTATGTGAATGCGATTGGGATGACCCGCCGCATTGTTCGTTCATGGCTACTTTTTAGAGAGGAACTTCCTTTACTAAGCGAAATTAAAATACCATGTCATACAAACGTCGATAGAAATAGCGTCATCACTGTCGTTGGGTTTGCAGACGCTAGTGAGAAGACTTACGGGGGCGTTGTATATTTTCACGTCCAGAATAATGGTAGAAATTTGATCAGACTCATTAGCTCTAAGTCAAGGGTCTCCCCCCGTGGGGTTGTCTCTCTCGCGCTCTTAGAGCTTTGCGCAATATTAGTCCTTGCCAAGCTTATCACCGCAGTTACCAGCGCATATAGTGACAGAGTTCACATAGAAAGAATATTTGCCTTTTCTGACTCAACCGTCGCTTTATGTTGGGTTCATTCTTCACCCCACCGTTGGGATACTTTTGTCGCGAACCAAGTGGTCAAGATCCAAGACGAGTTAGGATCCCGGAACTTTTATCACCTGTCCGGTACGGAAAATCCTGCCAATTCTCTATCCCGTGGACTCACCCCGATGCAAATAATGGACCATCCCCCGCAGTGGCCAATAACCGATTTCGACACTTTGTCAGTGTCCCAACCACCGAAAGAGAAGACGCACGCTCTGTTTGCGAACGTTTCGAGCGAGGTTTCTCCAATCATTGGTTTGGCGATCCGTTTGTCCTCTTGGTCGAAATTATTGCATAGCGTGATTTACGGTTGTCGATTTGCAAAGCTTCTACCGCGACGTTTGTATATCGTAGCGTCCGATTACAGCTATGCCGAGTTGCTAGTATTGCGTGAACTTCAACGTGCGCATTTGTCCGATGAAATTACAATCGAATGGAACTTGTAGACGAGCTTTCCAACGTCTTAAGTCATTTTTACAAGATGGTGTAGTAGCCAGACTAATCAACCCTAAACGGGAATAAATAATATATACTCTGCTGCTACCATAACGTGGAAGGCGAAGATAAAAAACATTTATTTCCTAACTATCCCCGGCTACTGAGATACTGCGAACTGCATATAGATAATTTGACGTTCTTATAAAGAAACAAGAAGCAGCCGCAAATATCATTCAGCGCCACATTTTCTTCACACACCGCTATCGTCACGTATCCGTCGACCAATTGTGAGCCGTTTCTTCAACGCCGCAGCTCGCTTCTTCTTGCTGTTCCAGAGCTGTGTTCCACGCCGCCGCCGCTCACCGACTACGCGCGCGCACCGATCTGCATGACTTTTATAGCCCGGTCCAGCGATGTAGCTTCGTGAAGATAACACGAGTCTCACGCCGGGAAACGAAACGTACATAATAGTTGTATATTTTGATTAATCTTCATTGGTCATAATTATAATTGGCTAGGGAAAATAAAAATTGATACCATTGGTAAACCAACAACGCAGCTAGCCATATAAATATAGGCAAGGTTAACGAAAATATATTCCATTCCATTCCATGTTCGTACTCCAATCGGCTTTACATAAACAGTAGTTTCATTTCTCCACCTTAAAACCACTTGGAGTCTGTTAATAGTGGACCGTTCTTCTCCACTGTTACTATAGAATCGTCAGGGTAGGTGTGCGCTTGTCTAACTCGCAGTTGAGTTTCGACCAACGGTACCCTATAGTTTTACCGCGTAAGGACCATGTCATGAATTTATCAGTTGATTAGCACCATAAATTGAATTCTCACACTGGCCCCGACTTGTTGATGTCAATCTTGCATCAGAATTATTGGATTCTTTTTGCACGTAATTTAATCCGCAATCGGGTGCATGGCTTGCTTTCGAGTACGTCTTAAGCCGTCATTTCCGGAAATGGCGGACCTTAGGTCTTGTCGAGTAACACAATCACACCGGGTCTGACTTTGCTGGTCCGTTTGAGGTCACGCTCACTCGCGGGCGTGGTATAAGATCCACAAAAGCTTACGTCTGCATTTTCGTATGTCTGAATACTCGGGCTATGCATATCGAACTCAAAATAAATACTATACAAAATACAAAATATATACTAAGCCAACTGGAAGGTAGGGCTGAAACAACGTGCAGTATTAAGGAATTAGAATCTTCTGAACAATTTTTAGAATTTTTAAAACAACAATTCGGTGAAAGAAAGCACTACTCCCATCTCCTGTCGGACCTACAGGACTGTAAGCAGGGTTTAACAGAATCGGTTAATCAATTTGCCTTAAGGATAGAAACATGCCTGGCTAAATTACCGACCGAAATAAATATTTCCATTCCAACAAAAAGGAAAACGGAACTATCAAGTCGCGTAGCTGCTATGGAGGTTCGAGCCCTCCACACATTCGTCATAGGACTCCACCCGCGATTATCCTAAATAGTCAGGTGTCGTGATCCTGAATCTTTAAATTCAGCCGTTAACTTTGCGGTAGCCGAAGAAAAAATCCTTTCTAGCATAGAGAAAAGACTTCAACCATCACAATCCTAACATATATACAATAGAATAATAGAAGAACGCCGCTTCGCCGTAGTTATCTACCATTTCAACCCAATTATCGCCACGATAATTTTAGGACTAAAACAAACGTCTTTTGTCGATATTGTAAAAGCATCGGTCACAGTATAGAAAACTGTCGCAAACGACAGTATAACAACAGCAGGCAACAGTTTGGTGCGTCAACCTCACAAAGTCCACCTCACATACCCCCACAGCGTGGCGAAAACACGCCACGTAAAGTCCATACCATCGTACAGGTGGTCGCGGTAGACCAAGGATTTAATGAGTTTGACCGCAATTTAAACGAACAAAGGGCTCTCGGTGGTGTCCCGCGAGTCCAAAGCCTCGTATATATTGTAAATCAATTATAAATGACACCTCCACTGTATCCAACCGACTTAACCGACAGGGTAACCAGCCCCAAACTGACAAGTCGGACATCGCTGTATCTTTTGTACAAAAACCAAAGACTCTATCTCGTCCCACTGTATCCAACCGACTTAACTGACAGAGTAACCAGCCCCAAACTGACAAGTCGGACATCACTGTATCTTTTGTACAAAAACCAAAGACTCTATCTCATCTCACTGTATCCAACCGACTTAACCGACAGGGTAACCAGCCCCAAACTGACAAGTCGGATATCACTGTATCTTTTGTATAAAAACCAAAGACTCTATCTCGTCCCACTATATCCAACCGACTTAACCGACAGGGTAACCAGCCCCAAACTGACAAGTCGGACGTCGCTGTATCTTTTGTACAAAAACCAAAGACTCTATCTCGTCCCACTGTATCTAATCGACTTAACCGACAGGGTAACCAGCCCCAAACCGACAAGTCGGACACCACTGTCTCCTTTGTACAAGGCCCAAAACCCAATCAACTTATACTAACTCCACTGAATCCAATTTATGCACACAAAAATCTGTAAAAACAAAAAAAAGTTACAGCCTGTATACGTCCCACTGCTGGGCTCAGGCCTCTCCTCATTTCTGAGAGGATTTAGGGCAAGGAAGTGTCCACCGCGCTGCCCAAGTGCGTGTTGACGAACTTCACATGTCTTCGAAATATTTTTTTCTTATTCCTCAGACATGCAGGTTTCCTCACGATGTTTTCCTTCACCGCCGAGGATGTGGTAAATCAGCACTTAAAATTGCAATTAACAATTTCATTGGTGCTGGCGAGGATCGAACCTGGGTTACTAGTGTTAACCACTGAGCCGTGGTAGCTCAGTGGTTAACACTCGCTGTAAATATAACAGAATGCGAGTAACCCAGGTTCGATCCCCGCGGGCACCAAAAATCTGTAAAACTTATAAATCCCAAAGTATCCTACGCATCCGTCGCAGCATCATGTATTCCCAAATCACCACAGACATTCTTGCAACCCGCTAATGCAATTCCTCCAATCCAATACTCTAAGTCCACTAACGTCCAGAATCAGCATAGTCCAACGCGTAACCTGAAATTAGAAAAAACACAAATTAAAGTTTATGAAATAAATAATAATACAGAAAAAAGATACTTACCTCACATTATGATCCAAACCTCTGTTGCAACCAAGCCATTATCCTTCTTAGTAGACACGGGCTCGTCTGTAAGCTTACTAAAATCTCAATCCATATCAAACCTTCCTGTATTAAGCAATAAAATAATAGCTCTCAAAGGAATCGACCCCGGAGACGAAACGACTCCTACGTTGGGCAGCTTTTTAATGAAAATATATACTAACTCTAATAAATATTTTACACACGAATTTCATGTCGTTCAAAACCTTAACTTAAATCATGACGGTATTATCGGTAACGACCTTCTTAAAGACTTCCAATGCCAAATCAATTACTCTCAAGGAATACCACAAATCGGTTCCAATTCATTTAAATTGAACTTTTTCGAACCAGTATATACAATTCTTCCTCGCACTGAAACTGTAATCGAATGTACAGTCAGTAATCCAGAGGCTCGCGAAGGAATGATCCTAGATCAACACATCTCTGATTCACTATTAATTGCAAATTGCTTAGTCAAAATAAAGGAAAACGAGCGCGTCAATATTACAGTAGCAAACACTTCCGAAAAATCTGCAATAATCCATCCAAATCTTAATTTAAAAATAGAGCGCATACAACCTCAAAATATCATAGCCTTTTCCAAACCATCACTCTCCAACGTGACCGAAAGAACCAATGAAGTCCTTAACCAATTGAGAACATCCCATCTCAGCAGCGAAGAGAAAAGCGCTCTCTTGAATATATGCTCCAACCACTCAGACATATTCCACCTCCCGGATGACCAACTCACATGTACTACGGCAACTGAACACAAAATCAAAACTAACAAAGATGTCCTTATCCAAACGAAATCATATAGATTCCCCGAATGCCACAAGCAAGAGGTCATAAACCAAATAAACAAAATGCTAGACCATAACATCATAACTCCTTCAAATTTACCATGGTCCTCACCTATCTGGGTCGTTCCCAAAAAACTAGATGCGTCTGGAGAACGAAAATGGCGTGTCGTAATAGACTATCGAAAGCTTAATGACGTCACTATCGGAGAAACATATCCCATTCCTCAAATAACCGAAATCCTTGACCAATTGAGGAAAAGTCAATACTTCACTACTCTGGATCTTGCATCGGGATTCCACCACATCCCAGTGTCATCCGAAGATGCACCTTTTTTTTTCATGGGGAAATGCCTACGCATACTCGCCTCGCGGGGGCAGGGACGGGTTATGTCGGACTCGCACCGACTAAAACCCCATGGTGTTCCACCTTTGCCGCATATTGGCAGGGCTACGGGAACGCTTTCGCACACATCCGCGGCCCTACTAGCGCCTGCCGCCCCGTGGCAGCACCTCCTCGGGAGAGGAAAATTCCTCCCCGTTCTCCTTTCCAGGTAAGGCGCAACAGAACACATGGCGCGCCTTCCTCCACGGCCTCCAATTACGTCTGTGCAACAGACGCCCCCGCGTCCGATGCACAAAGGCCATGGGGCCAGGAAAAACGAGCACTTAGAAGTACTACCCTTCCCGACCCCAGCGGCGGATCTGGTCTATGGCTCCGCCGCCAACCAAGATTCGGCTGCGGAGGGTAGGGAGAGCGGCGCCTCGCAATACCGACAATCCTCTCCCCCCGCAGCCCCACCACCACCGCATCAACGGTGCGGCCCCGTTTGACTCGCGAAGGATAGGGCGAGTGGCGCATCGCCATACCAACACTCCTCTTCCTTCGCGACTCCACCTCGACTGCAGCAGTAGAGGGTGCGCGAGTCCCCACTGGCTGCAGTCCACCAGCACACATCCGAAGTGGGCTCCCC
Organism: Parnassius smintheus behrii; assembly: GCA_036936625.1. Taxonomy (NCBI): domain Eukaryota; kingdom Metazoa; phylum Arthropoda; class Insecta; order Lepidoptera; family Papilionidae; genus Parnassius; species Parnassius smintheus. The sequence goes on from JAUPFT010000010.1 coordinate 450,617, forward strand.
AAGGCCACTCGGAGTGGCCACCTCAGGCCAGCCCTTCACCTCGGGCCAGCCACGTGGGTTCCTCTTTGTTCACCGTGGGAGACCAAGCCACGGCTACTAAGCCCCCCCGCCACGACAAGGCGGGAACCCGTTCGGGGGGGATCCGAAGATGCATCTAAGACAGCGTTTTCAGTACCTCTAGGGCACTTCTAGTTCACCAGGATGCCATTTGAACTCAAAAATGCCCCAGCTACCTTCCAAAAACTTATGAATACATGCCTGTCTGGCCTCCAAGGCTCTCGCTGTTTCGTTTACCTTGTTGACATAGTTGTTTACTCTCACGATTTGAATTCACATATACAAAATCTCGCCTCTGTATTCGATAGATCAAGAACCTATAACCTCAAGTTTCAACCTGACAAGCGCGAATTTCTATGTAAAGAGGTGGCTTACCTGGGACACCTCATCAATAACGACGACGTAAAACCAAATCCAGAAAAATTAAAAACCATATCTGAATTTCCTATCCCCAAGAGCGCCAAAGACATAAAATCCTTCCTTGGACTGGTCTCCTATTACAGACGATTCATCCCGGACTTTTCCAAATTAGCCAAACCCCTTACCTTACTCCTTAAAAAGGATACTCCCTTAGGCTTGGAAGAACGAACAGCAATTGGCATTCGAAGTACTCAAACAAAAACTTATCACTTCACCGGTTTTAGCATATCCCGGCTTCTCTAAACCTTTTATATATTCCGATTTCGCTATTTCAGGAATACTATCCCAGGGGCAAATAAGAAAGGACCGCCCCGTAGCTTTTGCTTCTCGCACCTTGAACAAAGCGGAGTGCAACTATAGTGTGACTGAGAAGGGGTGTCCTGCCATCGTATTCGGCACAAAAGCCTTACTGATTTCCTCGACGATCTTGAATTTCCATTATCCAATAACCCCAACCTAGAGCCAACGAATAACGCAAATCCTTCTAACCCACTAGACCCTCAACCTTCTACAACCGATCAAATATTTGATTTCGACGATTTCGGTCTCCAAGACTTAGGCCCCTATGATAATGACATCAATATTAACAGCGATTCGCTTAATTTGCCTTCGCCTCATCTGAAAACCTACCAATCCCTCCGAATCAACTCTCCACTCCTTTCCGTCAATCGCCTATACCAGAAATACCTCCTGTCTCACCAGACCAACCCAATTTAATATCTCCAAATGTTCCCACACCTGAAACAGAAATTGAAAAACAAACAGCCCTTCAAAATAATTCGTGTCCATAACAACACTTCGATTAATTCAAACCCGCCGAAGTGTCCGGGACAAATTAATATGTAAATATACGAACATTAGTCATTAAAATTATAAGATAATCCATATTAATTTATAAACAAATATTTTCTTATTTACTATTACCAAATAACTTGTATTTACATCTTATTCATATCCCGTTTCAGTGTCTCAACACAAGCGCAACCGGAAATGGTTCAGCCGCTTCCTTCTAGTTCCGGCATCTACTTTGATAAAATAGGGAAATTAAAAGTAATAAGAGGTAAACTAGATGTTGTTAGCCACCTAGACATTTCTTATATCGATTTCCACGTGACTAACCTTAACGATGTTCTAAATACAGTAAAACTTTTATGTCAACAATCAAATCTCTATTGCGATAACACTTTATCCCCATTAACAACACGTTTTAATGATATCAAACGGGAATATAACTCGATTTCCTTCGATTATCTAAACGTAATAAACGTTCTGCATGGTTCAGTGCAGAGCGCCGTGAGAGAGAGAGGGCGCGGCAGCGCACAGTTTACATTAGCTCCGATATAAAAGCAATTAAAAAGTGCAATTAGTGAATTGTATATAACAATCAGTGATTTAAAAGTAAAAGTATAACAACAAATATATTGTGAATATAAGAACCTAGTGATAAAGTGCATTAATTTATAAAAATTTTGAAAACAATATATGCAACGGTTTTGTATGTTTACTCAGTCAATATAAATTAAAACTCAAAAAGTGAAGTAAAGTTATAATAAGAATAAAAATTATAGAAAAGTTACGTAACATAATATATCTTAAGTGAATTTAAAATATTATGAAAAAATAATATCCTCAAAATACCACAAAGTACACGTTTATATTTTATTTAAAAAAAAGACAGCCATCTACCGGGAAGGCACGAAAATTATGCTTAAGTGTTAGTGAGTATACAGTGCAGAAAAGAGCGACATCTTGTGCGAAAATTATCAAAAGTAACTATCAGCAAAACTATAAGATATATTAATTGCATCAATAGAGGGAGCTTTACATATTTTTACATTTAAATAATGGAAGAGCTAACTTCAATACTAAAAAAACATCAAGATGAAATGAAATTACAAAAAAATGAACGAAAGGATAAGAAAGAAAGCATCACTAAAACAATAAACGATAACATAAATGAAAAATTCACAAATTTCGAAAGTCGTTATGTCTCTATGGAAAAAAAAATTCAAGAACAAGACACCCGCATAGAAATGATAGACAGAAACCTAAGAAAAAGAAACATTATCTTGTTCGGAGTACAAGAAACTGAATACAATTATTACGACTTAGAAACAATTATTTTAAAAATATTTCATGATAACATGCAAGTCTCATGCGAAAAATCAAATTTGGAATATTTTAGAAGAATTGGTAAAAAAGGAGAAAAGTCAAGACCCATAGTTATAACCCTCACAACTATGAGTAACAAAATCGAATTATTTAAAAATCGTCGAAATCTTGAAAAGAGTTTATATTATATTAAAGAAGATTTTACTCCAAAAATATTAAAAACTAGAAAACTTCTAATCCCAGAACTCAAACAAAAGATTAAACAAGGAGAAAGAGCTATATTAAAGTATGACAAAATTGTCATTTTGAAAAAGAAACGAGAACAGACAAACATCACATATCAACCCAATAACAAAAGAAATTTGTCCACATCTCCGGAAAAGCAAACTCCATTAAAAAATACAAATAAATCCACTAAACAAATATTAAAGCGAAACAAGGTATCTATAAATATATCTCTTGATGATTTCTTAATGAATCAATATATTAAGAAATCATCAAGAGATAACGCTTCCATGTCACACAATAAAAAAAGACGTGTGGCACTCGGGGACTGCCGCGGTAAAGCTATTGCATAGCATTTTGTATCAACTTATGCAATTATAATTATTTATTTATTTTATTTATGCGGTATTTCTTTTTCTTTGATAGTAATTCAAGTTACACTTTTTGAGCGTGGTGACCGATAAGAAAACAATTTTTTTCTTTTATTAAATAAATAAAAAATAAATGCACTTTGTTCATTCATATTCAAAACACTTTATACACAAATTTTACAAGCAAAGCTATTCACTGTTGTACATAAATACCTATACACCTATATACTTTCTCACAGCTGCTTATGTATTCGTCCGATTTCGGAGCAGCTCGTCTTGATTCGTGCGAGCTTCGTAGAGTCGTAAAATACGTCTAGTTGCACGCACACAAACACCGTGTTGAAGACTGCCGAAAAGAAACGACGTTAGACAATGCACAGCCTTCAAGCCACACCTCCTTGCTCGTCGGAGTGGGGAGCGTGAGGTTTTCTTCGTTACGGAATAAATTTCTGGATTCGGTCCCCGCGCTCAAGGCCCGCGATAGAAGTTATGCAATAGCTTAATAACTGTGAATAGCAATTTGCGACGACCTCTCTACAAAATCCAATACGGCTTGTTACCGCGGAAAAATACGACTACAACCCTCCAGAGCAAAAAATATATGTATGTACCTATAACGCAAGGTCATTATTATCAGACGAAAGAATGATAGAATTTAAAGAGGCAATCAATCACCTTAAATACGATATCATCGGGTTAGCAGAGATTAGAAGATCGGGAACAATAATAACAGAAGACCTTGAACATATCTTCTGCTATACAGGAGAGAACACTGGGCAACGTGGAGTAGGTTTCCTAGTAAAAAAGAAGTTTAAAACAAATATAGAGAGTTTTATTTGTATTTCAGATAGAGTATGCTTGCTCAACACGAAATTTGGTTGTTAACTTCTATAGACAAGTAAATGATGCATGTCAGCTAACAAATAAATTCGTTATTGTGATGGGCGATTTCAATTCAAAAATAAGCTCTACTTACGAGATAGAGAAACTAATCACAGGAAAATTCGGTTATGGAAAAAGAAATAGTAGAGGTCAACAATTAATCGAATTTGCGTACCAAAACAAACTCACAATAATAAACACAATATTTAAGAAAAATTTAAAAAAAAATGGACCTGGATATCTCCTGACAAAAAGACAAAAAAGGAGATCGATCATATTCTCTCAAATGCCCCCAAACATTTTACAAATATGGAAATCATTAATAACCTCAATTATCCAAGTGACCACAGGATGATAAGAAGCACAATAAAAATAGCAAAAATAAAATCTAGCAGGGCAAGGTACTGCAATACACGTAGCTTATTAACATCACAAAAAGAAAATGACATATATGTAGAGAATCTGAAAAAATTAAATTTACTCAACCAAGAAAATGAAAGCTTGGATAATTACTACAATAAATTAGAGAACGATATAAAAAGTTGTTTGGCAAAATCAAAAATTAAAACGAATACACGGCAAAAAGATGTGTTGAGAGAAGAAACAAAGTTGCTTATAAAAAAAACGTCATAATTTACAAAATAAAAGACCATTGACCCGAGAAGATAAAGAGGAGCTAAAAATGTTATATAAAAAAGCACATAAAGAAATTAAGAAAGAGTACAAAGAACACAGGTTAGAGGTAATAAGCAAACATTTAATTACAACAAGAAGCACAAAAAGAGCATACAGACAATTAAATACCAGAAAACCTTGGATTATGTGCCTAAAATAAACTCCAACATCAAAAACTCAATCAAGGACCGATATTGTGAACATCGCCACAACCTTCTATCAAAAACTGTACAGCGATACATCATCAACTGATGTAGAATCATATAAGAAAATGGAACAAAGCCAAGAGGAGACAGTGATCCCATTTAATGAAATTGAAATCATAAAGAAAATTGAAAACTTAAAAACCATAAAAGTCCCGGACCTGACAATATCTCAAACGAGGCAATTAAAGCAGCCAAACAGGTATTAGCAACCCCATTTACATATCTGTTCAACAAAATCCTTGAAACGCAAAAGCTGCCGAAAAGCTGGTTGGCAACTGATATAATTCTACTATACAAGAAAAGAGATCCCGCAGACGTTGGCAATTATAGGCCTATTAGCTTACTACCAACCATTTACATGCTTTTTGCTTGTTGCCTAGAAGAAAGATTGAGTCCAGCTATCGAAAAATATCAACCTATTGAACAAGCCGGCTTTCGTAAAGGATACTGTACCATCGATCATATTCACGTTGTTGAACAGGTAATAGAAAAATATAATGAATTTAGAAAACCACTATTTTTGGTGTTTATCGACTATTCTAAAGCTTTCGACTCTATTTCACACAACAGCATTTGGAAAGCTCTAGAAAACCAAAACATTTCCCAACAATACATAAACATCCTAAAATATATCTACCATGAGAGCACTAGTAGAGTCAAATTAGACCGAACCGGACCAGCCTTCCCAATAAAAAGAGGAGTGAAACAGGGAGATCCACTTTCACCAAAAATCTTTATAGCAGTATTGGAACATATCATCAAAGGCTTAAAATGGACAAATACGGGTATAAATATAAAAGGAAAATACCTCAGCCATCTTAGATTTGCAGATGATCTAGTAATATTTTCCGAGTCAGCAAAACAGATAGAATCAATGGTAAATGAGCTAAACAACGCCAGTCAAAATGTAGGCCTGCAACTAAACACTCTTAAAACCAAAGTAATGACGAATAGAGCTCAAATACCTATAATTGTGAACAATACTTCATTAGAATATGTTGATGAATATGTGTATCTCGGTAAATTAATATCATTAAAAAGAACGAGACACGTTGACGAAATCCAAAGGAGAATAATATCAAGTTGGGGTAAATTCTGGACCCACAAGGAGATTCTAAAATCGACTCTACCTGTAATTCTCAAAAAGAAGATAATAGATTATTGTATACTGCCCTGCCTTACTTATGGATGTCAAACATGGATATTTAACAAACACAACAGTGACAAGATCGCAAAATGTCAAAGACGAATGGAAAGGACAATTCTTAACATAAAATTGAAAGACAGAGTAAGGAACTCGGAATTAGGGAACAAAACGGAAGTAATAGACGTTCTTCAATACGGTCAAAGGTTGAAATGGCGATGGGCAGGACATTTAGCACGCATTTCGGACCAAAGATGGACTAAATCGGTGACAGAGTGGCAAGGACCAGCTGAAGCACGTGCAAAAGGCAGGTCAAAAGAGAGATGGGTCGACGAGGTGATGGCTACAGCTGGGAAAAACTGGATGAACAAGGCACAGGACAGACAAGTATGGGCAGCTCTGGAGGAGGCCTTTACCCGAAGAGGGGTCCTCAAATAACAGGTATAATAAGTTAAAATTGTAAATATACTTAAAAGAATAAATAAGTACTAAAAATAGTTACGGATCTATTTAAAAAAAATTATAATATCTATATTGTAAGAAAACATTATTTAAAAGAAAATACTAATAATATAAATCTGTGAAACTAAAATGTCAAAATTATTTTATATAAAAATTAAATTATCTAAATAAAAGCAAATTAAATGCTAAATGAAATTTCGAATTGAATGAAATTCTAATATTATAATAATTCATGTACTTAAAGTTATTAAATTGATTTTTGTAACAAATTTATTCAGTGTAATGAAATTTCCAATTAAATATAATTCTTACATTATGGTATGCATGTACGAATATAAGTCTAATATTTATAATAATGCATGCACTTAAAGCTATTAAAAATGAATTTCTAACAAATTTACTAAGTGTAAAAAATTAGGAATAAAAGGCTATTTTATTTTATTTACTTATTATGGTTCAGTGCAGTGGGTACCGTATTCAAACACATCTTTGGCACCATGGACGAAGAAGATGCCATAAAATACGACTCCGCAATAACTTTAGTCCAAAATGACGAAAGGGAATTAGCTCGGCTCATGAAAGAGAACATCTTAATAACGACTACTTCATTTAACGCATTTAATAAAACTATAAATAAAATATAATACAATGAAGAAATATTAAATAATGCATTAAACGGAATACTTAATAATACAAACAATTTATTAATCGAATCAAAGGTCCATTTAATATTTAGTAACTTCGAAGCTTCGCTACTCGCCTTCTAAGCAATCAAAACATCCTACACCCAATATTTTGTCCCCGTCACAGTTGTATAAAGAACTTATTGATAACGATAGGCACCTACCTAGGGACGCAGGGATACCTATAGCTTTAATTATAAACAATATACATGTAATTTTAAGTATTTTCGATGTTTCCTGCTATTTCCTTAATAATAAAATTGTTTTCATCCTACAAATCCCCCTCACAACAGACGAAGAATTCAACCCATACCATAGCATAGCCCTGCCTACTCCTCATAATTCAACTAAACCAAACATCTATAGCCTAATCCTACCTTCAACTCCCTAAATCGGAATATCTAATGATAAATTAAGTTATTGTAATTTTGACAGTTTAAACAATTGTAAGTCTATACGCTCTGAGTTCCTACTGTGTAAAATCCAGTCCATATCATTAACAAGTGGTAACCCTATATGTGGAAGCGAACTACTCACCAAGATATTCAGTGCTATACCCATTCAGTGCAAAACTAAAACACTTTTCAGTGAAATGGACATTTGGAAACCACTAGTAAATAATCGGTGGATTTTTGTGCAATCTCGCCCGAATAAGATAACCATCGACTGTGATATCTCAGGGTTAAGAGAACCAATTGGTGGAGCCACGTGTCTAAGGCTGCCGAAAATCTAGTTCCCCGGTCGAACCTTAAACCTATTACGCGAGATATTAACTAAAGTGGACTGTATATGCGATTGCTTCTACGCTTACGTAAAGCGACTACTATAGCATGCGGTACAATGCACTCGCTCTTCCCTAAACTAAAACTATTATTATGCCAAATTAATGAAAAGGAATCCTGCCTGATTAGGAGAACACAGAATTGGAGCGGGTTAAAACAATTATATTAATCAGGCAGTAAATAAAGGAATATTGACTCACCGGGGTTTCTTCTATCCTGTAGAGCACTATAGCGGCGACTACCGGAACTTCTTCTGGACAGACACTCTGGGGCCCCAGGGGTGCGTCGGGAGAGAAGCGTTGTAGTTTCAACGACGACTGCGGCGGGAAGAGGCTGTGTGGTTTCAACGACGACTGCGACGGGAAGAGGCTGTGTGGTTTCAACGACGACTGCGACGGGAAGATGCCCGCGTCGGTCGCGCGTGCCTTATATATATCCTCGGTTCCGATGATTACGTGACATTCTAGAATCATCTTCTTTCCCCTCCCACCCCACCGCCCCGATGTGTCGATAGGAGGGTATGAGTGATATCGTTTTTGGGAAGGAATAAACGACTTGGCACCTACCGTCAAATATAATAATACAAATGGTTTTCCGCGCAACCACCAATTATACTCGGCACGAGTATTTTAAATATCACCGCACAATGCTCAGTGTATACAAGGAGCACAAGGCTCATGTCATCTGAAAACGCTTTAAATATTAATATCCCAACAACTAGTTTAGATATCAAAATAATCAATGACTCTTGTTGTAGGCTTAATGTATTTTATAGTGTTAAAGAACATACATCTCCTGTTTTACTGCAGAATTTAGACCTAGACCATTTTACTAGTGACAACCAAAATTTAGAAACATTTACCAAACTTAATAACATAATCGATAAATCCTTAGCAGTAAAATACGGGACCGATCATATAACCATAACCTCTGACTTATTAATAATTATAATTATATTTTTAACTTTAAAACTTTACCAATTTGTATTGACTAAATTTAAGAATAGATTTAATATTAATGTAACAACTCCGGCTCGTAACGATGACGAAAATCTTTCAACTTCCCAACACGAAAGTTCACAAATCTCAGCACCTCGATTGAGGGAAATTGCATAAATTATATTTCTGAAGCTCGGTTATTTTCCCGATCTTCAGTTTACCGCGGGGGGCTGTTATACCCCATCAATGTTAGGAGATCGGTTAACACATCTCTTTCAGGCTGCTGCGTCAGCGTCATAAAACCTATATAACCGATTTTCCGACGAACGCCAGTTAGTCTTCAGAGAGTCTTCAGTCGGTCTACAAGAAATCTATATTCCGTCTCAATCAATCTTCAAGTCTCATTCCAATCTCAGTCATCGTTACTAAGTCGTTACTATATCCTTACAAAATCCTTCTAAGTCCTAGTTATTATAGTGTATTAATTTCTTATAGCGAATTTAATTGAATTATATTCTGTCGTGTATTAAATAGTTTTTTTTTAAAAGTTCTATCCACGGTCCCGTATAATAGTACGTTGTCAACTGACCCCTTGGAGCCGCTGGCTCTAACTCCAGCACATTTTTTGAGTTTAACGCCTTTGAAATATCTGCCCGCCATAGACATGGACGAGAACAAACAAAAGCCATAAATTATTAGACCGGTTGGTGCAGTCGTTTTAGAAACAATGAAAGATGGAATACTTGCATACGTTGCAGTCTCGGCAAAAATGGAACACAACAACTGAACCTTTAACTGTCGGAATTGTGGTTGTGCTCACCAAGGAGAATACGCCGCATCTCCATTGGCCATTAGGGATCGTCGAAGAAGTTTTTCCGACGGGGTAACTAGGGTAGCTCGCGTTAGGACCATGCCTGGTTCTTACATGCGCCCTGTTGTCTGTTTGTGCCCTTTGCCCATTCAATAGTTTGAATTAGCTTAGAGATTGTAGATTAGAAATTGTAGTCGAAAATTAGGTTTAATCTTAGCGTTAATTATTTTGAATGGGACCCTTGAAGCCGGGGGGGATGGTTACGCGGAAACGATTCGTGTATTTTAATTTTATTCGAGGGTATATTTGCCAAGTGTTTATCTATCCTTTGACCTAATGTCCCTTCCGTACACGCTGAAATGGGAAAAAGGGGAGTCTAGAAGGTGACGCGATTCTTCAATTTCAATTTCGAATCGTTTATTGCTTCTATAATGTACATTACATTAGCAATTACAGTGACCGTTATAGACCCTGTCGAGCGTTGCGATATACAAGAAATATACAATAAAATAATTAAATGGACTTATAACTATGTAACATCATTACATTATATTTGGCTATTTTGAAAATAAAATTTTATTTAATACTTAGGTAGTAATTTACCGCTTAGTAATTGATTCTTTCGACCAATGAGACGCGCGCTGGACCGAGGTGCTTTTGGTGGGAAAGCCGAGGCAATAAAGGCTCGCGTGGGGCCCTCGAGCAGCCTCTTTCTTCGTACCACTGGCCTGGATCGCATCTCTGGGGTGCCCCAGAAGAACCCACCTCACGTCGCATCACCGCAACGGAAGCGTTGTCCGGCGTATCAGAATCACACCCCGGTAAGTGTGTTTCCCTTAATTTTGCTCCTACTTGAGCAATTTGTTTGTTAGACCCGCCTCATTTTGTTTTTCCTAATGTGCTCAAGTAGAATTCCATCCTAACCCTGGCAAGCAATAGCTTTGGACGAGCGAGTGCATTATCCAAGTCTGCCGCGTGCCACGTCCGTCATCTTGTTGAGGCAAGCCAACCGCGTATACAGTCCACCTAGTATAACATCTCGCACAATAGGGTCAAGGCTCGACCTGGGAATCGAACTCGGGAAACCCTAGGCCCGCCGCCCTACCAGTTTATGTAAGGTAATAAATAATAGAGATAGATTTAAGCGTAAAAGATGTTTAAGAAACACGGTAAGTCTAGGTAGTAGGCAGTACATACGGGCACAAAACGATAGATATAAAAGGTGCAAAATTTCACCATACTTACTATCTAAATTTATTTATTTATACTTTCATGCACAAAAAAAGTACATATGGCGAACTTAATGCCATAGGGCATTCTCTCCCAGTCAACCACTAGGCTAAACAGAGATAGACATTATGGAGGCGGTGCAGCAATAATCAAATAGAGAGGATAAAAGAAATAATAATATATATAATAAACAATACATACATATTATATACATACATATATATTATATAATAGAATATATATACATACATACATACACTGTATACACATAAATACATATATATATATATATATATATATATATATATATATATATATATATATATATATATATATATACATACACAATAGGTTCGTATAAATATTATATATGTCAGAACAAATATGAAATATATACGAAAAAGAGAGCTTAGTCAATTCAAACTTGCAACGATTTAATCATATACTTACAGACTTGATTTTTAAAGACGAATTTGTTGGGAGCTTTTTTAATGTCAAGAGGGATGTCGTTCCAGAGTCTGATGGCCACGAGGGCGAAAGAGTGAGATAAATAACCAGTACGGTGTAAAGGAGTGAGCAACTTAAGATTGGCCGAGGAACGGAGAGAAAAATTATGAGAATCTCCCATGTATTGAAATTTAGATTTCAGATACTTGGGAGCACATGGATCGTTCAAAATTGAGAAAAGGGTGCAGAGTATTCTAACATATCTGCGCTGACGGATAGGCAACCAGTTTAACTGTGTACGGAAGGAAGATACATGGTCGTATTTACGATGATCATAAATGTATCTGATGCAGTTGTTAAGCAGACGATCCAATGTATTAAGATGAAGTTGAGACAGGTCTGAGCAACACACATCGACATAATCAATAATCGGTACAATAAGTGATTCGACAAGTAAAATCTTGGTATTGGTGGGAAGAAAGTTTTTAAATCGATATAGAGATCGCAAAGTTCCAGTAGTTTTGCGACTCACCTCCTGTATATGTTTGTTCCATGTTAAGCAACCATCGATGTACAGACCAAGGTTCTTTACGCTAGTGGAGAATGGTATGACATTATTATTAAACATAATTGATGGTAGGGTGGCAATAACCAGTTTAGATAATAATCTTGAGCTACCTAAGATTATCGTTTGGCATTTAGACGGGTTCACGTTTATGCCATACACAGTAGACCATTCTGAGATAAATTTTAAATCATCATTTAACAGTGAAATAGCACTTAGGATATTTGAAGGCTCCACTTGCGCATATAACTGCAGATCATCAGCATACAAATGGTAAGAGCTCTTGAGATTTAGTGTGATGAGATTTATAAAAATGGAAAACAGAAGAGGAGAGTAATACCGCCTTGAGGGACGCCATTTGACACATCACGCCAGTCAGATAGTATATGACCAGTACGCACAGCCTGTTGGCGCCCCCGAAGATATGTTGAGAACCATTCCTGAGCTGAAGACGAGATATTCAAATGAGAAAGAAGAGCTAACAAGATACCATTATCGACAGAATTAAATGCATTAGAAAAATCAATTAAGATGAGAACGATCAGTTTTGATTTTTCCATCCCCTCACGAATATATTCCGTAACCTTGAGAAAAGCAGTAGTAGTAGAATGACCCGGGCGGAAACCAGACTGATAGGGGGAAAGAATATTCATTGAGAAAACAAAAGCAGAAATCTGTTTATGAGCGACAGCTTCCAGAACCTTAAAAAGAAAAGGCAGAATAGAAATTGGTCTGAAATTAGATAAAGAGCTGCATTCAGTAGCTTTCGGGATGGGAATAATAAGAGCTTTACGCCAGAGAGTTGGAAAAGCACCATTCATCAGCGAAAAGTTAATTATATGAGTTATCACGAGTAAAACAGAATCCAGCACGTACAAAACCATTACCCTACTCACGTCATCACATCCAACGGCTTTCGATTTAATAGAGGAAAGTGCTTTGCGTACCTCGTCTTCGTCTACAAGAGTAAAAGTGAAAGTTTCATGAGAATAAGGAGGCATGAAAGATATGAAAGATATAAAAGAGATGGCATTAGCTCTAGAATCATCAGAAACTATTTGAGAAGACAGAAAATGACGATTAAAATCGTGAGGAGAAAAGGTGACGCTATTATAGTCAAATTGCGATTTTCCATATCCAAGCGTATTCAGAAACTTCCATATATCAGTCGAAGATGAATTAAGTAGTTGTTCGTGGATATATCGGCGTTTAGCAGCTCTCACCATCTGATTGCATCGATTTCTTGCAGCTTTATATGCTTGCCACTTTGCCTCAGTGCGATTCTTCTTGAAAGCACGGAAAGTTCTATCGCGTTTAGCCATAGCCAATCTTACCCCAACCATGATCCATGGAGCAGGAGGACGCTTCAGTCGAACAACACGCTTAGGAGCATGTTTATTATACAGTCCTAATATGTTGCTGTTAAAGAAGTCGACTTTTTCATCAACTGTGGAAGCAGTATATACAGATGACCAGTTAATAGCATCTGCATCACATTTAAGCTAAATTCTAAATTAAAATTATTTTATATGAGTTTTCTGTACATAAAACGTGCATTAAGTTAGTCAGGTAGAACAGACTCGCAACACAGCCCGTAAATGAATTAAATTAAGTAAAATTTAGTTATGTATTTTTATTTCGGACAGTCGTCTTCAGAGCCGAACCACACCATGTCACACAAATTGAAATCTGACGGGAAAAATAACGAAAAGGAATAGAAGGAAAGGCACTCTCCTGTGGCGATGGCTCGTAGCTTCACATTGCGGTCGTCCAAAGGTCACTCCGCTTCCACTCCTTTGTTTCCGTTACGTTAGGTAGATAAATATAGCGCGGTAACTTTACTCCCGAAGTGACAGTCCTATCACGGTCGCCACTGTTCTTGTAGGCGATTATGGTACAAGAAACAAAAGTTTATGTGTCGAAAATGTATTTACTTGTAGATTAAAAATTATAACAACAATGGTTGTGCGCTCTAGTAATACATGATGGCAAGTGCGCGAGCGCCGTTGTTGGCAGCAGTCACCGCTGCCTTCCCCGCGCGTCCGCCCCCGCACCTCCTTCGCTATTATTGGCGTAGACAGCCACCATCATCATCATTAGAGCTTATCACAAGGCCACTTCTTAACATAGGTTTCCCCCAAGGGATGCCAAAAATTACGGGCTAGCTTACTAGGACGTCAATCCATCTAACAACCACCGCTATCGAATAAACGGCCCGATGCATGATTTGCAGTAATATTTTTATAAATAAGTACATAGATCTGAATAATTTTATGAAAAATGAATTGTTAGTAACTTCTCGCTATGAAAATCAATGATTATCAAAAAATCGGGAAGTTATTGTTTTCACTTCGGTTTTCGAAAATCAAGTTTCGAAAGGAACTAGCTTCCTAGGAAGCTATTCTGGCTATTTTGGGGCGATGACGTCTGTATGTCCGTATGTATGTATGAATGTGTGTATTTTTGTATGTAAACATTTCGTAACTTTGTAACAGAGTGTCTGATCGAAAAGAAGTTGGCGGAATCTGAAAGGGCTTTGCTGAACTTAGATCTCCTGTTAATTTAAACTAAATCGGCACAATAGATTTTGAAGAAACCTCAAAATTATAATTCTCAAACAATGATTTTTTGGAATTCCTTCCACACCCTGGTTTTGGTTTGAACTCTATGATCTAATTACATCTTCTCCATAAAAAACGACGTCGATTTCTGCAAATCGTATCAAAATCGGTTGATTCGTTCAAGAGATATCGTTATTGAAAGAAATCTCAAAAAAGTGTTTTTCAGTTATTACCACACTGGCCAGTTTAACAGGGTAGTACTAGTTTTATCTTAGTTTTAAATTCATGAAAGTAACTTATGCTATTAAAACTTAAGACTCAGAACAGATATATGCCAGATTTGTACCTGGCATTTCGTAGCAGATGGTAATGATTTCATTTCTATTATTAATAAATTGATTAGTTGATCGAAATTTATTTTTACTTTTTTTAAAGTTTTGTAATCTAATCCTTTTGAGTGGATTAAAATAATAAGAATAAGTCCATCAGACAAAATTTGTATAATGGATCGTAGTGCCCTAGTTATGCGCAAGCACAAGTGCACTCTCTATTGTAGATTGATAGAACAGTAATCCAACACGACGGGCAAAAATCAGATAAAACAATAACACAAGTTTAAGGTCATAAACAGAAAGTTGTCTATTTTGTTGCATTAATATAAATAACATAATATTTAATACTCTACTATTTCATCCTAGGGGGATGGATTTTCTTTTCATATAATTACCAATGGTACAATTTTTAAAGTAAAATCTAATCAATAAAACAAGAATTATTAAAATCGATGCACAAATGTCAAATAAATCGCATTACATATTATGTACAAAAATTAATTTTAGGCGAATCGAAAACTACCTCCTTTTAAAAGTTATCATACAAACTTCCACATATAAATTTTGCAATAAACTTCATCTATGCAGTGCAAAGTGAAGTTGCAGCACACGACAGCACTCCATAAAAATTTAGTTTCCTAAACTTAAAAACTTATTCCAACTTTTAAGTATTCTCGAACTGCAGTTTTCATGTTTAGTAGCAGGTCTCACGTAAAGTATGCGTGTTATAACTTTGCAATATACGATACACAGGGGGAATATAAAAATTAAGTTTTTTATTTAATACAATTGAAAACTGTTTCATTAAATAAGGGTAACAAGCAAACACACGCCACTTGATGGTAAAAAGATGCTATGGCCTTTTATACATCTACATTTATCCTCTATTAGGAATGGAAATGCGGATGTGTTGTCAAGCCTAAGGACTAAGATGAAATGCCTCGTTTTCATTAAAAAGAGTCTCCGGTTTTCAACACTTACCATATGAAACACAGCTGATAGTTTATAAAATTACGTATAGTGCAATTGCGCGCCATAATTAATAACCGGTATATGGTTGGTGATTATTAACGCCATCTGGTATCAAGTAGCGGAAATAGGAGTGTCAAGATTTTTCTAGAACCCTTCCACTAGTATTGAATATAATCTAGTATTGAATATAAGAACTAAGCTTTTTAGAAAACTCCACACTCGAATTTTCTACACCTAGTCAGTCGAGACCGGTATTTTCTGGAACATTCTAGATGTTTTGGGGGGAAAAGGCCTATATACAGACGTTGAGGGCTGCGACCGGGACAGTATTGAATTCGCGATACGAGCGAAGACTTGGTAGCGAAATGAAGTGAACTAAAGCATTAAGTGTGATTAATTATTAGTGTGTTTTGAGTTTTAATTGGTGTTCGGTAATCAAAGTGTCAATTTTGGTAATTTAATCGGCAGTTTTTATTGTCACGAACCCTAAGCTCGTAACAATACGTATCCAATATAATGTGGCCTTTTACAGCATCAGGAAGACAGGCAGGGACAGCAGGTGGCCAACTTGCTAGTTCAGGATCGCGAGTCTGGACCGATTTCTGTGTGGAGCTGGTCGTCGTCAGGAGTAGGCGACCCGAGGGACTTCAGTAATCCCTTTTCTTCTGACACCAAATGTTAGATTGTCCTATTCAGCACTTATAAAAAAAGACAGTACTGAAATTTCGACAACTATTTATTAATTAAAAGTTTTACTCATACACAAGTTCGGACACAGAATTTCTACTATTACATAAAACTTATACGCGACTTGGATTATAACAGCGCGATAGCCCTGGCGAAGGGCAGAGTAGACCCGGAGTGTATTCTTAGCTTTCACTGATAGCCAGCCGGCAGGCAAGAACCAGGTCCGTAGCTGGGGAGCAGTTTAGCTGAAGAACAACCAACTGAAGAAATTTAGGAAAGTCTTGCGTATTTATAGCAAAATTATTGCTGATTTTTAATATTGTATTTGAATAAACCAGCAATAATTGCAAGTCAGCATTTTACTTTAACAAATAGTGATGTGACAGCGTAAATAGGGATGTAACAGTACGTATGCGTATTGAACGTCCGTCTGCAACTACAAGTACGAGTACGGTAACAGTGTTAGGCAAGACTGACAATACGATAACTAACGACATAAATACGTCTGCACCATCACGTAGCCAAAAAGAGGTTAATCTGACAACAAATAAGGACGAAGAGTTTGTGCCCGTGTCTTATAAAAAGAAAAATAGGAATAGGCAGGGTAGGGCGGCCGTGCAACCACTAGGAGATTCACTTATCCGAGCTTCTCCGAGATCTCTTTACTTATATGTATCACGTTTAGATGTTTCAACGACTGCTGATAGGCTTGAGGAGTATATTAAGTGTAAAGGTGAACAAGCGATAAGTGTTGAACGTATTGAACCTTTTAAAGTGACTAACTTTGCTTCTTTTAAGGTAAGGATTAATTTTGACAGAAAACATATTTTTATGAATGAGGACTTCTGGCCTGTAGGCATAGTGTTTAGACATTTCTGGCAAAGTAATTTCGTAAGACATGAAGTTCGTTAGTTTTAATTGTCAGTCAATTAAGAGAAATGTTGATTGATGAATTAGAGAACTGTGTAAAGAGTTTGATGTGGTGGCTCTTCAAGAGACCTGGCTGCCTTCCCATGAGCTATCTTTTATGTCAACAATTCATCCCGAGTTCTCTTCACATGGTACCTCTGCGGTCGATTCTTCATCCGGAATATTAAAAGGGAGACCATATGGAGGTGTGGCCCTCTTGTGGAGAACTGCGTTATTTAATAATGTTGACTTAGTAAATTGTAACGATTCGCGAATTTGTGCTATAAAATCGTATATTAATGGGAATTGTCATATGTATTTTTCTGTTTACATTCCTCAAAACAATCTTGAAAATTTACCTGAATTTACAAATATTTTGTGTATAATCAAAAGTTTATTAGAAAATCATTTCGTAAATGTGGCTATTGCCTTAGGAGACTATAATGCGAATATTAACACGTTATTTAGCAACGAATTAATAAAATTTTGTTCAGAAAATGATTTGATTTGCGCAGACCTTAAATTTTTTAAAGATTTTGAAAATATTTTTACATACGTAAGTTATGCTAATGGCACAAAGAGCTGGCTTGATCATTGCATCGTAACTCGGATCGCGTGGTCGGCGTTATCAAGAGTATATGTAATAAATGATGTATTTTGGTCGGACCACTGGCCTCTCGCATTCGAATTTAATTTTAACATAATTGCTGTTGAGAGAATTGTGGTTAATCACGTTAAATCTAGGAACCTTATTCCTTGGGGTAAGAGAAGTGAGGATGAGAATAAAGCGTATGAGTGGTGGTGTAGTTATCTCATATCAGAATTTAATTGGGACTGTCTGTGCTTAATTTCTTCTTGCGATGGCTGTACTTGCGACACACACAAAGGTTTTCTCGTTAGAATTTATAAGAAATGTATCGAAAGTCTTCATACATCCGCTATTAAAAGCCACGTAAGTCAGGTAGAGTATGGAGTGACATCGCGTAAACGTAAAGGCACGCCGGGCTGGAATGATGTAGTAAAATCAGCGTATGTGGATGCTAAAGTAAACTTATCGAGGTGGATCGGGGCGGGGGCTCCCAGCTCTGGTTCTCTCTATGATATGATGAAGTAAAGTAGGTCTATATTTAATGGTCGCTTAAAGTGGTGCCAGAAAAATGAAAATAAAATTTTATTGGAGCGGATAAGTAACGCATGTATAGACAAAAACTTTTTAAAATTTTGGCAACATACACCAAAACTATGCAACATAAGGGTTGGAGTTCCAGTCTGCGTGGATGGTGTTAGCGATAAAAAACAGATAGCTAATAATTTTAAACAGAACTTTTTGTTGAATAACTGCTATACTAGTGGTGGCCCTTCTGCGATAGATACACTTGATATGCCTGTTTTATCATATACTCATATTGATGAGAGTATGGTGTATAATGCCCTTAAAAAGATGCACCTTGGTAAAGCGTGTGGTCATGACCACATTTCTGTAGAACATTTACGTTGCGGTGGACCCTGGGTTGTGGTATTTCTCTCTGTTTTTATTAACGCGTGTTTAAACACTCATTTTTGCCTCCTGACCTAATAAAATGCGTGGTTAGCCCTATTGTCAAAAGTAATACCGTTAGCGATAAGATCAGTTCCAATTATAGGCCTATCTCAATCGCTACAACCTGTGCGAAACTATTTGAGTCTATTATTCTGGATATTTTATCGAAATTTATTTTTATAAGTGACCCTCAGTTTGGTTTTAAAAAAGGTAGCTCTACTGAGTTGGCAATTTTTTCCTTAAAACAAATAGTAACGTATTACGTGTCACGAAGAACAAAAGTATATGCTTGTTTTTTTGGACTTGAGTCGCGCCTTCGATAGGGTTAACTATAGCATCCTGTGGGATAAGTTAAAACTGGTGGGTGTTCCTTGCGACATAATTAGAATCCTTATTAATTGGTATAATACGCAGGTTAATGTAGTGAACTGGGATGGCTCACTTTCGGGCGAGTTTGTACTGACTAAGGGGGTTAGGCAGGATGGGCTGACTTCTCCTCTGCTGTTTAACCTTCACGTTAATGCTCTAATTGAGGAACTCAATGAAACAGGTATCGGCTGTCATGTAGGTGGGAAATGTATAAACAACCTTAGTTACGCAGATGATATGGTTTTATTGAGCCCCTCAATCGGCATACGCATAAAGCGACGATTTAGTTTATAATGCAGACAAGTCTGTGGCAATGGTCTTTGGAGCGCATAGTAAAGATGTTTGTTTACCGTTATACCTGAACGGCAAAAATTTGAAGTTTGTGACGAGCTTTCGATATTTAGGACATATCGTATCGAGTGACCTGAAGGATGATCAGGACATGGACAGAGAAAGGCGGTTCCTTGCTGTACGTGCAAATATGATTGGCAGGAAATTTAATAAATGCGAGCGAGATGCTAAAATATTACTATTTAAAACCTTTTGCCAATCGCTTTACACACCGCATCCCTGGACTAAATTTAAAAAGGAAAACTATCGAATTTTTAAGGTTCAATATAACGATTCGTTCCGAATATTATTTCGTTTTCCGAGGTACTGTAGTGCATCTACAATGTTCGCTGAGGCTCGCGTACCGACGCTCGATGCTTTGATAAGACATCGTGTGGCCAGATTTAAAAGTAATCTTCTCAAATCTGGAAACACGATTATACTAATTTTAACACAAAATTGTAGTGAAATATTTAAATATTGGTCTAGTATGTTAAGATGTAAGTTTTAATTTGTTTGATGGCATTTATTTAATTTATATTTATTTTTAACCTATTGCATAGCTTCTATCGCGGGCCTTGAGTGCGGGAAAATCCAGAAATTTCGTAACGAAAAAAACCTCACGCTCTCCGACGGGCACGGAGGTGTGGCTTGAAGGCCGTGCATTGTCTAACGATGGTCTAACGTCGTTTCTTTTCCTCAGTATTTGTTGTCTTTGTCGAAGAGTTTTGAAATTTTGAATATGAATGAACAAAGTTACTACACTATTATTAAGGCTGCTCTCTCGCAAAAAGCTTGAAAAAAGCGTGCAGATGAACCATTTTTTCGTCGACACTTACAGAGAAATTACATATGAAAAAAATAGCTAGTAATCTACATGATCTGATACGTAATTTGGTTTAGCCATAATTTTTCTATCGGTGTCACATAATAAATAAAAAAATACCCAAATCACCTCCAAATCGTTGAGATGAAACCACTTTACTCCTTCATTGTTTATCAAAGGAATATAAAAAAATATCTACTGCCTTGCAATACAAAATAAAATAATTTGGTTTGGTTACTTTTTACAAATATGTATTATTTTTATGATAATAAATTAAAAATGCGTCCCGATTAAATACTGCGTCTATATCACCCCCGCATTCGTCCACGAATTCAGTGCGGGGAGCATCGTGTTGCTAGGTGGACGTACGCCGCGTTGCGAGAGCTCAGCACTACGAAATAAAATCGTAAAATATTACTGCAAAAATTTAATTTTGTTAATAGTGGAGTAGGTTTTTTCTGATTCTTGTTTAATAGTAGTGTTTTATAGTTATATTAATTTAACAGTTTTATTAATGTTTAAGTTTAGTTTGTAAAACATGGGGAATAAGCAGAAACGATTGAAGAGAGGTTTAAAAAAATATTACAAACAAAAGGGTATACATTTATCAAGGTAAGTTTTAAGTTTTATCTACATATTTCATAATATTAGACAGTTGCTGTTTATAAAATACCTATATTACTGTGATTTCGCCACTCTGTGACGAGACAAAGCCCGGCAAACGCAAGTGGCGACAAGGCGCGGGCCGCGTCGTCGCATGCTGGTAGCGCATGTCTGAGAAATTAAAAAATATATATGTATTTCGAAGAAATGTGAAGTTCGTCAACACGCATTGAGGCAGCGTGGCGGACATTTCCTTGCCTTAAAACCCTCTCAGAAATTAGAGGAGGCCTGTGCCCAGCAGTGGGATGTATATAGGCTGTAACTTTACTTTTTTTTACTTTTATAAATATGTTATTTTACCGACGAAAATTTTAAAGAAAAATAAAAAATAAGCAACCGACAACCTCCTAGGTCCCTAGGTGACTTGCGAGATGTCAGTGTAACAAAACAAAACGGCCCAGAAAAACAGACTTTCCAACTGATAGCTAAATCAGCACGCAACAATTTCATTGGTGCCAGTGGGGATCGAACCCGGGTTGCTCCCGTACTGTGATACCTATAACGAGCGCTAACTATGTGAGCTACCACGGCTCTCAACAACATCGTTCCGTTCGTGTACAGCGCTGAATATAGCAGAGTAAAAAATTAGAGATTGTGGTGTTTGAAATTTGTCATCTGTGAGAGTGAATTTTATCTGTGTACTTTGCAACAAATAACTATATAGAAAAAAATCTGAAAATGATATTTCGCCGTTTTTGTTTGTGTACTGGTTAGGAACTCGATCAAAAATTTGATCATTTTTCTGTTTTTATACGTTATTTCTAAAAAAATGTGTAAATGACTATTCGCCATTTTTGTTTGTGTACTGGTTAGGAACTCGATCAAAAATTTGATTATTTCTCCGTTTTTATACGTTATTTCTAATGTTATTTTACATCAGATTAATTGTGGAGATATTTTCTTTAGGAAATATGTATCATTACGACGATTCAAAAACGTTTACATATAATAATTTACCTCGAAATTCACTATACGCGATTATCGTTTATTGATTAAATGTTGTTTAAAAAGTATTCTTATCAGTTTTTTTTTTTTTTTGTTAAATTGATGCTAAATATAAAAGAATGCTTCAGTATTGATAGCAATTTATTAACGAAATGTCTGTTGAGATGTGTCTAGAAATTATTAATACTTATTTTTATTTATTTATTAAAATAATAAATAAATAAAAATAAGTATACATTTATCTATATTGAGTACTAGTTATTCCTCGCGATCTCGCCCGCGTGGAATATGGATTTCATGGGTTTTAATTTTTTTGCGCGGAACCCTAATTCTTTTTCTAAAACAAAAGTAGTTCAAGTTATTCCTTATATCATCAGCTATCTGCCACTGAAAGTCCCGTCAAAATAGATCCAGCTGTTTCGGAGATTAGCTGGAACAAACAGATAGACAGACAGACAGACCGGCAGACAAACAAAATATTTAAAAATTGTGTTTTTGTTACTAGTACTTTCATATGCATTTAATAAAAAGATGTTATTTTAACATTACAAACAGACACTTCAATTTTATTTATTTGTATATATAGATATAAGATATTATTCATATTGGTGTCATTTTAAAGGGAATATCATGTACTATTATAATAATAAAATAATTGATGGGACTATGACACCACTTAGGGAAGTGAAATTTTGATATAGGTAAATTCATGTCTTTATCTTGAATTTGATTGCTCAAAAACACGATAGTATAATTTTGACTCGATCATAATTATTTGCGAAAACACCTCTAAAAACCACTATAGTTGAAATTACAACGAAATTATTTAATCTGTATGCTTCGAAATCACTCAAATATATTCATAACATTAATATTCATAATTTACTTGCTCATTATTTTGATTACTCAAATCAATAATTTTTACAAAAATATTTTAAAGTTTCTGAGAATTTCTAAGCGTTTTTATTCGTTTAGCCCGAATAATACAGTTTTTATGATTCTGGTTCAGATTAGATTTAATTTTAGTCACTTAAGTTTCGTATATTGTTCAAAATAATGAAATAAATCCACAGAATCTGCAGTTACGACAAAAAGCAATATCATTTTAGTCTCCGGCGAAAAAAAAGATATATATCATGATTAATTTATCAACTAGTTATTCGTTTACTAAATACGAAAAAATATCTAGGATTCCCCAGCCGTGATACATTACAGATTGACTATATTATCATTTATGTTACTATTGTAAATAAGTACTAATTGTAGATATTGACAGGTTTAATAGAAGTTCATTTTCTTATATTGTGACTAATAACCTAATATGACCTCGGGAAGAAACTCATTTTAATATAAGGTTTTACTGCAATGACTGCCAATGGGTTGTTAATTTCTACAATAGACCGTGGCGTGTTGTTGCTGACATGAATAACTCCGAAAATATAATTTATTTACTTAATCGTGTTGAGTTTTTGTGCTCTCACTGCGAGTTTACTTTTTATGATCACTATCTTAAGGAAGAGTGCGAACTATTTACCTAAGCTGTACAAAATTACTCTATACTTAACTAGATTAATTTTTGTGAAAGGCTATTTTTGTTAAATTAAGATATTATGTTTGGTTTTGCAGTTATCATCGTCTAACGTCGTTTCAGTTCGGCAGACTTCGGCACTCGGCAGACTTCGGCACGGTGTTTGTGTGCGTGCGACTAGTCGTATGCGTGTACACTAGCTGCTAACTGAATGATAAAAATTCCTGAATAACCTACATGTATTGTAAGATATTAAAAATATTTTAAACAATATTAACTTCTCATTTATCAATAAGAGCAAAAAAAATTGTTTTCTTATCGGTCACCACGCTCAAAAAGTGTAACTTGATTTAATATCAAAGACTTAACTGCATAAATAAAATAAATAATTAATTATAATTGCATAAGTTGATAAAAAATGCTATGCAATAGCTTTACCGCGGCAGTCCCCGAGTGCCACACGTCTTTTTTGTATTTCAGTTTATTTCAATTTTTTATGTTTGATGATTATAAGTAATTAGGTTTCTTTTTACGGGCCTTTGTTGTCTGTCAATAAATGATTATTATTATTATTATTATTATCATCAGGTGGGCTGTTTTCTCGTTTGTTACCTCCATTCTATAAAATAATAGATCATTATATACAATAATTGTTGTATATAATGATCTATTATTAGTCAGATCAGTGAAAATTCAAAAATTTAATAGGAGTACGCAAACTAACGAGGCCAACCTATGTATTAACTTTAATCAACGTACATCCAGGAAAGCTCTTCGTGTGGAATAATAGAATCATGGCAGCTTAAGGAAAAAGTGCTCGCCGTAAATTTAACGGTTTCCAAGCAATCCGAGGTTTGATCTCCTTCAAAATCAATTGTTAACGGCAACTTTAAATATTGATTTAGTAGTAATTATATCCTAAATACTGAATTTCGCACTGTGGCCAGTCTGTAGTATACATACAGGCGCAGGAGCAATCTCTATTCCCTTATTCTCATAGTTCGATAGGACGGTAATCCAACGAGAACTGGGAGAAATCAGGCGCAGGAACAACGGATTTACGTGCTTTCTGAGGCACGGGGGTGAAACACCACCTACTTTCTGACTTCGGGCTACTATTGAAATATTTTGACAGAAAAATTCAATAACTGATTTTTGGCCTGAACCAGGATTTGAACCCGGACCGCATGATTGACGATCGGGTTTACGACTTATAAACCAACTAGGCAGTCGATTTCGCAAGTGCTGATTTATCGGCGGTGAAGGAAAACATTGCTAGGAAACCGGCATGTCCAAGATAAAAAAATCTTTCGGCAATCTAACGACATTTTGCCTTATTGGAGGTATTAAGGCTGTTTGTTTTACTTTTAAGATAATAGAATAATTTTATTTAATATAGATTAGTAGGTACATAATAAATATTGAAAGTAAATTTTTGCAGCCGTTTCGGAAAATACATTTGCGGTATTTCTGTATAAATACTGTAAACTTTACTTTACAGGAAAAAATTGCTGTTACTTTAAAAATTAACAGTTTAAACAAGTTTTCTTTGATCTTTATTCGCACATTAAAAGTGAACCGATGGATATTTTAGTATGAATGATTTTTTCACATCCAGTTTTTACCGAATACGCTATTGAAATCCTAATTTCAATAAAGAAGACGGCTAGATGCTTCATATGCTTGGAATCCTATAATAAATTAAATAAAATCCAAGCCCAAGCATACCACTACAATACTTCAAGATACTGTAAGCACTTTTTGCGTTAATCGGAGCAAAAATTAATATTTAAAAACTTAATATAGCCGGTCTAACTAAAACATCGGGACGTCAAACACCTCAACCCCCATCCACCCCCATGATCCTATAAAGAGTCCGTAAAATTATTTTTATTTCATGAACTCCTCTTTTGAAGTCGGTTAAAAATTGTTCATCCTCATAAATCAAATGCTGATAATCAAATTAATTAAAGAGCGCTTATCCCTTGAGGGAGCATAGCGGCCTTCTTAAAACAACGACGCTATGTTATTTAGTAACCAAATAAACTCAGTCATACAAATGAAATCAAATTAGTTTTTCGTACATATTCTACCCCTCCCTGTTTGTTTAATCTTTGTGTACAAATTAAAGGCCCGTATAAACAAATAAATAGACTGCTTTCTCATTAGCTAATTACTAACATTTTCCATGCGTGTAATTAATTAAAAGCAAAGACGTCTAATAACTCCATATGAGACGGTAGATAAATGTTTTTATAGAACAAGGTTGATAAACGAGCACACAGTCCAAATGTAGGTAAGTACATCTACTGCTTACACAACTCACATGGAGCATCAACGTTCCAGGAAGTCTGCAGTTTGTGATTATATTCTACACGGCCTCAGCCATTACATCAGATTTGATAGACCACAAATCGTGAGGCTATTGAAATTAAAAAAAAAAATTCTAATTTCAACAGAGAAGATGGATGGGTGCTGCCATCTGCTTGGAATCCTATAATTAACAAAATTAAAACTAAACCCAAGCATACCACTGCAAGACTTCAAGACATTGTATGTTCATTCTGTGCAGATCGGACCAAAAATAATAATTAAAAATCTGAAGGTACTCCGAGTTAACACTGACATCGGTACGTCAGTGGCCTCAGTCCCCAGTGACCATGTGTGCTAAAAAGCACCCGAAACTTCGGATATTGAAAATAAAATAAATTTACGCGGTAAAATCTGTAACAAAAGTAGATTTAATCCCTGCTGAAGTGTTTGTTACTAGGCCTACGATGGCTATCTTAGTACAGAACCAGAGTTTTTATAGTTTTTATACGTGGTAGAAGCCATGCTGTAGTTATATTAGTAGTGTTACGAGCTTGAGGTTCGTAAGAATAAAAATTGCCGATAGAATTACCTAAATTAACACAGTGACAGTAGTATAGTTGTAGCACGAATGGGTCGGCTCGACCGGGGAAAAACAACGCTCTCACAGAATACCAGCGCAAACTAGTACCTTAATGCTGCTGAGTTTCGTATGATAAGTGTAGAGAACCGGAGACCCTTTTACTGGAAATGAGGCATTCAATCTTAGTGCGCACGGGTGATAACGCATCTGCATTTACATTCGTAATCGAGGATAGATGTAGATGCCAATGGGCAGCAACAACCACTTACCATCAGGTTGACCGTGTGCTCGTTTATCACCCCATCCTATATAAAAAAGAGCACGAAACCTAACCAACTGCAGAGAGGTGTACGACACGGTGACGTTATAGCCCCCAAACTTCACAACTGCTCTGAAAGACGTTTTCACGCTACTGGACTGGAAAGGATACGGTATTAACGTCCATGGCAAGTACATCACTCACCTTTGATTAACCAGGGGAGGCCTATGTTCATCAGTGGACTTGATAAAGGCTGTAAAAATGATTATGATGTGCATAAAAGGCTTTACGGACTGTGTTAAACGACAGGACCTATGGTCTACTATTTCTGGGAATGACGGCCTAGGACGACCTCGAAGGGTGTCGAAATATTAATAATTCTGCATAATTATATTCAGCTGCAGTGATATAAGGACATAGCGGCAAAAGCTTTACAAATCGGCAAACGTCGAAATTATTGCGTAGTGTAATTTACACTACGCAATAATTTCGACCAGGAAGTGAAACAATTTGCTAAAGCAATGATTCGAGAAACCTCACTCGAAGCACTCGCTACCAGAGAGTGTCTCTTCACTTCCAGGGGTTGAAATACTGACAAATGGTCGATTTTGACTTTGTGCCACTGCCGAGGTTCTAAATGAAACCAAGAAAGTCCTTGAAATCAAAGCGAGTAATCTATGATATGCACCGGAGCAAGTCCATGCGACAAACAATCGACAGGATTTTCTGCACCGGGCACATGATAGAAATTCTGCGATACTAACTCATCCTGGATCTTGGCCACTCGATTTGCGACGAAAGTATCCCAACGATGGGGTGATGAATGAACCGAAAATAAAGCGACTGTTGAGTTGGGAAGGGGAAATATTTTATCGATTTATCGATTACATGCACTAACAACAGCGGTGATAAGCTTGGCAAGAACCAAAATTGCGCAAAATTCGAGGCGCGCGAGAGATATAACCATACGAGGGGAAACCTTTGATTGTAGAATGAAATATAACGGCATGTCTTTCCAGAGTTACCCGTCTTTGGAGATGCAAGCAATATATAGCCCTCTTTTATATAATCATTAATAACACTGTCATAAGCTTCCCTCAATTTGGGCAAAGCGAGCATCTTGCGCTCCAAACAATAAAAACTTTTTTTCTGTCAGAGACAAAATATTTAATTAAATTTATTTAAAGGGTAGTACTACACTATATCGACTATCATGATCGCGAACGGTCGTGCGGACATAAATTTACTTGCACAATTTAGTATCCGAGCTAAGTAAAAAAGGAACGTTTCACCTCATCCATTTCCCAAAATTTGCGAACTATAACTCGAGTGGTTCAATAGCGGTGCAATAATAAGAGGTTGCCGGGACATTATCCACAGTAGGAGCGGAAAAATATAACCTTAAACAGTTTTTAATGTACCGTATAATGTATAACGTGCGATACATGAGGAGTTACCCTTGATCTTGTTATGTAACAAGAGGTGGGGGAAAATAGATGTCCTATGTCATCCGCTACGCCAAATTAGTAAATTGGTCATTGCTGAGGCGTCGAGCGAAAGGGTCAGCAGACGTTCGGTTACTTTATCTATTACTAATGAGTTTATATTAAATTAATACTGTGATATATAAGAGAATAAAATTTTAAATTTATCAAACCTTGGACTGTTTTATTGTAGCCTCCAATTCCCTTCACTACGGGACATGATAGCGTCTTATTTGTAAATAATCCCAAACGTTGGCAACATTGCTGATAACGCTCTAATTATTACACGTGTGGTACCCAGAAAGACGGTGGTGGGAACGCGATTAATTTATTTAACTCTCGATAGCGAGCAAAAGGAGCGTCGTCCGAGCGTGCATGCAAATTCGCCAATTGAGAAACATTGGCACAATTCGACTCCATTGAAGTTAAAACGTTCGCGTTAGTCTCTCTAGTGTGACCGAACTCATCAAAAACAACGTGATAGAAGCAAGTGACGTACTACTAATTCCTCCAGAAACACGCTTTTGACATGCTGAAGAACAGGCTTATAGCCGTTTATGAGTAGCCTGAGAATAGACAATTCCAGAGATAATTGTCTTAAATGGAATTAGGTGATTAAATATCATTCAAATTACTAAGAAAAATAAAGGATCTAGCAAGAAATAAATTACCTGACGAGACACTCCGAATTATGTGGACGGGATATCTACCTACATATGTTAGAGCATGGTTGTAATTGAGATTCAAGAACCAGATAAACTGGCAGAGTTAGATCACGGAAACGATACGACCCATTGATGCAGCGGAAATAGTAACGCAAAAATATACCGTCTTGAAGTGGTACAATTACGAAGAGTGGCACTGATTGGGACAAGACCGTTTCCGTCCTCATTCAAGATCAGGCTACAGACAAGGATCCGACACGAAGCTCCAGTAACGATCCAGACTGGCTATGCTTTTATCATTTTATGTATGGGTACCGAGCTACCAACTGCAAAAATTACTACTAATGCTAAAAACAATTTCGGAATCCTTAATATTTGCATTTATGCTTTGCTTAAATGCGTTATTAGTTATTTTAAAGTTCTAATGTATAGCGTAATTATTCAGAACCACAAACTAATGTTTATTGAAAAAATTGGGCAAACACAGATAACAGGGAAATCGGAAAACTAGAAGCAGTGCAGGAGTTTGCGGGCCCCTGTACACGTTCACACCGCCTCTGCGTAGAAAACAAAACAAGTGGACTGAGGTTTTTAATAGATACAGGCGTTAATGTTTCAATCATTACAATTAGTAATAAATTGCGCACATTCACAAAATATAACGATTACAAATTATGCAGCTATTGGTACAACTATCGAAACGTATGGCGTCAAAAGTTTGACTAACTTAGGATTAAGACAAGCAATACTCGTAATGCAGACATCTGAAGAAGTATGAAGATTAAATTATCTAATTCCATTACGCCCATACATACATTCTATTGAAATTAATAATTAAATATATAATTTAAAAAAAACTAAATTTTGAATGATTTTTACTGTGTAATAGATTTTTAGGTTTTTTGTTTAAGTTTTACGTGAACGAAGTCCAGAGTAAAAGCTAGTCTTTATATTTCATTCCGTAGATGTCGAAAGAAGTGAATATGGCTAATACTAAAAAGATCACATGGTTTTTAGATGGTCATGACGATATAATCGTCCGCCATGTTAATATCTCTATACGCGAGGTGTAGAAGCTAACAGAGGTTTAACAAGAAGGCACAAGTATACGACGAAATATTTTATGAATAAGTTGATAGCAGTGGTTAATAGTTGTGAGCAGGAAAAAATTGTATTTTATAACATTGTTAGTTTAGTTGAGAATCCTTCCATTTAGCAAGTACACTGTTGGCACATAGGCTCCCCCCACAAATTGCCTCACAGGGTTGATTTTGCCATAGTTGCCACTCTAGGCACGTGATTTGTCAGCCGAGGTTCTCAATTATTTTGAGTTGTTATCAAGATGATGGTTTTGTCCATCTCCTGTTTCAGTTTATCCTCTGTCGCTTCTTACGACGCCCAGTGAGTAGTGGATGTTCTTAAAATGCCACTACAAGTTCAAAGAAAGATCCAAAAATGCAAGCGAAAATAAGAAAATCGAGTAATCTAAATGCAACATACGTAGTTAGCTCGGAATTTTAGATGAATTGACTGATGAGGAATTGAGGTAAGTACGTCACTTCGTAGATAGAAAGTAAACATGCTTTTAAGTAGTAAAAAATCTGGGATTAATTGTTTATGTCTTAGCACCAACTTCAAAATGTGAAATTATTTTACTAGGCTAATGCGGTTTAACTAGCGGTGCGCGTGGGCAAAGCCCTCTAGGACGCGACTGTCCTAGGCGGTGTGGTTCCAACTGACGGCCGAAGGGAAGAGAACGCGTGAGGGCCCCGTGCGCTTATATTACTTCGGTCCTTCTTTCAAGGCATCTCGGGGGGGGGGGGGGAGCATTTCTCATTGGTTTGCGAGAGTCACGCGATATTTTAGAATTATCTTCTTTCCCCTCTCACTCCACCATCCCCGTGTGTGCGGAAGGGATAGGACGAGATCGTCGTGATTACGGACGGTCGTGCGGACGTAAATTTCCTCGCATAATCTATCATCTGGGCTAACTACAGGTGGAACGTTCACCTCTTCCATCCCCCAAAATTTGCGGACTAACGACTTGAGCGGTTCGGCAGCCATACAACAATAAGAGGTTGCCGAAATACTATCCATGATGGGGGCCGAACCAACGATGACATAGCCCAAGACGGTTTCCAATGCGTAAGGCGCGGTATGCGAGGAGTTGCCCCTGACCTTATTGTGTGACAAAAGATGAGGGAAAAGCGATGCTACAATGAGCATGTCTATGTTTCCGGGGACGGCGTAAGTATCGTCTGCCGGCGTCAGATTTTTAAAATCTATCATTGCCGAGGTTTCAACTGAAACGATTGGCAGACGTTCAGTGACTTTATCTACTACTAACGCATTTAAACCAAAGTTTACATTACGATCTATCCGAGAATAAAATTTAAAATTTATATATCCCTCGGTAACTTTATTAGTACCTCCGATGCCTTTGACTACGGGACATGAAGGTGTCTTATTTATTGGCAATCCTAAGCGCTGACAACATTGTTAATATAAACACATACATTAAGCTATTTTGGGATCCGCTGTCTAGCAATGTACGGACGCTTTGTTCGTTTCCACGCGAATCCCTAACGACGATACGGGCTGTATCCAGTAACACGGTTGAAGGAGGCTGTGTTCCCATATTCGACAATGAGCACAAAGCGACATCACCAGGTCGACCGCTAGAATCGTTGACTTTAGTAGGTGTGATTTCCTTGTCCGATTTACTTGACGCAAATATGTTGCTGTTTTCGAAATGTAATAAACTGTGATGTTTTTTGGCGCACTTGTTACACACGGAACTAGAATTGGATTCAGCAACTAAATGTCTATTGCTTAGAAATTTCAAACATAAGTTGTTTGTCCATGCTATGTTATAAAGTTCGCTGAGTGAATGTTCACGAAAGGTCGCACAATTATATAAATTACCGTGTTGTTTATTTTTACATATAACACAGGCGCTATGGGGCGATACAGGTGCGGCGGTTACGTACGTTAGAGACCCTGCGGTTTTAGATGATGGAGTCTGACTGCGGTCGACACCTTTCTTAACTTCTTGTTTAATGTTCGAGGAGCGCTGTATCACTTTAATTTGGTCTCGCACAAAGGATGCTAATAAATCAAATGAGGGCAACTCAGAACTACGATACTCCATTTCAAACGCACGCACGATGTCGGGGTCTAGTTTCTTTAGTGAAATATGGAGAAACACCACGTCCATAAGGTCATTGAATTTCAAGTTATTAAGTGCAGCCACAGATGCTACAAATTTATCTAAAAACTGCTCTAAGCCGGTGATGTTCGCGGATGATATAGGTTTAGTATCGAATATCTGGTTTAAATATTCGGAGGCTTATATTCTCTTATCTTCATATTTGGTTTTAAGCATTTCGAATATTGAAGAATAATTGTTTGCTGTTGGTGTGAAACCCGAGCAAATTGACTGTGCACTCAGTTTACTAATTAAATAGTATAATTTTTCAGCGTCCGATAACGATGCATTATTATGTATGTTTGTTGATGTTTTGGGATGAAATCATTAAAATAACTGTAGAACACGGAAATATGCAACAACGTTTTTATTAGTAATAACCACAGAAAACATAGATTACTGTGCCACAAACTATAAAAGATGAGAATGTAAAAATGTTGCCAACATAAGGCAATTAAATTAGCAGTAAAACCAACAAAGAAATACAAATGGTTGTGTTCCCATTTACTACCACTCCCTCTAGAACACAATCCCATTTTACTAATACAATATAAATGATTTGCAAGTGTAACGCCTTTTGTCAAATTGTCAGCTATCATGTTACAACCATTTACAAATAAAAATTTAACTTTACATTTAACAACACTTTACCTAATAAAATGCAACCTTATATCTATATGTTTAGTCTTAGATTTATACCAATCAGTTAATGCCAGCCTTATTGCACTTTGGTTATCACTATAAATGAGTAATGCACTGTCCAAGCCTTGCCCGAGCTAATCTTGCAGTTGCCGAAGCCACAACGCCTCCTGGGTTGCCATAGCCATCGCCATATATTCAGCCTCTGCTGTCGAGAGTGCCACAGTCTGTTGTTTACACGAATTCCAAGATATGCAAGCATTTTGAAAAATAAAAGTGTAACCGCTGCATGATCTTCTATCTTGTGGGTCACTAGCCCAGTCTGCATCACAATACCCAGTTATATTCTTAAACTCATCTTTGACATAACATAACTTTAGGTTCTTGGTTCCTTGAAGATATCTCATGACCCTTTTTACTCCAAGCCAGTGTTGAATCCCTGGGTCTTTACAGTACTGACTCAACTTGTTCACCGCATATGTGATGTCAGGTCGTGTAACTTGTGCCAGATATATCAGACAGCCCACCGCTTCCCTATATGGGAAATTACCATCTTCATTCTCAGGTTTCTTATCAAATTTCATATTTACCTCAATCGGAGTGTAAACTGGTTTGCATTCAGACATGCCAAAGCGTTCTTACACTTGGTTTATATATTTTTCTTGATCCAACATGATCCCACCCGCCTCACGATTTCTATTTATATTTATGCCAATACACTGCTGTATATTACCCAGATCTTTCATAAAGAATTTCTCTTCGAGTTTTTCTTTGATATCCGTTGCTGTTTTCTTCTCATTTGTAAAAATCATGAAATCGTCCACCCAAACAGCAATAAAAATCATTTTTGATTCATTTACAGAATAATAGATGCATGGGTCTATTTTTGATCTTTCCAATCCAATTTTAAGTAGAACATTGTTTAATTTCAGGTTCCACTGACGACTAGCCTGCTTGAGCCCATAGATTGATTTATGTAGGTGACACACCTGATCATTCTCTTCATAGCATTCTGGTTGTGCCATATAAATTTCAGCGTCTATGTCACCCTGAAGAAATGCACTTATAGCATCCATCTGAAACATTTCTAGGTCATATTTAGCAGCTAGAGCAAGCAAGAATCGGACTGAGGTGTATCTTACTACTGGAGCATAGACTTCATCGTAGTCATTTCCTTTTCTTTGAGCACATCCTTAATGACTAATCTTGCTTTAAGACGAACAATCTCACCTTTCTCATTTGTCTTACTTTTAAACACCCATTTACATGGCAAGGCTCTCTTACCTGACGGCAAATCTACCAGTGACCAAGTTTTATTCTTTACTCAGGAATCATATTCCTCCTTCATGGCCTTCTTCCACTGACCAGTATGTGGAAATGAAAGAGCTTCATTAACAGTGAGAGGATCACATAAATTAAGAATTGGACAAAAGTAACTCACATCATGGTCATCCATTTCTCCATACTGGGCAGC
Organism: Parnassius smintheus behrii; assembly: GCA_036936625.1. Taxonomy (NCBI): domain Eukaryota; kingdom Metazoa; phylum Arthropoda; class Insecta; order Lepidoptera; family Papilionidae; genus Parnassius; species Parnassius smintheus. The sequence continues at coordinate 484,911 of JAUPFT010000010.1, forward strand.
TCTGCGTGGCCGTAAGTTTATATTACGCGCTGGTGTCGGAAGTTCAACTGATTCCTTTGGTATTTAGGATGGATCATCACTGTCGCCTGACAGGTACTCATCACTCGTAGACCGATCTGAGCTGATTCGTGATTCTTCTTTGCAGGGTTCTTCAGTTAACTGTATTTTAGGATCACTGTTAGGTAAGCAAGGTAAGTACACATTATGCTCAAATCTTTGAACATTTTCTAAAAACACTATATCTCTACTTTTGACAATTTTATTTGTGTCAGGATCAAGTAGCCGATATCCCTTACTAGATTCACAGTAACCAAGAAATAAAAAAAATTTAGATTTAGAATCCCATTTTTGACGTTTTTCTTTAGGTACTTGAGCTATTACTTCAGAGCCAAAAATTTTTATATTTGATAAGTTGGGTTTCTTGCCTGACCACATCTCTATAGGAGTTTTGCCATCAAGTGGGTGACCTATTAACTATATAGGTCACTGTTCCTAGCGCCTCTGCCCAAAACTGCTTTGGCAAATGAGCATCAAACAACATACATTTGGCCTTTTCTACCAGCGTCCTGTTCATCCTTTCAGCTAGGCCGTTCTGTTGGGGTGAGTATAGAGTACTTGTTTGATGTTCAATTCCATGCCTATTCAAAAACCTATCAAATAACTTATTACAGTACTCCTTCCCGTTATCTGACCGAACAATTTTTATTTTAGTATCAAGTTCATTCTCTACTTTACTTTTATAATCTTTGAACACTTCTAGTGTACTCAATTTGTCTTTCAAAAAATAGACATTAACTTTTCGAGTAGTCATCTATAAAGGTAATGAAATACTTCATACCTCCCAGCGACATCTGCTCCATTGGTCCACACAAGTCAGTATGGATAAGCTGCAATGGATGTGAAGCTCTGGAGCCAATGTTGTTGAAGGGTAATCTGCTTTGTTTACCTTCGAAGCAGGTGGTACATGTGTAAGGACCTTTACTATTGTCAAGAAACAGATCGACTCCCTCTGCACACTCCGGTAACTTGTTAACATCTGAAAAATTCAGGTGTCCCATGCGTCTATGCCACACGACAACATCATTTAAGTTATTTGAGCATGTTAGATTAGAGAACATTTCTCTGTGAGTGTTTAACTGATACAAATTGTTTACTAATGTGGCTAAACAGAGGAATTTATTATTATGATCAAAAATATCACAACATTTATCTCTAAAATTTACCTTACAGCCATTTTTCACGATAGCGCTTACTGATAAGAGATTGGCAGCAAGTTTAGGTATATACAGAACATCTCTTACCTGAATTTTATTTTTTTTATTATTATTAATTAATAAATTAACCTTTCCCATATTTTCCACGGGTAGTGGTGTCCTACTGGCAACAGTTATGGTGGGTATCGGTGGACTTGTTGCATCATACATCCAGTCACATCTATTGGTCATGTGCATAGAGGCACCTGAGTCCACATACCAAAGGTCTGGATTCATTGTCTGAGAACATGCTGAAAAAGCTGCAACATAACTTTTATTTTCTTCTACTTTTTCAATATTCTTCTTCTTCGGAGCACGGCAGTTCTTGGCGAAGTGTCCGTACTTATTACAATTATAACATCGGGGTCCTTTCTGATTACAAGCCTTTCCTGTACTGTGATTCCTGAGAACGGCTGTCCTCTTAGTGAAGAATGCTGTGCTTTCTGAGCATTGAACTTCCTGCAGGAGTTTAGTTTTGATGGAGTCTGCACAAATCTTGATCCCTTAGCTCTCCAAACCCATTATCATTGGCTTATAAGTTTCGGGTAAGCCAGCCAACATAAGCGTTCCAAGCCATTCATCGTCAATGTCAAATTTGATATTCCTAAGCTTATGAGCTGTGGACATTATCTTATTCACATAGTCATCTACATTTCGAGAACTGTCCAATGTAGTTGTGATAAGGTCTCTCAACAAGGCAACTTTTCTGTACAACCCGCTGTCATCGAAGGCCTGCTGCAAGCTAACCCAGACTTCTTTACATGTAGTTGCGCTCTGTACATGCACGTAATTAATCGGATCTAACAGTAAAATAAGCTTAGTTTTTGCCTTTGTTTCCTTCCTGGCGTCGGTATTAGTTCCTTCAACACAACTCCACAAATCTTCAACTTGAAATACGCTTCCACTGCGAATTTCCAACTCGCATAATTGTCTCTCCCGACGAGTCTGTCTATTTGAAATGGATTGTGGCCGGTACTGGTCATCTTCTACTTATGTATAACAATTTTTCAACGATGTCACTGATCGAGCACGCCGCTCCAAGGTAGGTCTAGGTTATGCGGTAACCTCAAAATGTATGACGGTGGCGTGACGGAACAATTACGCCGCTGCCGGATTTCGTTCTTTCTGCGTTTTTACTTTTAATGATTTTTATCAACCACGCTCTGCTGCCATGTTGATGTTTTGGGATGAAATCATTAAAATAACTGTAGAACACGGAAATATATATATATATATATATATATATATATATATATATATATATATATATATATATATATATATATATATATATTAGTAATAACCACAGAAAACATAGATTACTGTGCCATAAACTATAAAAGATGAGAATGTAAAAATGTTGCCAACATAAGGCAATTAAATTAGCAGTAAAGCCAACAAAGAGATACAAATGGTTGTGTTCTCATTTACTAACAATGTTGTTTTGAAAACTACTAAAGAAGAAGGGCCATGTTTTAATATCGCTATTGAATACCGGAATATCTATGGGGGGGCAACCTGAGTGAGTTACGTGGGCGTACCTGGGCTTCCAGCTTTGCTTCGCTTTGAGATGGGGACTGCAAGAGCTTCGACGTTCTTTTCACGCGACACAACATGTCTTCAAATGCTAGAAGCGGCTGGTAGTTTACTGTATACTTAGGGTCGATTTGTAATTCCAAATTATTAATTTGGTCTAATATCTTTTCGTAATCAGTCCGCAAATAGTCCACCGTTTCGATTTCACATAAAAACGTCTCCCGCACTGCTTCCACGTTAATATTCTTTATGTGATCACTTATACACTGTATACGTGAGAAGAGTATGTCCCTCTTGGCGTAAAGAGTTTTAAATTTCATTTCATTTCCACTAACTGCCATTTTAAATTACTATAATTAATATTAGATTAATCACAATTAATCGCACAACGCTAGAGGATGGACGCAATGTAATACAACTATATCTCACAACACTATTGTCTTATCGTGCCGTATTACGTCGTTAAATTGAACACCTTTACAACGAGCCGAGGTGACGCGTGTCGGTCGCTAAAGTCACGCAGTTTTTTTTACAAAAGTTGGGTAAGCCGAATAAGCCGTATGCAACTAAACTATTTTAAATGAATAAGTCGATTCACTTATGCGAGTAACCAATAAATTCCAAACTCAAACCAAACAAACACTATTTTAAATGAATAATTCTATTTGCGAATAACTAACCAAAGTTTAAATTTAAACTAAACGAACACTATTTAAATGAATAATTTTATTTCCAAATGACTAACCAAAGTTTAAATTTAAACTAAACGAACACTATTTAAATCTATTCAATATTAAATTTGAGTGCATTGTCTAGGGAATTAATCTAAAATGAAATAAATCTAGCAATGGTTGGTGAGGCTATAAAGCACCAGTCCGAATCCGGCCGAAGGATCAGAAAATGGTTGAGCGGCGGGCCTTAAGGTTGCCGAGTCCCAATTCACAGGTCGAGCCTTGACCCTATTACGCGAGATATTATACTAGATGGACTGTATACGCGGTTGGCTTCTTCTGCTTCAACAAAATGGCGGCTATAGCATGCGGTTCCTTGAAAATGCACTCGCTCTTCCAAAAAAAACCTATTGCTTGCCAAGGTTTATGAAGGAACCCTGCTTGATCACATTAAGAGAAATGAAATTGGGCGGATTAACTAATAAACACAAATATTCAAGCAGGTAACATAAGGAAGTAGAACACTTACCGGGGTGTTACTTCAATGCGGCTTGGACGCTTTGTTGCTGCGGTGCGACTTCTGGCGGATCTCCTGGGGCCCCAGGGATGCGGTCCTAGTCGGTGGTGCGATGGAAGAGAGCGGTGCGCGACTATTTCTCACACGAGGTGAGGCGGTTACTCCTGGAGCTCGACTGCTCCAGGCTAATGCGGTTGAACTAGCGGTGCGCGTGGGCAAAGCCCTCTAGGACGCGACTGTCCTAGGCGGTGTAGTTCCAACTGGCAGCCGAAGGGAAGAGAACGCGCGAGGGCCCCGTGCGCTTATATTACTTCGGTCCTTCTTTCAAGGCGTCTCGGGGGGGCACGCTTCTCATTTGTTTGCGAGAGTTACGCGACATTCTAGAATTATCTTCTTTCCCCTCACACCCCACCACCCCGGTATGTGCGGAAGAGATAGGTCGAAGGAAGGATAAATACTGGCAAGCATACCGTCGAAAAAAATAAAAATACGAATGGTTTTCCGCGCAACCAATATCGAAATACCAGTTTAAAGCTACTGTTTTTCGTATGGTGAGTGTAGAGAACAGGATATCCGTTTTACTGGAAATAAGACATTCCATTTTAGCATTCAGGGTGAAAACGCATCTGCATTTTGATTTGCTTAATTGAGAATAAATGACTATAGGCCACGTCATCCACTTACCACCAGGTGGGATCGTTTGTTACCCTTATTGCGTGATACCAAGGTTGTAAAAATGCGTGTAAAGATAACTTAACGAGTTAGGTTACAAGTTCTTACTCGCTTAATTTTCGAAATACGCTGGAAAACTTAGATACTGATAACGACACCGCTGAAACTATTGATTGCATTTTATGTGATCATTCACCACTTGCCTGACTTTGAAAGAAAATAAAGCCTTAATTGTCTTTGAAATAAAAATTGTTGTTGACAGGCACAGATGACAGTATACACTTACCGCTAGTTGGGTCGTGTGCTGTTGATTAATTATTTATTTTATTTATTACTTAGACACAGTACAATAAGTTGTTGCATTATAACATTTAGGATCAGTAACATGATTAACAGGCATTTCCGTGAAAATAGCATATTTTCCTCCCATGAGGCAATCTATGGGGGAGGTCGGTGTTCAAAAGTGGACTTTTGACAAGCTGTAACGGTATACAGGCTTGCCATTGATTGTTTCAGAGGATCCCCTCTTTTTATTTGCCATAGTTACCACACCTGGTAACCGGGTTGGCAACTACTTATTTTTATATTTGGTTTCTATAAGAAAGACTCATTTGTCCATCTCCAACTTCTTTTCCTCTGTTGTCTCTTACGATACCCATAAGGCCATAAAATGGTTAGTGGATATTACACCACCGCTACACGGTATAAAAAAAAGTAAAAAAAAAATAATTCAGTTAAACATAATGAACAAAAAACCCTATTCAAATAAAACTCGGTTCTTTAACGAAGTACCTTTTTAGCTAATGTTAGATTTAATTTATAAATCCCTCTTACGAATATAACAGTATTATTATCGAATTACAAGGAAAAGCTTTCCCTTTAATTTTCCAGATCCCTCTAACAGTGTCTGTCGTGTGTCAAAACTTCTTTTTCGATAAAAACGTTTATTTTATGTATCAGATACAAGCCATGTACTTACTTAAACTTTCCTATGAGGTTTTTATTCAGTAAGTTACGACACACGTCTCTTTATTGTAAAGTTTAACATTCTTTACATTAAAGACTTAATTTTTCGCCACACGATTTCTTAGCACCGATTAGAGTCGATTGCAGGGTGGTCGCAGGTGTGCATTGGCAGTTATCATTTAAATTTTATAGTGATGAAGGTTATAGAAAGGATACTTAAACTTCCTTAACTTTCTTCCGTATTATTTTGCCTCATAGACGGTAAATATAGGTATAATTAATGCTTAGTTTCATCATTCAGGGTTGACTTAAGTCATATCCCTTATTATAAAGTTTTTTTATAGGATAGGGGGCAAACGAGCATATGGCTCACCTATGGCTATGGAATTGCAGATGCGATGTCAGCCTTTTAAAAAGGAGTAGGCTTTTTTCTTGATGGTAAGGGTTTCTTTTCCCTAAGTTGTATCGATCCGGAAAATATCTGGTGGCAGTAGACTCCCCAAGGAAGTTGTGCGAAAAATAAAACTTTTTTTTCGCACAAATTCTTGTTATTTTTATATGTTCATCGCACTCCCCACCTCCAACCCTCCAGCCCTCCCGCGGCATCAACTATAAAATTGCTTCAGTGATATTTACGCTTCACTTTTCCAAACTAACAAGGTTAACATGTTTGATGAATGACTTACCTAAGCAAATCTACTTGAATACTTCTTTTCAGATATTAATAATACTTTTTCATAGATTAGTGGTGAAACAACGCAAGAGAATAAATAAAATAATTTCATACGATCATCATGGGGTGCTGGATATTGGCGTGTGGCCTTCAACCACCAAACTGCTGGTTCAAATGTATTAAATAATGTTATGCGGTGCGGCTATTAATTTAAATAGAATAGTGGACTGTATATGAGCGCGGTGCGAGCGGTGAATTGAATTTAATTTATTCGTGATACTGCAAATCCCTTAAATTCGGGATATAGGAAGGACGTGAAGGAATGCATGTGCACCCACCTGGACTTCCGCTGATCTGCCTCGTGTCTCCTTATACGTTACTACGTTATTCTTACCGGGAAACAATTCGGTGACAACGCCTAGAGGCCACTGAAGCGGTGGAGTATTATCCACGTCTATTAGAACAATCGTCCCTACAGAAATGGCAGTAGAGTTCTTATTCCACTTCACTCTACTCTGTAATGTATGTAAGTATTCGAATCTGAAGCGTTTCCAAAAGGACTGAACTAAAGAATCTATTAAAGAAAAGCGTGATAATAGATTAATACGTTTCTTGCTTAAATCTGCAGCTGGTAAGCATTCAAGTGGTTTTAAATTTAGAAAATGTGCGGGTGTAAGTGCGGTAGGTTCCGATGGATCACTGCTTAATACATAAAGCGGGCGAGAATTTAAGATACACTCGATCTGACAAAGAGTAGTAAGTATTTCTTCATACGTGAGGATTTGCTTACCTATTACGCGAAACAATTGGGTTTTTACAACCTTAATATTAGACTCCCACAAACCCCCGAAATGTGGAGCGCTTGAAGGGTTGAGTTTCCAAACAATGCAATTATCAGTGAGCACCTGACTGAATGCCTTATAATATTCTTCTGATTTTAAAAACCCATGTAATTCATGTAAATATGAACGCGAGGCGACAAAATTAGTACCGTTATCGCTGTATATAAATCGACACGGACCTCTACGAGAGATAAATCTCTAAAAAGCGTCTAAAAAACCCGCCGAACTTAGATCAGACGCTAATTCTAAATGCACTACCTTAGTAACGAGGCATATAAATAAACATAAATAAGCCTTCTGGCTTCGTATACCACGTTTACGTGTCAATGTGATATAAAGTGGGCCCGAAAAATCCACACCTGTGTGTGTAAACGCATTACACTGCTCTAGACGGCAAGCAGGCAAGGCAGACATCATGGGGTAAATAGGTTTGGGTTTATGTCGAAAACAAATGTTACACCTATGAATGCGGTATCTCACTACACGGCGAGCTGATAATATCCAATATTTCTCCCGTAATGCAGCAAGTAAATACTGAGGACCAGCGTGGAAATGTTTATTATGATAATAATCAATTATAAGATCAACAATATGCCCCTTTTTTGGTAGCAATATTGGATGCTTTTGGGAATCCGATAAAGACGAATAATCTTACCGACCACCTACTGGAAGTACATCGTCCGTGATAAATGGCGATAACCTTCGTAATGTTGGTGAACATAGTAGTCCTTTTTTAATATTTTTTATACCTTCGGCGAAAGCGATGCCTTGATTTTAATGACTGTGATTTCAGAAATCTCTATGTCGGATGCGGTTATAATTTTATTTATGCGCGGTAATTTGTTTAAAAACCTTAAAATGTAAACAACGGATCGTAAATACTTATTCCAATTAGAAAATTTTAAGCTTAACGAGACAAATGGGTTTTCTTCCATGTCACTGACTCCAAGCGACACAGTCTTTTCTTCTGGTAAACTGATATGAGTTGATGCGAACCTTTGTACAGGCCATTCTTTACACGGCAAGAAAACCCACAAAGGCCCATGTAACCAAACGTCACAATTTAAAATTTGTGAGGGTAACAGTCTACGCGAAATATGATCTGCAGGATTTTCCGAGCCGGCGATGTGGTAAAAGTTATCCGGTAAAAAATAGGACTGTATTTGCGAAATACGGTTAGCAACAAAGGTGTTGAACTTATGCGGTGAAGAACACGCCCAACAGAGCGCGACTTCCGAATCTGAAAACGCATAGATGTTGTCGATCCGATGCCTCAATGACAACGAATCGTAAACGGTGCGTACTAACGTAGCGAGCAAAACCAAGGCACACAACTCAAGCCTGGCTAAAGTTATAACCTTTAATGGGGACACCCGAGATTTAGAACATAGGAGCGTTATAATTGGAGGATTATTTCCGTTAACAACATGCGAATAGATGACACACCCGTAAGCTTCTTCACTAGCGTCGGCGAAGGCTAGTAGCGACACATGGGATTTTTCATTTACGCCGATATGACGTGGAATCTGTAAATGTGAGATTAAAGGTAACTCTGATATATATCGCTGCCATGTATTGACAATATTAGTGGGTGGAGTCTCATCCCAGTTAAGTTTAAGAACCCACAAGGCTTTAATTAATAATTTGGCGTAAAGTATTACTGGACCGACAAGTCCTAAAACATCGTACAAGCGAGCGGTTGCGGAGAGTATAGCGCATTTGGTACAAGTGACCGGTGGCGGCGAAACAGGAAAGGAAAACTTATCGGTACCAACGAAGGCCTAAAATTTTTAAAATGTCATTATCATCAAATGATACCGAGTCTTGTTGACGATGTGATGCTGGTATATGTTGTAAAAGCTCCTTGCAGTTACTTGTCCACTTAACCAAATCGAATCCACTTCGGCGAAACATTTGGATAAGTTGAGTGGCGGTGTTGACTGCGTTGTTGACGCAAGGCGCGGAGGAAACGAGGTCATCCATATAAATATCCCTTTCCACTACAGAAGCAGCAAGAGGATAGGACTCCCTTTCGTCAGCGGCTAACTGGCGTAAAGTGCGAAGTGCGAGGAAAGGGGAAGAGCGTAATCCGAATGTGACGAGATTAAATTCATATGTTCGTATAGTTTCTTCTGTAGAAAATCGATATAAAATGCGTTGAAAAGCGCGATGGGATTTTTGGACTTCGATACACAAGTACATTTGCCTAACATCTGCAAAGAAAGCGATGCGATAAACTCTAACGTTTAATAAAATATTAAAAATGTCCGTTTGTAAATTTTGCCCGGTGTGCAAAATGTCATTCAAAGAAATATCGTTATCCGACTTAGCACTAGCGTCTAAAACGATGCGCAACTTCGTTGTACTTTTATCATTCCATACGACAGGATGATGCGGCAAATAAAAAGAAGGCTGTATACAATCATTATCAGAAACAGCGGATAAAATACCCTTATTAATGTATTCCCGTATAACAAGATTGTATTGATCGCGAAGATCGGGATACTTGTTAAAGCGTTTTTCCAAAAGTAAGAGGCGTTTTTTTGCATTCATTAAAGAGTCAATACCCAATATGTCGGGCCTTTTCTTAAATGGCAGGGCGACCTCATACCGTCCGTCGTTTTGGCGGTAAGTAGTAGAAGTAAATGTCTTCACATTCCTGCTCATCACGACTCAAATATAATTTTTGCGGAAGTTCTTCAATTTTCCAAAATTTTTCCATTATATCATTAAGACAATTTTGATTTAAATTTGTATCGTAAGAACAGGAAACAAATGAACGCGGGGAATGATGTGATATAGCGACTTCAGCATCACCCATAATAATATATCCGAGTGATGTTTCTATGGCACTAGGCCATTGCGAATGAATTAAGTTTTCAGGCGACAAAAGTTTTATGTAGGTATTAACCCCCAATAAAATATCTATAGACCCAGGTTGATAAAACTGATCATCTGCTAAGCGTATTTTATCTAAATAGCGAATTTTTGAAACATCTACTATCGAATCTGGCAACTGACCCGGATGGTCGGAACAACTAATGGTTCAATATGATAAAATTTGTTATCATTAAAACGAGACGTGAACTGCAGTGAAGTGACTCCTAAAATCTTTTGGGACACACCACCGATCCCGTGTACTTCGGTAAAACGATTTTTATTCGAAACGGAAAGAAATAAGCGTTTACAACAATCCTTCGTAATATAGTTGCTTTGGGATCCGGGGTCAACTAAACACCGAATAAAATGTTCATTGTCGTACTTATCTACGACCTTTATTTTAGCAGTCCCAAATAAAGTAGTATAGCGCGGGAGAGTACTATAATCGCGAGAAATATTACATGAAGAGGTAAGTGTTTTTTCATTTTCCTCCGTATTCGAATTGTGAGCGACAGAAGAATTTACCTTATCATCGTTAACTGCGCGGTAATTAATCGAATGCGCACTGCATGCATTAGCGTTAGGCGTCTGCACAACCTCTGAGTGTAACGTATTGCTGCTACGAAAAGCAGTCTTAGAACCATTCTGATGCGGGTCAGAATGAATTAAAGAATGGTGGCGCCGCGCGCAGTATATACACTTACGCTTCGATTTACAAAAAGAAGTCGAGTGTTTATTACTTAAACAATTAATACAACAATTGCTTTATTTAATAATATCGTAAAGTTGTTGTGTATTTAATTCTAAAAAGCGTGGAGAAACATACAAGTGTTCATGATCATTTGAATTACAAAAGATACATGAATGCGAAGGATCTGTATTAATAAATATTTTACTAAATTTATTTGAAAGTGATTTGTTTCGATTATTATTGGATGAAGATAAAGTATGCGAATCATTAAATGTATGGCATATAGCCCTACTCTGTTCGTATAAAAATTGTACTAAAGAGGCGTAGTTTGGTATGCTAACTGTGCGACCAGACATTTCAAATGACTTTACAGTGTCATGATCTAATTTTCTAAGTGCAATATTTAAAAACAAAAAATCAGCTAAGTCCTCAATTTTTAATTGCTTTAGAGCATTAATTGAAGCATCAAATTCGTCCATAAATTTATGATAACCTCCTGTTGTGTTTGCGTTCACCTGTGTTAAATCCAATAGTTGGTTAATATACGTAGATGCGAGTGTGCTTCGTCATTATATCTTCCTGAAAGCGCATTCCAAATAATGGAATAATTTTCTGCGGTAGGGGCTAACCCAGCACAAACTGATAACGCCCTGTCACTCAATTTGTTAACCAAATAATAAACACGTTCGGCATCAGTTAATTGTAAATTGTCGTGAATTAATGTCTTAAATCCTATACTATTAAACGAGCAATTCTTGTATATATATATATATATATATATATATATATATATATATATATATATATATATATATATATATATATATATATATATATATATATATATATATATATATATATATATAATCGGGATCTCGGAAACGGCTCCAACGATTTTCGTAAAATTTAGTGTCCAGGGAGTTTCGGGGATAATAAATCGATCTAGCTAGGATTTATTTTTAGAAAATGTCTTTTTGTCCGTGTTTTTAGGCAATGAAAAACTGCTACAATATCGTTAGAATAAGAAGGTAAATTTTGACGGATTGTTAGTGATTATAAATAGCTTAATTGGTATAATGGTCGGTCACAGAATCTTAAAACTCCGGTTCGAGCCCAGACCGACCGACCGACTTTTTTTAATTTTTTTTTCATGTTCCTATCTTTTTTGAGAAAATCTATTTTTTCGAGCCCTTTTTTTTAGTATTATTTAAACACACGAAAATTTAAATTAAACTAATTGCACTCACGATTTTTATTCAAATAACCAGTTCAGTTTTTTCTATTATGTCGCTGAGATCAAAAAATATTATTCGTATTTCATCAGTATGCAATTTGTATCTAAATATAATTTCCAAAACACACGAATTAAAAAAAACCGAGCGAAAAATACCGAGCAAAGCTCGGTCAACCGGGTACTTGTTGATAAAACATGGACCACTGGCGTATGTCTCCGTTAAATGACATTAATTCAATTGACAGAAGTGAAATTTTTAGTTTAGTAGGAAATCTATTTTCTAACGTAACAGTGGAAGGTGATGTGGATATTTTCGTAATTTGGCACTTAATACGACTATATAAATCTTCAAATGAGTTCCAAGCCTCGTAATCAACGTCTGTATTAGGGTTTAATTTTAAATGTTTAGTATTATAGTTATCTAGAACTTCTTAAAACTCACTACGTAATTGTTCTATATTCGAAGCGATGTTAAGAAATAAATTCTGCTCGTCCAAGGAATTAAATGCGCCCTTTGAGGTCTCGTAAATTTTTTGTAATCGTTCGTAAATATAATTACGTTTAGCGATAATAATTTTTAAACTAACTTCTTCATCCGAAACCAGTTTAGATTCTTTGCTTCTCGTCGTCATTTTCAACAAACAAATGCGGACTAAAATTATTGCGATAAGTGACGGTAGAATTAGTTAACTGGGGAACGAAGCAATCTCGCGTTACTAGAAAGATGGCGGTTAATCAACAAGAAAAATATCATTAATGGAATAATGAAGCGGTGTGGTATGCGTTACAAAGGTATTATAATACGTGTAATAAGCGATGCGGGACAAATAAATATTGTAGTTAGTATAATTAGAACTACAATTTATTATGATTTAATAATATATACGTATATATTTTTTTGTAATATATAAAAAAAATGAATTTACTTCTCCGGGCCTAAGGGTTAATTTAATCCCGGCCGAAGTGACCAAAAAATATATGGTGGATATTGGCGTCTGGCCTTCAACCACCAAACTGCTGGTTCAAATGTATTAAATAATGTTATGCGGTGCGGCTATTAATTTAAATAGAATAGTGGACTGTATATGAGCGCGGTGTGAGCGGTGAATGGAATTTAATTTATTCGTGATACTGCAAATCCCCTAAATTCGGGATATAGGAAGGACGTGAAGGAATGCATGTGCACCCACCTGGAATTCCGCTGATCTGCCTCGTGTCTCGATGGCTGCCGGCTGTCTTCACACTTATCAACTTCACAGATAATCACGAAATATAGCGTTATTGCAAATGTCTATACTTTTTACTATATGCTTGTATAATTCAATATCCAAATTACACAAGGGCGGGAGCGATGATGCGAGATATAAGCGGTGCGGTTGATTGCGTGTCTTCTCAACTTGTGTGAGCCCGTTAACACACGAATGTTAGCGGTGGATAGGAAACCGGAAATGGGCTTTGCAGTAATCTTATTGGATAATAATTAACGAATCCCTTATAAGCGTTAAGCGATAGTGCAAAGTGGCGCGAACATGGGGTGTTCCGCTCTTACCCTGGTGCTTAACATACCACTATAGACCATATATATATATATATATATATATATATATATATATATATATATATATATATATATATATATATTGTGTATATGTATATATATTGTATATATATATATATATATATATATATATATATATATATATATTGTATATATATATATATATATATATATATATATATATATATATATATATATATATATATATATAAATTCGTGCTACAACTACAATCCAGCTGTAGCTTTGCTCTATCACTTTCTGAGTATAGATGTCAATTGGTCTCAGCAACCACTTACCATCAGGTTAACAGGGTGTGCTTGCACTGGCGTACCACCCCTATGTATATTTTACAAAGAACCCAGTCGTCAGAATACGATGTATAGTAAGGGTTTTATTGCTATCTTTACCATTAGCCCATGACATTTCGCAAAATAAAACGAATATAACGGCAACTAGTATCTCAACATACTTTTAGCTTCCAAAGTACTTTGCGTACCAAAAGCCATACCGCACAACATATAAAAAGCGGAATTAACTTAATACTTCTCCTGTTTAAAAGACCGACATCGCACCTGCATCATTGTTTACTGGAAACATTAGCGAAGGGCGGATTCGTTTTACAGTTAGTAAAGCATAATTCTAGTTTCTCTATAATCATATCTTCAGTATAACTCGAGTCTCACAAGTATCAATAGAGGTGCTGAAGTGTTTTCAAATATAAATAACCACTATCATTATCAAATAAGTGTATTTAATTATGAAACTTTTACAAATAATATTTCCTTAAGCTGAAATGATGAAAATAATATATTATTGCCATTTAATACTAAAAATTGTGCGTCTAGTGTCAGAAAAGTGAATGATTATCATGAAAAGTGATTAACTTTACGGTGTAGCAGTGCACCGAACTTGGAAAAAATTCCTGAGTTATGAGTCACAATAACCGACTTGCCGTATTTAAAAAACAAGACTGCTAGGAACCATACCAAAAATTCAGCGTAATATCGTAATTACATCGTGGTCGAGTGGCACATTAGGCTACATTTGAATGAGTACATTGAAAGGCGATGATTCGAGTCTCTTAACGTTAGTCTTTTTGTGATTAATTTTTCAACAAATTATATTAACATACTTAGTATCGCGAGATTTATCGATCCATATTTAACAGAAAGCAATAGATATTCGTGTGTGCGAATTATAAGATGATTTCAACAGAGGGCGCTACGATATCCAATAATAATCATATAAAATTTTATAAAATGGATACAGACAGCAATAACATTACCTATCGCAAACCTTGTAGAACAAGTTCATTAAATGAACTTACAAACATGACAAATAACAATGAAAAAAACATATTTGAATCCACAGTAATGAGTATTCCGGATAGCTTCCGTGACAATAGTGACGTATTAAATTATCTGAGCGAACATGTTAAAACACTTACGACGCAACTACAGAGTGCTCATCAAGAGATTGAAAATCTAAATAGCGAAAATTTTCGTCTCAAATCTGGTCTTCAAAACATAATAAAGACTAACAACGCGTACAAAAAAATATACTCAACGCCTGAGAAAAAAAGCATAACACCAGTTTCAAAACGAAAGTGCAAAACATTGCATAACAATAACGTGCCAATTTTTGAACACAATATTAAAAACAATATTAAAAACAATGACGAACTTTCTCAACCATCAGGAGAACATACCAAAAGCTCGTCTCAGATGCATAACAAAGAAACTCAAACGTGTTACGTCTATACAGCAAATAAATCAAAAGAAATATCTACATCCTTTTCTTATAATAACAAAAAACCTCAACTTAATGAAGAACTGACAACAATGATAGCGAATCGTAAACAAAAGAATAAATTATACATTCTAAGCAGTGACATAACAGGGTCCCTATCCATAATTGAGGACGTGTTTTCAAATTACTTTGATTTCCGCCATTATGTAATCCCGAATGGTACTATAAAGGAACTTTTATGCAACATAGAAAACAAATTAAAAGACATTACGTACCTTCAATGATTATTGTATTTTTTGTATTGGAGAAAACGATATTAAAGCTGAGGGGAGTCAAATTAGCACAATAAATATGATAAAAGATTCCTTAAAAAAATAACCCACACTAATAAGATAATTTGTGTACCGACATATATAACAGGATATGTGCACCTATATATAATTTTAAAGTTGAAATGTTTATTAATCTCCTTCATCTTGACATACAGAATAATGAATACGCATACCTATTTGACTGCAACCGTGATCTATCACCAGATATGTTTTCTTATAAAACAGGAAAAATTAATAAATACGGAATAAAAAATATATACGACCGTATTATGGACAATATTTGGCGGAGCCACGTGTCTAAGGCTGCCGAAGTCTAGTTCCCCGGTCGAACCTTAAACCTATTACGCGAGATATTAACTAAAGTGGACTGTATATGCGATTGCTTCTACGCTTACGTAAAGGCGACTACTATAGCATGCGGTATAATGCACTCGCTCTTCCCTAAAACTAAAACTATTATTGTGCCAAATCGCTGAAAAGGAATCCTGCCTGATTAGGAGAACAACAAATTGGAGCGGGTTAAACTATATAAGGCAGGAACTAATTAAAGGAATATTGACTCACCGGGGTTTCTTCTATTAGTGTAGAGCACTATAGCTGCAACTTCTGGAACTTCTTCTAGACAGACACTCTGGGGAGAGGCGGTGCGCGACTATTTCTCACACGAGGTGAGGCGGGTCTCCTGGAGCTCGACTGCTTCCAGGCTAAAGCGGTTTCTACTAGCGGTGTGGTTTCAACGACGACTGCAGCGGGAAGAGAGCTGTTGTTCCAATGACTGGCGCGGTGGGAAGAGAGCTGTTGTTCCAATGACTGGCGCGGTGGGAAGAGCTGTAGTTTCAACGACGACTGCGGTGGAAAAAAGGGTGCGCAACGGTCGCGCGTGCCTTATATGTCCTCGGCCCCGATGATTACGTGACATTCTAGAATCATCTTCTTGCCCCTCCCACCCCACCACCCCGATGTGTCGATAGGAGGGTACGAATGATATCGTTTTTCGGAAAGGAACAAGCGGCTTGGCACCCCTACCGTCAAATATAATAATACGAATGGTTTTCCGCGCAACCAATATTATAATTGATTTGTGTTCATCTGAACAGATTGACATTCAAAAAAATAACAGTATAAAACACAGTACTCCTGATATTTCGACAAGGTCTCTAAAAATTGACGAAAAAGAAACCGACACTCAGTTTTTTCTCTGAAAAATATATACATGTCTTACATCAAAATATTGCAGGACTACTTAACAAATCAGATGCTTATGTATAAATATGGAAGAACTCAGAGACATTAACAAATTTATAGACGCTATATGTATAACAGAGCATTTTATGATGGCAGGTCAGGAATTAAACCTAAATGTACCAAATTACATTTTGGCTTCGTCTTACAGCCGAAGCAACAGCAACAGAGGAGGAACATGCATCTTACTGAAAAAAGAACATAAATTCAGGGAATTTTCAGAAATTAGTAAATATTGTCTTGACTATGTATTTGAGAGCTGTGCAATTGAACTTATTGATTTTCAAATTGTTATTATATGTATTTATAGAATAACCAATCAAAATAAATTGTATACATTATTTCAGAGGTTGGAAAAACTTTTGACTTATTTTGCCAATCTTAATTTAAAAAATATTTTAATTGCTGGTGATTTGAAAATAGAAGTTTTAAAAAGCAATAATGTTACTTTAGACTTTGAATGTTTATCATTAAGTTATAATCTTAAGCTAGCACTACATGAACCGACAAGACTAGCCAGTCGAACGTGTATTGACAATTTTGCACATAATTTCAAAAAGGGTTGTAAAACTGAAATTTTAGAATTAGGTCTCTCAGACCATACAGCTCAGTTAATCAAAGCACCTGCTAAAAAATACCGACATTAAATTTTTGGCGTACCAGAAAACGTGATTATAGCTCAGAGAACATTGAAAAATTTAAAATGAGTATTAAAAGTTTATATTTTTTGAATATTTACCATGCTAATGACGCAAACATAGTCTACCAATATTTTATTGATGATTTTAAACTTTTTTATGACCTTTGTTTCCCGCAAATACAAATTTTGATAAAAGTCAATAGTAAACCAAAATGGGTATCCCATGGAGTCAAGGTTTGCAGTAGAAAGAAAAAAGATTTGCTTTGGAAATTCAGATTGAATTCAACTAAAGAGAACAAATTAAAATATGTAAAATATAATAAATTATTTAAAAAAATTATAACCCGAACGAAACGTGCATAAAATAATTATAAAATTTAAAAATTTCAAGTAATAAAAGTAAAACAGCGTGGCAAATGACAAAACAAGACTCAATACACCTAAAGAAACTATTGTCAACATAAAAATTAAAGATCGAATTTGCATAGATAATCCTAAAAAAATAGCTAACGCGTTTAATAATTATTTTATTGAAAAAGTTAATACCCTTCCGGATGCCGGGAAAAAGTAAATACTACAATTAAACACCAATTAAATTCAATGTTTCTTGCACCAAGTTCACCATACCAAATAAATAAGATTATAAAAACAATATATGCCATGTTGACAAAAGATTTCCCATTTGTGCCATTTACTGCGATATGTCACAGGCATTTGACTATGTAGACCATAATATACTTATTAATAAACTTGACGCTTACGGTATTAGAGGAAATGTCTTAGATTTAATTCGTTCCTACTTAAATAATCGACAACAAATAACAGAAATAACTAGAGTGAATCTTGAAACCAAAAATGAAGAAATATACACTTCTAAGAAGCGCTATATATCATATGGCGTGCCCCAAGGCACTGGGGCCACTCTTATTTATTATATATGTTAACGACTTGCCAAATGCAACAACACAGCCTATTACACTATTTGCTGATGACAGTACTGTTATAATTGCATGTAAGGACATTCATCATTATAAATTTGACATCAAAAACGCATTGACATCTATAATTTCATGGCTAAACAATAATAATTTAAAAATCAATTTAACGAAGACAAATATAATGCACTTTGGACAAAGATCACAAAATCCATTAAATATAAATTTGGTTTATGATAATTACACGATAAGTGAAGTTACTTCTACCCGCTTTCTTGGCTTAATTATAGACAGCAAATTAAATTGGAAAGAACACATTAACGTATTATGTAAAAAAATCAGCAATCTTTCATACGCCCTTCATAAACTTGCTCCAACTATCAACACAGATACGCTTTTTTCGGCATACTATGGTCTTGTTGAATCTATTCTCAGATATGGCATAATTATTTGGGCCAACTCAACTAACACAGATATGGTATTTAAAATGCAAAAGCGATGCATACGGGCCATGTTTGGTATTCAAAGTACGGAGAGCTGTAAGCCATTATTTATCAAACACAAAATTCTCATGTCATGGGGGTCATTGTAGAAGCGTGCTCGTCGCGACCCCTGCCAGCCCTTTTCAGGGCTGCAATTCTACACAGCTGCGCACCCATGCAAACGAGGGTTAGGGCGTCCCCCCAAGGCGACGCACACCAGCTCGTCCCCGTTGGTGTGGAATGCAGCGCGCAAAGCGGCGATGGGGACCGCCACCCGTCACGCACAGCCCAACAGGACGTGGAGGACGGAGTGCAGAGTTGACACGTGGAATATTAGAGGGGGCATGAGAGATAAGACGAATGAGTTGATCGAAATAATGAAAGAAAGAGAATTAGATGTCGTGTGTATGTCGGAGACCAAACGGAAAGGCAGTGGTACTGAAGAGCTCCCTGGCGGGACGTTAGCTATATGGTCCGGAGTCCCGGAAAGCGAGAACGCCTGCCAGGGAGTGGGAGTGCTGGTGTCGTCCCGGTTGGTCGATCTTATGACTGAGTACAAGGTTGTGAACTCAAGACTTCTCTGGGTTCGCTTCAAAATGGGACTGACGAAGTTATTCCTTTTGGCTGTTTATGCGCCGGTAGCTTCGTCGTCCAGGGCTGAGCTGGAGGAGTTTTGGGAGAATGTAAGAGAAGTTCTAGATTTGGTTAAGGGAAACGAAAGAACTGTTGTATGTGGTGATTTGAATGGATGGGTAGGTATCGCTCGACCAGGATACGAATCGGTGCTTGGAAAGTTTGGCGATAAAAGGGTTAATGATGCTGGCAAGATTATACTGGCTGTATGTAAGGAAAAGGGTCTTCTTGTGACAAAACACTATGTTTAATCACAGGAAAATCCATATGTACACTAGAGAAAGAAAGAATGAGAGAAGTATGATTGATTTGTTCCTGGTGGATGACCGACTGCAAAAACAGGTGATGGATACACGAGTGTTCAGGGGTGCTGACCTGGGAACGGATCATTATCTAGTAATAACTAGATTTAGGGGTTTGTTCGCGGGTTGGCTCTACCGGACGACAGTAACAGAACCACAGTCGGTCTGTCGCATCCGAAGCTGGAAGCTTCAGGAAGCGAATACTAGGGACAAATATCACACCAGGGTAGCCGAAAAGCTTGACACCATTGATGGCAGGAAAGAATGTGTGGTGAGAACATGGCAGAACCTTAGGGATGGAATGGTAAGTGCAGCGGAAGAAGTATGAGGAACGACAAAAAGAGGTAGTAGTAAAAGAAGAGATGCATGGTGGAATGATGAAGTGAGAGAAGCTGTAAAAAGGAAGAAAAGAGGGTGGTTAGACTACTTGGCCTCTAGTAACGATGAGCATATGAGAGAGAAGATGAAAGAAAGATATAAGCTGCAGAAAGTTCATGCGAAAACATTGATTGAGGAAGTACGTGAAAGGTGTAGAATAGAAGCGGACGATAGGTTGTCGCACAACTTTAGGGAAAACTCCAAACTCTTCTGGAAAGAGGTTGGAAGGTCCCGGAGTGGTGCGACAGCCTTAAGAATTAACAAAGTGCTTTCGAGAACCAATGATGTCCTCTCAGAAAAATCGGACGTCATGCAGCGATAGAGTGAATTTTATAGAGAAATGTATGCGTGTCATGATCTTAGTGAAGGATCCGGGGGTGACGCCGTGACTGGCACGCCAGACACGGACCTCGATGACACTGAGGTCATCAGCATGAAAGAGATTGAACGTGCGATTCGAAGTTTGAAATGTGGTAAGGCTGCGGGACTAGACAGAGTTACTGCTGAAATGATCAAGTACGGTGGGCCTCGCGTCTGGGAGAGCTTTCATCTGCTGTGCAATTTGTGCTGGCGGACGGGAGATGTCCCGGATGATTGGCGATCCGCGGTCATTGTGCCTTTATATAAAGGTAAAGGTTCACATTTTGACTGCGGGTGCTATCGGGCGATCAGCTTGACCAGTTTAGCAAGTAAAGTTTACTCGAAGGTTTTGACACGTAGGATGCAAGATAAATCGGAAAGATTTTTATGGGAGGCACAATGCGGATTTAGACCTGGAAGAGGATGCACGGATCAAATGTTTTCTCTCCGCATGATCACGGAGAAGCTTCTGAGTGTTAATCAGAGGATTTTCTGTGCTTTTGTGGATCTGGAGAAAGCATTTGATAGGGTTATAAGGAAGAAAATGTGGGAACTGTTGCCGGGATATGGTGTGGATGGTCGATTGTTAAGGGCTGTGCAGTCACTTTACTATGACTGTAAAGCCTGTGTGCGGGTAAAACGTAAAACAGGGTTGTGTCGTGTCTTCCTGGCTGTTCATACTGTATCTCGACAGCTGTTTACAGAAGCTGAAAAATAGCTGTTTGGGTGTGAAATTGGGTGACATAAAAGTTAATTGTCTGCTGTATGCTGATGATGCAGTGCTTATTGCACCATCAGAAGTAGAACTGCAGGCATTAGTCACGTGTATGAAAGAGGAATGTGAAATTAAAGGTCTCCGTTTTAATGCTAATAAAACTAAGGTTCTGGTATTTGAAAAGGACGAAGAGAGAACGAAATGTGAAACATGGGTAAATCAGGAATGTCTAGAACAGGTAAATGAAATTGTATACTTGGGGAGTGCTTTTTGCCGGGATGGAAGATGTGATTTAGATGTGAATAGGCGTATCGCTGTCGGAAACAAAGTCAATGGTGCCCTGAATGCATTAGTAAAAAGGCAAGGCGTGGTGAAGAGTGCACGCCTTGCAATACATAACGCAGTATTGGTACCGACTTTGTTATATGGCAGCGAATCCTAGGTATGCCAGAAGAAGCATATAAGCAAGTTGAATGCAGTGGAGATGCGATCTCTTCGTAAAATATGTAGCGTTAGCATAGCCGACCGAAAGCGAAACGAAGAGATTCGCAACATGGCAGGATTGAAAGATGACCTTATCACAAAAATTGATAGGGGCGTACTCCAATGGTTTGGGCACGTTTAACGAATGAGTGAAGACCGAATGGTGAAGAAAATATATAAAGCGAAAGTAAATATTAAAAGGTGTCGAGGTAGACTGAGACTAACTTTCGAAGACCATGTGAGCAAATTGCTTGAAGAGGGGAGGGTCAAGAGTACTCGGATACCTAGACGTGCATGTATGAAGAAGTTAATGAACCTGAAAGAAGCGAAAGAGGTATGTAAGGATCGTGACACTTGGCGATCTGTTCTCTCTGGCTACCCCGTTAGGGATTGTGCGTGAAGATAAGTAAGTAAGTAAGTATTTTTGATAGGAAATATAATTGACATTTATTACATTCAATTACTTCATGTTCTGATAAATTATTTAGTAGATATTATACCTTTTGTCATAACTCATTAATTATCTGTTACAGCTATCTTTATTTTCTATTTTTTTTTCATATTTGTACACCAACTATGGTCAAACATGTTGATTCAAAATTATAACTTTAAGAACAATAATAAACATCAAATGTATTATTATCTACACATGTTTTTGCAAATAAATATATCTTATCTTATTTTATCTGGTGTTGCAGTAGTTCGTGGGCGGTGGCCAACCCTTCCTATCAAGTGATCCGTATGCTTTACCCTCTCTTCCGTAAAAAAAAAAATATTAAAAGAACAAAGCTCCTTAGAATTACCTACAGCTATTTAAAAATAGGAAAAATATCTAAGAAATTCTCTTTGCTGTTTTTTCTGAGCTAGCGGGTTAATGTAATATACATCGTCAGACATACCGTCATTTTTAAGAAGTCGTAGATTTGTAGAAAAATAGTCCTTCAGTCGCCTTTTACGGTACTCATGTGTTATTATGGTATAAATTTGGATATTTTATAAATTTTATTTTTCTACTTTTTAAACTTAAAATAGTAGAATGTCGACCAGTAAACTATTTCGGTCTAGTGAGTGTGAGAATAAGAAGAACCTAGTTAAAGTGTCAGTACAAGCACAGAGACTCATTATTTTTAACACGTTCTAATTAACTCACTTTCTTGTTTACGTCATCGTCATTACAGCCCTTCACAAGCTCACTGCTGAACATAAGCCTCCCCCAAGTAATGCCACAAAGCACGGTCCTAAACCACCCGCATCCATCGAGCTCCTGCATGTCTTACCAGCTCGTCACTCCATCTAGTGGGGGTCGCCCTACATTAATCCTACGGGTACGAGGCTGCTATTCGAGAACCTTTACTCCCCATCGGTTATCGGTTCTTCGAGCTATATGGCCGGCCCATTGCCACTTCAGCTTACTAATCCGTTGAGCTATTTCGGTCAATCTGGTTTGACTGCGGATATCCTCATTTCTGAGTCTATCACGCAAAGAAACTCCGAGCATAGCCCTCTCCATAGCTCGCTGAGCGACCTTGAAGGTCCTCATACGACCAGCAGTGAAGGACCACGTCTCAGATCCGTATGTCATCACTGGCAACACGCACTGGTTGTACAATCTAGTTTGAGGTATACTTGACGGGAAGATGTGTCGCAATTTCCCGAACGCTGTTCAGCCGAGTTGAATCCATCGATTGGTCTGTCGGTCGAAGGTGGACTTACCTAGTCAGACTATTTGTCCCAGGTAAACTTCTAGTCAACAACTTCGAGCATAGTGCTCCCAACAACTACTGGTATAGGTGTGACATGGACATTAAACGTGATCTTTGTTTTGTCCATGTTCATCTTAAGACCTATCCGTCGGGAGGCACTATTGAGGTCATTGAGCATAGTGCTTGGGTCCTCCAGCGATTCTGCCATCAGGACTATATCGTCGGCAAATCGAAGGTGAGTGATTTACTTGCCATTGATGTAAATACCGTATCCTTTGCAGTCCAGTAGCTCGAAAACGTCTTCCAATGCAGCGGTGAAGAGTTTCGGGGATATAACGTCACCCTGTCTTACACCTCTCTGCAGTTGGATAGGTTTCGAACTCTGGTTCTGTACTCGGATAGCCTCGTAGCCCTTCTGTAAAAACACTTCAGCACTTCGACATACCGACAGTCAACTTGGCACCGCTAACGGGACTGTAGCACCGCCCAAATTTCGTCGGCATCAACGGCTTTCTCATAGTCCACATGCGCCAAGCAAAGTGGCAGATTGTACTCTTCGGTCCCCTGTACAATCTGCCGCTGGGAATGTATGTGGTCTATGGTACTAAAGCCTTTTCGGAAACTGGCTTGTTCGGAAGGCTGGAAGTCGTCAAGTCTGCTTGCGAGACGATTCGTAATGACTCTCTAAAACAGCACGTAGACATGGCTCAGAAGGGGAATTGGTCTGTAGTTCTTCAAGAGAGCGTTGCCGCCCTTCTTAGAGAACAACACCACCGTATTCCGCTCCACGCCTCGGGAATACTCAATGGTGTCTCCCAACGGATAGATCTTAAGATGAACCTGGACAAAACAAAGATCATGTTCAATGTCCATGTCGCACCAATGCCGGTAGTTGTTAGGAGCACTATGCTCGAAGTTGTTGACGAATACGTTTACCTGGGACAAATATTCCGACTAGGTAAGTCCAACTTCGACCGAGAGGTAAATCGACGGATTCAACTTGGCAGGGCAGCGTTCGGGAAATTACGACACATCTTCTCGTTAGGTATACCTCAATCTCTGAAAACTAAACTGTACAATCGGTGCGTGTTGCCAGTGATTACTTACGGATCAGAGACGTGGTCCTTCACTGCTGGCCGTATGAGGACGCCCAAGGTCGCTCAGCGAGCTATGGAGAGGGCTATGCTCGGAGTTTCTCTGCGTGATAGACTCAGAAATGAGGATATCCGCAGTAAAACCAGAGTGACCGACATAGTCCAAAGGATTAGTAAGCTGAAGATGCAATGGGCCGGCCATATAGCTCGAAGAACCTATAACCGATGGGAAAGAAAGGTTCTCGAGTGGCAGCCTCGTACCTGTAGTCGTAGTGTAGGGCGACCCCACACTAGATGGAGTGACGACCTGGTAAGACATGCAGGAAGTCGACGGATGTAGGTGGCTCAGGACCGTGCTTTGTGGCATTACTTGGGGGAGGCCTATGTTCAGCAGTGCACTTGTGAAGAGCTGTAATGATGATGATGATGATGATGATTCTGATTGTAAGGTACGCAACCCTCGTCGATACACTCCCAATCTTTAAAACGTTGTTAACGAGAGACTTGTGGACGATAAATCCAACACCTCCTTGGGACAGATGGTCTCCCTCCTGGTGATAGAACCAGTTACCGGGTTCGAGAATCACCGTGTCCTCCCCCTCTCTTCGGACCTCGGATAATCCTATAATATTTCAGCGCAACTTGTCTATCTCTTCTTCCATCTCCAGGATCTTCTTGTCAGTTCTCAGGGTGCGTGCGTTACATGTTGCCAGGTCGAGTCGTCTTAGGTGGCAACCGAAATTCCACCGGAGCCACCGTAACCAGGAATAGCTGGGCCGCCGGAGACTGGGGGTCGTCTATTTGTGTAATTGTTTATGGGGTGTATATTGCCATAGTTGCCACGCTTGGCGAGCGGGTTGGCAACCGCACTTTTTTGTCGTACAGTTGCTGTTATCAGGAAGATGCTGCTGCCTATCTCCTGCCTGTTTCCCTCTGTCGCCTCTTACGACACCCACGAGGAGATATGCGGTAGTGGATATTCTTAACCGCCACTACACGGCATCTTGTTTATGTATTAAGATCTAATTTAGTAATTGATTTAGACATTCTGACACGCTTAGAATTAAAAATTTCGAACATAAGTCGCAAGCGAATGACAATGTAAGAATATAAAATAAAGAAGTTTCTTCTTAAAAACGCCGTATATCAAAAAGTTTGCATGTAATATAAAATACTTGTCTTTAATTCATACATTACACACTATCAAAATAAAACTATGTATATTAAACCTAGACCTTCCCGTAGATTCCTTATAGGGGGGATATTTCCTGTAATTATATTTTAAATAAGCGAGGCAACTATGGAAATCCGTTAGTATATATATATATATATATATATATATATATATATATATATATATATATATATATATATATATATATATATATATATATATATATGTGTGTGTGTGTGTGCGGCTAAAGATTTGGGCGTTTTCTTTGACTTAAAATTAGATTTTATTCAACACTTTAATCACTGAACCCAACGTGCTCAGTTAGTTGTTTTTTTAATATTAGGTATGAATAAATTCAAAAGACTTATATATTTTCTATTATTAAAAATATTTATTATTATTTCTATTCGTTTATTTTGAATTAAAGATTCTATTTAATAATTATTATCAAAAATAGTATATTTACGTATAGACTTAAGTAGATATCGATCATAGATTATACAATATAAATAAAAACGATGAACAATGTCCTCGCTAATAAGAAGTCTAACTGTGACATTAAAACATGATGACAAAATGAATTTCGAGAGATTACATAAATATCAAAAAAAATTTAACCACGAGTACTCGCTAAAGAACACCGATGGCTACCATGGGTGACCCGCGAGGCGTTTTTATATACAAAATAACTGAATGCTATCATCTGCTTCCTTCACGTGGTAAAGCCATGCTGCAATTATATTGTGGTAGTAAGCACGAATTGGTCCGCTCGACAGAGGTACGGCGTTCTTACAGAATACCAGTGTAAAGTGGTAGCTTGATGCTGTAGTATTTTGTACAGGATAGGGTGATAAACAAGCACACATTCCACCTGATAGTAAGTAGTTGCTGTGGCCCATAGACATCTTTACCCATCCACGATTACGAATCAAAATGTAGTTGCGTTGTCATCCATGAGGATTAAGATGAAATGCCTTGTTTCCGGTAAAAAGGGTCTCCAGTTCTCTACACTCACCATACGACACACAGCAGCATTAGGTATTATTTTACGCTGGTATTCTGTGAGAGCGTAGTCGTTCCACGGTCAAGCCGACCCATTCGTGCTATAACTATACCGATAATATAATTGCAGCACGGCTCTACCACGTATGAAATTATTATATATTAGTATTACCTATGATCAGTGACAAATTTAAATCTAAACACTTAAGTGTTTACTGCAATATTTCTATAAATTGTAATCTCGTTCTGCGTAAATTGGACCAGAAAATTGTTATATATATATATATATATATATATATATATATATATATATATATATATATATATATATATATATATATATATATATATATATATGTGTGTGTATTTGAAATAGCTTTCGTTAACATCGGCACATAAAACGCCTCAGCAAACGTGATCAAGAACATAATATGCTAAAAAGTACCTAGGCTGCACTAAGAGTATCGGGAATGGAATATTTCAACTGTTCCTGACATATTAAAACCTTTTTAATTGAAAACTCCTTGGTTTTAAAAATAAAATACCATTTATTTTAAAAAAAGATTCTCGGTCTTGTCACAAGGTTTTGTCCAACTTGTTTAGTCGTTGAGAAAATGACGATGAAAATCGACTCGAGAAAATTCAAGAGCGATGATTTATTATGACTTTCGAAGTGGTTTAACACAAAAACAGTATGTTGACTGGATGATTTCTGCATTTGGTGATGAAGCCACATCCAAAACCACAATTTATCGCTGATTTTCTGAATTTCAACGTAGACGTGTCAAGCTCAGTGATGATCCCCGTCAAGGTCGACCAAAAACCGCAGTCACCCAAGAAAACGTTGATGCTGTGCGTAAGCTGATTGAGGAAGATCGACATGTGACATTACGCGAAATTCAGGCAACTTTAGACGTTGGCATGATTCAAATACAAATAATCTTGCATGAACAATTATGTGTAAAAAAGTTATTTCCCGATGGATACCACGTTCGCTCTGTGAAGAGCACAAAGCGGCTCGCGTTACTTGGTGCTTCAGAACACTCGATAGATTCCACGCAGGATCCTCAAATGCTGTATACAATATTGTATCAGGTGATGAATCCTGGATATACACGTACGAACCCGAAAAAAAGAAACCAGTCACGAGTTTGGGTGTTCGAAAATGAGTTAAAGCCAACAAAAATTGTTGGTTCACGAGTGTTGCAAAAAAATGGTGGCCACGTTTGTTTCCAAAACCGGCCATGTTACGACCCTGCCAGGTGGTGCGCTGCAACAACGCACGCACCGCCGCAGCCCTGCAAAAGTTATTAAAAAAAGAAGAATTGATTAATAATAATAATAATGACAATAATGACAAAGAACGGTTAATGCAGAATGGTATGCTAGCATTTGTTTGCCACAGGTCGTTTCTGAACTCCGTAAAGAGAACTGACAAATCTTCCATCACGACAATGCGAGTTCTCACACCGCACACAGAACAAAAGAATTTTTAGAGAAAGAAAACATTGAATTATTAGACCATCCGCCGTACAGCCCCGACCTAAGCCCTAATAATTTCTATACATTCCCTAAAATAAAGAATAAATTGCGTGGACAGAGATTTTCATCACCTGAAGAAGCTATGGACGCCTACAAAACAGCCATTTTTAGACCCCAACTTCCGAATGGAATGGTTGCTTCAATGATTGGTTCCATCGTATGGAAAAATGTTTCAAATTTCGCGGGAATACTTTGAAAAACAATAAATGCGTTTTTAAATAGTAATGTTGTGTCACTTCCTTGATTCCCGAAATTTTCAGTGACGCCCTCGTACCCGAAACATCCAAAAATAAATTCCTTAAAATATTTTCTATTATTTATATAACTTTGTGTCACTTGTTAATTTTTAATTAAAGGTTCTATTCAATATTATTGTCAAAAATTTTATAAAAATGTAATTATAGACTTAAGTAGAACTTGAAGATAGATTTTACAACATAAATGAAAACGACGAACAATATTTAACAAGAGGGCTGACTGTGAAATTAGATCATGGTGACAAATTGAATTACGAGGGTTGATTACAGAAATAACAATAAAAATGTAAGATGTCGGTTTTTGTACATTAAAACTATATATTTTTAAATTATGTTTTAAGATTACAGAGACAGAGACGTAAGATACAGAATAATTGTTTGATGGACGAAATGACGACAGGTCGCTGGAACTTAGGATTCGTGGTTTCCTCCTAAGCTCAAGAAGAAAATTTACAGGACGCTGACAGGACTTATATTGTACAGATCCAAATGCTGGACTACGAAAGTGATAGATCAATGAAGGTTACATGTAGCTGAAATGTGAAAGCTAAGATCGATGTGTGGTATGACGAATTAGAAGTTAGGAATTCGAATCCTGCGGTCCGTAGCGTCGCAACTCATTGTTAGACCGCTGCGCCCCGGAGGTGTGTAATCAAATAATTTTAATAAGCGATAAGTTAAAGAGTTTACAATTATTATATTTCAACCGTAAATTTTTATGTTGGATAAGATGTAATTAAATACATATCTTAGGAAAAGTTGTAACAATTGCGCTAAACGAATGCTGTTGAAACGTGAGAAACATTCAGAATATCAAAACGATTTTTTTCCGTTTTAGATGGCTTGTTAAATCAAAATACTTTTACGTGCAAATTACTCTCAGAACCATTTCAAGCATTTTTATTTTTTTAAATATGATATTCTGAATGATTTCTTATATTTACGCGAACACTACACATAATTAAAACTACTTTTACGGATTTTATCACGTTTATTTTTGCTTTTAATTACTTTTATTTTTAATTCCCGACAGTTCGGGCGCTTTCCAGCACCCGTGGTCTCGGTGGACTGAGATGACTGACATCCAGATGTCATTGTTAAACCCGGAGTACGTTCAGCTTTTTTAATTATTGCTTATGGTCCGATCTATGCAAAATGTATGTTACCCCGCGTTAAAGAACATAAAGCTGATGTGAAGCATCAACGTTCCGGGAAGTCTGCAGTTTGTGATCATATCCTAGACGGCCCCAACCATTAGATCAGATTTGATAGACCACAAATCCTCGCGAAAGAACACCGATTCCTACCAATGATGATACGTGAGGCTATTGAAATTAAAAAAAACATCCTATTTTCAATAGAGAAGGAGGCTGGGTACTACCGCCTGCTTGGGATCCTATAATCAATAAAATTAAAACTAAGCCCAAGCATACCACTGCAAGACCTCAGGACATAGTCAGTTCATTTCGCATAGATCGGACCATAAACAATATTTAAAAAAAGCTGAAGGTACTCCGGGTTTAACAATGACATCGGGACGTCAGTCATCTCAGTCCCCCGTGAACATGGGTGCTGGAAAACGCCCGAAACGTTGGGAATTAAAAATAAAAGTAATTAAAAGCAAAAATAAACGTGATAAAATCCGTAAAAGTAGTTTTAATCATGATATTCTGAATTTCTGAATATATAGTGGTAGAGCATGCTTCAGCTATAATATGTCTGTTGTAGTACGAATGGGTCAGCTCAACCGGGAAGGACCACGCTCTTACAGAATACCAGCGTAAATAATAATATTGTTGTTGATATTGAGAGAAAACCAGATATCATTATATTTTAATAATAAGGCACACAAACAGTTCATACGGTCATCAATATCATTATAACTAGTCTACAATCCAATAAAGTCTGCACAGCAAACAAAATATGACAACAAGTAAAAAAAACTAGTAGTACATTGTATGTGTCAGTTAAAAAGACTTATTTGATTTATATTAATATAAATTTTTAAGATAATATATCCCAATTTGTTAACATCCGCAAAATAAAATAAAATTATGTGTCTTGCCTAATTTGAAGAGCACCTCCCGCACTGCCTTAAACTACACGAAGTGTAATTCGTAAGTATAAGTAAAAGGCTGAGTGCTCTTCAAACTAGGTAATTTTAATCTTGGATGTTAGCTAATTAATTTATAAAATTTACAATATAATTGGTTTCCGTTAAGTAACGCCTGATTCTACTCATTTTCTAAAAAAGCAAATTTCTCAATTTTAATACGAAATTAAAAATTAATCATCTGTTAAGTGCTATTAAGCACGTTTTCGAAGAGCCGTGGTAGCTCAGGGGATCAGCGCTGGCTATAAATTTCACAGTACGCATGCAACCCAGGTTCGATCCTCGCCAGCAATAATTAAATGTTAATTACAATTTTGAATGCTGATTTACCACATGCTTGGCGGTGAAGTAAAACATCGTGAGAAAATCACCCTGTCTGAGAGAAAAAAAATTAAAGACGTTCGGAGTCCGCCAACATGCATTGGGACCGGTGGCGTGACGATAAGGTGGCAGGCTGGGCAAAATGCCACAGGCCGCCAGCCGAAAGTGATCCCCGGCCCAAAAGAGCTATAAGTTTAAGAGGATCTTAACATTTTGCATGCCTAAAGCACAAAGCGCGTAGACATGTTCTACTAGTGCCTAAATATCAAGATTCCAATGTTTTGTCGCATGAAATCTAATTTAAACAACCTCATTTAATTAACCTTACCCCCACACTAGGATTTCCTCCTATATCGTGGAGGCAGTTTACAAACATAAATTGCACAAGGACAAACAAACATCCACCACATTGTAGTCCATACAAATAATTAATCCGTACGGGATTTGTAAGATTGCTAAGCCACTGCGCAACGAAGCCGTCATTGTCAAAAGATAAATGATCGTTGAACTTTTTCTAAATCGATTAATTGCTATTTTTACATTAAAAAGTGTTTTTAGTGGCTTGTGGCATAGATTTATCAAGTCCGCATGGAGGGGTAAACGCGATAACTTTTGACGTGAGAACTTTATTTCGGGCGTCAAAGAGATGGTTATAATTCCATCTGTCGGAATGTCCAAGATATTTCCCTTAGTTGACTGTCACGAAACCCACAGGACAAAGCTTAGTGTTAATTTTTTTAATTCTGCCGCGCGTCAAACTTACTACTAAATTAAATGTACAATAAAATCGAGTGAAAATTAATGATCAAATTACTTCCATACGATTAGAAATATTTTTTTTTACATATCGAAGCCAGCACTTAAGTGAGTGAAGTTGACGATGGTGAAGCCCACTGACTTAACAAAAACTTATTCACTTTTGCCTTGTATGACTTGTGATGCCATGTAGACACCCACATTTTAATCGGGTGTAATGACAGACGCTGCCGTGCGACAGAGGCCGTGCTGGCAACTTGTTCCACTCCTTTGCTTTACGCGTTACGAACAATGTAGCAAATAGATTGGTTCGAATAAATTGATGACGAATTGGTAAATCGAAAACAAAAGCATGGAGACTGACCAAGCGTCTGGTTGTACGATGGTACAAGGTAGATGGAGGAAACGCTCAAAAATATTTTCATAGTTGTTACATCAAACAAGGAATATATGAAGATTGCACTTGTTTACGTTTTGGGCTTATCCTTCCATGCATCATTAGGGCTACGTATAGTCGTTTATAAACAAACAGCGTGAAACAGCTTTTACGACATTCTCACAGATTACATTAAATTTCTGGCCCTTTTAGGTCGCTTTTGCAATTAACAAACCAGGTTCTTTTCTCTTCTTTTATTGCGTGGTTACATAAAGTATTCCATTCTTGTACATAGTGTCAACTTTTTCTTTCTCTTATACCTGTTAATCCAAGCGCAGCAATTTTGGAAAAGTTTCCCTCTATGAGATAATTTATAGGGGCAGATGTTCAACAGTACAATTTTATGGACATGGACAAATATTTAGAACCAGCACATTTATTTGTTGGTCATACAAATTAAGAGCGCTTCAATTTAATTCTAGGTTGATTTGTAATTAACAAACCAGCAATACAGTGAACGGGAAGTGAATACTGTAACAGCCGATGAAGCCTCGTAATAAACTTTAGACTGGGAAAGCTATAAATGTAATAAAATCACCCCTGAGCAATGAGTTGGAATGGGTTTTAACGTCCTTTTTATTTTATCATAGAATATACATCAGTAACAGATAGGTCAAGGATTTTTATTTTTTATATTTTTACGACCTGGTAACGGATGCAGGAAGTCGATGAATGTACCACCATGACTAGTAGTCTTTGGAGGAAGCCTATGTGCAGCCGGGACTGAAAAGAAGACGAGATGATGTTTGGATATTAAACCGTAATAAGATAAAACAGATGATACCTCTGGTATTTATTTCATGCTTCCTTCTTCGGTCATTGGAACCTGATTTTAAAACAGAAGTAGATTCAAAATAACAAAAAATTAATAAAGAATAAAGAAATTTTATACAGTACTTACGTCGAAGAAGAAATGGTACATTACATTTGCTCATTATCTGTTATTTTTCTGGTATTCTTTCCACTTACACTAAAGTAAAGCTGTGTTGAACAGTTGCTTGGTGGAAATATGTAAGATAGTAACAATAACATAGACGGACCCTTCTTGTTTTTCATGAGTTTATTCTATGAGTGGTGTTTTCGTATTTGAATTTTGTAATATACGAAATCATTAGAATTATAGGCCTGTTTTATATTCACGCAAGTGAAACTTACTAATATTCAATATAATATTAGCGAACACATGTGACATGTGACATTTACACACAGAGAATAATTTAATAAGATATTACTTGAGAAATTCTATTTAGAGTGCTCCATGAACCCGGAGACAAATATTATTATTATATTAAATATTAGCAGACAACTAACAAGCTATCCGAACGTCTCATCCAAACCCATAAATAATAGAACGGACTTCAAAACAAACTGACTAAGCTTCTGCTTTCCTTTCAAATTATCGTTTGCTTCAAGGTGTATTTGAAATTTAAAAATAATTTATGTAATATTAATATTTAGCAAATATACATCTCTAATATTATAACTAGTTAGCCCAACATGGAAAAATCAGCCAACAGGGAACCACAGGGTTGTTTGTGTGTTGTACAGGTGTTTTTGTATGTTTTACGACATGGAACAAGAACCCTGTGGTTCCCGTTAAGTGCATTATAATATAAGAGTCAGTATTAGAGCTCACTGAGTGACCTTGAGCGTCCACATATGGCTAGCAATGAAGGAACACGCCTCAGATCCATGTGTTATCACGTGCAACACGCACTGGTTTTCAAGTTTTGAGGTATACCTGAGGAGATTTGTTGTAATTTCTTCAAAGCCCAGCCGAGTTGAATCCGACTATTGACCTCTCGGTTGAAATTGGGATAATTTTTCCAGGTATTATTTATTAGTATTATTATTCCAGGTAGTATGTTTACTAGTGAACAGCTTTCAAGCTTAGTGCTCCCAATAATTACCAGTATAACTTTACTTTTAAAAGTTAACATTGCTACATGTTGTATAAGTATGTTATTAACAGTTTTATAAGTAAATTTGTTTGGTACTTCGTTCTGAAGGAAACACTGGAGACGTTTTGGTTTGATAAATGTATTTGCTCTCGCGCACCTTTGTGACAACCTTTTTAATCGTAATGTTATAATGTAATGTAATGGCCGCCTTTCCGTGTCGATAAAGTAAGCAGCACAGATGTAGCGCCATCTATGGTTCTCCATGTGAACTGTTTGTTCCAGTTAGGTAAGTAGTTTATGAAAGTAAAGAGAACCATAGACGCCGCTTTACAAATGGTAAGGGTAGATGGCACCAATAGTGTATATAATATATTTGGTTTACAACATGCTCCCCCCTTGAAATAGTTAAATATTTCTACTAATAAGTTTAATTAGGTTACAATAAATTAAATCTAAAATAACTTGTGTATTATTAATTTGTTTCAAATAAGCTATGTACCTGTCCACCTACTCTGATGATTTTTCAATGAAACTCACACAACATAAACATTTATTGTAGTTTCACAAATAAATATTGGGATGTTCTATTTAATGCAATACAGTTGAGTACTACATAATTATAACGTATGAATTTAAGACACATTTGTTTGAAATAAGTATTACATATTATGAAATACGAATCTAAGTTACAGGCAAAATTAATATAATATAATAGTGTGACACTAAAGATACCTTAGGTTATTTAAATTGATACATAAGACACATTACTTGGTTACAAGAAAGGTTAATACTAAATGTACTACGTTAAATAAGTAAGTTAATGATTATCTTGTATTGGTAGAGGACAAATTTTCGGGAACGAAAGCTTGATGCTGGAGCCCTGGAATGTCTTCAGTGTGGCCACGCGAGTCACTCCGTCGCCCCCGGGGTGTGTCTGGATGATCCTCGCCAGTCTCCACGTGCATGAGTTGGTTGTATGGCTGTCAGAGTGGGTCCCTTGGAGCTCTGTCACTTGCCTCGTTGTTGGAGTAGCCCCACGTAGTCTCTTGAGAAGCCCCTCCAGAAGGATTGATAGATCTGTTGGAGTTGTTGAAAGTATTTAAGTCTGTTGGTAGGAACTTCGTCGTATCGATAATCCGGTATACGGAAGAGGTGGTGTAAGGACTTGGAATACTTCTGAATCAGAAAAGGGAACAGGACATAAAGGTCTGCTGTTTCCCTCTATCTGAATTAATACGGTTGAAAAACCTTCATAGGTAAGTAAACTTTGTTTCAGGACACGCTTTAGATGATATTTGCAACTTTTAACAGCGCCCTCTGCTAAACCATTCATGTGAGGTGAGTAACTAGGTACAAACTTCCATACAATACCTTGCTCGGTACACGAGGTTGTCAATTAGTTAGAGCTCGTATTAAGAAAATTGTATAACTCCCTTAACTCCCTATCGGCACCCCGGAAGGTGGTGCCGTTGTCGCTCACCACCACTCGTGGCTTCCCGCGTCTGGCTATGAACCTTCTAAACGCCGACATAAAGCTATGAGTTTCTAGACCTGTAACAAGCTCAATATGTACGGCCTTCGTTGAAGAACATATAAAAATGGCTATATAAGACTTGTAAGTTTTGTTACCACGCCCCTGCCTGTCTTTAAGTAGAAATGGACCCGTATAATCTAGTGGAACAGTGTAAAATGGTGTAGCTGGTTGTACTCTGTGACCTGGTAGGTCGCTCATCATATGCGTTGTTGCCAGTGGCTTGGCTCTGAAGCAAGGTACGCATTCTCTATAAATGTTATTTGCTAAAAGCTTACCCTTGATAGGCCAGTACTGCTCCTTTATGCTAGACAGCAGCAGCTGGAGTCCTGCATGCATGAGGCAGACGTGCTCGTTCCTCATAATTAGCTTAGTTAATGTGTGATTGCTGTGTAGTATGATGGGGTGTTTTTTGTCAAATTCGTAGTGTGATTGACTAAGACGACCTCCCACCCTTATAAGATCATTGTCCATAAACGGTTTAAGACTCAAAAGTTTTGAGGTTTTAGGCAATTGTGTATTATTTTCAAGTAGTTTGTATTCATTAGGAAATGATTCTATTTGTGTAAATATTATTAATTTATTAGCAACTTTCCTTTGTTCCTGACATGAAATTGCACCTGTAATTTTGTTATTTTTATTTTTTTTTTATATTGTGCAAATATCTTAATATGTATGCAAATATACGAAATAGCTTAGTGTCACTGGACCACCTTGAAATTAAATCATTTATGAACGTGCTGTCGTTAGCTCCATTTTGTGTTATGTTGCATAATGTTTTGTCTGGGGATTGCTTTGCCTTAAGCTCAATTAATTCTTGGGTTTGTTGTTCATTTAGAGGCCACTCACCTTATGGTTTACTCGGAAATGTTGGACCTTCGAACCAAAATTTAGAGGTAGATGTGCAGTTAACCAATTTGTCTGGTAAAACTCCCCTTGAAAGCAAATCTGCAGGGTTTTCATTACTAAGAACCCAACGCCATTTAGACTGGTCTGTTAGAACTTGAATCTTGGTAACTCTGTTGGCTACAAATGTATTGAGATTATGAGGTTCTGTGTTTATCCATGCTAAAGTGATGGTAGAGTCGGACCAGTACTGAATGTCGTAGGCACTTTGAGTGCTGACTGCACATCTTTCATATTGACTGCCAACAATAACGCCGCACACAATTCGAGGCGGGGTATAGTTTGAGTTTTTAAAGGTGCTACTCTGGTTTTTGCAAATAATAATCGAACTAGAGTTTGTCCTTGTGCATTGGTTTTAAGCACATATATGGCTGCCCCATATGCTTGTGTGGAGCTGTCTGCAAACCCATGTAATTTGAAAGTTATATAATTGCTTATTTTACCACCCATCATAGCCGTTGGATGAAGCATTTGGCAAGAATTAAGCTTGGGCCTAATAGGCCTTAAGGATCAAAGATACTTGAAACTCGAGATAAAATAACTCGTTTTGTTACATTATTTGGTATAGGTTGTAAGTTAATTGAATAATTCAAATTGTCGTTTTCGTTTGACCATTCAAGTCCTAATATTTTGTGCGAGCTATCCCCTGTTTGTCCAAGTTGGACGCCTTGTGGCGTTGTTGTACTTTCTGTTTGTGTAGGTAGTACTTGTTGAATATGTGTTGAATTGGTTTTCCACTTACGTAGATGAAAGTTAGCTATGCGCAGGACTCTGTCTACATCCAGGACGACCTGCGCGATCCTGTGCTCATCGTCACCTGAGAGAAGTAAGTCATCAGCGTAGAACTGCTCTTCGATCGCTGCGGCCGCTGCGGCTGCCACCGACAACTCGGCTGACGACCATGCTGCATCTGAAAGTTGTT
Organism: Parnassius smintheus behrii; assembly: GCA_036936625.1. Classification (NCBI taxonomy): domain Eukaryota; kingdom Metazoa; phylum Arthropoda; class Insecta; order Lepidoptera; family Papilionidae; genus Parnassius; species Parnassius smintheus. The sequence continues at coordinate 522,314 of JAUPFT010000010.1, forward strand.
GCAAAGCAGTGCGAGTTTCTTGTGCCAAGTGCAGTAAGCAGCGTGTTGTAATGTGCGGCACAGGTTTCAGTCCAAAGCTGAGTGTTGTTAGTTTGAAAGTTTGAAGCTCATGGTGAGGCTCCTTCCTCCACAGAATGCATTGTAGAGGTTCCTAATCAGCCTTTATGTGTATGCAGCAAAACATTTTTTGTATGTCGGCGTTAATTACATATTTGTGCAATCGAAATCGTAATGAAATGTGGTTAAGTGTATCCTGTTTGATTGTGCCCTTGTGCAAAATATCATTTAGAGAATATCCGGACGAGGTTGGACAAGAGGCATCGAAAACTACCCTCAGAGGTGTTGTAGACTTCTCTAGGTTGACAACAGCATGGTGTGGTAAGATATTAAGAGGGACGTCAGAGGCAGTATATTTCTCCATGCACCCTGCTTGTTCAAATTCTCGCATAAATTGAGTATACATTTGTTTAAACTCTTTGTTTTTAGAAAATTGTCTCTCCAATGACAGAAAACGTTGTTTAGAAATGTGCTTGGATTCGCCTAAAGAGGTAATAGGTAGTTTAAATGGTAAATTTACAACAAAGTTGCCCTCAGAGTTGCGGGTGTGCATCATAAACACTTCCTCGCATTGTTTGTCATCATGGGACAACACTTGGTCGTCGGTGGAGGTGAATGGATTATCACCACATTCCTCCATTTCCCAGAAGTGTTTCAATTAAATTTTTAATGATAAATTGCATCGTACCTGTGTGGAACTTGCTAAAAACCCTGATACTATCCATCCCAGATTTGTCTTTTGATAATAGATATGATAGGATAACCCTCTCCCAGACTATGCCTTCCAATGCACAATAAGTTGTAAAATAGCTCGGTCCCAATGAGTAAGTCAACCTCACCCGCTGAGGAGAAGTTTTCGTCTGCTTATTTGATGTGAGCTGGAATGTTCAAGAATTTAGTTTTAATTATTGATGAATTATAATTTGGTAGGTTACAAATTTCTGACACAATTAAACAAGTCAGTTTTGTTTGAAATTGGCTATCATTTGACTCAATATTGACGTAACAATAATCTTTGATTTTAGTTGAATTATCATTAAAACCTATCACTTCCATGTTGATATTTCTTTTGGATAGTTTCAACAATTGAAAGGCCTTTTCTGAAATAAAATTGGATTGTGAGCCACTATCTAGTAAGACTCTCAAGTGGTGGGTTTGATGTCGCGAGTCGTATCCTCGGACCACCGCTGTAGACAATAATACCATTTTTTCATTTTTGGTTGGGGCGGTTAACGCCTTATTATGTGTATGAATATTGATTGAACCTGCATTTGCTGCTGGCTGTACAAGTTCCCTTACTTGCACTTGATTACTTGATTGATTGGTTTGGTGAGAGTGCAGCGAGGTACTTGAAGTTGGTTGCGCAACGTGCATCGTAGAAGGAGTCACCTTATCAAAGTGTAAAAGTGTGTTATGCTTACCTTTGCAGTACTTGCGGTGCGAAGCGCGACAATTGGTCACATTGTGATTATTACCTAAGCAGTTTGTACACAACTTAAATGATTTTACAGCCCTATAGCGTTCCCTTGCATTCAGAGCCAAGAAATTGTTGCATTGGTTAAGATAGTGCCTACCTTTACACTGTGGACACGAAGGATTTATAGTTGACTTTGAGGATGTGGTTACCAAATTTTTCCGTGCATCGGAGCCTCCAGGTTTAGTAACATTCATGTTGTGGAGAATGTCAGCTCGCCTCCGTACAAAGTTTTTAAAGTCCTGCAATGAAGGTAGCACATTTGAGTTTTGATTTTCTACCCATTACCGTTGCATCAAGGGAGGTAATTTGTATGACATAATATAAATAATAAGTCCCAATCATTGACAGGTATATTAAGAGTGTGAAGTGATCGCAAATGCTTGTTTATATTATCAATTAATGCTCTAAGTGACTTGGCGTTTTCAGTGTAAATGGATGGAATGTCGAAGAGAGATCGCAGGTGGTTTGAAACTAGTAAGCGTGGGTTGTTGTAACGCTCACATAACAGCCTCCATGCCATTTGGTATCCATCAGACGTGTATTCCACTGAATTGACACCTTCGAGAGCTCCGTCCTTCAGGCAACTGCGAAGATATTTGAACTTCTGTATTTATTTTAATGAACTTTGGTCTATTAAGGCGTCAAAAGTCTCCCTAAATTCAAGCCACTCCCTAAAGTCACCACTAAAACTGGGTAATGCAATTTCGGGAAATTTTATTGAGTCAATGCATTCACTATGAGAAGGTTTGGCTTCAGGTGTAATATGTTCGTTACTAAAGGCCTTAACCAGCCCTTTGGCTCTGGATAGGCTCTCGAAGTAAGGTTCCTCGAATTTGGCACGTTCGAGGATTTGACTATCGGTGTCCTCGGACAGGCTTTCTAATTCAGTTTGAATTGAATCAAACGTATCATACGTTGCTATTATATTTTCGATACGTAATTCAAGGTTTCTAACACCATCTGCATTGAGTGGTGTTGACAAGTTGTCGATAAAATTGGTAAATTGGGTAAGTTTACCCTTATGGGCTGCTCTACTGCGTGAAAGTTGTTGAATATCGTCCATGATTGGATAAAAAATTGGTTAAAATTGTAATTGAACGAAAGATAGAGGGATTGGAATGGAAAATAATAAAAAAGGAACCAGCTCACTCTCCTTTAGAAGAACGTTGAGGTGTGTTCGTGGTTGCACGTGGTCATCGTTGAGGTTATGTATGTCTCCAAGTAGTTTTTGCGGCGTGGCACTCGGTTCCGACGCCGCTCCTTCTTGTTAATTTGCTGTAGTCCGCGCAATTGGGATCAGTCAGCGTCTTGTTGTTGTGTTCTTCGTTGTGGTTGGCATGCACGTGGTTCGAAATCCAGTCCGGCCCTCGCGCCGGTTTTCGGGTTTCCGGCGGCGTCGCCTTTCGTCACACGCAGATTCCACGTTTCACAGGGGTCACCAATTTGTTTGGTACTTTGTTCTGAACGAAACACTGGAGACGTTTTGGTTTGGTAAATGTATTTGCTCTCGCGCACCTTTGTGACAACCTTTTTAATTGTAATGTTATAATGTAATGTAATAGCCGCCTTTCCGTGTCGATAAAGTAAGCAGCACAGATGTAGTGCCATCTATGTTTCTCTATGTGAACTGTTTGTTCCAGTTAGGTAAGTAGTTTATGAAAGGAAAGAGAACCATAGATGACGCTTTACAAATGGTAAGAGTAGATGGCGCCAATAGTTTTTATAATATATTTGGTTAACAACAAAATTATTAACAGTTTCAACAGTTGTAGAGCCACGCGACAGTTTTGCTGTTGCACGTATGGGCCGGTTCAAACAGGGGTGGTAACACGACCTCACAGAATTGCGGCGTAAAGTAGAAGCACAGCTTCCGTGTTTCGTCTGGTGAGTGTAGGTGGCTCCTTTACGTGGTAGCGGATTAAAGTAAAAAATCTACCCCAGGAGGGTACTAGCACCTGGAGAATCCCTTGCTAAGCGTACACGACCAAGTTACTCCACTCCTAAGCGTCCTCAGGCTGTCCCGCATATTCGGGGTGGGAGGGGCGGCAAAATTACGCTCAAGATAACAAATACTCGGGACATGCTGAGCAACAAGACCAAGGTGACCCCTGCCTTGCTATCCGTGAATTTCTGCAATATGTGGGGACTTCATTCTAACCCAAACGACGTCCCCTACAATCTCGAGATGACAAAGCTGGCTCTACTATTTCTGACCATTAGCCGGAGAGGACGCAGGTGTCCCCTTCGGCTAATCCTTCGTATCTCTCCTACCCAGGGTACAAACTGGAACACTCCTTTGTGCCTCGGGCTGGATCTTGCGTATATGTCAGAGAGGACATCTGTTCTCGACGCCTCGGTAGTCTTGAAGGTGTGGACCTGTCCATACTTTGGCTACGCGTAGACAGCGACGACCATCCGCGCGTCTACGGGTGCCTCTATAGTTCCCATAGCAGTAATGCTGAAACGGACCGACACTTCGACCTCGTACAAATGGCTACAGACTCGTTGCTACAGCAGATCCCCTCCGCAAATATCGTGATTCTCGGCGATATTAAAGCTCACTACGCCGAATGGCTTGGTTTGCGTTTAACTGATCATGCCGAGAGATCTGTTCATGATTTTGCTCTGGAATATGGTCTGACGTAACTGGTTACATCCCCTACGCAGATTCCAGGTGTAGAAGATCATAGTGTGGTGCCACTCACGCTGAAATCGTGGCTGAATTCTGCAGGATTCCACCGTGTTTGGCACTGAAAGTTAGCCGATTGGGATAGGATGCGGTCTTTCTTTGCATCCTACCCTTGGGGCGCGTTTGTTTCTCGCCAAACGATCGCAACGTTGTTGCTGATTCTGTCGCTGATGTGGTACTTCAGGGTATGGAACTTCATATTCCTTCTTCTGTGGTGCCCATCGGAGGCAAATCTCAGCCATGGTTTGGTCGCTCCTGTAAAATAGCATCATGCTATAAGCACGAGTGTTACCAAGCCTGGGCTGACACATCAACGTCCCGGAATGTAAGCACCAGCGCTCTAAAAAAGAAGTATAATTCCGCCTCCAGGTGCTTCAAAAGAGTCATTGCCAACGCAAAGTCAGAGCACATGGGTAGAATTGGCAAGAAACTTGTTCGCCTTCCTTCTGGTACCCGTGCTTTCTGGTCTCTCGTCAAGGCTGTCCAAGGGAATTTCTGTTAGCCAACTCTTCCATCTCTGCACAAGGAGGACGACTCACTGGCCCATGCCGCAATGGAGAGAGCCGACCTGCTAGGTTCTTTCTTTGCTTCTAAGTCGATTCTCGATGGCTGGGGGAACACAACGCAAACCATCCCGCGGTTTGAGTGCTCCATGCTGAAGGTGCGGTTCACACAGCGCTCGGTTCGCAAAACACTTCTCACCCTGGACATTCAAAATTTGAGTGAGCCTGATGGTATCCCCCCAAATGCTATGCAGATGATAGCACTGGTAATGCTCTGTATACTTGCCGTGCCAATATTTCTCGGGAAAACGTCTCCGACTACTAGGACAAACTTGTGTCTGAGTCGAGTCTTTGCTGAACAAAGTTTTGGATTGGGGGTGACTAAATCTAGTCCAGTTTAACCCTCAGAAGACACAAGTTTGCGCGATAACCGCTAAAATGAACCCCTTTGTTTATCCTATCAGTATCAGTATCTCCTCAGTTTCAAGGCACTCTCCAAGTTGCCTCAGCCAGTATCGGAATCCTCGGCGTCGACATATCGAGTGACGTGCAGTTTCGTGGTCACTTGGAAGAGAAGGCCAAATTGGCCTCTAAAAAGCTTGACGTGCTCAGCAAAGTGGGACAATATTTCATGCTTGCAACTGTACAAGGCACAGGTTCAGCCGTACATGGAATACTGCTTCTATCACAGGGCTGGGGCTCCCCAGTGCCAGCTCCTTCCAATTGACCGCAGAGCAGCTCGAATCGTCGAGGACTGAGTGTTTTCTCGTCTCGATTCATTTGGGCTGCGAAGAAATGTTGCATCTCTTTGCGTATTGTGTCGCATCTATCACGCGGAGTGCTCTAAAAAAATGTTCGGACTAATGCCAGCCGCCAAATTTCATAAACGCACTACGCGGCAAACCTCCCAGTACCATCCAAACCATCTGGATTCTTGGCGGTCCACAAATGTACGTTTTACTAGGAGTTTTTCTCCGCGTACGACTTCCCAGCGGAATAGTTTACCACCGGCGATTTTTTCGAATATATATTTTACGATACGACCTGGGGACCTTCAAAAAAAGAGCTTACTATTTTCTAAAGGGCTGGAAATGCATCTGCAATTCCCCTGGTAATGCAAGTGTTCATAGACTGCGGTAGTCACTTAACATCAGGTAAACCGTATGCTCGTTAGTCCCCGCTTTTAAAAAAAATTCTATGCATAAAAAATGTAATGTGTATGTCTTTAATATTAAAATAACTTGACTTTTATTTAAATTAGTGGATAGATTTCATGTTATTACGATATAAATAATATTTTTTTATTATCTGTTTGTCTTCCATGTGTTCGGGCTTATCTTCAGAATGGTTGTACCGAATTTGATGATAATTTACGAACAGATAGAGAGCAGTCCTATGGATATATGTATACATAGACTATGTCTTATCCGAAAAACTTGACTATAATGTTTAAAAAAAAAGATTATATAATAAATAAGTCCTTGATTATTTATAACTTAAATATCGGCACCTTATAGATACTATCCCGCCAATTTTCCTTATGGTTGCTAATTTTAAATCCGGAATGAAGGGCTACAAAATGGTGGAGCTATAGGGTTCCTGGGTTCGAATCCGGAAACGGATGGTCACAAAACGGTAAAGCCACAGGGTCTCGGGTTCATTTCACGGGAACAATTGCCTCAAATTATTAAAAAAAAACTTATTAAATTAGCTAAAAGCGGACTGGGTTTTGCGTGATTGGCTTTAATACAAACAAATTGGCGGACGTGGCACGTGTCAGGTTTTGAACAATACACTTGGTAAGACTCAATTTACCATATTTAGCCGGCATGAAAAGAGCATGTGCTGCTGTGGGAAAAGGGAATAACAAATGAAAACAGATCAAGATAGGAGCGGGCACTCATTTAGGCGTGGCTGCACACAGGTTCTTGCTAAGGCGTCGAGGCTGGTGGCACTGCGTTGCAACTACGGTGGTGCGCGACGACAAATGCACTGCTGTTGTTTGCATTTTCACCAGTGCGCGACGAATTGAACTATGCAAGCGGTCACTACGAGATTGTTTTGTGGCTCGACTGCCACAGAGGTGCAATCACATTAATCTCAAGCTTTAACTGCAAGCGCCGGCGGCATCCGTCAATGACACGCCTGCGCCGGTTTCGTGTTTTTGGTTTTTCGCTTTTTTCTCATTGGGCGAGCATAATGACGCCACCATGTCTGGCGTCCTATTGAGCTGGCCTAAGCAGGAAGGAAACGAAAATGAAGAGGAAGGATATTGCCAGCTAATACATTTAATAAAATGTGCGTGTATGTGTGCGTTTTGGCGCAACCACAATGTTTTTGTAAAATAAAAAACACTTTTTGTAAATAAAAATGTGCATGCTTAAGCGCTCTTGTTAGATTTTTTCATTTAAAAAGTTTCTCGAGCCCTAAGCTCGTAACAAAATTTTCAAAAGTTATCGTGTTTACCACTTCATGCAGACTTGATGAATCTACAACGTAAGCCCCTAAAACAACTTCTTTAATGTAAAATTTGCAATTGATTAATTAAAAAAATTAGTTTTACAATGATTTATGTTTCTGAAAATGTGCTTTTTATATCATTTATATGTTCAATATGATTGTTAGATACTATTTCATGCGAAAATACGTTGGATTCTTGATTTTTAGGCGCTAGTAGACATACCTAAACGCTTTGCGCTTAAGGCATGCAATTTAGTAAATGAAAATATTTTGAGTGATTTTGTAGTAATAGTACTTTGCATTAACAAGCCATCTGATACGGGAAGAAATTATTTGATATTTTGAACGTTTATTAACAACATTTGCTGATAGATGTATTTAATAATATACTGTTCAAATTAAAAGCTACAGCTGAAAGCTGATGCCTAATTGTAGGAGGATTAAACATTTTGCTTCCTAAACTAATAAACTTATTTTTAGTTTATTTAAAACTTTACTGCCTTGTTAGTCTACTATTCATAAACGCGGTTGCCTCTCATGAGGTTCCGGGCTCAAATCACAGGTTAGGCTAAAATCTGTTATTGGGTTTTTCTCTCAAGGAATTCTTACTAGCAACCCGAAGTTAGGAAGTTCGCAGTGTTCCACCCCCGTGCTTCGCAGTGCACATAAATATATTATACCTAAGCATACATGCATAAAGGACCATCCATCCATCCATGAGACTATGAGAGTGAGGGAACAGAGAGTGCACCTGTGCTTGCACTATAGACCTCAGGCACTATAAACCTATCCAAATTAGACGGCCAGTCTCCGTTCAAACTAGCCGCCGTGATTGAAATTCGGTTTGGAAGACATTATATATAACTTATATTATTTAATGACACTTGCACTATTTGTGTTAAATAAAGTATATTCATGGAATGGTACTTTTATTATATTAATTATTTTAAATTAATTTAAAAGAAATCTAATATCCGTACGATAACAGCCTAAGAGAATCCAACATATCGTATCGTATCTTCCCGTGGGTGCCGTAAGAGGCGACAGAGGAAAACAAATCAGGAGATGGCCAGCAGAAAAACAAATAAAACTGCGGTTGCTAACCCACTTCCTGAGCGTGGCAACTATGGCAAATATCTGCCCCATCAGATATTCTATGGGGAAGCCCTATAGTGGGCAGTAGACTTTAATTGGCTTTAACGATTTCGATTAGTTTTGGTTGTAAGTTTTTTTTTAATTTTTTTACTTATATCTGTGATAGCTGCGTACTTTATTTTAAAATGTATATTGTAGTGAATGTGAGTCTATTGAGTACCCAGGCAATGAAAGAGCGGTGCTTCTTATCACAAACAAGATTGCGTAAAGGGAAGCTCCATTTACTTAAACCGCTCTTAGAACAAGCATTTTAGCTTATTGGCTAAAAAAGTGTTCACGGGTATACTCTTACTAAAACGTGCTCTACTAGTATTAAACGAAACTTATCGCGTTTAATTTTGACTTTATAATTCCCTACGTTTCTATATTGAATTTCGGCATTTAATTTGATCGTAATTTACAATATAATTTTCCTCTGTACTATGCCATACGTCAGAGGAATCACAGACAAAATTGAAGCTACATCTTGAACGGAGCTTCCATTGAAACCTACCTACCGCCGAAGAAGATTAGTCAATTTTTATCATCTGTCAAGTGTGAAATATTACTACAAGCTGCAGGAGTGTATTCAGCTTCGATTGTGAATGTGGTCTCTCTTACATTGGACAAACATAAAGCTTTATAAAAACCCATATAAAAGAACTAATAGCTGACGTGACGTGATATTGCCGTGGAAAGCTGCAGTCTGTGAACATGTTAAAGATCATCCCCGCCATTACACTATATTCATTTCAAAAATGATTTGCGAGGCTGTTGAATTTAAAAAATGTCCTAATTTCAATAGAGAAGACGGAAGGGTGCTGCCATCTGGTTGGGATCCTATAATTCATAAAATCCGAATCTAAGCGTACTTATGCAATACTTTAAGATAGTGTAAGCTCATTCTGCGCATAATCTTTGGCCGAAAATTAATATTCTAAAACTGAATATCAAGCACCTCAGTCCCCACGTGATCATGGTTACTGTAAAGCACTCGAAACGTCAGAAATCAAAAAGTCATAATTAAATGTGATAGAATCTGAAAAACATGTTTAATTTAATGTAAAGTGTTTGCGTAATTTTAAGTGTATATTATGTATGTATATCGCTAGTAGTATTTAAAAAAATTAAATGGCAAAGCACTTCCAATTCTGTCGTATTGTAGATGTCAAACATCATCTCCATTAGACCAGCCGCATGCTTGTTCGCCCCATCTTCTGCAAAAATAAAGTTGTATTGAGTTGTTATGCCGCACTATGTGGTATCGCATGGTCCATATAACAAATTGTGGAATCTGACCACTGTAGTGTCACCTTAAATTTAATTTATTATATTATGGCTTAGCCAATGCATTCATCGGACATAGTTTCTATGAGCCTTTAAGTTTTTAAGAAGTAAAATTTGACTGCTGTTCAATAAGTTTTAAAATTGTACACTTACAGGTTGTATTAATAACCACGTTGAGTCATAATATTTTTATTTATTTTTTGTTAGAGCCAAACGTTACGAAAACTTCGCGTTATTAATCTGAATTGCAAATTAAATACTAAAATTAGCGTAAAATCAAATTATACGGTCTAATAAATTAAGCCCTCTTCCATTGTATGAGCAATATTAACACGAATCCAATTGATTTGCACGCATTATTCAGTGGAAAATTCACGTGAATACGCAGCTATAGAATTCTGTCACCCAGAGAAGGCGTGATTGTTTATGATACGATTTTGACTTACGAATCTACGAATCTACTGTGATAAATCATACAAAATCTAATTACGCCTTTACAGCCTCTACAACTTCCACCGTTAAACAAGGGTGTCCCCCAGCGATTGACGATTTTTGCTCTAATATCCACAAAGGGGGATAGTTTCCATAGTTGCCACGCCTGGCTGGCTAGTTAGCAAATATAGTTTCCCATTTCTGGCTGTTATTAAGAAGACGCTCATCTCTTCGTTTATCCCACTGTCACTTCCTAAGACACCCACGAGATGGACTAGCAGATATTCTTACACCACCATTACACCCTTACTATTACACAGATTATTTTTGAAAACGAAAATGAAACAAGACGATAGTATTAAGGATAGCTTTAATGATGAGACAAAAAAAATCAATCCCAATGAAAATAAAATCATTTTTATAACGTTTAATTACCTTTATTTACGCTCTATCATGTTAGTACAGAAATCATGAGAATACTTAAACATAAAACCAGCAGTGAAACTTCAAGTACCTAACATCAGCTGATAGAGGTCAATGTACGTATTCCCGTATTCGGAGACATTTCACTTTGTTCTTCACTTATATGTAACTGTCAGACCTTAGAGACAGTGGAATCTATTAAATACTCAGGTGTTGTTGTTGATCTAAATTGGCAAGAACATATTAACAAATTAAAAAGTAACATTGGAAAACTTATACCAGTTTTTAAACGTTTAAGACTATCTATCTACTCATACTCAAAATCATATATATTGCTCCCTGCCATTCCATATTATAATACTGTATTACTGCTTGGGGAGGCACTTACAATTTTTTTTTTATTTTGCGCATTGAAAGATCTCAAAGAGCTGTTTTAAAAGTTATACTTTCTATACCTTTTAAATTTCCCACAAGTAATTTGTTCTCTGAAGTAAACCTGCTTACAGTCCGACAGATATTTATTTTAAAATCTGTACTTAAAACACATAAGTACAATAACTTTAACTCAAACTAAGAAGAAATTTTGTAACCTCTAATCCAATATTTTGTTTTCAAAAAGAAAAAGAAAAAAAAGAAAGAAATTATACTACCAGAAAAATTTTACTCATTCTATGCTCAAAGACAATAAACTTCTTGGGACCTTATCCCTATAAAAAAGCAATATTATAACGATATATACGCTAACACATTTTAAACGTAAGCAAGCCCTTACTAAGTTTTTATGTCTTTATCTAAACACACACACACACACACACACACACACACACACACACACACACACACATACCCAACACACGCGTGCGTGCGTGCGCGTACGCACACACGCATGCACGCACGCATGCACTCACGCATGCACGCACACACACACACGCACGCGCACACGCACGCACAACCACGCAACGCACGCAAAGCACGCAAACGCACGCACACGCACGCACACACATACACATACATACACACACACACACACGCGCGCGCACATGCACGCACACACACACACACATATATATATATATATATATATATATATATATATATATATATATATATATATATATATATATATATATATATATATATATATATATATATATATATATATATATATAAACAATTGTTTTGTTTAATAATATCGTAACGTTGTTGTGTATTTAATTTTAAAAAGCGTGGACAAAAATACAAGTGTTCATGATCATTTTGTTTACAAAAGATACATGAATGCGAAGGATCTGTATTAATAAATGTTTTACTAAATTTATTTGAAAGTGATTTGTTTCGATTATTATTGGATGTAGATAAAGTATGCGAATTATTAAATGTATGGCATATAGCCCTATTCTGTTCGTATAAAAATTGTACTAAAGAGACGTAGTTTGGTATGCTAATTGTGCGACAAGACATTTCAAATGACTTAACAGTGTCATGATCTAATTTTCTAAGTGCAATATTTAAAAACAAAAAATCAGCTAAGTCCTCAATTTTTAATTGCTTTAGAGCATTAATTGAAGCATCAAATTTGTCCATGAATTTATGATAACCTCCTGTTGTGTTTGCGTTCACCTGTGTTAAATCCAATAGTTGGTTAATATACGTAGATGCGAGTGTGCGTTCGTCATTATATCTTCCTAAAAGCGCATTCCAAATAATGGAATAATTTTCTGCGGTAGGGGCTAACCCGGCACAAACTGATAACGCCCTGTCACTCAATTTGTTAACCAAATAATAAACACGTTCGGCATCAGTTAATTACAAATTGTCGTGAATTAATGTCTTAAATTGTTGATAAAACATGGACCACTGGCGTATGTCTCCGTTAAATGACATTAATTCAATTGGCGGAAGTGAAGTTTTTAATTTAGTAGAAAATCTATTTTCTAACGTAACAGTGGAAGGCGATGTGGATATTTTCGTAATTTGGCACTTAATACGACTATATAAATCTTCAAATGAGTTCCAAGCCTCGTAATCAACGTCTGCATTAGGGTTTAATTTTAAATGTTTAGTATTATAGTTATCTAGAACTTCTTGAAACTCACTACGTAATTGTTCTATATTCGAAGCGATGCTAAGAAATAAATTCTGCTCGTCCAAGTAATTAAACGCGCCCTTTGAGGTCTCGTAAATTTTTTGTAATCGTTCGTAAATATAATTACGTTTAGCGATAATAATTTTTAAATTAACTTCTTCATCCGAAATCAGTTTAGATTCTTTGCTTCTCGTCGTCATTTTCAACAAACAAATGCAGACTAAAATTATTGCGATAAGTGACGGTAGAATTAGTTAACTGGGGAACGAAGCAATCTCGCGTTACTAGAAAGATTGCGGTTAATCAACAAGAAAAATATCATTAATGGAATAATGAAGCGGTGTATATATATATATATATATATATATATATATATATATATATATATATATATATATATATATATATATATATATATATATATATATATATATATACATACACCCATACACGTAATTACACACTGGCATCTACCTGTTAATTTTACACTAAGTACTTAACTTGAAATACTGGTTAGGATTGACAAATCTCCAATATTAAGTGAATATTTTACATTTTATATTTTATTGTTTTAAGAAAATGTAATATTAACTTAGTCACTACTCATTACGTTTTAATTATCTTTATGTGGAATATAGAATAAGTTATTGTAAACGTTCACTCAGCCGTGTAGCGGCGGTTGAGGATATCCACTACCCCATATCTTTCCATGGGTGTCGTAAGAGGCGACAGAGGGAGACAGACATGAGATGGGCAGCAGCATTCTTCCTGATAACTATAGTGATTTAATAAAAAAACTGCGGTTGACAACCCGCTCGCCAAGCGTGACAACTTGGCAAATATCCTCCCAATAATAACGACGCAAGCAAACGGCCCCTAGTCCGCGGCGGCTTCGCTATTCCTGGTTACGGTGGCGACCATGGTATCGGCGGGGCAGGGGGTGATAAGAATCTCTGATGGAGGTTCGTTTGCCACCTGCGACGACTCAGCCTGGCAACATATAACGCACGCACCCTGAGGACTGACGAGAAGATACTAGAGCTGGAATTATTCGAGGTCCAAAGAGAGGGGGAGGACGCGGTAATCCTCGAGTCCGGCAACTCGTTCTATCACCGGGAGGGCGAACATCTGTCCCAAAGAGGTATCGGATTTATCGTCCACAAGTCTCTCGTCAATAACGTTATAAAGGTTGGGAGTGTGTCGACGAGGGTCGCGTACCTGATACTCAGAATCACCAAACGATGTTCGCTGAAGGTCATAAAGGTTACGCACCAACCTCGGCACATCCCGATGAGGAGGTGAAGGAAATGTATGAGGATATTTCCAGAGCCATGCATTCATCCAAAACCCGCTACACGGTTTTGATGGGAGACTTCAGCGCAAAAATAAGCACAAGAAAAAGGGACCGAAAAGGCCAGCAGCTGTCCGACTTTATGGAGAAAGAGGGACTCTTTATGATGAACTCTTTCTTCCAGAAGCGGCCCCACAGGAAGTGCACCTGGTCGAGCCCCGAAAGTTCGACAAAAAATGAGATTGACTTCATTATGACGACCAGACGCCAACTGTTCAGTGATGTCTCAGTGATCGCAAGGGTGAAAACTGGCAGTGATCAACGAATGGTTAGAGACACACTGAACCTAAACGTTAAGTTGAAGAGGTCTCGTCTAATGAAGTCAACGCTCCGTCCCCCTCGTCCTCTGATTCGGAATCCCGAAACTTTTCAGCTCGATTTACGTAACCACTTTCAATACCTAGAAGATTGCAATGCAGTTGACGATATGAATGACAAACTCGTGAAAACTGTCCATGCGGTCGGAGCTAAGTTCTGTAAGACCCGCCGCAAAAGAACACAAAAACTCTCCGATCACACTCTTAATCTCATGGCTAGCACGCAAGTGTGAGTAACGATCCAAGAGCAAGTCTTATCCGACACTATTCCGATGGCATCCCGGAAATCAGTCTGAGCGAGATTAGAATGGCTCTTCAGCACCATAAAAACGGCAGGGCCCCAGGCGAGGATGGAATTACAGCGGAGCTTCTGAAAGCGGGTGGAACACCGGTACTTGAAGTCCTTCAGAAGCTCTTCAATTCCGTCCTCCATAGTGGCACTACTCCGGAGGCGTGGAATAGAAGTGCGGTGGTCTTGTTCTTTAAGAAAGGCGACAACGCTCTCTTGAAGAACTACAGACCAATTTCCCTTCTGAGCCGCTTCGACGTGCTGTTTTCGAGAGTCATTACGAATCGTCTCGCACGCAGACTCGACGACTTTCAGCCTCCCGAACAAGGCAGTTTCCGAAAAAGCTTCAGTACCGTAGACCACATACATACCCTGCGGTAGATTTTACAGAAGACAGGAGAGTACAATCTGCCACTTTGCCTGGCGTATTTGAACTACGAGAAAGCCTTTCATTCCGTCGAAATTTGAGCGGTGCTACAGCCCCTTCAGCGGTGCCAAGTTGACTGTCGGTATATCGAAGTGCTGAAGTGTTTTAACAGTAGGGCTATGATGGCTGTCGGACTACAGAACCAGAGTTCGAAACCTATCCTACTGCAGAAAGGTGTAATATAGGGTGACGTTATATCCCCGAAACTCTTCACCGCTGCGTTGAAAGACGTTTTCAAGCTACTAGCCTGAAAAGGATACGGTATTGACATCAATGGCGAGTACATCACTAAATTTCGATTTGCCGACGATATAGTCCTTATGGCAGAATCGCTGGAGGACCTTAGCACTATGCTCAATGACCTCAATGGTGTCTCCCAACGGATAGGTCTTGGTATAGATGAACATGGAATAAACAAAGATCATTTAATGTCCATGTCACACCTATGCCGGTAGTTGTTGGGAGCACTATGCTCGAAGTTGTTGACGAGTACGTTTACCTGGGACAAATAGTCCGACTAGGTAAGTCCAACTTCGACCGAGAGGTCAATCGACGGATTCAACTCGGCTTGGCAGCGTTCGGGAAATTACGACACATCTTCTCGTCAGGTATACCTCAATCTCTGAAAACTAAAGTGTACAACCATTGCGTGTTGCCAGTGATGACTTACGGATCTGAGACGTGGTCCTTCACTGCTGGCCGTATGAGGACGCTCAAGGTCGCTCAGCGAGCTATGGAGAGAGCTACGCTCGGAGTTTCTCTGCGTGATAGACTCAGAAATGAGGATATCCGCAGTAAAACCAGAGTGACCGATATGGCCCAGCGGAATAGTTAGCTGAAGTTGCAATGGGCCGGCCATATAGCTCGAAGAACCGATAACCGATAGGGAAAAAAGGTTCTCGAGTTGCAGCCTCGTACCGGTAGGCATAGTGTAGGGAGACCCCCCACTAGATGGAGTGACGACCTGGTAAAACATGCAGGAAGTCGATGGATGCAGGTGGCTCAGGACCGTGCTCTGTGGCATTACTTGGGGGAGGCCTATGTTCAGTAGTGGACTTGTGAAAGGCTGTCATGATGATGATGATGTTGAAGCGTTCACTATAAAATCTGAATATTAATATAAGTGTGTGACACATTTATAGAATATCTCTCCTGCCTTACTTTTGTACCATACAATTAAACATTTAGCTATCATATTATTGAGCCATTTATCGGATTAGTACATAGCTATTTATTTTACTTCTACCCACTTTAATTCATTTCTTGATTGCTGTAAAATTGTTTTATGCTTTTGTTATTTTATTTGGTATGTATTTAATGGGGAGGGTTTAGCAGCTGTAACACAAGTATGTGACCTAGCTTGGTTGCTAAATATACTTCATTATATTATTGAGTTAGATTAGGTATTGTCAATGTTATTTTATAAGTTTTTGTTTTTATATAAAGTATGTTTGGATTCAATAAATATTATTATTGTTATTATTATTTTTGGGGTATATATGTAGTTTTCTCATCTGGTTAGGTTCCAAAAATATATAATTGTGAGTAAAAATGATAAATATACATAAGTATCAATAAAATAAAATAAAAACATAAAAATAAATAAAAACCCAACCAGATGGAAGCCCTCGGCAGAGGAGATCAAACGACTGAGAATTAGGGGGAATTGGAAAGAAACCGGCGGACAATAGGGGTGGTATCGAGGAGCACCGTCTTCTGAATGTGAGCCCGGAGTGGTCCGCTATGGAGTCCAAGCCACCTCAGATGACCCGAGAGGTTGACTGAGATTAGCCAAATAGCACAAACAACTACAGGTATAATTTTGATCGACAGCCCGCGCCACATGTTAATTACCTCGTGAGCCAGATCCAGATATTTTGGTCGCTTATCTGTTTCGGCTTTAACGAGGTTCTCGTCATAATAATAATTATCATTATTAATACATGGCTCATAAGGGTCCTGCCCATGGCTAAAGAGAGTCCTCGAGCTGTATAAGATTGACTGTACAGTTAGAGACTTCCTCGCAATGTATGGGGCAGTGGAGTACGATCCTTTGTCATCTGGGCGAGCGGATGATGGCTGCAGAGAACTAAATAAGGATAAGAAGGGGTATCTTCCAGGGCGATTGTCTGAGTCCAATCTGGTTCTGCCTCTCTCTGAAGCCTCTCAGTAACTTACTGGCTTTCTGAGCGCGCTCACCGTGCATAAAATAAATAAATAAATAATGACGTTTCTAGTGATATAAGGCTTACCCCTCTATCCTTAGCCAACGAGCAATGGCAGAACCCAGCAATGCTTAGCATTTCCGACTGGGAGACCGTACGGAAGGAGAAGGAGCTCCACAGGGGATACTACAGGGCTCTACATGGGCCCTTCGTAGATACAGTTGCCTCCCTCAACTGGCTACGTTTCGGTGACCTCTTCGGGGAAACCGAGGGTTTCGTCTGTGAGAAATAGGATCAGGTTATTAAGACTAACAACTATCGGAGATATATCCTAAAGGATGGCACCGTCGACGTCTGTGAGCTTGTCGCCATCCGGTGAGTCACTTAGACATGTTATCTCCGGTTGTTCGGCGCTTTCTAACTCTGAGTACATGCATATGCACAGCCTAGTAGCCAGAATTCTACACCTGAAGCTCGCTCTGATTTACGGTCTCGTGGATCGGAAATTGCCGTATCACAAGTACTTGTCGCAAACCGCGCTCAAAAATGACCGCACGAGGTTTGTACTGGGACCGTGCCATCATCACAGATAGGACTATTCCTGCGAATAAACCTGATATTGTGCTGATGGAACGGGCACAGTCAAGGATATTTTTGGTCTATATTACCATTCCGCAAGCATTAGCAAAAAAGCAATGCATCCGAGCCCCATACTCTATCATCGAAGTTTATTCCCCTTTCGCCCTATAGTACGTCCGCAATGCGTTTTCGTTCATAGTTTTTGTCCAACGCATGCGACGTGTTCCACCGGCGGCGGGTGCCGCTTGTTGAGTCCAAGAAGATCCAGCCGACACCAAGCCTTCTGGTGAGGAAGATTGATGTGGGGGCAGTTATGTGATCGCGCAGCTCGGCTAGCAGCCCGCATGCTGCCGCGTCCAGCGCTAGCTCCAGACGCACCCCGGCGACCCCCAGGCAGGGGTCCTATGCGCGTTCCTCTCTGTGCCATCATCCTTATTATTATTATCATTCTATTGGACTACTCATTTATTTAATTGTCTCTCAGATTTTTAATGAATCATCTCAAAATGACAAATCAAACTATTGTCAAGGAAAATATGGATATTAAATTTGTTTACGTATGGGGTCAGCTTCCCAAGTATAATGAGGGGAACGTACGGCCCTTTATAAACAGCTTTATGGGACAAAATATCAGATTATATTAAGTAACCGGCTCTTTTAGGTCACTTTCATAGTATTTTTATGTAAGCGTTGCATTGCCTATATACTAGGCTGCACTGAAAATATCGGGAATCGAATATTTCCACTGTTCCTGTCATATTAAAATCTTTTTAATTGAAAACTCCTTGGTTTTAAAAATCGAATACCATTTATTTATTTAAAAAAAGATTCACGGTCCTGTCACAAGGTTTTGTCAAACTTGTTTAGTCGTTGAGAAAATGGAGTTGACTCGAGAAAATTCAAGAGCGATAATTTATTATGACTTTCGAAGTGGTTTAACACAAACACAGTGTGTTAATCGGATGATTTCTGCATTTGGTGATTAAGCCCCATCCAAAACCACAATTTATCGCTGGTTTGCTGAATTTCAACGTGGACCTGTCAAGCTCAGTGATGATCCCCGTCAAGTTCGTCCAAAACTGTAGTCACCCAAGAAAACGTTGATGCTGTGCGTAAACTGATTGCGGAAGATCGACA
The DNA here is from genome assembly GCA_036936625.1 of Parnassius smintheus behrii. Taxonomy (NCBI): domain Eukaryota; kingdom Metazoa; phylum Arthropoda; class Insecta; order Lepidoptera; family Papilionidae; genus Parnassius; species Parnassius smintheus. Next base: position 541,127 of record JAUPFT010000010.1, read on the forward strand.
TGTGACATACCGCGAAATTTAGGCAACTTTAGACATTGGCATGAGTCAAATACAAATAATCTTGCATGAACAATTAGGTGTAAAAAAGTTGTTTTCACGATGGATTTCGCATTCGCTCTGTGAAGAGCAAAAAGCGGCTCGCGTTACTAGGTGCGTCAGAACTTGGTGCGTCAGAACTCTAGAAAGATTCCACGCAGGATCTTTAAATGCTGTATACAACATCGTATCAGGTGATGAATCCTGGATATATGCGTATGAACCCGAAACAAAAAACCAGTCACAAGTATGGGTGTATGTGTAATAATAATTGTTCGATCACGGAGTGTTGCAAAAAAAATGGTGGCCACGTTTGTCTCCGAAACCGGCCATGTTACGACTATTCCTCTTGAGGGACAAAGAACGGTTAATGCAGAATGTTATGCTAGCATTTGTTTGCCACAGATCGTTTCTGAACTCCGTAAATGGAACTGAAACCGCCGCATCATCCCCCATCACGACAATGCGAGTTCTCACACCGCACACGGAACAAAAGAGTTTTTAGCGTTTAGCGTTTTGAATAGCAAGAAAACATAGAATTATTAGACCATCCACCGTACAGCCCCGATCTTAAGCCCTAATGATTTCTAAACTTTCCCTAAAATAAAGAATAAATTGCGTGGACAGAGATTTTCATCACCTGAAGAAGCTGTGAACGCCTACAAAACGGCCATTTTGGAGACCCCAACCTCCGAATGGAATGGTTTTCTCAATAATTGGTTCCATAGTATGGAAAAATGTGTCAAATTTCGCGGAGAATACTTCGAAAAGCAATAAATACATTTTTAAATAGTATTGTTGTGTCACTTCCTTGATTCCCGAAATTTTTAGTGCCACCCTCGTACTATCAGAATCCTTCGAGGGACGCGGGCGCGCACAATAACTCACCCAAGATTTATCGTAATCCGTGGAATAATAAAGAAAAGTTTTATACGTAGTAGAGCGATGATGTAGACCAGTCCTATTGTATGACAGTGAAACATGGGCCGTAACTCAAAAGAATGTGCATAGATGAAGATGCTGAGGTGGATGTGCGGCGTTACCAAGCTCGACAAAATCCGCAACGAGTAGTGCGAGGAAGCTTGGGTGTGCGCGACATCGCTGACAAGATGCAGGAAAGTAGGCTGCGATGGTATGGGCACGTGAAGAGGAGGCCACCAGACTACGTAGGGAACTTGGCACTACAACTTTCCATCCCAGGTCGAAGATCCAGGGGCGGACCCAAAACACGATGGAAAGATGTAGTGGTAAAGGACATGAGAGAGTGCGAAGTCTCCGAAAATGAAGTCGAGGAAAGAGCGAAGTGGAGGCGTAAGACAAGAAAGGCTGACCCCACCACCATGTGGGACACATAGCCAGGAAGAGAGAGAGAGAGCGATGATGTAGCCATTTGCCACGGACAAGGACCACGCTCTCACAGAATATCAGCGTAACCTATCAGCTGAATGTGGCTGTGTTTAGTATGGTGAGTACAGAAAATCGGAGACACTTTTAAGTTTACACGAAGCGTTTTATCTTACTATTTAGGGGTGACAATGCATCTGCATTTTGAATCTTCCATTCATCTATTACAGCCTATAAAAGTCCACTGCTGCTGGGGGGATTTTGTCATAGTTGGCGCGCTTGGCACGTGGGTTGGCACCCTGTATTTTATAGTTGTAAGTTTTATATAATCAGAAAAACGCTGTTGCCCATCTTATGTAAATTTTTACTCCAGATCATGAATTTAGTTCTTTTCACACATTCACCGTGAATATAACTACATCTTTGAAGTCAAACGAATTGAACGTTTTGAAGTCTACTCCAACGTAAAAAAATACTGGTATGTGGGTCTAATCAATATTCAATGGCACCAATATATTTAAAACCTTGAAAATCAACATTATTTTATCAAAACTATGGCGAGTTTATTTATGAATGTTATGTAAATAACGCATTTCTGATTCCAGGCTAATTTTTCTTTCGTATAGACACATCGGAAGTTGTTCCCAATATAATATAGGTGTTGCTAGACGTGTGATATTTTTATAGGATAGGATGACAAACGAGCACACAGTCCGCCTGATGGTAAGTGGTTATTGTGGCTTATATACATCTAAATCGATCCTCGATTACAAATCAAAACGCGAATTAGTTGTCATCCATGAGGACTAAGATGGAATGTCTCATTTCCAGAAAAAAGGGTCTCCGGTTGTCTACACACATCATGTGAAACGCAGCAGCATTAAGCTACTATTTTACGCTGGTATTCTGTGAGAGTGTGGTCCTGCCCCAGTCGAGTCGACCCATTCGTGCTACAGCTAACTAATGTAACTGTAACTAATGTAACTGTAGCATGGCTCTACCATGGATGAAATAATATTAATGCAATTCTGATTTATTCACTTATGTGTTTCTGTCGCATATAATATTGTTGAATTTTAATTATTCCTACGTTCAATATAAATACAGATACCAATGTGTCTCTATAAGTGATCAAGTTTTAATAATTTAAGTACGAAATTGTATTATCAATGTTTCTAAATTCAAACCCACGCGAGAGAAGCCGCGGGTAAAATGCTATTAAATAAATAAAATAATTAAATAAATATCCTACGAAGTATCGAAAACCCATTAAATCGGTTACGTAATACAATTTCTCTAAGCCCTCTTGTGATGCTACATTCCCGAGATCATGTATAAAATAAATTACTCAGAGGGATTTGTTTTTCATATTTATATACACAGCTGTTATGTGATTGTTCGAATAGACAACGATTTGTTGGGGTTGAGACTTACATTAAGGAAGAAAGGGGTCAATCTTTATTGCAAAGGAGACTCGCTATTATTGTAGCAAATACTTTATTGGTATATTTATATCTTTTTCTGGTTTTTATACTTACTACTACGTATATACGCAATAAGTATGTTAATTTTGTAGCGGCGGCGTAAAAATATCTAATATTCTATATTGCCCCGAGGCTATCAAACAGGCGGCAGAGAAAAATAAGCCAAACGAGAGGAACCAATGTCTCTCTAATAACAATTAAATATAAAAAAAACTGCGGTAATCAACCCGGCTGTCAAACCTATTTACTATGGCAACTATTCCCCGTAAAAGGGAATATATAGCAGTGGATTTCTGGTAGGCTGTGTAAGCGGTAAGGGCAACGGTATATTTATGATTTTTGATATCGTTAATTCTGTAGGTCTTAAATTTTCAATATAATTACAGCCCATATAAAAGTTACTTCCTATATAAGTCCCACTGCTGGGCACATGTCTCTAATGTATTTACATGTCTTTTAATTATATTTAAATTTTTCAGAGATGCAGGTTTCCGCAAGATGACTCCTTCACCACCGAACACGTGGTAAATCAGCACTTAAAATTGTATTAAACGGTTACATGTTTGCCGGCGGGGCTCTAACAATATATTTATTTTAGTTTCAAGGTGGTAAGCATTACATCCGTGTAGTGGCGTGCGACCAACCATACCATCCCGTTGGTGCCTGAGGGAGGTGCCAAAGGGATATGAAACAGGAGATAGGCAGCAACGTGTTTATAATAATAACTTCATTAAAATGACTGTGGATGCCAAATTTCTATATAAAGATATTTAGGAATTATGTAATGAGATGGGCAGCAGCACCTTTCTAATAAAGACTCAAAATATTCTAATGAGGCAATCTGCGGAGGAAGCCTATGTTCAGCAGTAAATTTTTGATAGGCTTATACAAATTCAACGTGAAGGATTTTGAATAACCATTCCTTCCATAAAGCATTTTAATTAAAAAAATAAAGGATTTCATAAATACAATGATTAATTAAAAGGTAAGATTGTGTTTCCACTACTCTTTTTACTTCTTTATTTAATTTTTATACAGTAAATTTTTAATTGGGAGAAAAAAGTTCTACTTATGTGTTTTAGCCGTTAGTCACAATGACTCCAGCAGTGGCTCTCAACGTTAGAATAATTGATTTTTAATGGTCAATTTTAAAAGAAATATATTTGAATTTTGCTTAATAAAACTAAAAAACAAATTCAAAATTTGAAAACAACATAAAATATACATAGGCTTTTACACGTGGAGGAGCAACGCTGTAACAAAAATGAGTTGGCTCGATCGGGGAAGGACCACGCTCTCACAGCAAAAAAGAGCTTGACACTTCTGTGTCCAATGGTGGGGTTTGAGAACTTGACTTTTTCTATTGAAAACGATGATGCATTTCATCCTAGTTTGCAAGAGCGGATTTCTGCATTTCGAACATTTAAGGATTAATCTAGATGTTTATGTGTCAAACCACTTAATATGAAGTGGACTGTGAGCTGGTTTCTCAGCCTTACATTGGAAAACAAGTGCGTAAAAAAGTAAAAGTATTTTTTTTATAGAAGAAGGGTGACAAACGAGCACATAGTCCACCTAATGGTAAGTGGTTGATGAGGCCCATAGACATTAACATCTAGTCTCGAAAACAAATCAAAATGCAATTGCGATATTACCCGTGAAAGCTAAGATGGAATGCCTCCTTTCCAGTAAAAAGGGTCTCCGGTTCTCTACATTTACCATACGAAACACAGCAGCTTTAAGCTGTTATTCTGTGAGAGCGTGGTCTTTCGCTGGCTGAGCCAACTCTTTTTTTGCGCCTAGAAGCAATGAAAGGGCTACCCTCCGGGAAACGGGGGAGGGAGTTGCTGAATGCTCTAAGCATACCACGCAGTCGCAGCAGACTGGCTTTAACCTAGTAATATATTTTAGCCGTACCAGAAGCGATTCCCCTTGGGGAAAAGCCAGATTACGAGATGAGATGTCAGGAGGCAGTTCAGGTGGACTGAAAGCTTGTTGGGGGGAGGGTTCCGAGAGAGAATTTCTCGGCCTGGGGACACTATAGCGAGAGAGAAGTGGGGCTGCATAGGAAGCTGCGTCACAAATGAGATGGTTTGAATGAGGCCCTGAGGCTTCAAAAAAATTTTTAGAGAGTGATTTTAGAAATTGTACATGCGAGTGAGGATAACGTGTTAGAAAAGTTTGCCCATGGACTTGAGGAAGCTGATGGTACGGTGACTGGAGCAGAGGTGGTGAGGCTTGCCTGGCTTGGGGATGCCAATGATAGTTGCCTCTTTCCTAGAGGTGAGTTAGTAGCTGAAGTCGAATTAGACGTTGAATATTATGGCCAATAAGGCGATCACCTGCTCCAGAAAATGTTTTAGGGCTTGGTTATAGATGCCATCCACGCCCAGTGCCTTTTTGGTCTTTAGTCCTTTGATGATTGATGAAATCTCATCTGTGGATACGGTGATAGGGTCAGAGGTGGTGGGGATGAGGAATATAGCTGGAGGCTTTGATGATATAGTGATGTACAGTCAAGGCTATCCTACATATCGTGGCTTCCATATTGGTAAGCGGCGGAGTATGGATGTGCGAGCAATGAAGCGACTTCTTGTAGTAAAGACAGTACCACCGTCTTTGCGGTCAGATATGTCATCACGCAGAAGAGAGTACTTATTAATGGAGAGGCTTTTGAAGACCTTAGGACTGAGGCGGGTTTTCTGGAGGAGGAGGAGGTCGGCTTCGCAATCTCTAAAAAAGAGCTTGAGCTCAGGGAGGTTATGTTTGTCGTATTCATATTTTTCTTTATTACGCAAACCGCAGACATTAAAAGATACAAACGACAAACCCTGGAATGATGAATTAAGAATGAACGGTCATTGATCGATGGTGAAGCTGGTCTGACAGCTTTGGTAGAACAGGGGCGAGGGGTGCGAGGGCAGCCTCTGAAATTTGCCCGGTGACTGGTCTGGCCGCACGGGACATATGCGGATGGAGATTTGGCGTTACGGGGCCGAGTGCATTCTTTCAAGGCGTGTGAATTAAGGCTCTTATTGCATTTGGGGTGGAGGTGCAGAGCAATTGGCCGCTGCGTGTCCATAGAGTTGACAGTGGCGGCGCTGTGCTGGATGGCCGCGCTTGTGGAGAGGTTCTACCTTAACTCTCGACAGGCCGCATACAGTGCGCAGCTGCCAAAACATAGCTTTTGCCTTCGGCACATCGCAGAGGACGAGCAGAGCAAGAGGGAACCTCTTGAACCTACTGCTGTGCATCTTATGCACAGCCTCGATGGGGAAACCCTGGGACTTAAGGTCTTCTAGGAACTCCGTGAAGGAAACCCCTGACCTTACGCTCTTCTGGTGAGCGTACGTGTGGTAGGACGTGGTAGGACAGTGGGATTATTTTGATGGCTTCACCGAGGTTGGTGGCTTGTTCGTATCTGCGTCGTAGCAGGTATTGGTGAGCCTGGTGAATTACGCCTTGTCTCTGAGAAAGACGTGTGGTAGGATGTGGTAGGACAGTGGAATTATTTTGATGGCTTCACGGAGGTTGGTGGCTTGTTCGTATCTGTGTCGTAGCAGGTATTGGAGAGCCTGGTGAATTACGCCTTGTCTCTGAGAAAGACATGGGGTGGGACCTATTTTTTGGCTAGGCTGGGGACCCAGCGAGATACTGGCTTGGAAGAGGGGGGATGTCTAACGACTTTATGGGGGCAGTAGCAGTGGCGGTGGCTGCAGAGGTGGATGCAGCGGTAGGGACTGCGGGAGTGCGGGCAGCGGCGGAGGCTACGGAGGCTCGGGTGGCGACAGGGGCTGCCGGGGCGGAGTGCGAGTGGGAAGTTGCAGCACGTTTTTGGCCAGGTTTGGAATTTACCGCCGTGAATGGGGTCGCGTCGGTAACTGTTCCATCGAAGTCCGGGTCCGGGTCCGTGGGACAGCTACCGGGTGAGATGTCAGAACGGGCGTTTATTTCGTAATCAGGCAGTACAAGCATCCTAATTGGGCAGAAACGGGTAAGAGAGCAGTTCTTTCACAGAAGAGTACTTCAGGCAGTAAAGGAGTCCTCTAGAATGGTCTTAAAATAGTAGCATTATATCTTTAGTGTAATACGGAATATTTGAATCGAATATTCATTTATTGTAATCGGATATTTATACAAAAACACACCATTATCACGTTGGAACCTACCATGTGAATTGGATCAATATCCACCGCGCCACATTGGCGGCGACGCATAATCGGACGCGGATGTAAATTTGTTACATCGTAAATTTCTACGATATACTCAGTAACAACTTTTTTTTTAGCACTACAGGGGTGATAAACGACCCATTCCTGCTGATTGTAAGTGCGTGCTATAAGCTATAGACATCTACATCCATCCTAGTTTAAGAATCAAAATGCAAATGCGTTATCACCCCTGAGGCTAAGATGGAATATGGCCGGATAATGGCCGGTAAAAAGGATCTCTGGTTCGGTATAGACTCACCATACATATTCGTGCTACAACATAATAAAGCTGCAGCTCTACCACGTTTAAAGTTTTTAGGTTCTAATGTTTATATTCTAATTTTAGAAAAAAAATTAATACTTTAATCACATCCATTCCAAAGTGCACCGCTGAACATAGGGAGAGGCCTAAAAGAATGCCACAAAGCACAGTTCTGAGCTACCTGCATCTCCTATCAGGTCGTCACTCAATCTAGTGGGGAGCCGCCCTACACTTCGCTTACTGGTACGAGGCTGTCACTCGAGAACCTCTCTTCCCCGTCGGTTGTCAATTCTTCGAGCTACAATGCTGGCCCACTGCCACTGAAGCTTATTGATCCGTTGGACTATATCGGTTACTTTGTTTCTATTGCAGATATCTTTATTTGGGAGTCCAAATCGCAGAAAAACTAATAAAGAAAGAAACTCCGACCATATCCATAGCTCGCTAAGCGACCTTAAGCTTCCTCATACGGTCAACAGTGATCGCTGTCAACACGCAATGAAAAAGATAAGTACACGAAAATAAAAAGAAATGTGATTTTGTATTCCTTGGGAAAAAATGCTGGACGGAAACACAATCATCGTTTCAGAATTTTAAGTACTGGTTTACCACGTGCTTAGAAATAAAGTAAGACATCGTGAGCTAATTTACGTAATAATATAATAATAGTATTGTATTTATGTTTGTCGTATTCATATTTTTCTACGGCATTTGCATATCTACAGACGATACTTCGAGACTGAATCGAGGCCCAGAAACAGGCAAACATTGGATCACATTGTCCATTTGGAATTATGTTTTAACCGAAATTTTCTCTAAGATATACTATTTTCTCAATACGATTCAACGTCTTTGTGAACGTGAAATATACAAAAGTCCATTTTAAGGAAAAGTAAATTTAAATTACAGTTACATTCTATATACATACGACTCGCTGGCGCAACAGTTTGATTTGCCGTTCACTGAGCGGTGAGCCACCACACAGTCCACATCACCCTCATGAATGCCTCATATTATCGAAGGTGGTGGGCTTTCCTAGTGTATTGGTGTTAGAAGTAGTAGTGCTGTGGTTAATGGTGACAGAGATATTGCACGCAATTAAGGGAGGTCAGGTGGTGCTATTCAAACTATGTAGGAAATATTATTTTGTTTAATTACGCGGATCTCTTTATAAGAAAATCGGTTTCAATCGACTTTGATAAATTTTTGTGTGTGTTTGAGTAAGTCCCTGAATAGTTTTAAAACTCAATTCGACCGAAGTAGTGGTGCTGTTGTCGAGATGCAGAACTCACCCGTGCAAAGTCGCGGAGGATCGCCAGTCTTTAATATTATGGATTTCTAGAAAGTAATTTTTGATTCTATTTTTTATTTATATACATCCCACTGCTGGGCACAAGCCTGGGCCATTTCCGAGAGAGTAAAGAGCAATTAATTTTTCTGCTTCAGTAAGTGTGTGCAAATTTCACATTGGAAATATTTTTAATTCCTCAGTTATATTTGTATATTATTATTTGTACTAAAATAAAAATAGCGATATTAAAAACAAGATCATACCTCTATTGTCCATATTTCAAACCCACGCAACTTTAGGTATCTACGGCCACAATGATAAAGTTAGAAGCTTGTATAAAATTGTATCATATTATTTTACGTCGGGATTTCCTCCTTTATTACATAATCGGCAAAACTGCCTCCAGAGAGGCACGAGCGGTTATTAATTATATTAATATACACGCTTTCCGAATAGTTCCAATTATTATTATTATTATAAAAGCATGTTTTCTTAAAATTTGGCTCAATTTACAGTTTAACTTCCTATTACAAATTATGTTTGCAGCACGAATGGGTCGGTTCGACCGGGGAAGGACTGCGCTCTTACAGAGTACCCGCGTAAAATAGTAGCAGCTGTGTTTTGTATGGTGAGTGTAGGCAACCGAATTTTTTTTTTACTGGAAACGAGGCATACCGTCTCTGTCCTCAGGAGTGACAACGCATCTTAATCTGAAAAGATGTAGTTATTTATCGGCCACAGCATCCATTTACTTTGTTTTATATTGTGGTAGTAAAACAAATCATTGATTGTCACAAAATACCAGCGTAAAACAACAGATTAATGCTGCTGTGTTTTGTGTGGGGAAAGAATCGGAGACGATACTCTCGAGACGACTCAGAGGTGATAACACATCGACATTCCCATTTGAAGACAAATGTAGATTTCTATGGGTGATAGCATCCACTTACCATCAAGTGAACTGTGTGGTCGTTTATCACTGTAAATCTACAAATAAAAAAATACTAAACTTCTTTCATACGGCATTCGTACACGCAGCTAAAATACTTAGCCAATTTTTTTCATTAAAAAAATATTACCCAACGAATTAGTGTGCTAAAGTGGCAATGGGCCGATCATGTTACAGCTCGAAGAACTTACAACCGATAGACAATTTGCTTGGCGTGCTCAGCAGAGCGGGACAGTATTTCATGCCGGCACACCGCCTGCAACTTTACAAGGCGCAGGTTCGGCCGCACATGGAATACTGTTCCCATCTCTGGGCTGGGGCTCCCCAGTACCAGCTCCTTCCACTTGACCGCATCCAGCGCAGAGCGGCTCGAATCGTCGACGACCGAGTGCTTTCCGATCGGCTCGATTCACTGGCGTTGCGAAGAGATGTTGCATCTCTTTGCGTATTTTATCGCATCTATCACGGGGAGTGCTCTGAGGAATTGTTCGGATTAATCCCAGCCGCCAAATTTCGTGAACGCACGACACGGCAAACGTCCCGATACCATCCACACCATCTGGATGCTTGGCGGTCCACCACTGTACGTTTCACAAGGAGTTTTCTTCCACGTACAACCTCTCTGTGGAATAGTTTATCATCGGCGATTTTTCCGGACCGATACGACCTGGGGACCTTCAAGAAAAGAGCTTACTCCTTTCTAAAGGGCCGGCAACGCACCCGCAATTCTCCTGGTGTTGCGGTTGATCATGGGCGGCGGTAGTCACTTAACATCAGGTGAGCCGCATGCTCGTTTGCCCCCTCTTCTATAAAAAAAAAAAAAAAAAAAAAAGACAAGAAGGATTCCCAAGATGGGGAGATACCTACATAGTAAGATATTCAGGAATTCTATTTATTATAATTTGTATGTCACAAGAAATATTACACAAATTAAAATACAATACAATCAAGTAATATAACAATTTAAGAGAAATTAGTTCTTATTCCTTATACTAGACAATGTCTAGAACAGGTAAATGAAATTGTATACTTGGGGAGTGCTTTCAGCCGGGATGGAAGATGTGATTTAGATGTGGATAGGCGTGTCGCTGCCGGAAACAAAGTCAATGGTGCCCTGAATGCATTAGTCAAAAGGCAAGGCGTGGTGAAGAGTGCACGGCTTGCAATACATAACGCAGTTTTGGTACTGACTTGACTGGCAGCGAAACCTGGGTATGCCAGAAGAAGCATAAAAGCAAGTTGAATGCAGTGGAGATGCGAACTCTTCGTAAAATGTGTGGCGTTACCATAGCCGACCGAAAGCGAAACGAAGAGATTCGCAATATGGCAGGATTGAAAGATGACCTTATCACAAAAATTGATAGGGGCGTACTCCAATGGTTTGGGCACGTTGAACGAATGAGTGAAGACCGAATGGTGAAGAAAATATATAAAGCGAAAGTAAATATTAAAAGGTGTCGAGGTAGACCGAGACTAACTTTCGAAGACCATGTGAGCAAATTGCTCGAAGAGGGGAGGGTCAAGAGTACTCGGATACCTAGACGTGCATGTATGAAGAAGTTAATGAACCTGAAAGAAGCGAAAGAGGTATGTAAAGATCGTGACACTTGGCGATCTGTTCTCTCTGGCTACCCCGTTAGGGATTGTGCGTGACGATAAGTAAGTAAGTAAGTAAGTATTCCTTATACTAAATATAAACTTCAACTAAATAACATATAAACCAGCGCTGTTGTTTCGGTGACAGCACAAGCACACACACAACATTGGAAACGTATTTTTTACCGTAATTTTTAAACATACTATCATACATGATGTATCTATAAATGTTAAAATTTGAGTGTTAATTGCGATTATAGCGTTTTGCAATAAATATTTAATTCTTTCTTACTTACTATTTCTTAGCATATCTAGTTCTAACGTATTATTTTCTATGATCAGTGCTATCATCCCTTTACGTCCGAAATTAATAATCAACCCTTAATCTGCTATCCTAGATTGGTATTTTAATCCATTTTATGGGTAAAGCGTGCCAATAAACGATCTGTGCATTGAATTTGCTATCTTTCAATCTATCCTATAGAGGGCGGATCACGGAATAACGATTGGCCTCTGTTCGAAAATAACATTTTGTGCATGTTAATAACCTATCTGTCCATTTAACATTTGTTTTGACCGGTGTAAACGATCGCAGGTTGCAATCCAAGAAATACCGGGGATTTCGTCACAACGTTGATTTTTCTAAAGAAAGAAAATGGAAATATCGATATTTTTTCGTTATAGTTTTTTACATAGAAGAGGGGGCAAACGAGCATGCGGCTCACCTGATATTAAGTGACTACCACCGCCCATGATCAATCGCAACACCAGGGGAATTGCAGGTGCGTTGCCGGCTCTTTAGAAAAGAAAAAGCTCTTTTCTTGAAGGTCCCCAGGTCGTATCGGTCCGGAAAATTCGCCGGTGGTAAACCGTTCCACAGAGAGGTTGTACGCGGAAGAAAACTCGTTTTGAAACGTACAGTGATAAACCGCCAAGCATACAGATGGTGTGGATGGTATCGGGACGTTTGCCGTGTAGTGCGTTCACGAAATATGGCGGCTGGGATTAATCCGAACAATTCCTCAGAGCACTCCCCATGGTATATGCGAAAGAAAATTCAAAGAGATGCAACATCTCTTCACAGCGCCAGTGAATCGAGCCGATCGGAAAGCACTCGGTCGTCGACGATTCGAGCCGCTCTGTGCTGGATGCGGTCAAGTGGAAGAAGCTGGTACTGGGGAGCCCCAGCCCAGATATGGGAACAGTATTCCATGTGCGGCCGAACCTGCACCTTGTAAAGTAGCAGACGGTGTGCCGGCATGAAATACTGTCCCGCTCTGCTGAGCACGCCAAGCTTTTTAGAGGCCAATTTGGCCTTCTCTTCCAAGTGATCACGAAACTGCACGTCACTCGATATGTCGACAACGAGGATTCCGATACTTATTTATTTATTTATTTATTTATTTATATTTCCTACTTACATTTACCATATATATTATTTAGATACTGGCTGAGGTAACAAGGGGAGTGCCTTAAAACTGAGGAGATAAAAAAGGGGTTCTTTTTAGCGGTTAACGTCCAAACTTGTGTCTTCTGGGGGTTAAATAGATTTAGTCGCCCCCTATCCGAGACTCTGTTCAGCAAAGACTCGACTTCAGACACAAGTTTGTCCCGGCACTCGGAGACGTTTTCCCGAGAAATATTAGCACGTCCGGTGTAAAGAGCATCAGCAGTGCTGTCATCTGCATAGCAATAAATGTTACGGGTTTGCAACATATCATTGATATGCAGAAGAAACAGCGTTGGCGATAGCACGTAGCCTTGTGGAACACCAGCATTAATAGGCTTATAATCGGAGCTTGTACCGTCTACAACGACCTTGATGCTCTGATCTGCAAGAAAGCTAGTGATCCAATTGCACTATTTCTCGGGAAGCCCATAGGAAGGGAGCTTCGAAAGAAGCGCTTTGTGCCAAACCCGATAGAAGATCTTCGCAATGTCCAAATTAACGGCCAATACTTCCCCTTTGGATTCTACTGCCTCCGCCCATCTGTGAATTAGGTAGACCAGAAGATCATCAGCTGACCAACCACGGCGAAAACCGTATTGGCGATCACTAATCAACTGGTGATCCTCAAGGTACCTCATGACCTGGCAGTTAACAATAGAACCCGTTGTTTTGGAGAACAAGGAGGTGATTGCGATAGGCCGGTAGTTGGACGGGTCTGAACGGTCGCCTTTTTTAGGGATCGTGTGGACAAAAGCCGTCTTCCATGATTTCGGGACTACGCTTAGAGAGTCATAATACCGGAAAAGACGCGTTAAAACCGAAGCCAACTCTGGAGCACACGTCAACAATTTTTTAAGTAGTTACGTGAATGATTTGTTTTTAAAACACACTTAATATAGTTTTATGCAATCGATATTATCATTAAAAGGAACGGTCAAGAGGGATCGAATTGCTTGCAATCTATCGTCGAAAAAAATTGGGATAGCCGATTTGAGTTTTTGGCATGCGGATAAAAGATCAATCGAACGACATGCACCAGTCCGAGATACATTATTAATTTCGGGCGTTAGTGTCGTAAAAGGCGATAGAGTGAAAAAAATCTTGAGATGGGCAGCAGCGTCTTCGTAGTAACGCCGAAAAATAAAAAACTGTGGTTGCCAACCCGCTTGCCAAGCGTGGCAACTATGGCAAATACTCCACCTATGAGGCAATTTACAGGGGGCCTCCTTGTTGTGTATGTATGTTCAGCAGTAAACTTCAATAAGCTGTTGCGGTAAAGGTTTTCCTATAATTACTATTTATGCTACTACTATTATCCTAGATTATTTATTCGCATCTCAGAATTCGTTTAAATTATTACGACTTTTATCAGTTAAGAATAATTTTAATTTCTTTATAAAAGGTTTAGTATTGTCTGTCTATCTTTAAGGTGATTTCGAACGTTATTATACTTATTTTAAATACCAATTCATGGGGACTTAATGCAAATAAATTATTCTATTTTACGTATTTAAAAAATTTATGTGATTATTTGTGATTTTTCGAAGGAGTTATTTTAAATTCCAATTCAATTTTAGTACAGTTTTGTTTTAAACGGCGTTAACTTCGTTTTAGTAAGTTTGTGTATGTTTATTATATTATAATATGATTTCAAGTAAAAATGAGTTTAAATGAATAGTAATTAAATTCGTAAAGTTAGGTTTACAGAAGAGCTTAAAACATTTTCTTTATTGCAAGAAATTAAATTAAAAGATATATTTGATTCTTACGATTGTTCTAGTTTATTGGTTAAATATCTTTATGGTTTTATTGTAGAATATGAGCGACAACCGACCACACAGTCTATTGATTGGTTAGTGGATACTGTAGCCCATGGACAGCTTTCTTTGCTTTTCATTACTTATGTTAATAACCAACTTGCAAATGCATTATCACCCCTGGGGATTTGGATGAAATGTCTCGTTTCGGACAAAATGGGTCTTTAGTTAGCTACACTCACAATACGAAATAAAGTAAGAAAAAAAACTAAGCCGCTATTTTACGCTGGTATTTCGTGAGAGCGTGGTGCTCCTCCAGTCAAGACGATCTATTTGTGCTACAACCGTATAAATGCAACATCTACCGCGTATAAGAAATGCTAGGAATGTGACATAAAAACATCAAAGTTTCGTTATAACAAGTCCAGACCCCAATTTTTTTCAACAAAGTTTTACGACACGTCTACCGGCTTCCAATAAGTTTTGAAAGATATAAAACTTTATTAATTTCTTTCAGATTAATACTTTTTGAAGATATTAGATAATCCGAAGAGTTCAAAAAATAATTAAGCTTGTCAAACTTTAATTTCTTCGCTTATTAGGTAAAGACGCTAAGGAAAAACTTTCGCTAAACATGTTTTAAAAAGCTATATGTTTTAAGTAATATATTTTGATGTTGTCTTGTCTTACTGGTGAATCCTGAAACCGATGCTATATATGATTTAGCCATGCCGTGTAGTGGCGGTTGAGAATATCCACTACCCTAAATCTTCCCGTGGGTGTCGTAAGAAGCGACAGAGGGAGACAGGCAGGAGATGGGCAGCAGCATCTTCCTAATAACAACACTATTATAATAAAAAAACTGCAGTTGCCAACCCGCTCGCCAAGCGTGGCAACTATGGCAAATATCCCCCCATGAGTAACGGCGCAAAAAAACGGCCCCCAGTTCCCGGCGACCCCGCTATTCCTGGCTACGGTGGCGACCATGGTAACGGCGGGGCAGGGGGTGCTAAGAATCTCCGGTGGAGGTTCGGTTGCCACCTACGACGACTCGACCTGGCAACATATAACGCACGCACCCTGAGGATTGACGAGAAGATAATGGAGCTGGAAGAAGAGGTAGACAAGTTGTGCCGGCATATTTTTGGATTATCCAACGTCCGAAGAGACGGGAAGGACACGGTAATCCTCGAGTCTGGCAACTTTTTGTATCACCGGGAGGGCGACCATCTGTCCCAAGGAGGAAACAGAAACAGACAGAAACAGAAACTTTTTTTTTCAATGTAGATTATAACAATACTTATTGAAAGTCACTTTCTTAATTTACCACTGGTTACAGATTTCGGATTTAGGTGTCGGATTTATCGTCCACAAGTCTCTCGTCAACAACTTTGTGCGATTGGGAGTGTGTCGACAAGGGTCGCGTACCTGATACTCAGAATCACCAAACGGTATTTGCTGAAGGTCATACAGGTTTACGCACCAACTGTTGAACTGATGAACTCTTTCTTACAGAAGCGGCCCCACAGGAAGTGGACCTGGTCGAGCACCGACGGTTCGACAAAAAATGAGATTGACTTCATTATGACGACCAGACGCCAACTGTTCAGTGATGTCTCAGTAATCGCAAGGGTGAAAACTGGCAGCGCTCACCGAATGGTTAGAGGCACACTTAACATAAACGTTAAGTTGGAGAGGTCTCGTCTAATGAAGTCAACGCTCCGTCCTCCTCGTGCTCTAATCCAAAATCCCGAAAACTTTCAGCTCGAATTACGTAACCGCTTTCCGTGCCTAGAAGATTACAATGCAGTGGACGATATAAATGACAAGTTCGTGGAAACTGTCCATTCGTTCGGAGCTAAGTTCTGCAAGACCCGCCGCAGGAGAACACAAAAACTCTCCGATCACACTCTTAATCTCATGGGTGTTAGACGGGAGATGAGGCTGCAATCGTCAACAGATTTGACAGCATACAGGCAACTGTACAGACAGATCTCCAAATGCATGCGGCGAGACTTACGCAACTTTAATACTAATCGTATTAAAAAAGCGATCGAGTGAAACCAGGGCTCCAAAGTCTTTTCCAGAGATATGTCTGCAAGAAAGAGCCAACTGTCAAAACTGAAGACTGAGTGTGGCAGCATCTTTTCCGGGACACCTGAGATTCTGAGTGAGATTTAGAGGTTCTATGGGCAGCTGTACACATCATCGTTGAAGCCACACGCAAGTGTGAGTAACGATCCAAGAGCAAGTCTGATCCGACACTATTCCCATGATATGCCGGACGTCAGTCTGAGCGAGATTAGTGTGGCTCTCCAGCACCTTAAAAACGGCAAGTCCCCGGGCGAGGATGGGATTACAGCGGAGCTACTAAAAGCGGGTGACAAACCGGTACTTGAAGTCCTTCAGAGGCTCTTTTTCGTCCTCCATGGTGGCACTACTCCGGAGGCGTGTAGCAGAAGTGCGGTGATCCTATTCTTTAAGAAAGGCGACAACACTCTCTTGAAGAACTACAGACCGATTTCCCTTCTGAGCCGCGTCTACGTGCTGTTTTCGAGAGTCATTACGGATCGTCTCGCACGCAGACTCGACGACTTCCAGCCTACCGAACAAGCCGGTTTCCGAAAAGGTTTTAGTACCATAGACCACATACATACCCTTCGGCAAATTGTACACAAGTCCGAAGAATACAATCTGCCACTTTGCCCTGCGTATGTGGACTATGAGAAAGCCTTTGATTCCGTCGAAATTTGGGCGGTGCTACAGTCTCTTCAGCGGTGCCAAGTTGACTGTCGGTATATCGAAGTGCTGAAGTGTTTTAACAGTAGGGCTATGATGGCTGTCGGACTACAGAACAAGAGTTCGAAACCTATCCAACTGCAGAAAGGTGTAATATAGGGTGACGTTATATCCCCGAAACTCTTCACCGCTGCGTTGAAAGACGTTTTCAAGCTACTAGCCTGAAAAGGATACGGTATTAACATAAATGGCGAGTATATCACTCACCTTCGATATGCCGACGATATAGTCCTTATGGCAGAACCGCTAGAGGACTTAAGCACTATGCTTAATGACCTCAATAGTGCTTCCCAACGGATAAATCTTAAGATGAACATGGACAAAACAAAGATCATGTTTAATGTCCATGTCACACCTATGTCGGTAGTTGTTGGGAGCACTATGCTCAAAGTTGCTGACGAGTACGTTTTCCTGGGACAACTAGTCCGACTAGGTAAGTCCAACTTCGACCGAGAGGTCAATCGACGGATTCAACTCGGCTGGGCAGCGTTCGGGAAATTACGACATATCTTCTCGTCAGGTATACCTCAATCTCTAAAAACTAGATTGTACAACCAGTGCGTGTTGCCAGTGATTCACTGCTGGCCATATGAGGACGCTCAAGGTCGCTCAGTGAGCTACGGAGAGGGCTATGCTCGGAGTTTCTCTGCGTGATAGACTCAGAAATGAGGATATCCGCAGTAAAACCAGAGTGACCGACATAGCCCAATGAATTAGTAAGCTGAAGTGGCAATGGGCCGGCCATATAGCTCGAAGAACCGATAACCGATGGGGAAGAAAGGTTCTCGAGTTGCAGCCTCGTACCGGTAGGCAAAGTGTAGGGCGACCCCCCACTAGATGGGGTGACGACCTGGTAAGACACGCAGGAAGTCAATGGATGCAGGTGGCTCATGACCGTGCTTTGTGGCATATCTTGGGGGAGGCCTATGTTCAGCAGTGTATTTGTGAAGGGCTGTAATGATGATGATGATGATGATACGATTTAGCTAGACAGGCACTGTGTATTTGTGTGTGTACATGAACTATTTCAGCCCACTTTCGAACCCCCCATTACAGAAAAACTATTAGATCCACACACTTGTTATTGTAATCATGTATTACATACATGTCATCGCGAGTGTGAGAAACTGGCAGCGATCACCAATTGGTAAGAGGCACACTGATCTAAACGTTAAGTTGTAATGAAGTCAACGCTCCGTCCCCCAAGTGCTCTAATTCAAACCCCGAAAATTCCAGCCCGAGTTACAAAATCGTTTTCTGTGCCTAGAAGACTGCAATGCAGCAGACGATATGAATAACAAGTTCGTGAAAGCTCTACATGCGGTCAGAGCTAAGTTCTGTAAGACTTGTCGCAGAAGGACACGAAAACTCTCCGAGTGTGATAGTGTGAATTCTTTATCTCATGGCTGTTAGACGGCCAAGGCAGCTGGAAACTAGCTATTTAGCAAATTGGACAACGCACAGGCAACTGAACAAACAGAAATCCTAATATAAGGTCGGGTAAAAAGTTTCTTCCTATTTTATATACAAATTTAAGAATTATTTTTCAAGTTTTAGGAAATTTAATTAGAGCATTAATTTACCAAATTGTTCGATAACTTGTTGCCATCTTGTAAGTAGAAATCTAAGAATTTGTGATAAAAAATGCGACAAGTACTTTTAACAGTCTTCTCTTGACGTTAACCTAAAGAATTCTGAATAGACCAAACTAGGTAAAAATCTGAGAGTAGATGGACAGGACTGCATTGTGGATGCATTAACACTTCACAACCAAGCTCTCTCAATTTTTGCAGAGTGGCTAAATATGTGTGTGGTCTTGCGTTATTGTGATGAAAGACCACTCATTTTCTATTTATCAGTTCCAACCGTTTCTTCTCAATTTCTTGCTTGAGGTTCACTAGTTGTTGGTAGTAGAGATCCTAGTCGATGTTTTTGCCCGGCGATGAAAGCTCAAAATAAACAATGCCCTTCCAATCCCACCATACGCATATCATCACCTTATTCCCTGTTAATATGTATTTTACTGCAATCTGTGGAGCTTGACTACTACTGACTCTTTAACCATAATGTTTTTCGCACGTTCTTGTCGTAGAATAGATGATCTATTTTTCATTACCAATGATCAATCTTATCAAAAAGGTTTCGGTTTCATTACGTTTCAAAAGAGAATCGCAATTGAGTACACGATTCGGTAGGTTTCTTTCAGTGAGCTCCAGTGGTAACCAAATATCGAGGTTTTTCGTTTAGCCAGACCTTTTGGAATGTTGCTACTGTTTAGTGGTCAATCCTCCATTCCTCGGCTATATTTTAACTGCCAATATGCCTATGTTGCTCCACTTTTTTCTTATTTATTTAAAATGCTCTTACATTTATAGTTTAAAATACTCTCCTCTTTTATATTTCTTCATATTTTTTCATTTTTTTTAAATTAATAAAGAATTATTAATTATTATTTTAACTCCATTTATCATATGCATATATTTTCATTTTAGCTATCCTATATTAGATAATTGTGCCATTTATTTTACGTACACGGCTCCCGTACCTACATCATAATGACGATCTTGGAGAGTATTCCTATACAATTCTTAGTAAATTCTCATTTTACTCAATAAAAATACATTAAAACTAACTCCGCATTTTATTGCATCCAAACAACTTTAACAAAATAATCGGTTATTAGGTTTTGCAAACTCTCAGCTGATAAGGCTGATTGTAAGTAAATATGCTAACCTCTGATAATTTTCTCTGCCTAAGTCACACTTTTTACTTATATTTCTATGATTTTTTATTTATAATTATTTATTCCGTAACTTATCAATAAATTTACTTACATCTTTCACAAATTTATATCATATAATGTCGTACAATATTTAGTTATATCATTGTTAGTCGAAAAGACTAAGGCTCACAATATGGACACAACACTAATTTAAATCAATTAATTATATACATAACGGTTTTCAAAATCGTATTAAGCGAAGTAAATATTCTCACAATTCACACAAGTAATTTTCCGAGAAAATAATAAATTGTAATAGTTAAAAGCTTATGATTTGAATACACAAATAATATAAAACCGAACGTCAATTACTGTGTAACAAAACAAAGAAATAATAACGGGAACATAAGTCGTCATCACTACCATAATAACAGACAGATAAAAATCCAACTTGTAATCCCAGCCGCGTGAACGATTTGTGACACCTTTTTTTTAAATTCCAAAATATGTATATTGAAATTTTTGCGATTAAATCGAACTATTAATATGCCTAATTTCATAATAACTTAAACAAAATGTTATTATATGAATACAGGTAAAATGACAAAGAAAATTTATGTTGCAGAAATGAATGGCAGAGTCGGAAAGGGACGTGCTAGGCGAAAATTTATCGACCAAATTAACGATTTATTGAAAACGGGCCAAATGGGGAGTACCCTTAAACGACGAGCATGTACGCGTAGGTACCTATATGAATGTGGAGGAGGCGAGAGAGTTGTCAGGATCGTGCCAAATGGAGGTCTGTAGTCTCTGCCTACCCCTCTGGGTGACAGGCGTAAGTGTTTATGTTTTATGTTATGTTAGGTAAAATGTATGTGTGTGAAAATGATAACTGTAAATATTTTTTAATTTACAAATTATAATAATATTAATTTTACATACATCGAAAAATGCATTCGGTTTTTTTTTACTTTAGCTAGAAATATGATAATAATTTTATCGTATACATAATATTATTCAAAAATCACTACAACTACTATCAATTTTATTTAACAAAATATTATTTTGTTTGAACATTCAAAAAATGTAAGCAGGTTTATAAATATATAACTATAAGTTTTATTGCTTTTAGAAAAGAAAAGAAAAATTAAAAGTTTTATGGTAATAGTGAATTGCTTATAAACTTTGGACAAAATTGTATACATTTAAATAAAATTTGCTACCGAAAAAAACGGAATCTATTACTGACTAGTTTTGTCCGCGAATACGTTTACATATAATTTCTAATTTTTTTGAAGTTGTATTTATTGGGACCGTTGATTATATTTTATAAACTACATCACTGTTTCAACTCAAATAATAATAGTATTGATAATTTTAGTATACAGAATAATTCCGTCTTTAAACCGATAAAATTTATGAAAAATTTCAACACGGAGGATTTCGTGTCTGTTCAATATTATATTTGAGTAAATGAAACTAAGTAACGTAGATATGCACTAACATAATATAAAAAAGGAACGAAAAATGGGTTAACAATTACTCTAATTCATAAAAAAAATAGGGAGGGAACGACAGTTCGCTTGCTGTGTAGTAGCGGCGTAAATTAATCCATCACTCCTCCACGTGCACCATCACACCTCCTGGTGGTGTAGTAAGAGGCGACTATGGGAAACGCAAGAAAAAAGTAACAGCTTTCGATATATGGCGCTATAAACAAATCGGTTACGTCAGAGCCAGACTACTAAAAATACCCGGACTGGTTATTCGTATCCAGATTGGCTAGTTGTACGCACACTGGCCAGCAACGTCGAAGATGGGAGTTGTAATACATTGCAATCGACAATTTGTCTGCAAACCGTGAAAATTATAACAAATTACTCCTGAAGTGGAAGAGGTCCACGTATTACCGTAAACTTTTACGGGCTAATGATGAAGGATAGAAGAACGATTGATAATTTTTGCATCATAAAGTAATGCGATATAACCCTGAGCTCCATTAGAGTAACGCGACCGTCCCTGACACACTCCACATTTCGGATCCACTCTTGCAAGTTGCTTTGCAAAATTGTAGGTGTTACGTTTTAAGCCAATTCGTTAGATAAAACACCCCCTCATCTATATCATAACCGATGTTAATATCTGTGTCTAGCACATTATTTTAAGGAAAAACCAATTTAAGCAGTTTACCATTGTAAATACTCGAGCCAAGCGAAGAAGCAGCGAAACAAACTTAGTTTCACATTTTACATCACAGCCGATAAAAGTACTGCTGAACATGTGCTCCCTCCATATATTTACTCACAAGGGGAAGTTTCTTATAAAATGAACGGGACGATTTATAAAAAAATCTGCAACCGTAGTGAAAATTGATTTTCAGTAACGCGATGTACAAATGTAGTGACAAGAGCTTCAGCGTACGGGTTGCTTCTGCCTCAACACCGCACCGCTGCGTTTCGAGGCAGTTTTCGATATGCAGCAACTAAGTGTTGGAACAACTTGCCGCCGCCGTTCCGTAATATACAATCGATACATAGCTTCCGTCAAAAATTTAAATTGTTCCTCTTAGATCAGCAATCTCAAAGTCAAGTAGTGCAGATATTTTGATAGTATGTAATTTTATAAATAATGTATGAGCGTGTATATGTGAATGTATGTGTGCTTGTTTATATTTATGTATGTATATGTACATACATATATATATGTATATGTGTGTGTGTTTGAGTATGTATATATTATTTATTGAAATTATGTAATGAAGCGGTGTACTGCAGCTGGTTTGTGTATTTGTTTGTAGCTTAAACTTAATTACGTTCCTGAGTGAATTTCAATGCAACCTCTTACAGTATTAAGAATATTTTATAAGAATTATGACAATATTACAAGAAATAAATTTTTGTTATTATATTTGGTTTAACACAACAGAACTGCCCTCTGCATATAAAGAATATATAATATATGTATATATATATATATTTTTATACTTATTTGTGTATTTTTATTTTAAATATATAAGGGTGCCACTGAAAATCAGGGTTGGGGTGTTGTACTTCTGATACATTCCAACATATCCTGAGTGGCTTTCCTTTTTGGAACAGAGCAGCATTAACGGGTGGATTGTCTTTGTAATACACCCTATGCATTACTCCTTATTATCCAGTTCTTTATTTTTATTTTTTAAAATAGTTATTTGCTACAGAGTACACAGATAAAATTCACTCTCACAGATGACAAATTTCAAACACCACAATCTCTAATTTTTTACTCTGCTATATTCAGCGCTGTACACGAACGGAACGATGTTGTTGAGAGCCGTGGTAGCTCACATAGTTAGCGCTCGTTATAGGTATCACAGTACGGGAGCAACCCGGGTTCGATCCCCACTGGCACCAATGAAATTGTTGCGTGCTGATTTAGCTATCAGTTGGAAAGTCTGTTTTTCTGGGCCGTTTTGTTTTGTTACACTGACATCTTGCAAGTCACCTAGGGACCTAGGAGGTTGTCGGTTGCTTATTTTTTATTTTTCTTTAAAATTTTCGTCGGTAAAATAACATATTTATAAAAGTAAAAAAAAGTAAAGTTACAGCCTATATACGTCCCACTGCTGGGCACAGGCCTCCTCTAATTTCTGAGAGGGTTTTAAGGCAAGGAAATGTCTGCCACGCTGCCTCAATGCGTGTTGACGAACTTCACATTTCTTCGAAATATATATTTTTTAATTTCTCAGACATGCGCTACCAGCATGCGACAACGTTGCCCGCGGCTTGCCGCCACTTGCATTTGCCGCGCTTTGTCTCATCACAGAGTGGCGAAATCACAGTAATATGTAGATAAAACTTAAAACTTACCTTGATAAATGTATACCCTTTTGTTTGTAATATTTTTTAGACCTCTCTTCAATCGTTTCTGCTTATTCCCCATGTTTTACAAACTAAACTTAAACATTAATAAAACTATACAATTAATATAACTATAAAACACTAATATTAAACAAGAATCAGAAAAAACCTACTCCACTATTAACAAAATTAAATTTTTGCAGTAATATTTTACAATTTTATTTCGTAGTGCTGAGCTCTCGCAACGCGGCGTACGTCCACCTAGCAACACGATGCGCCCCGCACTGAATTCGTGGATGAATGCGGGGGTGATATAGACGCAGTATTTAATCGGGACGCATTTTTAATTTATTATCATAAAAATAATACATATTTGTAAAAAGTAACCAAACCAAATTATTTTATTTTGTATTGCAAGGCAGTAGATATTTTTTTTATATTCCTTTGATAAACAATGAAGGAGTAAAGTGGTTTCATCTCAACGATTTGGCGGTGATTTGGGTATTTTTTTATTTATTATGTGACACCGATAGAAAAATTATGACTAAACCAAATTACGTATCAGATCATGTAAATTACTAGCTATTTTTTTCATATGTAATTTCTCTGTAAGTGTCGACGAAAAGTTGGTTAATCTGCACGCTTTTTTCAAGCTTTTTGCGAGAGAGCAGCCTTAATAAATGCAATTTGTTCATTCATATTCAAAATTTCGAAACTCTTCGACAAAGACAACAAAGACTGAAGAAAAGAAACGACGTTAGACCATCGTTAGACAAAGCACGGCCTTCAAGCCACACCTCCGTGCCCGTCGGAGAGCGTGAGGTTCTTTTCGTTACGAAATTTCTGGATTTTCCCGCACTCAAGGCCCGCGATAGAAGCTATGCAATAGCTTAAAAACATAATAAATATTACATTCATGTATTAGTTATTCCACAAAATCACTAGTTATGAAAATAATCTAATAAGTATTTATTTGTGAGGAAACTAAAGAGCATCAAATAATCACTTCGTTTTATGGATGACAATAACAACATTCCTTTTATGTTTGACATAATATGTGAAGTTAAATTAAACCGAAAAAATTTTTTCAAATTTGGAAAGATATTTTCGAATTCGATATTAAAAATAACTTAAACTTAACCATTAGCCGGGTCCAACCAAACAATTTGGTTTACATAATTATTTCTTCAAATTAACGGGGTACTAATAGCGAAAGTGTCAGAAGTCGAAGATCTGGGGGTTGATTTCTCCTCTAAACTAGAATTTCGAGAGCCAATAACCAAAATCTGTAAGAAAACCTACAGAAATTTAGGATTTGTACTACGGGTAGCTAGGGACTTCACTAATATAAAGGCATTTAACGCGGTCATCTGGTCTCCACATGAAACTAAGTATACTATCATGTTGCGACGCACTTGCTTAACGTGCTGAAGCTCGGCGGCCAGGTATTTACAGTGAAACTGTGGTCAATTTTGATGTTCAGAGTCTATTTACATGCTTACAAGTTAAGGACTGCATCCCAATTATAACTAGGAAACTAGAGGAAAATAACATGCCAGCAGAATATGCAGTACTACTCAGACATTGCCTAATATCTAGATATCTATTGTGGAAGGAACAGTTTTACAAGCAAGTATATGGTGTTGCGATGGGCTCTCCTGTATCTTCCATTGTCGCCGATATATTCATGGAAGACTTTGAGGAGAAAGCCCTAATTACTGCACCTGTTACACCAAGGATCTACAAGCGGTAGGTAGACGATACTTTCACAATTTCACCATCAGACAAAGTAACTGCGTTTTTGAACATCTTAATTCCATAAACTCTAAAATTTAATTTATGGAGTTAGAGGCAAATAATTCCTTACCTTTCCTAGATGTGTTAGTCATCAGAAATCCTAACAATACTATAGGTCACACTGTGAATAGAAAAAAGACCCATACCAACCGATATTTAAATGATGAATCTCACCATCATCATTCACAGTTAGCTATCGTGGGTAAATCTTTGTTTCAGAGACCACGAGGGATCTGTGACAGCAAACACCTGGCCGCCGAGCTTCAGTACGTTAAGCAATTTCTTTATTATCTTTCTATATTATCGTTCAATCAAGCTTCTTTCTTTTAGTGGGCGCAACAATCTACTGTACTGTAATCCGAGAGAAAAGCCAATGGTAAAGTTAATTAAATGCACGAAAATAATACACGAACTCCAGCCACAAACACAGCCACAATGTCAAATGCACGTGACAAGTTTAAACTCAAAGTTACCAAGTTAAGTCTCCTTCGGAATAGACAATGATCAATGACCATACAGCTTATGCAGTCTTGTTAGATAATATTCAAATGTTGTTTTTTAGTTTGTTAACAAAGCCTTCTTCATAGTTTTTCTATATATATATATATATATATATATATATATATATATATATATATATATATATATATATATATATATATATATATATATATATATATATATATATATATTTATTCAACATTAATATCTACAAATTCGCCTTAATGCAGAGCATTAGCTTTTGTTTTCCAGTTTTAAATTTTTTTATCATGATTCTCTTGTGTATTACAGAAATAAAAACAATTCATTTATGCTTTCGGCGAAGTCCACTACCCCGTATGGTGGAGCCACGTGTCTAAGGCTGCCGAAAATCTAGTTCCCCGGTCGAAACTTAAACCTATTACGCGAGATATTAACTAAAGTGGACTGTATATGCGATTGCTTCTCCGCTTACGTAAAAGCGACTACTATAGCATGCGGTACAATGCACTCGCTCTCCCCTAAACTAAAACTATTATTGTGCCAAATCGATGAAAAGGAATCCTGCCTGATTAGGAGAACACAGAATTGGAGCGGGTTAAAACAATTATATTAATCAGGCAGTAAATAAAGGAATATTGACTCACCGGGGTTTCTTCTATCCTGTAGAGCACTATAGCGGCGACTTCCTGAACTTCTTCTGGACAGACACACTGGGGCCCCAGGGGTGCGTCGGGAGAGAAGCGTTGTAGTTTCAACGACGACTGCGGCGGGAAGAGGCTGTGTGGTTTCAACGACGACTGCGACGGGAAGAGGCCCGCGTCGGTCGCGCGTGCCTTATGTATATCCTCGGTTCCGATGATTACGTGACATTCTAGAATCATCTTCTTGCCCCTCCCACCCCACCACCCCGATGTGTCGATAGGAGGGTATGAATGATATCGTTTTCGGAAAGGAATAAGCGACTTGGCACCTACCGTCCAATATAAAATAAATACGAATGGGTTTCCGCGCAACCATCTCCCCCGCCCTTGAAGGATTTCCTTCAAAATTAACTAAAACAACTAGAGCTAAGATCAACTAACAAAATAACTAACTAACGCTAAGATTACCTAAATTCAACTACAATTTTAATCTAGAAAGCTAATTTAAATTATGGAAGAGGCAGGGGGCACAAACGGACAATCGGACGCAGGTAAGACCCAACCGTGGTCTTAACGCGAGCTATCCTAATTACTCCGTCGGAACCGGGAAAGACCTCTTCGACAATTCCTAACAGCCAGTGGAGAGGCGGCGTATTCTCTTTGGTGAGCACAACTACAGTTCCTACAGCTAAAGGCTCAGTTGCTGTGTTCCATTTTTGCCGAGACTGCAAAGTATGCAAGTATTCCATCCTCCATCGTTTCCAAAACGATTGCACTAACCGATCTAATAATTTGTGGCGTGCGGAGATGCTAAGTCTGTTCTCATCCATATCTGCGGCGGGCAAATACTTTAAAGGCGTTAAATTCAAAAAATGTGCTGGAGTTAGAGCCAGCGGTTCCGAGGGGTCACTAGACAACGTACGACAAAGTGGGCGACTATTCATTACGCATTCAATTTGAGCGAGCACCGTACTTAGCTCTTCGAAGGACAAAATTTGATCTCCTATTACTCGGTATAAATGACTCTTTAGACTCTTGATATTAGTCTCCCAATTGCCCCCAAAATGACTCGCGGCTGGGACATTCAGAGACCACTCAATGCGGTTCTCGGCTAGAATGTGAGCGAACTCCGAATTATAATACTTGCTAGCTAAGAGCTCATGTAGTTCCGATAGAATACGTTTTGCACCGACGTAGTTCGTACCGTTATCCGAATACAATCTACTTACAGGGCCACGGCGGGAAAGAAATCTTTTAAATGCACCCATAAAGCCTGCTGTGCTAAGATCACCAACGAGTTCTATATGCACCGCTCGAGTAGTTAGACATACGAAAATGCAGACGTAAGCCTTTGTGGATCTTATACCACGCCCGCGAGTGTGCGTGACCTTAAACGGAGCAGCGAAATCAGACCCGGTGTGCGTGAAGGGCTTTACTGATTGTATTACTCTACAAGATCTAAGTTCCGCCATTTCTAACTCGTCTTGGATCTTGGCCACTCGGTTCGCGACAAACGTATCCCAACGGTGGGGTGAAGAATGAACCCAGCATAAGGCGACGGTGGAGTCGGAAAAGGCAAATATCCTTTCTATGTGAACTCTATCCCTACATGCGCTGATAACTGCGGTAATAAGCTTGGTGAGTACTAATATTGCGCAAAGCTCTAAGCGCGCCAGAGAGACAACCTTACGGGGGGAGACTCTCGACTTAGAACTAATGAGGCTAATCGAATTTCTACCATTATTCTGGACGTGGAAATATACAAGCCCCCGTAAGCCTTCTCGCTGGCGTCTGCAAACCCAACGACCGTTATGACACTATTTCTATCTACGTTTATATGACGCGGTATTTTAATTGCTCTTAATAAAGGAAGTTCCTCTCTAAAGCGCTGCCACAACTGAACAATGCTGTCAGGCGGCGAGTCATCCCAGTCGCATTCCAATAACCAAAGTTGTTTAATTAAAAGCTTAGCGTATAATACCACCGGAACTACGAAACCCATGACGTCCCATAATCTAGCAACGCATGACAGTATTGTGCGCTTTGTGCATTTCTCTACGGGCGGATTTACCTTAAGGCTAAACACGTCGGACTCTGGTGACCAACACAGACCGAGCACCTTGTGTGTATCAGAATCGTCGAATTCCTTTATCGCCGAAAGACGGTGTGATAGTGGGATTGTATCCAAAATCGGACGCGAATTACTAGTCCACTTCACAAGATCGAATTGACCCGATTTTATGAGCCTTATAACCTCGGCGGTGGTTACGGTGGCCTCCTCCACGCTATCGACCGAGTACACAAAATCATCCATATATAATCCGCTCTCAATTGCCCTCTTAGCTTTAGGATAAGAGGGACCTTCATCGTGAGCGAGCTGTCTCAGCGTGCGTAACGCATGAAATGGGCTCGACTTTAAACCAAAACAAACGCGGTTAAATTCAAACACCATTAGAGGTTCCGTTGGGTTGAAACGATATAAAATGCGTTGGAATCTACGGTCGCATTCACGGACCCCTATGCAAAGAAACATTTGGCGAATATCGGCGGATAGTGCTTTACTAAACAAACGAAAATTGGCTATTATATTAAATAAACTGCCCTGTAAATTTTTCCCACTATAGAGGATATCGTTAAGCGACAGGTGAGTGCTAGTTTTAGCACTAGCGTCGAGCACTACACGTAACTTGGATGTAAGTTTGTCCTCTCTAATGACTCCGTGGTGTGGTATGAAATACGACGGTGTGTCTTCGTAGTTATCTAATTTCGAAGCCACAAGTGATATGTAACCTTCTCTTATATATTCGTTAATGACGCCGTCGTAAGCTTCCTTTAACTGGGGTGAAGCGAGCATCCTACGCTCCAAGCTGTAGAAACGTTTTTCCGCCATTTGACGCGAATCGCCGAGAGATAAAACATCTCCTTTAAAGGGTAGCGCTACACTATATCTACCGTCGCGATCACGAACGGTCGTGCGGACGTAAATTTCCTCGCATAACCTGTCATCTGAGCTAGCTATGGGTGGGACGTTCACCTCCTCCATCTCCCAAAATTTGCGGACTAACGACTCGAGCGGTTCGACAGCCATACCACAATAAGAGGTTGCCGAAATACTATCTATGATGGGGGCGGAGCCAAGGATCACATAGCCCAATACGGTTTCCAGTGCGTAAGGCGCGGCATGCGAGGAGTTGCCCCTGACCTTATTGTTTAACAAAAGATGAGGGAAAAGCGATGCTCCAATGAGCATGTCTATGTTTCCAGGAACGGCGTAAGTGTCGTCCGCCAGAGTCAAATTCTTAAATTCAATCATTGCCGAGGTGTCAACCGAAACGGTTGGCAACCGTTCAGTGACCCTATCTACTACTAGTGCATTTATATCAAAGTTAACATTACGATCTATCCGAGAATAAAATTTTAAATTTATATATCCCTGTGTAGCTTTACTAGTACCTCCGATGCCTTTAACTACAGGACATGAAAGTGACCTATTTGATAGAATCAGGCGTTACTTTGCGGAAATCCATTATAATAAAAATAAAAATATAAATTTCTTTGCAACTTTCCGCTAAACATATAAAATGATGTGTCTTACCTGGATTGAAGCGCACCTCCCGCCCTCCCTCAATTGCATACACTAACTCCGTCACCACTAGACCAAGCACCACTACTCTCAACACCACTATTCCAGGCAAGACACACCATCGACGATAATACGACACGTATTTCGCCTCTACACGAGGCATCCTCAGGTAATATAGACTCTACGGCGGCTGACCGCTAAGTGACTGACCGCTGAGTCACTTAGCCTTAGCGGTCAGCCGCCGTAGAGTCTATATTACATGAGGATGCCTCGTGTAGAGGCGAAACACTTGTCGTGTTATCGTCGATGGTGTGTCTTGCCTGGAATAGTGGTGTTGAGAGTAGTGGTGCTTGGTCTAGTGGTGACGGAGTTAGTGTATGCAATTGAGGGAGGGCGGGAGGTGCGCTTCAATCCAGGTAAGACACATCATTTTATATGTTTAGCGGAAATTTATATTTTTATTTTTTATTTAGTGACCTATTTATTACTAAGCCTAAGCGCTGACAACATTGTCGCGTTATAAAGCTATTTTGGGCTCCACTGTCCAGCAGTGCACGGACGCTTTGTTCGTTTCCACGCGAATCCCTAACCAAAATACGTGCCGTACCCAGTAACACGGTTGAAGGAGGTTGTGCTCCCATATTCGCCAATGAGCACAGAGCGACATCACCAGGTCGACCGCTAGAATCGTTGACCTTAGTAGGGGTGAATTCCTTGTCCGCTTTACTTGACGCCGCTATGTTGCTATTTTCAAAATGTAATAGCGTGTGATGCCTCCTGGCGCACTTGCTACATACGGAACTCGAATTGCATTTTGCAACTAAATGCTTATCGCTTAAGCAGTTCAAACATAGGTTGTTTGTCTTTACTAATTTATAAAGTTCGCTTGGTGAATATTTACGAAAAGTTGCACAATTATATAAATTACCGTGTTTATTTTTACATACGATGCAAGTATGCTGGAGTGATGTTGGCGTAGCGGTTACGTAAGTTAACGACCCTGCTATTTTAGATGGTTGAGTCTGTCTACGGTCGACGCACCTTTTAATCTCCTGTTTAACGTTCGGAGAGCGCTGCATCACCTTTATTTGATCTCGCACGAACGATGCTAATGAATGAAAGGAAGGCATCTCCGAGCTACGATGCTCCATTTCAAACGCACGCACGGTGTCGGGGTCTAATTTCTTTAGTGCAATATGGAGAAACACCACGTCCATAAGATCATTAAATTTCAAATTCTTAAGTGCAGCCACCGATGCCACAAATTTATCTAGAAACTGCTCTAAGCCGTTGATGTTCGCGGATGATATAGGTTTAAGATCGAATATCTGGTTCAAATATTCGGAAGCTAACATTCTCCTATCTTCATATTTAGTTTTAAGCGTTTCGAATATTAATAAGTAATTGTTTGCTGTAGGTGTAAAACCAGAGCAGATTGACTGTGCCCTGCCACTAAGTTTACTAATTAAGTAATATAATTTTTCAGCGTCCGATAACGATGGGTTATTGTGTATATTGTTTTGAAAACTACTGAAGAAGAAGGGCCACGTCTTAATATCACCATTGAATACCGGAATATCTATTGGCGGCAACCTAATTGAGTCACGTGGACGTACCTGTGTTTCCGGCTTTGCTTCGTTTTGAGATTGTAGGGATTTCGCAGTTCTTTTCACACGACGCAACATATCTTCGAATGCCAGCAGCGGTTGGAAGTTCACTATGTATTTCGGGTCGATTTGTAATTCCAAATGATTATTTTGGTCTAATATTCTTTCGTAATCTATCCGCAAAGAATCTACCATTTCGATTTCATTCAAAAAGGTTTCCCGCACTGCTTTTATATTACTGGCCTGTTGGTCTAGTGGTTAGTGACCCTGACTGCTATGCCGGAGGTCGTGGGTTCGATTCCCACCCAGGACAAATGTTTGTGTGATGAGCACGATCATTTGTTCTGTGTCTGGGTAATTTATCTATAATATTTATATATTTAGAAATATATAAGTATGTGTATCAGTTGTCTCTAGTACCCATAACACAAGCTCTGCTTAGCTTGGGACTAGATGGCGTTGTGTGATAGTTGTGGAATATTATTATTATTATTATTATTTGGGGTATCTATATAGTTTTCTCATCTGGTTGGGCTATATAAATATATAATTATAAATTAAAATTAAACGATAAATATACATACGAATAATTCTGTTTGCGAGTCATCATCATCATCATTACAGCCCTTCACAATTCCACTGCTGAACATAGGCCTCCCCCAAGTAATGCCACAAAGCACGCTCCTGAGCCAATTGCATCCATCGACTTCCTGCATATCTTACCAGGTCGTCACTCCATCTAGTGGGGGGTCGCCCTACACTACGCCTACCGGTACGAGGCTGCCACTCGAGAACCTTTTTTCCCCATCGGTTATCGGCTCTTAGAGCTATATGGCCGGCCCATTGCCACTTCAGCTTACTAATCCGTTGGGCTATGTCGGTCACTCTGGTTTTACTGCGGATATCCTCATTTCTGAGTCTATCACGCAGAGAAACTCCGAGCATAGCCCTCTCCATAGCTCGCTGAGCGACCTTGAGTGTCCTCATACGGCCAGCAGTGAAGGACCACGTCTCAGATCCGTAAGTCATCACTGGCAACACGCACTGGTTGTACAATCTAGTTTTTAGAGATTGAGGTATACCTGACGAGAAGATATGTCGTAATTTCCCGAACGCTGCTCAGCCGAGTTGAATCCGTCGATTGACCTCTCGGTCGAAGTTGGATTTACGTAGTCGGACTATTTGTCCCAGGTAAACGTACTCGTCAACAACTTCGAGCATAGTGCTCCCAACAACTACCGGCATAGGTGTGACATGGACATTAAACATTATCTTTGTTTTGTCCATGTTCATCTTAAGACCTATCCGTTGGGAGGCACTATTGAGGTCATTGAGCATAGTGCTTAAGTCCTCCAGCGATTCTGCCATAAGGACTATATCGTCGGCAAATCGAAGGTGAGTGATGTACTCGCCATTGATGTTAATACCGTATCCTTTCCAGTCCAGTAGCTTGAAAACGTCTTCCAAAGCAGCGGTGAAGAGTTTCGGGGATATAACGTCACCCTGTCTTACACCTCTCTGCAGTTGGATAGGTTTCGAGCTCTGATTCTGTACTCGGATAGCCATCGTAGCCCTACTGTACAAACACTTCAGCACTTCGGTATACCGACAGTCAACTTGGCATCGCTGAAGGGACTGCAGCACCGCCCAAATTTCGACGGAATCAAAGGCTTTCTTATAGTCCACATACGCCAGGCAAAGTGGCAAATTGTACTCTTCAGTCTTCTGTACAATCTGCCGCAGGGTATGTATGTGGTCTATGGTACTGAAGCCTTTTCGGAAACCGGCTTGTTCAGGAGGCTGGAAGTCGTCGAGTCTGCGTGCGAGACGATTCGTAATGACTCTCGAAAACAGCACGTAGACGCGGCTCAGAAGGGAAATCGGTCTGTAGTTCTTTAAGAGAGCGGTGTCGCCTTTCTTAAAGAACAAGACCACCGCACTTCTGCTCTACGCCTCTGAAGTAGTGCCACCATGGAGGACGGAATTGAAGAGCCTCTGAAGGACTTCAAGTACCGGTGTTCCACCCGCTTTCAGAAGCTCCGCTGTAATTCCATCCTCGCCTGCCGTTTTTAAGGTGCTGGAGAGCCATTCTAATCTCGCTTAGACTGACGTCCGGGATATCATCGGAATAGTGTCGGATAAGACTTGCTCTTGGATCGTTACTCACACTTACGTGTGGCTCCAACGATGATGTGTACAGCTGCCCATAGAACCTCTCAATCTCACTCAAAATCTCAGGTGTCCCGGAAACGATGCTGCCACACTCAGTCTTCAGCTTTGACAGTTGGCTCTTACGGGCAGACAGATCTCTGGCAAAGACTTTGGAGCCCTGGTTCCGCTCGATTGCTTCTTTAATACTGTTTGCGAGTACCTAATCAAAATTTAAATTTAAACGAACACTATTTAAGTCTATTCCATAAATTAGAGTGCATTATCTAATTAATTAATTCAACAATTCGACCAAATCCTGCCGAAGTGACCATAAAATGGTGGAGCCACGTGTCTAAGGCTGCCGAAAATCTAGTTCCCCGGTCGAACCTTAAACCTATTACGCGAGATATTAACTAAAGTGGACTGTATATGCGATTGCTTCTACGCTTACGTAAAAGCGACTACTATAGCATGCGGTAGAATGCACTCGCTCTTCCCTAAACTAAAACTGTTATTGTGCCAAATCGATGAAAAGGAATCCTGCCTGATTAGGAGAACACAGAATTGGAGCGGGTTAGAACAATTATATTAATCAGGCAGTAAATAAAGGAATATTGACTCACCGAGGTTTCTTCTATCCTGTAGCGGCGACTTCCTGAACTTCTTCTGGACAGACACTCTGGGGCCCCAGGGGTGCGTCGGGAGAGAAGCGTTGTAGTTTCAACAACGACTGCGGCGGGAAGAGGCTGTGTGGTTTCAACGACGACTGCGACGGGAAGAGCGTCGCGCAACGGTCGCGCGTGCCTTATATATCCTCGGTTCCGATGATTACGTGACATTCTAGAATCATCTTCTTGTCCCTCCCACCCCACCACCCCGATGTGTCGATAGGAGGGTATGAACGATATCGTTTTCGGAAAGGAATAAGCGACTTGGCACCTATCGTCCAATATAAAATAAATACGAATGGGTTTCCGCGCAACCACCGTACGTTGTTCGTAACGAACTCCCCCCCCCCCATTCATATTTATGTTTTTGGTGGTATTATATTCACGTCATTACTACACGACGATACGGATATATTATGCTAGCGGCTCGCTTCGGCTTTGGTTGGGTTGAACAATTATCCATATTATATCTCTTAAGCGATTACATCCATACCACCGCACCGCCACCGCACTGCTGTGCAGAACGCCACCGTACTTATTTTATCGCGCGAGTTTTTATTTAAAAATGGTTACCGTGAATTACTCTTAGAAGATAAACAAATCACGTCACTGATTTTTTTAAGTTTTTCAGGGGAACAACTCCGTCATATATTATTTTCACGTACTTTTAACTACTAATGCAGCACACAAGTTCTCAAGAGGCATGACATTTTCCGGTTTAGTTGACAAATATCATCATAACTTTTGAACATAATCTATTATGTATATAAATAATATATAGCTGATGTCTATCTGAGATAATGTACCTTACAAATGACGAGAGAATTTTTAAATGGATGTAGTGGCTTCGGATATCAAGCTCCACATATACAAAACCTCAGCAAATCCGCTTCTTCTGCTTATAATACTAGTAAAGATATAATAAACGTGACCATGAGCAAAACAAACGAAACGTCGCAAACAAAATATTAATTTAATATAAGTGAAAATGAAAAAAGACAATATTCGTGAAATTTGTTTGATTTAATTCAGTACTCTTAAGTACAATCTTGTAATTGGAATTGTCAGAGTTACAATGTGTCAAATGTAATTTATAAACTAACGTTATTATAGGTATTAAGTAACAAAGTTTTACTGAATTCCCTTGTGCTATCAGTAATTGTTTTAGTCATGAAGCATATTGTCATTACCTACCTAGCGATTTTGTACCTACGTGGACAAATAAGAAAGTACTGCTAAAGCTGATTTTTAATATTGTATTATAAACAATTACGTGACCGTGCTGAAATAGAACCTTA
Source organism: Parnassius smintheus behrii (assembly GCA_036936625.1). NCBI lineage: Eukaryota > Metazoa > Arthropoda > Insecta > Lepidoptera > Papilionidae > Parnassius > Parnassius smintheus. The sequence continues at coordinate 577,095 of JAUPFT010000010.1, forward strand.
CACAGTTGTAAGGAAATTTATAAATGTCATTTGAAATTCACCAAAGGATTTGCCTAGTTTTAGGCGATATTTGAAATCGTACAAAGTAATCGCTCGAAAATGTTCTAAACAATAAAATATTATAATATTTTAATTTAGCTGTTTAGTAATCTAGATAGAAAATTTTAATTGAAACTTTAGCATTCATAATTGTCATTATTCGTGTTATAGCTGGCAACTGCATCTATCGAATTCCTGCATGAATCGTCGACCAGATTGTCACTCTATCTAGTGACGCGACGCCCTACACTTTGCCTACCGGTATGAGGCTGCCACGCTTCCCCATCGGTTTTTGGTTATTTGAGCTATATGGCTCGTATAAGAAAAAAATCATGGTGTGTAATAGAATAAAAATGGCAATGGGCCACCCGTATGACCATGTCAGCTCACAATTTCATTGGGTCGGTGACTCTGGTTCTACTGCGGATGTACTTGTTTGTAAGTCTATCGCATATAGAAACCCTGAGAATAGACCTCTACATAGCTCGCTAAGCAACGGTCGACTCGGACGGGGAAAGAAGACGTTCTGACAGAACGCCAGCGTCAAATAACAGCTCAATGCTTTTGTGTTTCGTATGGTGAGTGTAGAGAACCAAAAACTCTTTTTACTAAAAATTAGGCATTTCATCTTAGTCCACAGGCGTAGCAACACATTTGCATTTTGATTCTTAATTGAGGATAGATATAGATGTAAAAAAGACCCATAAATTGTCACTGACCACACGCATTGGTTGTACAATATTGTTTTCAAATTTTTAGGTGTACCTAACAAGAGGATGTGTCACAATCTCGCCAACACTGCTTATCAGAGTACAATTTGTCGATTGACCTCTTGGTCTAGTTTGGATTTACCTAGTCGAACTATTTATCCCAGGTAAAAATTCTCGTCAGCAACTTCGAGCTTAGCGCTCGCAACAACTAACGTCATTGTTAAGACATGGATGTTCAACGTGATCTTTGTTTTGTCCATGTTTATTTTAATACCTATTTGTTGGGAGACACTATTGAGGTCATTGAGCATAACGCTTAGGTCCTCTAAAAATTTTCACATAAGAACTTTATTAAACTTTATAAATTTCCATCTAGATCGTTGCTTGTCGACGCTGTCATTCACGTCTGCAGCATAAATCTGTTTTGTCACTCTTTATACATTCATGCATTAGAACGAATTAAGAAGAAGCGCTTTTGTTCTACGCCAAACAATGCAGATAAGACACAGACAAAGGCTTGCTTTCGGAGGGAAGCAAAGTTACGACCGTCGACTACTTTTTTATCGTAATCTTTATATCTTTAAATTTACCTTGTCGCACTGTCCTTGTTTATTTAACACCTCTAGTACAGTAAGTAATGATGGACGAGCAGCGGGCTGGTGCATTCAGACAGAGTATATTAATCACGCCATTTCCTTCTTTGTCATTATCACTTAAAGAAATCTAAAGCTTTATTTTTTTAAATATAATGCAATGGTATCGGGTTTGTATTAATTTAAACAAATGAATAAATATTAAACTTAACTTATACAATTAATGAACTTAATGTTCTTTGAATATTAACCAGCGCAAAACATGTCAAATAGGGTGATTTAAAATCAATTTTCGTTTTTCCTTTTATATTTTTAATAATCAACAATAATCAGCCATTAGTGAAAACTTTAATCGGCTAGTAATTACCTACGTTATCTTTGCTTGTATTGTTTTTAATGAAACGGCTTCGTGGCGCAGTTGCTGAGCATTGATCTGAGGACCGCGGGTTCGAATCTCCCACGAAAAAGTATTTGTATGTCCGACAAATAAGTGTTTCGGGTCTGAATAACTGTCCCTTCGAAATTCATGTTTGTTAAATGCCTCGACGACTCGACCTGGCAACATATAACACCCTGAGGACTGACGAGAAGATACTTGAGCTGGAAGAAGAGGTAGACAAGTTACGCTGGCATATTATTGGATTACCCGAGGTCCGAAGAGAGGAGGAGGACACGGCAATTCTCGAGTCCGGCAACTTGTTCTATCACCGGGAGGGCGACCATCTGTCCCAAGGAGGTGTCGGATTTATCGTCCACAAGTCGGTCGTCAACAACGTTGTAAAGATTGGGAATGTGTCGACGAGGGTCGCGTACCTGATATTTGCTGAAGGTCATACAGGTTTACGCACTAACCTCGGCACATCCCGAAGAGTAGGTGGAGGAAATGTATGAGGATATTTCCAGAGCCATGCATTTCTCCAAAACCCACCACACGGTGTTGATGGGAGACTTCAACGCAAAACTAGACACTAGAGAAAGCGGTGAGCTGAAGGTGGGGAAATTTGGAGTAGGGCAATGGAACCAAACTTAAGAACTTTATGGAGAAAGAGGGACGCTTTATGATAAACACTTTCTTCCAGAAGCGGCCCCACAGGAAGTGGACCTGGTCGAGCCCCGACCGTTCTACAAAAAATGAGATTGACTTCATTATGACGACCAGACTCCAACTGCTCAGTGATGTCTCAGTGATCGCAAGGGTGAAAACTGGCAGCGATCACTGAATGGTTAGAGGCACACTGAACCTAAACGTTAAGTTGGAGAGATCTCGTCTAATAAGGTCAACGCTCCGTCCCCCTCGTGCTCTAATCCAGAATCTCGAAACCTTTTAGCTCGAGTTACGTAACCGCTTTCAGTGCCTAGAAGATTGCAATGCAGTGGACGATATGAATGACAAGCTCGAGAAAACTGTCCATGCGGTTGGAGCTAAATTCTGCAAGACCCGCCGCAGAAAAACACAAAAACTATCCGACCACACTCTTAATCTCATGGCTGTTAGCAACTGAACAGACAGATCTCCAAATGCATGCGGCGAGACTTACGCAACTTTAATACTGCTCGTATTAAAGAAACGATCGAGTGAAACCAGGGCTCCAAAGTCTTTGCCAGAGATCTGTCTGCCAGAAAGAGCCAACTGTCAAAGCTGAAGACTGAGTGTGGAATCATCGTTTCCGGGACACTTGAGATTCTGAGTGAGATTGGGAGGTTCTATGGGCAGCTGTACACATCATCGTTGGAGCCACACGCAAGTGTGAGTAACGATCCAAGAGCAAATCTTATCCGAAACTATTCCGATGATATCCCAGACGTTAGTCTGAGCGAGATTAGAATGGCTCTCCACCACCTTAAAAACGGCAAGGCCCCGGGCGAGGATGGAGTTACAGCGGAGCTTCTGAAAGCGGGTGGAACACCGGTACTTGAAGTCCTTCAGAAGCTCTTCAATTCCGTCCTCCATGGTGGAACTACTCCGGAGGCGTGGAGCAGAAGCGCGGTGGTCTTGTTCTTTAAGAATGCGACAACTTTCTCTTGAAGGACTACAGACCGATTTCCCTTCTGAGCTGCGTCTACGTTCTGTTTTCGAGAGTCATTACGAATCGTTTCGCACGCAGACTGCGCGACTTCCAGCCTCCCGAACTAGCCAGTTTCAAGTTGTCAGAAAAGGCTTCAGTACCATAGACCACATTTTGTCTGGCATATGTGGACTATGAGAAAGCCTTTGATTCCGTCGAAATTTGGGCGGTGCTACAGTCCCTTCAGCGGTGCCAAGTTGACTGTCGGTATATCAAAGTGCTAAAGTGTTTGTATAGTAGGGCTACGATGGCTATCCGAGTACAGAACCGGAGTTCGAAACCTATCCAACTTCAGAGAAGTGTAAGACAGGGCGATGTTATATCCCCGAAACTCTTCACCGCTGCGTTGGAAGACGTTTTCAAGCTACTGGACTGAAAAGGATACGGTATTAACATCAATGGCGAGTACATCACTCACCTTCGATTTGCCGACGATATAGTCCTTATGAAAAAATCGCTGGAGGACCTTAGCATTATGCTCAATGACGTCAATAGTGTCTCCCAACGGATAAGTCTTACGAGTAAGATGAACATGAACAAAACAAAGATCATGCTTAATGTCCATGTCACACCCATGCCGGTAGTTGTTGGGAGCACTATGCTCGAAGTTGTTGACGAGTACGTTTACCTGGGACAAATAGTCCGACTAGGTATGTTCAACTTCGACCGAGAGGTCAATCGACGGATTCAACTCGGCTGGGTAGCGTACGGGAAATTACGACACATCTTCTCGTCAGGTATACCTCAATCTATGAAAACTAAAGTGTATAACCAGTGCGTGTTGCCAGTGATGACTTACGGATCTGAGACGTGGTCCTTCACTGCTGGCCGTATGAGGACCCAATGTTTCTCAGCGAGCTATGGAGAGGGCTATACTCGGAGTTTCTTTGCGTGATAGACTCAGAAATGAGGATATCCGCAGTAAAACCAGAGTGACCGACATAGCCCAACGGATTAGTAATCTGAAGTGGCAATGGGCCGGCCATATAGCTCGAAGAACCGATAACGGATGGGGAAGAAAGGTTCTCGAGTGGCAGCCTCGTACCGGTAGACGTAGTGTAGGGCGACCCCCTACTAGATGGATTGACGACCTGGTAAGACATGCAGGAAGTCGATAAATGCAGGTGGCTCTGGACCGGGCTTTGTGGCATTACTTGGGGGAGGCCTATGTTCAGCAGTGGACTTGTGAAGGGCTGTAATGACGATGATGATGATGATGAAATGCCTTCACGATACTCCGGTTATTAGGAAGAAGCTGCTGCCTACCTCCTGTTTCGTTTCTCTCTGTCGCCTCCAACGACACCCACGCAGTAATCTGCGGTTCAGTAAATATAGATTTTTTAAATAAACTCAAGTAGTTTTCTTATAGGTGATAAATTTTCACGAATTCCCATTAGTTTTTATTAATAAAAAAATTTTGTTAATAAAAAACGTACGCATATATATATATATATATATATATATATATATATATATATATATATATATATATATATATATATATATATATATATATATAACTTTGTTTAACATTCTTCTGTATTTGTAACTAGGCGTTAACTTCAAAGATTTTAGTCAAATCAACAGGTCAGGTTTAATATTGGTCAGTTTGGGTATTAGTTATTTGCTAATATATATAAGAGAATGTTGTCAATGTCAATGTCAGTAAAATGTATAAATAGCATTTTTTTAATGTTTACTCGCAGAGCGCGTGGTAGTTAGGATGCCGTTTTTAAATAAAAATCTTTGTCTTCATAATATATAAATTATAATATCGTACTTGGATAATCAAAAAATAAATAAATGATGTGATACAATTTAAGGGAAAACGCTAAGGTTATATATATGTATATATATATATATATATATATATATATATATATATATATATATATATATATATATATATATATATATATATATTAACGCGGGTCTTAGCCATCTTATTTCAACAACTTAAATATAAAGTACAAAATAATGCTTAATTCTATTAATTACCTTTAAAAAAGCAAAAAAGACGAACCAAATTTTTGGTATTATCGAATTCCCGAATTGATCCATTTAATTTACACAATTAAACACCAAATTACGAAAAAAATAAAGTTACAATATCTATTTTTATACGTGGTCTATGGCAATTAAATTGGAGCCTTGTTACTAAAATAGATTCTAGTTTTCAAGAACTGAATTATCCAAAACATTAAAGGTTAACAGATGTCTTCAGGCAAAGCTCTTTGGCAACTTAGGATCGCTGATTCGAGACAGCCACCACCCTTCATTGTAATGAGTTTTCTATTCTACTGTTCCCCGGTTTCAAACTCTGTCAAAGGGGTATAATAATGCTTTAGGGTAAATTTTATCGAACTCAAAGACTACTAAAATTTTCTATACAAGTAAATAAAGGAGATGGCCAAAATGTGCCTCAAGCCGTACAAAAATAAGACTATTGCTATTAATTTAAGTAAAACAAAAAAAGAATTTTGAATAACTATTAATATTTCATAGCAGCTGTTGAAAAATAATCAAATTTAAAAGTATTTAAAGTGATTTTTTTGAAGTCACTCTATAGCACCTTTAATGTGGCCATATAATACTTAAAAGGATCAGAGTAGGAAAAAACAAAAACTAAACTCATAAAAATACTTTATTTATGATTTGTTATGCATATAACAAGCCTTCAATTAATTAATTAATACATAAAAATAATCAAAATACACCAAAATAATTGGATTTTATTTATTTGTTTAATACAGCAACAGCTTAAACATGTAGCGTTACAATATAGGATAGGGTTATTTTACTTTAGTATTTGAACTTAATCAATCCGTCAGGCATCAAAACAGTCAGTGTCAATGTTAAACTCGATCTGATTCACGTTTACCGACTTACATGCCGTTTCTCGGTATATGTACGCTTTTCCTTCATATTTATGTTTTATTGTAACTATTTTACTTTCATTTAATAAGTGCCGTAGCCCCACGCGAGTACTTCACTAATTATGAACGGTGTAATACATAAGTTTAATGAGGAAAATGGATCTTTTACAAGCGTGTGTTAACTTTGGTATCACTGTTAGAGAACGCATCAGGCGGCACGTAATATCATCATTACCTCAGAGGAGTCCACTCACAAGATTGGCTACATTGAATTGTTTATTTCCTGTCTTACTCGTATGTACTTCGATCAATAATAGTATTAATATAATTACCACTTGACATCAAGAGAGTCGTGTAGTAACAAAGAAGTGGCTTATTGCTGGAAAGCAGATTCTCATGAAGCAGAAAAATAAAAAAATATAATTATGTTACAAAACTAGTTACAAATAATAATTTCAAAGACTGAAAAAACTGCTGTCCTTGTTTTTTTTTTTGCTAAACGAGTTATATACATAACACTCATGAATAGGAACTTTATTAATATCTAAATTGTGTAATAATGATTAAAACCGACTGCCAAAATCGCGTTTTTTAAATCTTCATAACTTTCGTCCACTACTGCGTAGCTACATGCACTTTTCTAATTCGTTATATAGAATATCTGTTCTGTCAAATGCATAGATTTCATTTCTATACAGTCTGGGGCACAGGTTCGTACAATTTTTGGCCATCTCCTTTTAAGCGTCTCTTTGTAATGTATTAAGTGACTGACTTCTATTAAGCTCTGCAGGTTTTATATCAGGGATTATTAAGATAAAAACGACAATTTTTTATAATTTTGTCTGTCTGTCTGATATCTTTGAAATGGCTGAAAAGCAGTGCTAAAAATGGTTTAGGCTGTATTTTATTCGATATTATATCCCCTTATTATATTTAAGCTAATTTTGAACTGAATCAGTTGGTTCTTTTTTATTCATATATATTTTATATCTTTAGGAATGTGAAAAAATCTAGCCCTAAGGTAGGCAAAAATAGAAATTAAAAAATAGTTTAGGTTATATTTGACACAGTTTCTATCGATCCACGAATTCCGAAATGTACCGAGGAATTTGCTCCTATGTGGTATGACTTCTTCTATCCCTAGAAGTCAGTCATCTTTCGCCAATCAGCAATGCGTGCACTTCTGTGTTCCGGTATGAGCAGTATATAGAGCCAGTGTCGACAGCGGAAAATGGATCTGTATCATTTTTTGTTTGAAATTGGTTGCCGATTGCTATTTGTTACATCAGTCACTTACCACCAGGTGGACAGTCAGTTCGTTTGTAATTTCAGGATTTACACAACAAAAAAATCTTTTGGCTAAAATGGTCCGAGTATTTAGCTGCTGCTTGGACTCTGCCACCCTCTCTGTCACCCTCGAGAATAACAGTCGTGACACTATATAGAATTTATAAAAAATTAAGGTTTTATCAATTTATAACATAATAATATTAATGTAATCAATGTAAATAAACACTATTATTTTCATAAAAGTGCAAAACAAAAAACCTGTAAATAATACGTGATTACCTCATGTATTCATAATTACGAGTAATATTAAAGTAAAGTAATTATATATTTCAGCCAACACTGAAAGCCTAAATCTGCGTCGTCGCGTCAACACAAGCACTAAATTATTTTCTGAGCGCAAGGTTTTGCGGCAATTATACGAATTTTCTTAAGTTTTCACGCCCTCATTAGTATGAAAATGAAATGGCCTTGATTAAAATTCTGATATATTTTTTAAGTTTTTCCAGACTCCTTTAATTATGATAAAAAATCCGAACATGCATTACATTATAAGTAGAGAATATAGAACTGACTGCCTCGTTGGCGTTAGTGTACGTAAGCGCGGTTGCTGGTCATAAGATCACGAGGTCGGGCCAAAATTACTTATTGGGTTTTTATGTGAAGAATTTCTCAGTCGGGAGTCAGAAAATTAGCGGTGTTCTAATTCAAAGTCCTAAAATTCACTTCAAGCTGTTAGCTTTTCACTTGATTTCTCCTCGGTCATGTCAGAATGCCGTCTCATCGGATAATGAGTGTGAGTGTGATAGACTTATAACGTGCACCTGTACTTGCGCATACACCCAAGCACTATAATCTTGTCCCATGTAGATGGCTTGCAGCCTGACCAAAATCGTTTCGAAAGACATTATTGCAGCCAATAGCCACTAGAAGCATTTCCGAACAAACAAGGTATTTCCAGCATTTTTGTCGTGTCTTGGCAGCGAAGGTAGAATTACCATTCTTCGTTTCAACCCGAGTGTCGTAAGAGGTTAAAAAACTTAATAAACTCTAAACGCCATACATACTTTCATACATACGCGCATTTACATACTTATGCATGTACATACATTCACGCCACGAATGCACGCCAGTTCATATGCGTACATGTGTGCGTGTGTATGTGATTGCGTGTGTATGTATGAGCTGTAATGATTATTTCGTAGATCGAACGGGATACTAGTATTGTGGCTGCGCTGCGTCGCGCCATAAGCGAAACGCACTGAAACGTAAATTGCGCTATCAAAGTTCCGAAGCTACCGCGCTGTATATAAAACAGCTCCCTTGCCCGGTGGGAGATCTCCCCTTTTCCTTTTAGAATGATCAAGTACAAAATCTTTCATATTTTCTTGTTAAAATAATTTTTTTCTTTTCTTGCGACAATAAACAAATCTAGATAAGTTAAATGTAACAAGAATCAATCTTTACACTGTGAATAGCAATACATTACGCATTAATCATACGTGGTAATCAACGTTGCAGCTATATTATGGTTGTAGCAAGAACAGGTCGTCTCAATCGGGGAAAGACCACGCTCTCACAGAATACCATCGTAAAATAGCAGCTTAATACTGCTGTGTTTCGTGTGGTCGTTGTAGAGATCTGAATACCCTTTTTTATTGGAAACCAGGCATTCCCCATGTTAGTCCTCAGGTGAGACAACTCATCTGCATTTCGATTCGTAATCGAGGATAAATGTGGATGTATATGGGCCACAGCATTCACTTACCATCAGGTGAACTGTGTTGTTGTCACCCTTATTCTATAAAAAAATCTAGATAGGTCACATCGTTCATAGAAACAAATAATTGAAAGTTCTTAAGAACATAAGCTTATGTTATTTGTATATTTTTTTAATTTTATTTTAATTTTTTTTTTCTCTACATTAGAAATCGGATTTTATATTGAACAGCATTTTATTTTTTAAAATTTGTTCGTTTGATGAAAGGTAATTGCGACACATTGTTATTCTTGTGACAATCGGAGTCGGCTATAAATGATTCGTTTCCTACTATAGTAAACGAAGGAAAGATGTTTATGGTACGAGAAGCTTATTAAAATAAACTATTTGTGAACGTCTTGATGTTTTATTGCAGACTAGCAGTCCGCACAGACGTTTCCTGGATAAGATCTATTAATTTCAATAGCCTAGATCCCTCCTGGAACACTATATCTGTTCGTAAAGTTTTATCACAATCAGTTCAGCATTTCCAAAGATTAACCCGGGCTGATGGACAGACAGACAGACACACAGACAAAACATTTTAAAATGGTTATTTATGTCTTAATATCATGCAAATAATCCGCTGAGCTAAATATAAGTCAGTTATTTCAGTATTACGTACATACACTTAAACTTTATTTATACGCATATAATAGGTTGTATGTTACGCATGATGTTAGTGTACATATTACAAGTGAACTGTCTGTATAGTAATGTAAGTCTGTACGTTGTTTTATATCTGATATCTGATTTATTTCTTATGGGGAGTGACAGGAACAGATATTTTTTTTTACAAATAACGTACTAGCATTATGATTCTTAGTCATGGTTTATTAAGCGATAATTGTTTATTAAGGGTTATTACACAACTAAAGACTACATGATTCATAGACTACCGTGTTATTCTAGTGGTTGTAGAAGGGACACTGCTGATCATAAGATCCTGGTTTCAAATCAATCAAAGGTGATCAAAATCAAAGGTTAAATAAAACAACATTTTCGTATTTTATCGCTTTTTATTTTGCTTATTTTTAACTCTCGATGTTTCTGGCTTTTTTTACAGCTCTCATAGTCACGGGAGAACTAAGATGATTGACGTCCTGATGTCAACGTTAAGCCGAAGTACCTTCAGATTTTGAATTATTACGTTTGGTCCGATCTACGCAAAATGAACTTACTGTGTTTCGAAGTCTTGCACTGGTATGCTTGGTTTCAGTTTTAATTTTATTATTTTATTAATGTAATTAAAAGTAGTTTTATTCAAAATGCAGTGTTCGCGTAAATATCAAAAATCGTTATGGAGGGTAAAAATTATTTTTAATATATTTTTTTCTAAAATAGTTTTTGAAGAATTTATATAGGAATTAACTACTTATTATTCATATTAATAATGGGCCGCCACACAATGAACATAGCTGACTTTGTATGATTGATGACGCTTTGAAACACACTGTCAGAATGAAAAATGAGCGTTAGCCCGTGGACTAATTTTTCACTGAAACTTTGTTAATTTTGATTAAAGAACGTGATAGTGTCTTTATTATTAAGTACAGATATTTATTTAAACGAATACTTTTTTCTTTTTATTTTTCACTTCTTCAATATTAACCTCTCAACTGCGGACGTCTAACCCTTGGACACCAAAATATCTCCGTTGACTGCGGGTGTCCAAGTACTGGACATTTTTTTACCCGCTCTTTTCATGTCGAAATAAAGCATTACGCACTATGTCTAACTTATTCTACCATATGTCGATGTGTACATGATAAAAAAGATTACCATAAAAACCCCACAGCTTATACACTTTAGTAGGATTTTTTATATATACCATCTTAATGCCGCATCTGGTCCGAACTACATTCTACATCTGTGTAAGTTGATTGTTGGTTCTTGTAAGCTTACTATTAATGCGTTTTATGATAAAAAAAATTGTATTGTAGCCTATGGTTTTGCGCATAAAATACTGTAAACAATAGATTTAAAATTAAATGAAAATAAAATCGAAGTATTAAAAAAACTTTGTTTCATCAAGAAATATGACAATTTTGTCTTTATTCAATATTTACTTACACTTATTACTTTGGGATTTTATTTAATTTATGTACTCCTTTATAGGAAATTTCATAGAAAATTCAGAAATGTATACATATTATAGTATTTGATATACCAAAATAAAGAAATTTGCGTTTAAACGGATTGCGCCCAATGCGCCGTCAATTTTATTAAACAGCTTCGCAGTCAACGGAGTATGACGGTTAGAGTCTCCGCAGCTGAAAGGTTATAGAAAATTGTTTCACACTACCAAAAGTATTGAGCCTTATTGATGCTCTCAGTCCGGGAATGGATATTTTTCAACTGTTTTAAATGAGATTATTTTGTCGGTGGATACATACATTTTTGTTGTTAATCGTTATAATTTTTTTGCTATGTTTCAGAAAATATTTCTGGTTTTTCTTAAAGAGTTTTTACAAAACCGACAAAACCATACGGAGTTATGAATACTCATTCGACTAATCCACAAGAAACAGAAACAGAAACTTTTTCGTTCATACATATTATACATAAACACTCACGCCTGTCACCCAGAGGGGTAGGCAGAGACTACAGACTTCCATTTATCACGATCCTAACATACCTCTCTCGATTCTTCCATATCCATATACGCATACATGCTCGTCGGTTAAGGGTACTCTTAATTTGGCCCATTCTTAGTATATCACCAATTTGGTCGACAAACTTCCCCCCAGGACGTCCCTTTCCGACTCTTCCATTCACTTCTGCAACATATATTTGCTTTGTCAGTCTATCCGAATTCATTCTTTCTACATGAACAAACCACCAAAGCGTTCTTTTCTTAATCCTGGTTATCGCATCATCTTGCAAACCACACTCTTCTTTTGTCACACAGTTTCTCACCCTGTCACTCAGATTCAGCCCTAACATACTCCTTAGCGACCGCATTTCTACTGCATTTATTCTACTCTCGTGCTTCTTCTGCCACACCCAACTTTCACTACCATACGTTAAAGTAGGAACTAATACAGCTGTTACGGCCCTCAGTTACCCCGACAAAAGTCGACAGCATTAGGGTCCATCAGTAATCCAACTCGACGAGCAACCGAGGGGAGGGCCCAATGGCCTATGGATAATTAATTTATAACGGCTGTATAAGCAAACACAAACTTACAGAATTCCAGAGATAGGGTCACCACAAACCGCCGTCAGGGCAAGTAAATGCTATGTGTGAGTGGTGTAGGAAAGTGTGTAACCTGACGTCACCGATGTAATCATCCAGCAGAACCACATTCGTTGCCACGCTCCACAAGGCGCAATTACTTTAGAGAGCGCCTGCCGTTATCGGAACTCAAAGTCTAACGTCACTTGGCACAAACTATTGTTGCGCGGCTAAGTTGACATCTCATCTCATGGCACTATCGCCATCTAGTGTCGCGTAACAGAGCGAGTAAAGAGCTTTCCAGAAAATGACATGAATAATTTTTTAACCGACAGCGACATCTAGTATCAAATTGAAGAACTAAACTTTCTAGAAGCTCTACACTCAAACTTTCTGCGCTTGGTCGGTTGGCGCGCGTATTTACTTGAATATTCTGGAATATTCTGGATATTTTCGTGGAAGAACTCTACACAAAGGCGCTGCAATACGCGATCGGGGAAGTATTGGATTTGGCGAAACAAGCGAAGCTTTGGAGCGGAATAAAGTGAATCAGTGTGATTAATTATTAGTGTTTTAAGTTTTAATTCGTGTAAGGAAAATTAAAGTGTTAATTTAGGTAATTCTGTCGGCAATTTTTATTGTCACGAACCTCAAGCTCGTAACACTATAATCGAGCGCGATCTCTGCTCAGATCACAAAGTGTAGCGTTCAACCGACAAAACAAGATTCCTTAGCACGATATTAAAACACAACATAAGCCACGCGTCGATACAAATTAATGGCAATCGAAGTTAAAATAGTCACTCAAAACTCAAACAAAAAGCCTCGTTGTCAAGTATATTAACGAAATAAAACAACACAATGAAGGCCGTCGTCATGTGACGTAGCAATTCTTATGTAACGCCCGACCTCTAATCGATACGGTCGTAGCGCACCAAGATTCTTCTAGACTAATTTCGCGGCCCGCAAACCGGCCCCTCGCCCACGATTAGTGCCCCGCAAGCTGCAACTTGTAATGACTTGGCGTAAACAACAGCATTGTGAATTGCCATACGTGCCTTTTTTGACACATTCTGACTTTTCACAATAGAGTGTAGAGCCCCATTTACTTTATTTCCCGCATTCACTCGTCGTTCTATATCCTTATCATATCTCCCATCCCTGCTTAATACACATCCCAAATATACGAACTCATCCACTTGCTCAATTAACTCTCCTTCTATTCTTATTTCACATACCGTTTTGCTTTCTTCTCTTTCAAAAACCATCACTGTCGTCTTACTTGCGTTTACTTTCATTCCCCTTTCTTTTAATGGCCTGTTTATTAATGTAACCATCATTTGCATCTCGGCCGCTGACAACGCAAGTGACGCCGACGATGACTTAATCATCGGCGTACAAAAGGCATTTGATGGTGAACTCACCCATTCCTAACCCGCATTCTTCAACTTTCAAATTTTCCAAACAACTGTCCATATATAGGTTGAACAGCCACGGGGAAGCTACACAGCCCTGTCTGACACCTTTATGTGTCAGACAGGGCTGTGTAGCTTCCCCTGTTTGAGTTACAGAGACAGTAGTTAGAGAGTATACAGAGACTTTGCCTGTATTAAACCAGCGCTCAACCTAAATGCGTTCAGCGTTTGCCATAACACATCACTATCCACTCTGTCATAAGCCTTTTCCAAGTCCAGAAACGCACAAAAAACTTTTTGATTTTTCGCCAAAAACTTCTCCGTGATCATGCGCATGGAAAATACTTGATCTGTACACCCCATTCCCTTTCTAAATCCCGCTTGCACATCCCAAATCTTTTCATCAGTTTCTTTCATAACTCTTTCAATTAGTACCTTATCATACAGTTTTCCCACAATGCTAAGAAGGCTGATACCACGGTAGTATTTACAGTCCTGCTGTGACCCTTTTCCCCTACATATTGGGTCTATCACGGCTTTGCACCAGTCTCCCGGTTCCCGGTTGCTTTAGTTCCCAACATAAATTAAACAACGTGTACACAGGCCTGACACCATGTCCTCTCTAGCCCTTAGCATTTCGAGTGAAACTCTATCATATCCGGCTGCCTTACCTACTTTCATGCTTTTCATTGCTTTCTTTATTCCATCTATATTTATCTCCCTATCTCATTCATCTTCATTCGCAATTTCTATTTCGTTTAGTTCACACGTCTCCTCACTCGTAAATACGCTTTCAAAATATTCCTTACATCTCTTTAGACTCAACACTTCATTATTCAGAACACAGCCATTCTCGTCTCGTACCGCGTTCAATCTAGGTTGTTTTGAATGTCCCCTGGTAATTCTTACGAGTTTCCAGAACATTTTAATATTTGCCTGGAAGTTATCCGATATTCTTCTATCATTCTTATCCGTTCTTTCTTGCTTTTTCCTTTCAACTAATTCTTTTACTCTCTTATTTAGACGTTTAAACTCTGCATTTTTTTTTTAAATCTCATCATTCTTACCGCCAGAATTACCAGCTTTGGTCGCTAGCAAATCTAGCCATGCTCTCTTCTTTGCTTCAATTTCCATACGTACCTCATCATCCCACCATAACGTATTGTCTTTTCTTTCATTCGTTCTCTTACTAACACCACATACTTCGGTAGCTGAATCCACTAAACTTTTCTTAACATTATGCCACACATTCTCAAAGTCTAACTCATCCAAATCACTTATATATTCTCTCAGTCTACATTTATACTTATCTTTCACATCTTCATCTTGTAACCTCTCAATTCTTATTTGCTGTAACGCAGTAGTAGACACAGATGTCTGATGCCGCCAACGTCTGAATAAACCCCTAATTCGGCATAAGACCAGGTAGTGGTCCGTCCCTAGGTTTGACCCCTGGTAAACCCTTGTATCCACCCCCACGCTCCTCATTCTTTCACCCACAGTTATGAAATCTATCATGCTTCTATCATCACCTCTTTCCTAAGTATACATGTGAATCTTCTTATGACGAAAGAAAGTGTTCGTCACATAAAGATTTCTTTCCACACATACGGTGAGGAGGCTTTCACCATTCTCATTAATACTTTCATAGGCAAACGTTCCCAGTATCCTTTCATAGCCAAGCCTTCTCAGCTCAACCCTTCCGTTAAAATCTCCTTACATAACAATATTTTCATTTTCCTTACATTTCATTAACACCATCCTTACCATCTCCCAAAACTGCTCTCGGATATAAGTGGGCTTAGACATGTCTGGGGCGTAGACCCCTAGAACAAACAACTTCTTTAGGCCCACTTTTATTCGTATCCATAGCAGTCTCAGGCTTACACATTCATACTCTTTCACACATTGACTCATTCTTCTTGAAAGGATAATACCGACTCCCTGGCATGCTCGCTCGGTCTCGAAACACCGAACCAGTACGCGGTATATATGCCATGTGTAGTGACATCCTTTCCCTTCCACTTCGTCTCATTTACACATAACACATCTATTCCTCTATCATACATCATATCGCATACTTCATCCATCTAATCATTCATTGCTCCACATACATTCAGCGTAGCTAGACTGGTCTCCGCAATCCTCTTTTCGCCCCTCTGGGAGACAGAACGTGACGGGTGGCGAACCTCGTCGCTGGTTTTCCTCCCAGAGATTCTTCGCACCCCTGCCCCATTAAAGGGGCGCCGGGACCTTGGGGCCATTTCTTTTCTTCTTCGCCTCATGGTGCGAAAACAAGGGGGTGGTATATTTTACGCCACTACCACACGGCGAGTAGCCGAGTCTGTTCTTTCGGCTTTGTCGCTCTTTTAGCACCACCCGGGGGAAACGTGTAGGGTGAGCCTAGGATTAGGTGGTCGAAGCCTACGGACGCGAACGACTTATCCCTTTTTAATTTACCACTGGTTTGGAAAAAATACCACTGTCCTGAGAAGAACCAGCAAGAAAGTCAGCGAGGCTATTTTTTTAATAACAGCTTACAATCATTTATGTTACAATTAACAACACAAAACAGGTTTTAAATAGCTTGGTAGCGATCACCCTTCCCAGTAGTTATTATCATCCAACTATCTAATATTATTATAACCTCTCTCAAACCAATTTAGGTTAGTATATTAACTAATTATAATGAAAATGTATGAAATAAGCACATGGCACTAGTTTTTTATTCAAACACTAGCGATCCGTTCCGGCTTCGCGCGGGTGATTTTTCGATCACGACAACATACGCATGTATTATACATATAAACCTTTCTCTTGAATCATTCTGTCTATTGATGAAAACCGTATTAAAATCCGTTGCTTAGTTTAAAAGAACTAAGCGTACAGACGGCGTAAAGAGCCTTTGTTTATACTATGTAGAGATATTTTTATATATTTTTATATCATTTCACTGTTTCGTTTAATAGTTCTGTCTCATATAAACTTAAACTACAGAGATACTATATTTTTAAAGAATAAAACTAACAAACGCTCACTCATAAGCTCAAATTTCACCTGATGGTAGGTGAATGACATGGTCCGTAGATAACCACATCTAGCTGCGATTAAGAATCAAAATTGAAATGCATCGTTTACAGCATAAAGGGTCTCCGGTTCTGTTAACTCACCATATGAGACAGATTAAGAGGTTACTTTGCACTAGTATCTTATGAGAGCGTGATCCTTACCCCGTCAAGTCGTCTCATTCCTACTACAACTAGAATCCTATACTAAAACCACGGCAGCATAGCTCTACCAAGTGTCTTACAGGTATGCGTTTTTATAAGGAATAATTAATATAATTTGGCAAATAGTTCGTATTAATTATGAATAGGCTTCTCAGTGTGATGTTACGTAGATTTTTAACAAATGATGTAACATAAGTGAATTCTTCTTTTGGACATAAAAGTTTAGTATTATTTTTTTAATTTTGCGCTATATTAAAATGATCAGAATAGTTGCTACTAGTGGAAGGGTAGGGTGTTAATTTTAAATCCGGCCCGAATGAAGCAGAAAATGATCCGGCCACAGATTTTCCCTTCGAATCCTGCTCGAAAGAACCTAAAAATGGTGGATCTAAGGTCCCGGTTTTGATTCCCGGGTCAGACCAAATCTATTATGCGAGACTATATGTGAACTGTATGCGTGTTTCTCTATAACCCATGTAAGATGGCGGATGTGGCACGTGGCCGGGTGTTAGGTAATGCACTTGCTAGGACCTAATCTACAATATTATCTGGTAAAGTTAAAAGCGTAAGCTGTTGTAAGAAAAGGCACAAATGAGAACAACTCACGCTAGGAAAGAAGAAAAAAGCACTAACTTGGGCCTTGATCTTCTGGCGGCCTTTTACTCAGGCCTGAGGTTGATGGCGCTACGCTGCAGCAGCGTTAGTGCGACGATATACAAAGCGGTTACCACTAGGTTGTTCTGTGGCGCAACTGCTGCAGAGGTGCAATCACATCTAGCAGTGATCTTCAACCACTCGGCGCGGCGGCGCCACGTCGACAACTACAGGACGGCCGGTGGCATGTTTTCGACCTTTCACTTTACGGCCAGTGCGTCCTATTGGTCGCCCAAAATGACACCACCAATCTAGCCTTCTATTGTTGTGCCCATGCAGGAAGAATGCGGAGGGATGAAAATACTACCAGCTAATATAGTCTACAATATATGCGCTTTGACGCAACTTGCTACAATTATTTTTAGTCTTATTAGGTACAAAGCCGTAGATGCCCTCATTATACCAACCGCCACTAGTTAAAACTATTTCTGTCGATAAATAGCTGTGCTTTTCTTGAACCGTACGTATAGTGGCAGGCAAGGTTACCCCTAACCCATACCTTACAATGGGTGTCGTAAGAGGCGAAAGAGGGAAATCGAGGTAGAAGGTGAGCGGCAGCATCTTTCTAATAACAAAAAAATAACAAAAGATACTCAACAACCCGCTCGACAATCGTGGCAACTTTGGCAATGTACCACCCATGATGAGAGTTACAAAGAGACGGCTCGCAGTTTCCGGTGGCTCCACTCTGATGGCTTCGGTTGCAACCACGGTAACGGCGGGGCAGAGGGTCCTAAGAATCTCCGGTGGAGGTTTGGCTGCGTCTTGATCTAATCTGATCTGAGAAGATCCGAGAGCTGGAAGCAGAGATAAACAAGTTGCGCTGGGGTATTATGGGATTATTTATTTTTATTTTAAAATGTTTATTGCGTCCCCTTAGAAAATTAAGGATACAAACGGCGGACTTAATGCCTAAAAGCATTCCCGAGGTCCGAAGAGAGGTAGGGCATGATAATCCTCAAATTCTGCAACTTGGTCTATCACCCGGAGGGTGACCACCTGTCCCAATGAGGTGTCGGATTTATCGCCAAAACGTCGTAAACAAGCCCTTCGTTAATAACGTTGTAAATATTAGAAGTGTGTAAACGACAGTTGCGTAACTTCTATTCACAATCACCAAACAATATTTACTAAAGATCATAAAGGCTTACGCACCAACCTCAGCACTCCCGACGAAGAGGTGAAGAAAGTGTACGAAGATATTCTGAGGAAGGTAAAAAATCGTGGATCATGCAAAACAGGGCAAAAGTTTGGGTGATTTGCAGCAAAAATCTCGTTAAAAATTTCTACAGCTAATTGTACAGACGACTAAAGAGTACTATGATTGCCACTATGTCTTGAGTATGTGAAAGTGTCTGGACTATGAGAAAGCCTTTGATTCCGTCGAAATTTGGGCGGTGCTGCAGTCCCTTCAGTGGTGCCAGGTTGACTGTCGGTATATCTAACTGCTGAAGTGTTTGTACAGTATAGCTACGATGGCTATTCGAGTACAGAGCCAGAGTGTGAAACTAATCCAGCTGCAGAGAGGCATAGAATAAGGGCTACAAAAAAATATGAAATTTCGGGCTGATAAGGAAAAATAAAAAGAATTTGAAGGCTTATACGAAGCTATATAACTGGGTAAATTACTACCTGCTATAAAATACGATCAACTGAATAAATTAAAGTCATTGAAAGGAAATAATACACATAAATATCTGATTATGTTGATGAAATATGTTCCCTGATTACCGTCTCTGAGTATATCTATCTCGTACATAAATTCGTCTTTGGTAGATCGGAATATACAGGCACACTTATTAATTTTTTGTGTATCGTTCCCCTGTTTTTCGTATATAATAACTTTTTTCGCGCAAATAACTTGTTACGTCTACAAAGTGTTTCTTTTAGAAAAGAGAGCTTCTGATCTTATTGGCAAAAGGACTCACCCTGAATTTTTCCGGTGCTGACGAAGATGACGGCTTTTTCCAAAATGTAGACTGTTATTTTTTAAACTAATTTCAAAAAAGATTTTAATATTTATAAAAATACGAATTAAATTTTGTAAAAAAAAATCTTGGAAAGTAATTTTATAGACTTGTGAACGAAACTGATATAGTCATAATATTTTAATTTTTATAATTAGCATCATGTAATTATTGAAAGTTAATAAATTGACTTAAATAAATGGTCCATATCTATATTTGTTTATGTGTATTCTTCTTCTATAAAACTATTTTAATGATTTACAGAAGAATTGTGAATTTTAACGTGAATTTGTGAGGTTTCTTAGAAAAAGTTTTAAAAAAACTCGATTTTTAACCGTGGAAGAAAAAGGGGAGATCTCCCGCTGGGTCTGGTTTTCAGCCCAGGAAGCGGCTAATGCTTCGTGTATTAGTACGACGCTGTTCTATATAGAGAGCAATAATGTCAGAAACTTGATATTGCAATTTATACTTCGGTGCATTTATGCACCACCCCCTGCTCCGACCGGAGGTCGATAGTACAGTCCAATTGCCGGTACGTCCCACATGCGAGTGAGGAATGCATGCTTTGTGCGTAATGGAAAGTGAATACATAAAATATGCCGAAGCAAGTGCCAGAAGTCTGTCTTATAAATTTGCGGTAAGTCGAGATAAAGACAAAGTGGACTGATTTGTAGGAATTAAAGACTGCAGAAGACGATTCTCTGGGGGTTATAGAGGATAATGACGAACGCTTGAAGTTGAAATTGAAGTCCAAAGGTTGTTGGTAGTGTGTTCACATCACGTCGCTTGATCACCGTTTGGCCGTGGAACGAAAGGGGAAATCTCCCGCCGGGCATAGTGCTCAGCTCTGGGAGTAGCCAGTGCTTCGTATGTTAGTCCGAAGCTGTTTTATATAGAGCAAACTTCAGATATTTGATTGCGTGATTTAGATTTCAGTGCGTTATTGCTTGTGGCGCGACGACAACGCCGCCACGCATTACAAAAATTAAAAAAATCACATTTTGCTTCTGAGTTGGGTGTTTTTATTTTATTTTAAAGTTTCTTTTTCAGGATCTTTAAGGTAAAACTATGTTACGTCCGTTGCTATAAATCAAACCAAAAATTATTAAGACCTCGTGGTCACTATTCTAGAAATCCTGGAAATTATTCAGCACGGTGTATTTCTGTAAGCATCCTTAGTACCCAAAGCACGGATACTTTTACATCCCCGTGCGGCACCAAGCGGTTGTTCATCTAAAATTTTATGCACATTTTTGAGTCTTATCGTATCTTGGTTTCTTCCTTCTTGATATAAAAACAACAACGATATGCTAAAATAATTTTTTCGTTTTTTATAAACTTTTTTCTGTATCTGCTATCGTCCAAGCATGAATAATCTTTAGTGGATAGAAAAAGGTGCGGCTGTAAATAACGGTGGAGTATTTTTACTAATATATTGACTGTCCAAAAATCTTTATTAACTTAATCCTTTGTGAAAAATTTAGGCATGTATATATTGACTAACAGCTTTTAGTTTAATTCTTTCTATTTTTGCCAACATGATATAACGCCAAATCAAAAAATATCGAATCAAAAATAAAAATATATCCAAATCTATTATAAACAAAACTAAATCAACAAACTCATTTTTTTATTTTGGTAATGGACTCGTAATGTTGTACTTTTGCCAGTGTCAAGTATATAAAAAAATTAGCATTGAAATAATTTGTTTTATTACTTCTTCACAATATGTCGATACGTCACACTGTAGCGTTTATAGCGGCAGCTTAAGCCAGCAAGCAACCGATGATACCTTAAAGTTTATATCACTTTCACATTGTTTCATCGTTTTTACAAAGAGATCACACACAGACATTTAATACACAAAATCGCATCACTTTTACGTATCAAAATCTACTTGAAACCATAATAGACCAATTAATTGGTATAGAAAGTATATAATATTTAAACAATAATAGAGCAGATAGAATAGAATTGAATTAGTAAGCTGAAGTGGCAATGGGCCGGCCATATAGCTCGAAGAACCGATAACCGATGGGGAAGAAAGGTTCTCGAGTGGCAGCCTCGTACTGGTAGGCGTAGTGTAGGGCAACCCCCCACTAGATGGAGTGACGACCTGGTAAGACATGCAGGAAGTCGATGGATGCAGGTGGCTCAGGACCGTGCCTTGTGGCGTTACTTGTGGGAGGCCTATGTTCAGCAGTGGACTTGTGAAGGGCTGTAATGATGATGAATAGAGCATTTCACCTCCAATAGAGTTCCCATCAAAACTTTCCTCATATATTTTAATAACAAAAGGTAATCAGTTTATATTTTAGATATTTAGCAAATATTACAGCTTTACCGGCCAGTATTTACTGTTATATTCCAAAGGGTCGGTACCGAATCCTCAATGTTGCCTTAGTTTAGTTTAATTTTATTTTTTATTTTATAGAAGAAGGGTGACAAACAAACGTCCAGCCTACCTCATGGTAACTGGACGCTATGGTCTGTAAAAACCTATATCTATTCTTAATTAAACATAAAAATGTAGATGTGAAACGAGGCATTCTACTTAGCCTTCAGGGATATGTGCATGAAATACATCTACCAAAATTTCTCAATTAACACAGGGCCTTTGTAGAGAAGGCCATAAGGCAATTAAGTCTGCTTTTGTAATCCTTCATAACTGGTGAGTAAACTGCAGATTAAATAAATAAATTAATAAAATAATATACGAGTTCTACACTCTCACAAAAGTTTTACAAACTACTATTTGTTGTTATTTTTATTGATCAGGAGATTTTTTACAGAAATTTATTAATACTGCTGACTGACTGTAACCATCACCCAATATAATTATTTTATTATTTACTTTAAATAAATTCTTAAATATAGATATTAATAGTTACTTTGCAATCATCAGTTTTGTTTTAATAATGCCTAATGCGTACGTTTAGAGTGCCCGTGAATACGGCAACATGTTAAAGTGCTTTACGAATTTACAATTTATAATTTTATAACGTATCGCTTAAGGCGTCAGAATGGAACCAGAGTGTCATACTGAAGAGTTCATAAGGTGTAAAAAGTATAAGCCGAGCACCAAACCCGATGGTTGGTTAACGTATGGGCATGTTTATTTATTGATTTAGA